>JAIFGZ020000239.1:1385911-2078866 GCA_019925245.2 Oryza australiensis
CTTGAAATATTTCTTTACCCAAATAGATCTTAACCTACGCCGGAGAAGATGGCTGGAGCTAATCAAGGATTATGACCTAGGAATCCATTACCACCCTGGTAAGGCCAATGTCGTAGCCGACGCTTGGAGCCGCAAAACCCAATGCAATTACGTGAGGCTGGAATGTATGGCCAACGAGCTTCAAGAAGAAATGGCTCGGCTTAACCTGTAGTTGATTCCTCATGGACAACTGAATTCGCTGGAGATACAACCTCTCCTACAAATTAAGATTAAGGAAGCCCAGAAGGATTGCGAGGAAATCCAACTGATCAAGGAACGCATGGCCGAAGGACTAGCCAAGGAATTCACAGCTGACAACGATGGAACCCTGTGGTATCGTAAAAGGATTTACGTACCAGAGAAAGGAGGATTGAGAGGACTGATCCTGAAGGAAGCCCATGAGTCAGCATACTCGCTATACCCGGGCAACACCAAGATGTACCAGGATTTGAAAACGGAATACTGGTGGCCCAACATGAAAAGAGACGTAGCAGAATATGTAGCCATTTGTGATGTATGCCAACGAGTCAAGGCTGAGAATCAGAGACTGGCAGGATAATTACAGCCCCTTAAGATCCCTAAATGGAAATGGGATGAAATAGGCATGGTTTCATAGTTGGACTACCCAAAACTGCTATAGGATACGATTCCATTTGGGTGATCGTGGATAGACTTACCAAGACTGCCCGATTTATCCAGGTCAAGACTTGATATAGCAGCGCTAAGTTGGTAGAACTGTACATGTCCAAAGTTGTGTGCCTGCACGGAGTACCCAAGAGAATTGTGTCAGATCGTGGTACTCAATTCACATCTCACTTCTGGAATAAGATTCACGAGGCGTTGGGAACTCACCTCGCCTTCAGTACTGCTTATCACCCTCAAACCGATGGACAAACCGAAAGGACGAACCAAGTCCTTGAGGACATGCTAAGGGCCTGTGCATTGGATTTCACCAAGGACTGGGAGAAATGTCTGCCCTATGCAGAGTTCTCCTATAACAACAGCTACCAGGCTAGTCTGAAGATATCACCCAATGAGGCCCTATTTGGACGAAGATGTCGAACACCGCTGATGTGGTTGGAAACCGGTGAACGAGCTGTGTATGGACCAGACATCATCAAGGAAGCGAAAGAGAAAGTCCGTCTGATAAGAGATCGGCTTAAGGTAGCCCAGTCCCGGCAGAAGAGCTATGCGGACACTCGCCGGAGAGATTTGGAATTCAATATAGGCAATTTTGTGTACCTAAAAGTTTCGCCACTCCGAGGAACTAAGAGGTTCAAGGTCAAAGGAAAACTGGCACCGAGATATGTTGGACCCTTCCCAATAAGCACCAGAAGAGGCGAAGTGGCCTATCAACTAGACCTACCAAATAATCTTTCCGATATACACCCTGTCTTTCACGTATCGCAACTGAAGAAATGTTTGTGAGTGCCGAAAGAACAAGTCCCCTCGAAGGACATTCTTGTCAACGAAGACCTCACGTACCCTGAACACCCTGTGAAGATCTTGGATGAAGCAGAGAAGAAGACTAGAACCAAGACGTGGCGAATGTACAAGGTGCAATGGAGCAACCACACCGAAGAAGAGGCCACCTGGGAGAAAGAAGACTTTTTGAAGACCGAGTACCCGAATCTATTCCACGAACGGTAAGAGATCTCGGGGACGAGATTTATTGTTAGGGGGGTAGGTTTGTAACACCCTAAAAATCGAAGAATTTAAAATCGGGAATTAAAAATCGCAACTTACAAAAACTTTTGGTATTTTTGCATATCGCTGTATTTATTGCCTCTTATTTGCCGACTTTGTTGCATGAAATTAATAAAGTGAAATTTATCTAAAAGATTGAGAAAAACCAAATAATTTAAAAATCCGAAAGGTTAGGAAATTTCAAAATAAAGGTTTGAAAATAAAAATTATAAAAAAATAAATAGGAAAGTTGATGAGAATTTATTTTGAACCAAAAATCACATTTTGGAAAAAGGGAACGAAAATAAATAAAATATATAGAATAATATAATAAAATAAAAATGGGCAAAAGGTTGGAAATGTAGGTTAAAAATTAACTTTTGAATGGGTTAGGTCATATTTTAATTTTAAATGTGAAAGGAAAAAGAAATGGGAGAAAATAGAAATTAAATCAGGAAAATACGAAATGGCATTCTTCATCGGTCACCAGCGCTCGGACGTCGTACAGGGCCGGACACCCCCTCGCCGTTGCGCGCCGCGTGTCGCGTCCGCGCGCCGTGCCGCACCCGTCCCCACTCGCTTGCGCCGCGCGTCGCGCCGCCCGCGATGCCCGCGCCGACCCCCTCTTCCTCGCTGCGCGTCGCGCGCCGTGCCCGTGCCGTACCGGCCCCCGCCCACGCGCACGCCGCGCGCCGTGCGCTTGCGCTCGCCGCGTCGGCCACGCCGCGTGCCGCCGCGCGTGTACCCCTGCGCCCTCGCGCCGCGCGCCGCCGCGCCGTACCGACCCCACCCGCACGCCGTCGCGCCACGCCCGCCCTCACCCGGCCCGCCCCACGCGTCGCCGCGTGTCGTCACCGCGTTGTCTCACCATGCCGGACCCCCTCTCTTCTCTCCTCGCCGGTCGGCTATAAAATGGGGGCGAGCCCTCCATTTTCCCCACCTCTCGCTCACCTCTCCCGTTCCCTCGCTCTCTCGTCGCGCCGTCACCTCGCCTTGCGCCGCATCGCGCCGAAGCCACGCCGCCGCCCTCGGGAGCCGCCGTCGCGCCGTCACGTTGCTTTGCGTCGCCTTGCGCCGCCGTCACCGCCGCGTCGCCGGTGAGCCAATTCCCCCCTCTCTCTCCCTTTCTCCCCTCCCCTTGCGCCATGCGGAGGAGAGCAGAGGAGAGGAGAGCAGAGAAGAAAGGAGGAAGGGAAGGAAAAAAAAGAAAAAGAAAAAGAAAAGGAAAAAAATAAGAAAATAATAAAAATAGAATAAAATGGGAAAAAAATTTAAAAGTTAGGAAAAGTTTTTGGAGAATATTTGGGAAAGTTCTAGACAAATATATATATATATTTTCTCAGAAACAAATTTGGATTTCAAAATAGGAATCCGGAGAAATTTCATCGTCGGATAATTTATTCATCTAGTAGTTTATTTATGTTTAGCTTGCCCTTAAATATTATTTTAACATTTGGATCTTCTAAAATTTAAAATTCAAATCTTTTGAAGATAACATCAATTTGGAAATTTGTCACCTTTGTAAATTACATCGGTATATCGAAAAACCCTTATTTCTATAACTCGCATTTTAATTCGGATTTCACCCAAAAACTCACATCCAAACTTAATTAAAATCTTGGACTAAATATTTGGAGTCGTTTTTATGGTTCTTATCGATCTCTTGGTAGTTTTATTGAATTCTAACCGAATTCAATTGATTTTTCGCACGTACGGTTAGCATCCGAGGGAGCAAGCACTGACTATACTGAAGACCCCGCCCAACAAGCTTGCGAGCAAGGCAAGTCATCACACCTCCTTGAACATTTTGACCCTAATTGCGAAATGATATTGTTTTAAACTTCAAATATGCATGCTATATACACGAACTAGTACCTATGCTTGATATGCCATGCCTTGACATTGTTTGCCTTTAAATATAATCTTTGTAACCCACGATGTGATATACCGAAGGATATCTTCGGTAAAATGCTTAGCCATGTTTATACTAGAATCTTGCATACTCATATTTTTACAAAAGCTATATGCTTGGGCAATTACCTTAGGGAAGGTAGTTGAGACACCGCATGTGGAGACATGAGCGCCACATTGCCTTGAACATGATGAAAATAGTTTTGATGGAAAAATGAAAGTACAAACCAATGTTTTTAGACTGGGGCGGCTGGATGGATTTGGGTGGATTCCGGCAAAGGCAAGTACCATCCCTGGTCGATTAAGGACTGAGCCATGAGACTTATAACCTGGAACGAGCCAGTACAACCGTACTTCTCGAATGGGTATAGACCTAGCAGAGTAGATAGCCGAGCGGAGGCAGTATCCCTGCATAGTGGTTCTTATGATGAGAAGTGGTTTGTGATGTTAAGAGGAGGTTGCAGCCCACATACTGAAGTGATGAATCAAATCAAAATTAATTACAACTTAAAGACTGAAAGAGTTCCCCTACCCCGAGAGCGCCAGAACTTCTCTCACTACTAGGAAAGGACAGCTAGAGTGCAAGAGGAATTAAGTTCATGGAGCGGGTAATGCCAAAGTAAGGTTATCGAAAAGCTTTGCCGTGACCATCCCATATGGAAGGATGAAAGCTCATTCAATGAGCAGTTGCGGAGTACGGGTAAAGTATACATCCACTGCAGTGTGAGTAAATCAATCTATTCGAATAGCCGTGCTCGTGAATAATGAGCGGCGTGACAAGTTTCTCCTGTGGCTAGACTCATAAATTTTAAAATGATGGGTTGGTATGCATAATGATTTTGTGTGCTGGTGGACTCAACTTCTCGACCTGCGAGAAGGGGTAGACTCCCCCAGAAAACCATAACGACTCGAAGGCGGGAAGCCATCCTTGGTATCACGATGGATGGTAGATAGAACCGTCCCGACTTAATATACTCTGGAACTAAAACTTGACTTGGCTAGATGTTAGGCTTGTGAAATGATTTACGAAAATTGGCTTTGCGCAAATAAACCTCAGCCATCCTTTGAATGACCCTATCATGTGCATCATTTCGTGTTGGCTTGCTGAGTACGTTGGGTACTCACCCTTGCTATACGCACAAACCTTCAGATGGTGGAAACAAAGAACTGGAGGGCCCCTATGCTTACTGCCAGGTGAGCGAAGAAGAAGAAGGCGCCTACTAGGTCTTAGTCCCCGGTCGTTGCCTGTGGCAATTGACATGCCGCTGCCTTCCGTCTGCTATCTTATCTAATCTCTGATTTTGGTTGTATCGGACCAGTAGGTCCTGCATGTAATGTTATTACCTTCGGGCCTATTATTGTAATACTTTTGGTGTAGGACTATTCGTGCACTTTGCACCAGATAATTCAGTACTGTATTCATGGGTACCAAACTACTCAATCCAGGGAAATGGTACTATGAACACAAATGATTCCCGTTCCAAAAAACGGGGGTCGACACAAACATTTTGATCAAAAGGCAGACCATCATACTAAGCCAAATCATCACAACAAAAAGGCCGTGTTTGCCATGGTGAAAGACCTCAAAGTAGTATTTGAAAAGGGACCTGGCAGCCAATCTATAGCAAGTGAAGGTGGTCACGCGGAGATGTGGAAGAAGAAGTCAATTTTTTGGGAGTTGCCCTATTGGGAAGTCTTGGACGTTCGTCACGCAATCGACGTGATGCACCTCACTAAGAACCTTTGCGTAAAGTTGCTGGGCTTCCTAGGTGTATATGGAAAATCAAAAGATACACTTGAGGCACATAATGATCTGAAACATATAGCACAACGCGACGGCCTTCACCCGCAACCAAAGGAGAAAGGAGCCCACTACCTAAGTCCAGCCAGCTACACTCTGAGCAAGGCAGAGAAGAAAATAATGTTTGAATGTGTGGAGAGCATCAAGGTACCGTTTGGATACTCCTTGAATATAAAGGGAATAATAAGCACGAAGGATAAGAAGTTCACAAATCTAAAGTCCCATGACTGCCACGTGCTGATGACACAGCTGTAAAATCAAAGTGTGTTTGATTCTTTATTTAATGATGAACAATTGGTATTCAGGATTTATTGATTTGAGTGTTTTGATTTTGAAAGAGTTGAATTTTCGGACGATGAACGGTGTTGTCGGCTGCCACACCGGTCGGCCGGGCGTGTTACGCGGTCGACCGGAGGTGTTTCTGCGGTCGACCGGGCGGTTGCCTACGGTCGAGACCGGTCGAGCCGATCCGGCCGGTTGCCGATTGCGTTTTGGTTTTGGTTTCGGTTTGTTTCCTTATACATACATGGAAGTTTCGTGTTTCTATGCACGTGTCTGGTTGTTTATGCTAACAATGAGTCAAGTTTGGATAGCTTGTGCTCGGATATGGTATTCTTTATCTAATTGTGTGCAGGTATTCTTTACGCCTCAGGAAAGTGTTGCCGGTGATCGAGTCGGAGTCAACTTGGAGATAAGGTGACGTTCGAGATGGGGATCATGCGGGATCTTTGAAGGGTAGAGATTAGTGCACATGATTGGAAAGTTTCCATATGGCATACAATGGAGATATTGTTGCGTATGGAAAGCGGAATTTCGGTTTTAGGAAAACCGGGATTGTTACGATTGGTTTATGTATAGTTTGTTTCTTGTACGAGAAGGTTTCCTAGTGGATTAGGGCTTCTTGTATGAGTAGGATTCGTGGCTCTTGGCTGCAGATTTTGTGTATAAATAGTGAGGGGAGGCGTGGCCTCTCGGTATCGCTTTGGAGTTCAAGATTTAGAGTTTCTCAAGTTAGGGTTTCAAGTTTAGATTGAGATTTTGTGAGGAGTGCTTTGTTTGCACTTTGTAAACACAGAGAGTTTCAATAAAGATCAATTTTCTTGATAGTTCTTTGTGTCTACTTCTTCCTCGGTGCGGCGGCGTATTTCGGATCTGCTAACCAGTCAGACCGCAGACACTACGACGGTCAGACCGCGCCTTCATCCCGGTTAGACCGCAAGCACATTGGCGGTCAGACCGGACGTCGTTGGCTCTTCATTGGCATCGGCTACAGATGGTCACACCGGAGGTCATCGGGCGGTCAGACCAGCTAGGCTAATCGGTCGACCGGTGCGACACTTGCGGTTAGACCGGACTTGAAAACAGAGGTAAAGTTTTATTTCCGCTAAAACTTTGTTTTTGGGGTAGTCAACCATTCACCCCCTGGTTGGCTTTTCGTTGGGCATTCGATCCTACAAGTGGTATTAGAGCCACGTTTTTCTGCTTTGGATTTTCTTTGATCTAAAGTTTTTTTATCATGTCGGATAAATTTTCAACAAAACCGCATGTTTTTGATGGCACCGATTTTGCGTATTGCTCTAAGATGCAATCTTACATCATGGCTCAAGACTATGATGTGTGGCAAAAGGTTGTGCTTCCCTACACCATACCCGATGCCATTAATAATGATGCTTTGAAAACTGAGTTTAATAACAATTGCAAAGCTCGAAACATTTTGTTGAATGGAATTTCGCGTTCTGATTTTGATCGTGTTTCTCATCTTCAAACCGCTAATGAAATTTGGAACGCTTTGAAAAACTTTCATCAAGGAACTACAAACATAAAAGAACTTCGTCGAGATCTTTTAAAAAGGAATATATAAAATTTGAGATGAAACCCTTGAAGCTTTGGATGACTATCTTGGTAGGTTTAATAAAATCTTGAGCAATCTTAGATCCGTTGATTCTTCTTATGACACTAATTATCCACACCGAGATTTCTCGCCACTTTTAAATGGTCTTGACATGTGCTTTGGGAGATGAAAGTGACTTCTATTCAAAAATCTGTTAACATGGCAAATTTGACTTTGGATTCGCTTTATACAAAACTCAAAACTCATGAGATGAATATTCTTTCTCGAAAAACGGATTCTAAGTCAAGTGCTTTGATTTCTCCTTCGACTTCTTCAGATGTTGCTTCTTCGTCATCTCCAAATGCTCTTGCTTTGATTAACGCCATGTCCGATGAACAACTCGAGCAATTCGAGGATGAGGACTTGGCTCTTGCTACTAACAAACTTTCCCGAGCTATGAACGAGTTAGGTTCGGGAAGAAAGGAGGACCAACGCGTTGCTTTGAATGTGGCGCCTTGGATCACATCCGCTCCAACGCTGCCCCAAGCTTGGGAGGAGCAAGAAGGAGGACAAGAGCGCCGAGAAGACAAAGGATGACAAACCTAAGGGTAGGCGCTCCAAGGAGATGATCAAGAAGGTGCTGAGTCAAGTCTATGCCGCTTTTGAGCCACTCGGCGACATAGATTCTAACAGTGAGGAGGAGAAGGGCAAGAACATCTTCGGCGTTTGTCTCATGACGCATGGAGATGAAGATTCTTCGATGAAGAAAATGAGGTAAGCTCACTTGAAGATGCAATTCTTGTTTTAAGTGCTAAGAATAAAAAATGTGAGAAAATGTTTAAAAAACAAGAATTTGTAATTGAATCTTTAAATGCTGAAATTGCTAGATTGAAATCTCTTATTCCCAATGATGATAATTGCAAAAATTGTGAGGTTTTAATGCTAGAAATTCAAAGATTAGAGATGTCAATAATTCTCAAGTTTTGGCTTCTAAATCTTGTTTAACTTGTGATGCTAATGAATTGAAACAAAAAGATGCTTTAGCTCGTGTTAAGCACATGGAAGAAGTAGTTAAACAAGATGAGGTAGCTTCTTGCTCTAGATGTCGCAAAGGCAAAGATGTTTTGATTGATTGTGAAAATTGTGTTAATCTTGGAAAAGAAGTTTCTTACTTGAAAAGTTCTTTGCAAAAATTTTCTGATGGTAAGAAACAACTTAACATGATTTTGGACAAATCAAAAGTGTGTAGCGACAATAAAGGAATAGGTTTTGATGCTCATGATTATTTCACCAAAAATCCTCCAAATGTTTTAGGAATAACTGAAAATGGTGAAATCTTGACAAAACCTAACACCATGAAAACAGTTTTCAAATCTGCTGGAAATTTGCCATCTCTTTCTGTTTGTTTAAAAGAAACTAAAACCAATATTTCAAAACCATCTGTTTCTACTTGTGCTCCTAATTATCATAAGAGATATAATTGTTCGTATTGTGGAAAAGATGGACATTTGGTTGGATTTTGTTTTAGACTTGCCCGTAAACAGAAAAAAGAAAAGAGAAATTGCTTTTGCAAAGCAACAATGGCAAAAATTAGGTTTTGGTTCGAGGAGCTCAGTCAGACCGACACTAACAAGTCGGTCAGACCGGCCACGACCAGCGGTCAGACCGCAGTTGAACAGGCGGTCAGACCGGCAGCCAGGCTCGGTCAGACCGCAGGTACAGCGATGGTCAAACCGACCTCAGGGCAGTTTTGTGCATAATTCAAATCAGACTTTTGTAAAGCAACAAGGTAATGTTTCAGGTAAGTTTGGTTCTGATTTTGTTTGTGCATACATACCTACTAGTTCTACTGGTCGTGTGACTCATGTTGGGTTCCAAAATTTCTTATTTCTAACCCCAACATGGAGGCCTCGACATCTTCTTGTTTGTAGGTATTTTGATGGCATACTCCCCATATGTGTGTAATGTGAAGACAACGATTGTTTTTCATGATGACATCAAGAAGTGGATATATGTAATTTTATGAGAATCTTGGTGATATCATTTGCAATTGGATGTCTTCTTCAAAGATCTTTAATTTCTTCTCTATTTTTCCTTGGGAAAATTGGAGGTTAATTTTAGGGGGAGTTTATGTTTTTGTGCATTCGTGTTGGATTCTTCTCGCTTTGCTTTTCTTCGAGGGGAATTGGGAATCATTCATCCTTTTGGCATGTTTTGAGGGGGAGTTTTTGTGCCCTTTGATTTATCAAGCTACATGATTGAAATAAATTAAAAAAAGAGAGCTTTATCCATACATATTGTTGATCATGTGCATGCTAGCAATATTATGAAGATTTATTTGTCACTAGCATAGCTTATATGTATTCTAGTATTTTTATGTGATCTAGATTTTATATTTAAGAGAAATAATGCATGACACCTTAAAGCAATATTTGAATTAAAGAAATATGCAATGTTGATACTCGTACTTGTGTTGGATTTTAAATGCTTATATATATTATGTTGCTTTAATATTCCTCAAATTACTTAAAATTGCTCATTGTGAAAAGAGAATAAAATATTATCTATGAGAGAAAAAAATGAATACCGAATCCTTGGAAACAGTCTTGACGACAAGGACGTATTCGATGTGAGCAAAAATAATGAGTACCGAATCCTTGGAAACAGTCTTGATGACAAGGACATACTCGGAATAATTGAGAGAAAAATATGAGCAACAAATATGGCTCCAATCAATATGAAAATTTTTTTCTCTTGAATTATATGTGCAAAAAGGTATATTTGAGAAAGAATAAAGATTGCAATAGGTATATATATCTGGGTTTATTTTTCAACCTATGTAAAGATGTTGCATTATAAATCATTGCAATTCATGAATTTTTATTGTGTTATCGCTCTTAATTATAAAATATTTGATTCATGATTATACTTTAATGAATATTTGTTATCTACTTAATAAATTTATCTTCTTATTATTGCAACACATGACTTGACTTGCTTTATGTATGGTGCTAAGCTCTTGACGATTAAATAAACATAATTCCTATGCTTGATGAATTCATTGTCAAAAGAGAGAGAAAATAATGTTGTTTGGGAGAATATTTGCATAAAAAGACAAAAAGTTTTTTTTGGGGTCAAAGGATTTTCTTTCTTTTCAAAAGGGGGAGAAATTTTGTTTGATTTTTGAGCTCTCAAATGCTTTTTATCATTTTTGTTTTTTAACTTTTCAAACACCAAAACAACTCTTTTATTTTGTTTGCCAATGTGTTCATCAAGGGGGAGATTGTAAAATCAAAGTGTCTTTGATTCTTTATTTAATGATGAACAATTGGTATTCGGGATTTATTGATTTGAGTGTTTTGATTTTGAAATAGTTGAATTTTCGGACGATGAACAGGTGTTCGATCAGGCGCACACGGCCGATCGACCGTGCGTGTTACTGCGGTCGGCCGGAGGTGTTTGGCGGTCGAACCGGGCGATTTACTGCGGTCGACCGGTCGAGCTGTCTGGCGGTTGCCGATTGCGTTTCGGTTTTGGTTTCGGTTTGTTTCCTTATACATACATGAAAGTTTCGTGTTCCTATGCACGTGTCTGGTTGTTTATGCTAACAATGAGTCAAGTTTGGATAGCTTGTGCTCGGATATGGTATTCTTTATTTAATTGTGTGCGGGTATTCTTTACGACTCGGGAAAGTGTTGCCGGTGATCGAGTCGAGTCAACTTGGAGATAAGGTGACGTTCGAGATGGGGATCATGCGGGATGCTGAAGGGTAGAGATTAATGCACATGATTGGAAAGTTTCCATATGGCATACAATGGAGATATTGTTGTGTATGGAAAGCGGAATTTCGGTTTTAGGAAAAGCGGGATTGTTACGATTGGTTTATGTATAGTTTGTTTCTTGTACGAGAAGGTTTCCTAGTGGATTAGGGCTTCTTGTATGAGTAGGATTCGTGGCTCTTGGCTGCGGATTTTGTGTATAAATAGTGAGGGGAGGCATGGCCTCTCGGTATCACTTTGGAGTTCAAGATTTAGAGTTTCTCAAGTTAGGGTTTCAAGTTTAGATTGAGATTTTGTGAGGAGTGCTTTGTTTGCACTTTGTAAACACAAAGAGTTTCAATAAAGATGAATTTTCTTGATAGTTCTTTGTGTCTACTTCTTCCTCGGTGCGGCAGCGTATTTCGGATCTGCTAACCGGTCAGACCGCAGACACTACGGCGGTCAGACCGCGCCTTCATCCCGGTTAGACTGCAAGCACATTGGCGGTCAGACCGGACGTCGTTGGCTCTTCATTGGCATCGGCAACAGACGGTCACACCGGAGGTCGTCGGGCGGTCAGACCGGCTAGGCTACTCGGTCAGACCGGTGCGACACTTGCGGTTAGACCGGACTTCAGAAAACAGAGGTAAAGTTTTATTTCCGCTAAAACTTTGTTTTTGGGGTAGTCAGCCATTCACCCCCCCTCTGGTTGGCTTTTTGTTGGGCATTCGATCCTACAACAGCTGCTTCCCATTATAATTTAGGGTATTCTTTCCGATAATGTCCGGGCAACAATAACAAAGCTATGTGCTTTCTTGAATGCAATTTCACAGAAGATCATCGATCTAGACAAACTAGAAGACTTTAAAAATAATGTGGTCCAATGTCTTGTCAGCTTTGAGATAATCTTTCCACTTTCCTTCTTCAATATCATGACGCATCTCCTATGTCACCTTGTCAAAGAGATCCGTATCCTCGGTCCGGTAATTCTACACAACATGTTCCCTTTCGAGAGTTATATGGGTGTTCTAAAGAAGTACGTCTGTAACCGTTCTCGTCCGGAGGCCAGCATAACCAAGGGATATGGAACAGAGGAGGTCATTGAGTTCTGCATCGACTTTATTGAAGACCTTTGTCCCATCGGGGTGCCTGAATCAAGCCATGAAGGTAGACTACGGGGGGAAGGGAACTCTTGGAAGGAAGGCAATAATGACCATAGACAATGACCTGTTCAGGAAAGCACATTGGACTGTGTTGCAACCATCTTCCTTGGTAGCTCCTTACATCGAGGAGCACTTTGCGATTGTTCGCTCGAAAAATATCGGTATGACGGATGCCTAGATTACACGCCATCACATTGATGCATTCCCTGCTTGGCTGTGACAACGTCTCATGGGCAACGCGAGCATTGACCAACAACTAGCCTTCTTGGCGAGGGGAACATCTTGCTCGATCACCACATTCCAGGCATATGAAATCAATGGGTACACATTTTGCACACAGGCCCAAGACTTAAAGAGCACGAATCAGAACAGCGCTGTCCGCATCGATGCTGTGGGATACGATGGTATGGCTAGCACATATTACGGCAGCATCGATGACATATGGGAGCTAGACTATGGACCTCTGAAGGTCCCTTTATTTCGGTGCCAGTGGGTTAGGCTCAGTGGTGGAGGCGTAACCATTGATGCAAGTCGGATGACAACGGTCGACCTGAGCAAGGTTGGATACTCAGACGAATCCTTCGTCCTTGCCAATGATGTACGACATGTTTTCTATGTCAAGGACATGGCTAGCAAAGCAAATAAGGGGAAAGGGTCCGACGAGCCAAAGTGCCACGTGGTTCTCCCAGGCAAAAGGAAAATTGTGGGAGTCGAGGATAGAATTGACGAAGATTAAGATCAGTTTGACGGGCAACCTCCGTTCACGGTGACGGTTGACCCGAGCATCCTCCTATCAAATGAGGACACCCCTTACTCACGCAACGATCATAACGAAGGAACAATTGTGCGGAGAAAGTACGTGAGGACAACCATTACTTAGCTAAATTTTGTATGGACGATGTAAACTAGATTG
Organism: Oryza australiensis; assembly: GCA_019925245.2. Lineage (NCBI taxonomy): Eukaryota > Viridiplantae > Streptophyta > Magnoliopsida > Poales > Poaceae > Oryza > Oryza australiensis. The sequence continues at coordinate 1,399,014 of JAIFGZ020000239.1, forward strand.
AATTTATTGAATTTACTGTAAATCATTGAATTTATTGAATTTATTGTAAATTATTGTAAGCCTATCTCAGTGTTAAACTTCAGGGTTAGTACTAGTAGTAATTCTGGTGGACTTATAGTATGTATTGCATGATATCATGCTCCATGGCTACTTATGCTTTGCCTCCGCAAGATGGTGTGTGTGATGTCAAATGAACATGGTCTGCAACTTTGCATAACCCATCTGTGAAGTGTGAACTATATATGGCACTATCTTCACCTTTGCATCTGACCTTTTTACATAATACCATGGATAATCTAAGTTCGAAATGTAGCCTTGCAACTACTCGAGGATTATATGTTATTATTAGAATTTAAAAGATTTTTCAATAGGACATTTGTTAATTATATACTATTACAGAATTTAAAATATTTTTAAATAGGCCATATCTTAATTATATATTATTATTAAAATTTAAATTGTTTTTCAATAGGGCATTTGTTAATTATATATTATTATTATAATTTAAAATATTTTTCAATAGGACATTTGTTAATTATATATTAGTATTGGAATTTAAAATATTTTTCAAATGGGGTATTTGTTAATTATATATTATTATTACAATTTAAAATATTTTTCAATAGGACATTTGTTAATTATATATTATTATTAGAATTTAAAATATTTTTCAAATCAGGTATTTGTTAATTAAATATTATTATTACAATTTAAAATATCTTTCAATAGGACATTTGTTAATTATATATTATTATTAGAATTTAAAATATTTTTCAAATAGGGTATTTGTTAATTATTATTATTACAATTTAAAATATTTTTCAATAGGGCATTTGTTAATTATATATTATTAGTAGAATTCGAAATATTTTTAAATAGGTCATATGTTAATTAGATATTATTATTAGAATTTAAAATATTTTTATATAGGGCATTGTTAACTATATATTATTATTAGAATTTAAAATATTTTCTAATAGGCCATATGTAAATTATATATGAATTTAAAATACTTTTTAATAGGGCCCTGTTTAAATATTTAATCTCGGTTTTTAACACCAACCGAGAAAAAAAACATTTAGAAATAGCGTGAAAACATCTTTATTCCCGTTTGGTGGCTCCAACCGAGACTAAAGATTCTCACCTACCAGAGGTACGGGCATCTTTAGTCCCGGTTGGTAGATCCAGGTTGGTGGCTTCAACCGGGACTAAAGATAGGATCTTTAGTCCTGGTTAAAGCTATCAACAGGACGAGGTTATCTTTGGTCCCGGTTGGTGGCTTCAACCGGGACTAAAGATATCTTTAGTGCCAGTTGTTGGCTTTAACCGGGACCAAAGATCCCAGTATCTATATATAGCAGAGGGCGCGGTGGATCCAAACACTTTGCCTTTTTCCATCCTTCGTCTTCGTCACCGTCGCCGATCCCTAGAATGTCGCCGTGCCGCCGTCTTCTTCTCCAGCCGCCACCATCGTCGTCGCCGGGGAGCTGTCGTCGCCGGGGAGTCGCCATCGCCAGCGCCACCGCTAGGTTAGTTCCGAAGCTCCTTTTTTTCCTCTGTCTGCTGCGCGAAAAACTCTAACCGGTCGGGCGCCATCGCCATCGTTGTCGTCGTCACCATCGCCGTTGCCGCCGCCCCCTGTTGACGCCGCCGCTGCCCCCTGCCACTGCTGCCGCCTACCTTCCACCGACGCCGGCCTGCCTCCGGCCTTGATCGACGCCGCTGCTGCCGCCCTCAGCCTCCGCCGCCGCCGCTGCCGCTGCTGCCCCCGGCCGACTTGTGTATATGCATTTTGATTATATGTAATTAATATATGTGAATTTTGAATGTGAATTTTGAATTAGAATTTTGAATATGAATTTCGAATTGTGAATGTGTTTATGTGTAAATGGACTTATGTATATATAGACTTTGTATTTAAATTTGTTTGAATGCGAATAGATTGAATTTATTGAATTTGTTTTTTTAATAGGTGAATATTATATATGGTGAATTTCGAATGTGAATTTTGTATTTACGAAATTGTGAATGTCAATTGTGAATGTGAATAATATATATGGTGAATTGTGAATGTGAATTTGTTTATGTGTCAATGGACTTATGTATATATGGTGAATTGTGAATGTGAATTTTGTATTTACGAACGAACGAGATAATTTTGTATTTACGAACGAACGAGATAGATTAAACGATAGAACGGATGTGAACAAACGATAGAACGATACAACGATTTTCATGACCGAACGAGTTTATTCATTCGGTCGGTCGTTAGGTCGTTCGTTCGGTCGGACAGTCATTCGTTCGTTCGTTCGTTCGATCGTTTGTTCATTCGGTCGGTCGGTCGTTCGTTCGGTCGTTCGGTCGTTCGTTCGTTCGTTCGGTCGTTCGTTCGTTCGTTCGGTCGTTCGTTCATTCTGTCATGTGTGTTTCGGCCGACCGACCGCCCGTCCCGTGATAATGTGGGTCTCGTGCATGTTTCGACCGACCGACCATCCCTCCCGTAAAAACGTTGTAGTTCCATATTAGAATCATATTAGTTCCAATAATATTATATATGATCAGGGATCATTAAAAATAGATTCATACGTAAAGAGTCTCATAAATAAGTCACGTACTTATTGATCAATACAAGATGTCTATTTCATGGAACTGAATAACACTTTATTTATTTATACATAAACATTGACAATGATATCCAACATCTCCATGTTGCCTCTAGGGCATATCATTAACACTACCATCTTAATGGAGTCCCAAGAACACACCCCGCCCCCCTATTAAGCACATCCACAACCTTTGGCATTAGGGCCCACTTTCCCCTTTGCTCTTTGTTCAAGCTATTGACCCGTTGCAGCAGATCCTCACTAAGACCATTGAGCTAGTAGTCTTGAACTGCCTCAATGGGTGTACTACAAGAATGTGCAACTCATTTTATGTAGATGATGCCATCGACTTCCTCTCCCCCAATAGAACATGATCTTAGGGGCCTCGCAATAATACTTTGCACTTTTGGTGAAGTCACTGGCCTATGCACCAATTTGCAGAAAAGTGTGGTGGAATCTATTCGTGTCACACCAAACAATTCACTAGTAATTTCCGAACAAATTTATGCATTAAATCCTCGTCAAGGAATCAACTGCCAAGGTAGAAAAACTATCAATTTGAATATATGGTACCAACAAAACTAATGCGGTAAATACTTACAAAAGAGGTAATTAGTCCTTACCACGAAAAAATTGTAGCGCTAAAAAAAGAACTAGAAGCTTTAGCTCTACTTCCACAGGCAGCTCAACTAGGATATAAGCCAAGAGTTTTCTTTTTTGACATCCTTCTTCAACTGAGATTGATGATTATTAACTTACTGTCGAGATGGATCTAATATCTGATACCAACTTGTCATGTCCATAAATTAGCCGAGATACACAAACTGATAATTTGAATGTATAGTACCAAGAAAACTAATATAGTAATACTTACAACAAAGTCACATAGTCCCCACCATAAAGAGAACTGCACCAGAAGGAAAAAACTAGCGAAGCTTTAGCTCCACTCCTAGAGGCAGTTCAACTAGGGTATAAGCCAAGGGTCTTCTCCTTTAAAATCCTTCTTTAACTGAGGTTGATGATTATTGCAAGAAGAGTATATGGAATACTTCACAAGCCACACAACAAAAATACATATGCACGACACAACAAAGGATGACATAATAGGGTTTATTTGCACAAGCAACATTTCAACAATATTTGATAGTAGTAAAACAATAGAGTAATTAAATAACAGTAGTATTCAACACTGAACAGTACACCAATGCTGCACAGATCCTTCATCTCCACACAACAAGCTATAGACCCCTATTTTTGTAACAGGAATCAATCGTGTTCATAGTACCATTTCTTTGGATTGAGTAGTTTGGTACCCACGACTACATTGCTGAATCATCAAGTGCACGATACATCCGTTGACCTACACAAAATATTACAATATAGGGCCCAAAGGCAATGTCTAAAACATAGGAGCTACGGTTCGGAATACAACCAAAAGCAAAAAATAGATAAGGTAGCGGCACGCCATTGCCACAGGCAACGACCGGAGCTAAGACCTACTGGAAGCCATCATCCTCCACACCCTCCTAGTAGTACGCGTACGGGTCTTCAGGGTCTTCATTGCCCAACTCTGAATGTTTGTGCGTATAGGCAGGGTGAGTACCAACCGTACTCAGCAAGCCACCATAACAACGATGCATATGATAGGGGATAATCAAGGAATGGTTGTGGTTCTTTTGCATAAAACCAGTTTTGTAATTCTTTTCACAAGCCTAAGACATAAGACTGATCAAGTTTTAATTCCATAGTTTATTTAATCAGCGACGGTTCTGTCGACTATCCATTGTGATCCCAAGGATAGCTTCCCGCCACCGGATTGTCATGATCTTCTGGGGGTCTACCCCTTCTCGCTTTTTCGAGAAGTTGATCCACAGCACATAGAAATCATCATGCAAGCCCATCCCATCATTTTAAAATTTAGAGTCTAGCCCAGAGAGAAACTTGTCACGCTGCTCCATATCCATGAGCACGACTATTTGAATAGATTGATTTACTCACACTGCAGTGGATGTACACTTTACCCTACTCCGTGACTGCCCCACAAATGAGCCTATGTCCCAACACATGAGATGGTCACGGCAAAGCCTTTTGGTAACCTCACTTTGGCAGTACCCGCTCCATGAACTTAAATCCTCTTGCACTCTAGCCGTCCTTTCCTAGCAGTGTGAGGAGTTCTGGCGCTCCCGGGGTTAGGGAAAACTTCATTCTTTAAGTTGTAATTAATTTTGATTTTCGATCATCAATTCCACACGTAGGCCCTCAACGTCATCTCATACATAAGAACCACTATGCAGGGGTACCGTCTCCGCTCGGCTATCTACTCCGCTAGGTCTATACCCATTCGAGAAGTACGGTTGTACTAGCTCGTTTCATGTTTAAGTCTCAGGGCTCGGTCCTTAATTGACCAGGGTCGACACTTGCCTTTTCTGGAATCCACCCAAATCATCCAGCCGCCCCAGTCTAAAACATTTGTTGGCTTTAGTTTTTCATCGAAGAATCATTTCATCATTGTCATGGCAATGTGGCGCTCATGTCTCCACATGCCGTACATCAACCACCTTCCCTAAGGTAGTTGCCCAAGCATATAGCATTTGATAAACATGATTGTGCACGAATCTAAATAGCAGGGCCTAAGCATTGTCGAAGAACGACTTTGAATGCACGATACTGTAGGGTACAAAGAATAAACGAGTATTCAATATCAAGGTAGGGCATATAACAAGTATGGGAGAATATATGTGTATAGCATGCATATTTGATTTTAAACAAACATAAGTTCGCAAAATGGTTCAACATGCTCAAAGGTTGTGATGACGTGTCTTGCTCGCAACCTTGTTGACCTGGGTCTTCGGCGCACTCAACAACTCCCTCGGACTCTACACATACGCGCGAAAGATCCGATTGAATTTGATTAGAATTCGAATACAATCCTTAAAATGCCAAATAAATAATAAAAGTGGCTCCTGAAACTAGACTACAATTTTAGATGAATTTAGGTGCGAGTTTCGATGAAATCTGAGCTAAAACGAGCGAGATAAAATAATTTGAAGTTTTACGATTTTACCGAATTAATTTATTACGAGGTGATATTATTCCAAGTTAATCCACTTTTAAATTTTTGAAATATTATGATCGACGATTCCAAAATAAAATACCGGGAAAAGAAATGGTTAATTCAAATTTTATCGCCAAATTTATCGGCCGACACACCCTAGAGTTAAATAATCGAATCCAAAAATAATTAACCCTAAAGCTTGACGCTATTTTAAATAATTTGAAGTTTAAATTTTAGCAAGAAATTCATATGATAAAATTAATATTTATTAACAAATTAAACTATAATTAATTGCTAAATTAATTAATGTGACAATTAAACTCTTAATATTATTTAATGTTTAGTCTTTAGTTAACCCTAAAATTTTATTTCACAAAAGCTATAATTTCACCTCAAATTTCCTGAATATTTTCCCAAAAATATTTTTCCTATTTTCTGTATTTTGTTTCCTTTTTTTCTTTTTTTCCTTTTCTCTCTCTTTCTCTTTTCTTTCCTTTTTCTTTTCTTTTCTTTTTTTCTCCTCTTTTCTTTCTTCCTCTGCCTTCCTCCTTCTTTCCTGCCTCCACTGTTTTCTTCCCCCTTCTTCTTCTTCGGCTCGGCCGGCACAGAGCAAGGGCGCAAGGGGAGAGGAAGGAGGAGAGGGGGGAGGCCTCATCGACGCGAGGCTCCCGATGCAACGTCGACGACGTGGCGGGCCGCGGCGGCGACGGCGCAAAGCTGCGACGGCGATAGCGGCGGCTTGCGGTAAACAGGGCGGCGGCGGCGTGGGACCAAAGGGGGAAAAGAGAGAGTGGGAACAGGGGGGAGAGAGGGATGGCGAGGTGGGGAAGGAGCTCGGGCTCCCTTTATAGGCGTCGGCGGAATGGGGGGAGAAGGGGGCGACGCGGGTGGCGACACGCAGCGTGCGCGGATCGAGGGGGGCCGGGCGCGGCGCGGCGTGGGTGGCGTGGTGTACGGGTGCGGGTGCGGGCGTGAGGCGCGGCGCGACACGTGTTGTGCACGGGGCGAGAGGGGACCAGGTCGAACACGTGGCGTCATATGAACAGTGCTATTTTTCTTTTTCCCGATTTTTTAATATTTTTTGTTCCTTTTGCATTTCACCCATAAAATGAAAAATATAATTTTGGCCCAAATATAAATTTAATTTAATTTTTAAATTTTAAATCTTTGTTCAACTTTATTATTATTATTTTTATAATATCCTTTTTATTTATTATTTAATAATAATTTTTTTGTTTATTTCCCCACAATAAGATTTTGATCCAAAGTAGATTTTCATCAACCTTAGTTTTTCCCAATTATATTCTCATACTTTTTATTTATGATATTCGTTTCACGATTTCCTTTTCTTTTATGTTTTCTAAAACTTTTTCAACTTTTTCATCTTTTAAGTAAATACTCTTTTATTTATAACACGTAACAAAACTCGCAAATAAGAGGCAAACAATTACAACAAGATGCAATAATTCAAAAAAATTTGTAAGCTCCGAGTTTTACATTTTGATATTTTTTTAGTCTCCAATTTTTAGGGTGTTACAAACCTACCCCCTTAAAATAAATCTCGTCCCGAGATTTTTTATCGGTTGTTGAGTTGATGTGGGTATTCGGTCCTTAGAACATCTTTGCTTTCCCCGGGTGAACGCACTAACATGGGTTTTTTAAGTTCTACCCGGTGTAGGTTGTGTTGGTTGCTTATTCGTGATGATATGAACGAATGCGATGCTCTAGAATCGAATAAGACTTTAACTAGGGCAAACTTGATAGATAACATACTCATCAGCACACTCTGATCTTCCTATGCCTCATTGGCACGCACATGGTTCCCTTGTCCGCGATGGAATCCGGTAGCAGACTCATTGGGTTGCGGCATCCTGAACAAAACACATCCAACAGCAGGGGTAGTTGTTCCACGTACAACCGTTGTATTCGCACCGGTACGAATAGGGGTACTGTGTGGCTTGGGGCAGCTGTTGGCATAGTGCCCAAATTCTCCACAGTTGAAGCAGTTCACATTTCTATTTCTCGGAGTGGCCAGGGTAGGTGCCGGAGTGCGGAATTGGGTCACAGTCGGCCTGTTGACATTGCTAGGTGCAGCAGGACAACTGGTTGCCATGACGGTTGGTTTCCATCCAGATGGGGTGGCTCCCTTGGGACGCTGAGACGCTCCCTGAAGTGGACGGGTCATAGCGAGTCTCCGCTTGCGGTTGTTCTCCACCGTCTTCTGGTCATGCTCCAACCTCACAACCTTATTGATCAAACTCTGGAAGTTAGCATGATCCTGTCCAATCATCGGCCCTCGCAACTCATCATTCAGTCCTTCGATGAACTTGTCGATCTTCTCTTCTTCATCCACTAAGTCGCTGGTTGCGTAGCGGGCAAGCTGGGTGAACCGCTTCAGGTACTCTTGCACAATGGTGTTTCCTTGACGCAATCTCCTGAACTCATTCTTCTTCATGCGCATTATTGCCGCAGGTACAAAGTTCTCGTGAAAGGCGGCGGTGAATTCCTCCCATGTTGGTTCCGCAGCATCCTCTGCTCGAGTTTCCTTATATGTATCCCACCAGTCACTAGCGGGTCCCTCCAATTGGTTTGCCGCGTAGATCACTTTGTCGGCCTCACGCACATGCACAAGGGCCAACTTTTTCTCTATGATGCGCAGCCAATCCATCGCATCCATAGGTTCTTCTGCCGTAGCGAAGGTGGGTGGCTTGGCCCTCATAAACTTGCCAAGGCTTGAGCTTCCACGGCCTCCTTGATTGTTGTCCATGGCCTACAACAACTGGGTTTACACAGCCATGACCTTCGTTAAAGTGGTGGGTTGGGCTCTGGTGGGTTCTCATTGTCGGTTGATGCCCATCGACAGTAAACCCTTATCTGTAGAGCGTAGGTAAGTAAGAGACTTGACCAACTAAGGTCTCAATCCTATTCGTTTTATTTTGGGTTGGTTTATACTGATCTTTTCCGGAGCAAGCGTGGTGGAATAAACTCATTCATAACATACCATGAAACATTTCATAGGTTCATAGTTAACACATCAATAGCAGATACATGAGACTGCACCTATGCAGTCCCACACAACGCAAAAGCTAACATCGCACTACTACCATCAACTACTAAGGGGGAAGGGGTGTGGTCCCTGTTGGGTTTCATGGTAACCTTATGACCTGGTGCCCTTAATGACCATACGTTGTGGTGGAGGTTGCATGCACAAGCGATGATTGGGATCTTTCGCCTCACTAGCGCCTTTTTGCTCGGTTTGATCACATCGTGCGGAAGTTGGTTTGTCTTGAGGAGTACCAGTGTTGCAGACAATGCGGTTGTCTTGAGACTATTGGCGCTTGGGCACTGGGCAGCTTTTGGATACATGACCTATTTCTCCACAGTTGAAACAACGTCCGGCTTCTTTTGCTGGTCTTGGAAGGGGGCATTTATTGAAATAGTATCCCGGCTTACGACAGTTGAAACAAATCAGACCCGATTTATCACGAGGTACACTCTTCTGGGTCTGTAGCATGCCTTTGTTACCACTGATGGTCTTTACTGGGATTGGGGTTGGTTCTGGATTAGAAACATCTTCTCTATTGGTGGTACCAACCATGAGTTGATTGACGGACCGTCGGGATACCCTTTGGTCTTTCTTTCCCTTATCTAAGATCAAATTCAGTTGACAGTCCTTAGGCACATGATATGTTCCCTCACACAAGAAACATGTGTCGATTCTCATGGGGCATTCTTCTGACATATGGGTGTCCTCACCATAGTGACAGGTGTGGTTGCACATGCTTGCAGTGTGTCCAACTTCTCCACAACGGGTACACGCTTTGAGCTCCATTTATTCTTAATTAACACTTTCCAAGCTTGCTTCATCATCATCACCAGAGGACATTTCCTCTGAGTCATCATCTTCTGGTTTGGGCGGACCATAAAGCTGGAGATGTTAGGTTAACTGACATGCACCACAGAAGGTATTCTTCCTCAGGCGTCAGGGAATCTTCTCAGCATCTTCAGGAGTAAACACTGTGCCTATGACGATCATCTTGCTAGCACGACCTGTATTCCATTCTGGTGACTTTCTCTTCTTAGATTTGGATGGTGGCAAACCAAAATCTTGGCTTATTATTCAACCAAAATCTTTATTCCCCCTTGTGCACTGCATCTCTTCTTTGGTCGGGGTCCTGGTATACTTGTCCTATCAACTGTTTCTTACGCCATGACCTTGCTCAATAAAACCATAGCAGGTGTCAAGCATTTCCATGCAACCTAATGGCAGGGTTGGTGCCAGCGTCTCCTGAGGGCGTGATACTTGTGGGAGTCACTAGGGCTTACATCGGCTTGCTTGAAGCTTGGACCTGACTTGGTTTCCGGATGGCGCTCCAGGCTTAACAACTAGAGAGTTGGAGGGCAAAGGAGAGAAATTTGAAAAGATTCCAGAGTCAGGGGGAAGCGAGAGTAAAACAAGTTATGTAAAGATACAAGGAGACAAGAATATAGGGGAAAACATATTTTATTTTGTAGATATAATGTTTTTATTTTCAAAATAGTCCTAGATGGGGATTTCTCCCTTTAGCCAACTATAAAGGGGGTGGGGCGCCATTGGTCTTATCCTACAGTCGCACGCTCTGATACCAGCTCTGTAGACCCCTGTTTTTGTAATAGGAATTAATCGTGTTCATAGTACCATTTCCCTGGATCAAGTAGTTTGGTACCCATGAATACATTGCTGAATCATCAAGTGCACGATACATTCGTCGACTTACAAAAAATATTACAATATAGGGCCCGAAGGCAATGTCTAAAACATAGGACCAAACGGTCCGAAATACAACCAAAAGCAGAAAATAGATAAGACAACGAAGAGAAGGAGCGGCACGCCATTGCCACAAGCAACGACCGGAGCTAAGACCTACTGGACGCCATCATCCTCCACAACGTCCTGGTAGTATGCATACGAGTCTTCAGGGTCTTCATCGCCCAACTCTAAATGTTTGTGCGTATAGCAAGGGTGAGTACCAACCGTACTTAGCAAGCCACCATAACAATGATGCATATGATAGGGGATAATCAAGGGATGGATGTGGTTCTTTTGCATAAAGCAAATTTTGTAATTCTTTTCACAAGCCCAAGACCTAAGACTGATCAAGTTTTAATTCCATAGTTTATTTAATCAGCGACGATTCTGTCCACTATCCATTGTGATCCCAAGGATAGCTTCCCGCCACCGGATCGTCATGATCTTCTGGAGGTCTACCACTTCTCGCTTTTCCGAGAAGTTGACCCACCAGCACATAAAAATCATCATGCAAGCCCATCCCATCATTTTAAAATTTAGAGTCTAGCCCAGAGAGAAACTTGTCACGCTGCTCCATATCCGCGAGCACGGCTATTCGAATAGATTGATTTACTCACAATGCACTGGATGTACACTTTACTCGTACTCTGTGACTGCCTAAGAAATGAGCCTACGTCCCAACACATGAGACGGTCACAACAAAGACTTTCGATAACCTCACTTTGGCAGTACCCGCTCCACGAACTTAAATCCTCTTGCACTCTACCCATCCTTTCCTAGCAGTGTGAGGAGTTCTGGCGCTCCCGGGGTTAGGGAAAACTTCATTCTTTAAGTTGTAATTAATTTTGATTTTCGATCATCAATTCCACACGTAGGTCCTCAACGTCATCTCATACATAAGAACCACTATGCAGGGATACCGTCTCCGCTCGGCTATCTACTCCGCTAGGTCTATACCCATTCGAGAAGTACGGTTGTACTAGCTCGTTTCATGTTTAAGTCTCAGGGCTCGGTCCTTAATTGACCAGGGTCGACACTTGCCTTTTCTTAAATCCACCCAAATCATCCAGCCGCCCCAGTCTAAAACATTTGTTGGCTTTAGTTTTTCATCGAAGAATCATTTCATCATTGTCATGGCAATGTGGCGCTCATGTCTCCACATGCCGTACATCAACCACCTTCCCTAAGGTAGTTGCCCAAGCATATAGCATTTGATAAACATGATTGTGCATGAATCTAAAATAGCAGGGCCAAAGCATTGTCAAAGAACGACTTTGAACGCACGATACTGTAGGGAACAAAGAATAAACGAGTATTCAATATCAAGGTAGGGCATATAACAAGTATGGGAGATTATATGTGTATAGCATGCATATTTGATTTTAAACAAACATAAGTCCGCAAAAAGGTTCAACATGCTCAAAGGTAGTGATGACTTGCCTTGCTCGCAACCTTGTTGACCTAGGTATTCGGCGCACTCAACAGCTCCCTCGGACTCTACACATACGCGCGAAAGATCCGAATTAATTCGATTTGAATTCGAATAGAATCCTTAAAATGCCAAATAAATTGCAAAAGCTGCTCCTAAAACTAGACTACGATTTTAGACGAATTTAGGTTCAAGTTTCGATGAAATCCGAGCTAAAACGAGTGAGATATAATAATTTGAAGTTTTATGATTTCACCGATTTAATTTATTACGAGGTGATATTATTCCAAGTTAATCCACTTTTAAATTTTTGAAATATTATGATCGACGATTCGAAAATACAATACAGGAAAAGAAATGCTTAATTCAAATTTTATCGCCAAATTTATCGGACCGACAAACCCTAGAGTTAAATAATCAAATCCAAAGGCTTGACGCTATTTTAAATAATTTGAAGTTTAAATTTTAGCAAGAAATTCATATGATAACTTTAATATTTATTAACAAATTAAACTATAATTAATTTCTAAATTAATTTATGTGACAATTAAACTCTTAATATTACTTAATGTTTAGTCTTTAATTAACCCTAAAATTTTATTTCGAAAAGCTATAATTTTACCTCAAAATTTTCTGAATATTTTTCCAAAAATATTTTTCCTATTTTCTCTATTTTTTATCCTTGTTTTATTTTTTTCTTTTCTTCTTTTTTTCTCTTTTCTTTCCTTTTTATTTTCTTTTCTTTTTCTCCTCTTTTTCTTTCTTCCTCTGTCTTCCTCCTCTGTTTTCTTACCCCTTCTTCTTCTCCGCTCACCGGCACGAGCAAGGGCGCAAGGTGGGAGGAAGGAGGAAAGGGGTAGCCTCACCGACGTGGGGCTCCCGATGCGGCGTCGGCGACGTGGCGGGCGGCGGTGGTGGCGCAAAGCGGCGACGATGACGGCCTCTTGCGGGAAACAAGGCGGCGACGGTGTGGGACCAAAGGGGAAAAGAGAGAGTGGGAACGGGGAGAGAGGGATGGCAAGGTGCGGGAGGAGCTCGGGCTCCTTTATAGGCACCGGCGGCGTGGAGAGGAGGGGGTCGGAGGGACGGCGCGGGTGGCGGCGTGCGGCGCGCGGAGAGGAGGGGTCCGGAGGGGGGCGGCGTGCGACGTGTGCCCGTGGCGCGGCGGCGGCGGCGCGACGTGCGGCACGCGCGGCGAGTGGGGGCCGGGTCGAACAAATGGCGTCATTTGAACAGTGCTATTTTTCTTTTTCCCATTTTTTAATATTTTTTTGTTCCTTTTGCATTTCACCCATAAAATCAAAAATATAATTTTAGCCCAAATATAAATTTAATTTAATTTTTAAATTATAAATATTTGTTCAACTTTATATTATTATTTTTATAATATCCTTTTTATTTATTATTTAATAATAATAATTTTTTGTTTATTTTCCCCACAATAAGATTTTGATCCAAAGTAGATTTTCATCAACCTTAGTTTTTCCCAATTATATTCTCATACTTTTTATTTATGATATTCGTTTCGCGATTTCCTTTTATTTTATGTTTTCTAAAACTTTTCTGACTTTTTCATCTTTTAAATAAATACTCTTTTATTTATAATACTTAACAAAACTCGCAAATATGAGGCAAACAATATTGACAAGATGCAATAATTCAGCTTCGGGTTTTAAATTTTGATTTTTTAGTCTCCGATTTTCAGGGTGTTACACAAGCTAACCAGTTATCATCATCAAGTTATTGTAATTAATGAGTAATCATGAGGAGCTAAGTAGTGTGATACTAATTACGAAAAACATAGGGAATCAAACATGGGACATCCGTACCATAGGAAGGAGCATGCTACCACCAAGCTAGACAACTTATGCAATTTAATACTACTACTTACAATGTAACTGCGTTATAGTATATCTGAAAGTTTTTTAGCTAAAGAACTTGTGAAAGATTTTTGTATATACCAAAAAGAATATAATAATTGAGAGAAAGACCTAGAAATTTCCACATTTTCACATTTCTATGATTAATTCCCATTGCTGATATGATTCCACACCTATCAAGTATACCATTTTGGGACAGAAACTGCCTAGAAGCACTACTACAGATCCTTTTATCTGTGACAGCCCATAACATGTCTGAGTTTTATGGACCGTCACAACTAACTCATCTCAAACAGGCCTAAAAAGAGACCGACAAAGATATAGTCGCACAGACATGTCATATGTGCATAATTCTAGAGCCCGTCACGGATGACACACATCCGTGATGGGCTTAAAGTTAGGCCTGACAAAGATAACTGTAATACCCATCATAGTTGCTGGTTCATTAGCCATTACAGATATTTATTGCGCTCTATAAATACCCCAACCAGACAGTTGGAGTGGTTATCCCACTGTTCACTGTCTTGGTGGGAAAAGGAAGAGGGCGATTTTTTGTCATTTTTTCGAGGAAATCAGAAAGTTTAAAAGTAAAATAGATACTTATGTACAAAATTATTAATTTAATATTTTTTCCACTTTTCTACAGCTCAGCAATGGATCGAAGTTGAATATATGGGAAAAATATGCAGCGTTATAGCGAACAGTATCGAAATGGCGTGGTAAATTTTATAAACGCCGTGGAGGAGGATAGGAAAATAAAAAAAGAGCGATTACATGTGTTGTCCATGTACAGATTGCGAAAATAAGACTATATTTCATAGCAGAGTGGACGTACACGCTCATCTAATACAACGAGGATTCAAGCATGGGTGCACATGTTTGGTGAAACATGGAGAGCAAGAATCAGGCAGTGGTGCAGCACAGACAGAAGTGATGCACAAAATCAAGAAGATGAAGATGAACATAACATGTTTGTACCTTCTTCACTGGGCGGTGAAAGGGTTGATGTGGATCACGATATGTTGCAAGACATGTTACGTGATGTTGAGGACCCAGCCTACAACGAGAGAGATTGCCTGAAGTTCAGCAGGTTGGTCAGTGATTTGAAGAAGCCTCCATACGCCGGATGCAAGGAAAAACACACTAAATTGTTAGCTACCTTGGAGCTAATGAAGCTTAAGGCAAGCAGTGCATGGACAGACAAAAGTTTCACACAACTTTTGGGAATTCTGACGACCATGTTTCCAGATGAGAACACATTGGCCGAGATGACATATGAAGCAAAGCATGTTTTGTGTCCCCTGGGGTTAGAGGTCCGTAGAATTCACGCTTGTCCAAACGACTGCATATTGTATCACAAGCAATATGCGGACCTAGATGCTTGTCCTATCTGCAAGGCTTCTCGATACAAGAGAACGGAAAGTGTCGATGAAGGAAATAAGTCAAAGCGGGGTGGTCCGACGAAGGCCGTTTAGTACCTACCTATTATCAATCGTTTCAAGAGAATATTTGCCAACCCCAATGAAGCAAAGTTAGTACGTTGGCATGCCACGGAGAGAAGAAACGATGGTATGCTAAGACACCCTACAGATTCCATTCAATGGAGGAATATTGATCGAAAATACCCAGATTTCGCAGCAGACCCTAGAAACATGAGAGTATGTTTGTGTACGGATGGCATGAATCCTTTCGGAGACATGAGCAGTTCTCGTAACACATGGTCAGTTTTGATTGCAAACTATAACCTACTGCCATGGTTGTGTTTCAAAAGGAAATACATTATGCTATGCTTGTTAATCCAAGGACCGAAACAGCCCGGTAATGACATTGATGTGTTCTTGGAGCCTGTGATCGATGACCTTGGAGAACTTCAACCTACACGTTCTATTGTTCTGCACCATTAATGACTATCTTGCACAGGGCAATCTTTCTGGACAAACCGTGAAAGGAAAGAAGGCTTGCTCCGACTGTATGGAACATACACGTAGCAGGTGGCTGAAGAAATCCAGAAAGATGGTTTACATGGGTCATAGGAGATGGCTCCCTCTCCAACACGCATTTAGAGGGAAAAGAACTTTTCAACGGTAAAAGGGAACTTCAGACTGCACCCAAGCATCTGTCCGGAGATGAGGTCCACAACATGGTCAAGGACCTAACTAATGAGTTTGGCAAGAAAATAAAATGAAGTAAGGAAACAGATAAGGGTATGTGGAACAAAAAAGATCCAAATTTTGGCTACTTCCTTACTAGAAAGATGTCGAGGTCCGTCATTGCATTGATCTGATCCACGTCGAGAAGAATGTGTGTGAGAGTCTGGTAGGGCTACTACTGAATATTTCTGGGAAGATAAAGGACAGGTTGAACGCGCGCCTTGATCTATAGGAGATGAATATTCGCAGTGAACTTATGCCTGTAACAGATGCAGAGACAGGCAGAGTGTACCTCCCTCCAGCTCGCCACACATTGGCCAAGAATGAGAAGACCGCAATGCTATCATGCCTCAGAGATTTCAAAGTTCCATTAGGCTATTCAGCAAGGATAAGTAAATACGTCAAATTGGACGAGCTAAAACTGGTTGGAATGAAGTCTCACGATTGTGACATGCTCATCACGTAAATCTTGCCAATTGCTATCAGAGGCATTATACCACCCAAAGTACGCCACACGATCCAACGTCTATGTACCTTCTTTAATGCAATCAGTCAGAAGGTTATAGATCCTGAAGACCTAGACGGATTGCAGACTGATATTGTCAATACCCTCTGTCACATGGAGATGTTTCTTCCTCTGTGTTTCTTTGATATCATGACTCATCTCCCTGTACATCTCGTGAAGCAAACAAAATTATGTGGCCCTGCATTTCTCAGAGAAATGTATCTATTCGAGAGCTAAATGGGAGTTCTAAAGTCTTATGTGAGAAACAGAGCAAAACCAGAGGGGAGCATCATTGAAGGTTACACGATCGAAGAGGTTGCGTTGATTATATGGCCAAGGTCGATCCTATCGAAGTACCAGCATCTCGTCACGAAGGAAGGTTGTCAGGCGCTAGCACAATAGGCAAGAAAAGAGTTGTGCCTGATCGAGCCTCCTATTCGCAGGCTCATTTCGTTGTGCTTCAACATATGGTAGAAGTTGCCTCATACTTTGAGGAGCATTTAGCGGAAACCCGACAGGAGAACTTGGGGCAATTGGACACATGGATTAACAGAGAATATAACTCCAGGTTCAACGAATGGTTCAAGAAGCATATTACAACGTCTATGGATGATTCAACTGAGGCAGTACGGTTGTTGGCGATGAGACCGTGTTGGGAGATAGACACATGGCAAGGATATGATATCAACGGTTACACGTTTTACACTGTACAACAAGATGACAAAAGCACAGTGCAAAACAGCGGACTCCATATAGATGCATTCCATCGGGATCAAGTTGGGTCCAACACATACTACGGCCGCATCGAACAGATCTGGGAGTTGAACTACGTGAGATTCAAAGTCCCTGTGTTTCGATGTCGTTGGGTGAATATACGCACCGGTGTGAAAGTCGACAAGGAAGGTTTCACTAGATTTATCCAAGGTTGGATACGCCGATGAACCATTTGTGCTTGCGAAACAGGTCGATCAGATATTCTACATAAAAGACCCTGCAAACAAGAATATGCACATCGTTATGGACGGCAAGCACCGAATTGTCGGGGTTGACAATCTCGGCGACGAAGAAGAATACAATCGAAATCTTCATGTCAGACCTCACATTGACCTTGACGATGATCCCCAAGAGGATGTGGCATATGCTCGGTCAGATCATATGGAAGGCATAACCTTATGACTGATGACTTTGTACTTATTTCTTTTGCTATTTGTTGTAATGAATGAAGTATTTTGTATTAACAAGACTTTTAATGTAAAATAAAAATAGTAGTTAATATAGTGAATTTAGTTAATTTGGATATTTATTTAGTGACTTAAATAAATTATTAAACTGTCATGAATTATTTATTGAATTATATGAAAATAGTAATTCGAATAGTTTCAACAATTCACTTGAATAGTAATTTATATACTTTATTTAATTCACTTAAATAATTTATATGATAATAGTAATTTAGTGAACTTTACTGAATTATTAAGTGATTTATTGTATTATTGAATTATTTAGTGAATTATTTATCTAAATAAATAAATACAAGTGCAAAAATTGTATCGGTGATGGGCTTTCGATATGGAATATGTCCAAAGCAAACGGGCTTAAGCTTTGTGCCCGACAGAGATGATTAACTCACTTATCGGGTTATAACTTAATGGCCATCATCGATGAGTCATCCGTGATGGGCCTTAATTTCATTCCGACAGAGATGGTTAATTTACTAATTGGGCTTCAAGTTAAGGCTCGTCACCGATGAGTGATCCGTAACAGGCCTTATATCAGGCCCATTACCGATAATATTTTTTCGTCGGCCGTTAGGGTGCCGAATCCTTCATCATCCGTGACGGGCTTTATATTAAGCCCGATTGAGATGATTCATCTCAATTGGGCTTAATGTAAAGCCCGTCAGCGAGGTGATTCCATATCTGGTCAGATCTATACATTAGCGCGAAAAGTTTCTAAGTCCCTTACTCTCACTCAGAACCCTAGCGTCGTCGCCGTCTGCAGAGCACGTCGCCACCATCCCTCGCGCCCTGTCGTACCCGACGCCGTCGTCCCCGAGCACCACGCATCGTCCCTTTCCCTCACTAACACCGAGCACCGCGCATCGTCCCGGAGCTCGCCGATTAGTTTCCATGCATATAACCCTAGCCCTTCTTGATGTGCCATGCATGTGTGTATATCTGAGGTTGCTCGTCGTCTTTGCTGTCCCCGAGCCCTTCGCCATAGACTAGCCATCTTCTTCCTCGTCGCCAGCCGCCATTCGACCCCTAGTCGCCACCGAGCACCACCGTTTCTCGTTGCCACCGAGCACCACCGGCCATCTTCTTCCCTTGTCGCCACCGAGCTCCAGGTTAGTCTCCATCCTCCTCATTTGCCCTGATGTTGTCCGAGGGCATGTGTGTATATGTGAGATATGTTGCTGCTGCTGTTGTCTATGGCCCTGATGTTTGATGCCCTAAATGTTGCTACATGTGTGTATATGTGAGATATGAAGTGATGTTTGAAAATGCAGTATGCCATGATGTTTGAAAATGCATGTTGTGATCTTGTGAATGTACACTGTGAAATCTGTGTATTATTCACTGAATGTTGTATGATGGGACTGTTATAATGGGACTGTTAAGCTATGTTTGGACAATGAATGTTGCAAAACTATGTTTGGATAGGATCTATAATTGGTTTATAATTGCATGATTAAACAAGCAAGTTAATATACTTAGATTTGGAAAAGCTTTAAAAGCAATTTCATAGATTTATAAATAAATTCAAGGATTTATTTTTCTCCCTTTCTGATCTCTTTCAAAAATACTTTCAAAGATTTTTAATCCTCCCTTTCTCATCCCTTTCAAAAATACTTTCAAAAAGTTTGACAATTTTGACATATGACAAAGTATTGAATTTCTTCGTCTCCTCTTCTTCTTTCTTTATTTCCAATCCCTCTTCTTCTTGATTAAATTAATTTTTTTCATTTTATGATATTGCAAGCTATTTAGAGGATGTCGCAGAACGATGGAACACCGTCGGTGACCCCAGATACAAGAGCGCATGGGGAGCAACTGATAGCCGGCACGGCAAAAGTGCAAGTTGACGCAGTCAAGAATTAATGGGCTCATTTGCCACTGCAGTACCCACCGAACGACGAGATCCTTACTCTAGAAGCTGCATGTGGAAGTTTTATCCAATGGCCCAAGGGGCTTATTGATATCAAGTTGACTGCGAAGTCAGCCACTCCACCAAGCGTTCAGCCACCGCCCTAACCGACACGTGCTCCTTCAGCCCTTCCAGCCCCTCCAGCTCCCGCTACTCCAGCCGTTGAAATGGAGGCCGACATCATGGAAAAAAAATTAATCCCCCACTGCTCAAGGAATCAAGGAAGGTGTGTTCCTCTCCTCCGCAAATAACTAACGACAAACCTGCGGCAAGGGGGAGAGGAAGACCCCAAGGCAAAGCCAAGCCCTCGAGTCTAAAACCAAAGAAGCTAGAACTAGGCAAGAACATATCAACGGAGTTCACCAATGGCATGCCTTTGGTTGGAGATGACGCCCTATGAACGATGGGCACCGCATGCAGGGATCTCCTTCACTACTACATGGAGAGTACAAGCGGCAAGAGGACGAAAAAGGACACTGACGTCGTAGTCATCGCGAAGAACCATATTTTGGGCCTGATGCCTACATCGTCATATACTTCAAGGACTTGTTCGACCTCTCCAGACTACGAGCGGTGGACACAAGTCTACTTAAGTGCTACTCCTTGTAAATATTCTTGCGTTCCTTAATTTTGGTAAAAAACAATCCTTATAACACGCTTATAAGAGCGTTTGTCTTATGTGCAGGCTTAGTTGAAAGTGGTGCCAGAGAATGCACCGGAAGTGGCCTTCCTGGATCCACAAATTGTCACGGTCGCCAATCTAGATCATGACAGGAAGGCCATGGTGGACTATATTAATAAGACCTTGCTAGCCCAACAAGACAAGGACTACTTTCTTTGCGCCTATAATCAATAGTAAGTGTGTACCCCAAGTATATGCAATTGCATGACACGTAGTGTTTGAGAATTTAACTTTCACTATATTAATGCCGCAGTGCCCATTGAATCCTTCTGGTCATTACGTCAAAGTGGAGCACATGCCACTACATAAATTCCAAAATCAGTAAGATGTACGACTGGACCCCGATCCAACAAGCAATCGACGAAGCGTGGGGAAGATATGTGGAGAAAGGAGGGTGGCATAGCAATTATCAATAAACCCTCATCCACAAAAAGACATCCCCATCAAATAGCAAATAGGTGACCAGTGCGGATTCCATGTGTGCCACAACATGTGATTCCTTTACAACAACAAGTTCAAGACTATGACCGAATTTGAGGTTTGTGATCTCAATTGTGATATGTACTAACTACTTTGAATTATATATATATATATATATATCGATCGACTAATTTCGAATGTACATGTAGGTAAATATATCCAAGTCTGCGCCTACTAGTTTTGACGGGATTAGAGAAGAGATAGCGGACTTTATAGTGTATGATATATTAAATTCCAAAGGAATGTGTGCAGTACAAATACAGGGTTAAAGTCAAAGAAATGAATAGCGGACAAATACATTTTGTAATTAATGACAAATACATGTAAAGACATAATCAATTCTGATATTATTAAATTACATTTTTGTTATATGTGTTTTATACTTGCAATGTGAAATATGTGTGAATAATGGACATGAATAGATTTATGAGAATGTCAGGTGTATGTGAATATATGTGAAATATCTCTGTTTCTGTCATTTTTGCAGTGGGCATGGCTAGCAAATGCCTGAGGCTAGCAAAAAACAGAATAATTTTTTTGGAAAGACTCATCTGTGACGGGTTTTAACTTAAGCCCGATAAAGATATTAGTCATCCGTGACGGGCTTAAGTTAAAGCCCGATTGAGAGTTAGTCATCCGTGACGAGCACTAATTAGGGCCCATTTGAGATTATATCATTGGTGTCGGGGCCTTGTTTGACTGGTCTTGTGGGTCAAACATATCGGTGACGGGCTGTTCTTTAGGCTCGACAAAGATAAGTGTGTCGGTGACGGGCCTTTGCCCGATAGAGATGACTACTCACATCAGTGACCTTTGCACCGTGATGGACGCCATACCCGACACAGATGAGAGTTACCGCCTGATTGAGATGAGGATGACCGTTGTAGTGAAGAAACATTAATGATTCCTGATAGAAAAACATTCGCCAATATTGCTCCAACAAATGTAGTTAATTAACATCGTTATATATATTTAGTATAATTTCAATCTAGCGACAATTACATGTAACTAAGTTCTCTTCAATTTCGTTTTGACCACGGGTTTCTCTGCATACATCCCCTTCACACCCTGAGGACCTGACTCTTTCGGCACTACCGATTGCAAATCTATCTACTATAGCTTCAAATCTCTTGAGTTTTAATGCCTCGTCTAGCACCATCATATGGATATGTTGTGTCACTCACATACATATATGCCACTTGTTCAGGTGACCGGGCACTCAAATTCTTTTTTAATAATGGAAATTAATCCTGCCTCTAAAGGGCTCTCATATACTGAATATTTACACTACTGGGAAAGGGGCTTTAGTCCCGGTTCGTACCCCCTATTGTCCCGGTTATCGAACCAAAACTAAAAAACAAGACTAAAAATCGACATATTTAGTCCCGGGTGAAATAACTAGGACTAAAGATCTCTCTTTAGTCCCGGTTGATAACACCAATCGAGACTAAAGATGGCGGCGCCACGTTGCTGGCTCCATCATCTTTAGTCCCGGTTTGTGTTATCAACCGAGACTAAAAGTTTTTTTATTTTTTTAATTTCCTCCTGCTAGCTGCTAGCTTGCTACTTGTTAATTATATATATATTATGCATACATATTTTACACACATATATATTTATACATATATATGCAACATGCATATATATGTATAAATATATGTTTTACACACATATAAATGCACTTAATTAAAAAAATATATACATATAATTTCTAAAATATGTACACACATAAAATATTCACATATATTATCTATATTGTATGTTAGAAAAAATTCTCTATATTGTGGATCCAGGGTCTATGTTGCTAACACTAAAGTAGAACTCTCTGCGAGATCGAATCGCTCGTTGATAAATCCCATCAGTTCTTCTTGAGCACCCTATATGAAACTCGTGTGGGGAAGCCGTCTCTTACTCTCATAAGCTGTCATTCGAATAAACGAGAAATAAATATATGAAATGAATAAGAAATCATGACGTAATGTATGAATGACTGTTGTACGTACATCTAGATCGTGGGGACCCGTGACTTCGGTAACCATGCGGTGAATGTAATCGCAGACGTAGTAGCCACACAAGTTTGTCCCCTTCGTCTGTTTTGCACATTAAAGGAGAAACGATGACGGATTGAATATTTATTTCATATTTTAGAACAAATTAATGATTCAATACATCTTTGGAGATGTTACTCACTGGAAAGTTCAGCCTCATAGTAAGCTTATCTTTCCAATCCGCGAACATTCTCACGGAGCCATGCCCATGCTCTACGTGCAGTTGAAAGCTAGCGAGTAATTATCTGAGAACCACATATATGCAATAGCAAGTAAGATGGCATTACCTGTTTAACAGTTCAAAGATCTTTTGTAACATCCCGAGGTGTTTTTCCTTTTTAAAAATCCAAAAGAAAATCGTAAAAGAAAAACGTTGGAATTAACTTGAGAGAATTAATAATTTTAAAATCCAAATGATAAATGGAAATGGCATGGTAGGATTTTTCCTAGATTCTACATGTCAAAATACACTAACAGGATTTTTAGTGGAATTTTCAGAGCACAAGAAATAATTATTAACTAATTAAAAGCAAAATCGGAATTAATAAATCTTGGGTTTTTCTTTTTCTCTCTCCTCCCGTACGTTTCCGCCCTTTTCGGCCGTGAGCCGTCGGCCCGAGCCGACGGCCCATCCCCTCCCGCACACGCCCAGCCGATTGGCCCAGCCGACCGGGCCGTCCCCCAGCCGACGCGCGCCCTCCTCTCTCTCGCGGGCCGGCCGAAGGCTACGGCCCGCCAAAGCTCGCGCCCGCGGATAAGTCCAGTTTGTCTCCCCTCTACCCCGGGACGCCGACAGGTGGAGCCCGCCTGTCAGCCCCGTCCCCTACCTCCGGCCACCTCGGCGCCATTTCCACCGCCTCCCTCCGCTTGGATCTCGCACACCCGTTTTCCCCGCGTTCCGGGATCCCTTCGCCTTAACTCCCCACTGTGCCCGCCGGCATTGAAAGCCCTGGCCGTCGCTCCCGCGCGCCCTAATGGCCGGATTCCATCCTCGGTCATTATTTACCCCAAACCGCGCCGACGAGAAATTGCGCTCTTATCCGGTCGCCACCGACCTCCCCATCCCCTATATAAGCACTCCCTCGTCCTTCCCGAGCTCCCTACACCTCCACTCAAGCCTCCCTCTCTCTCCGTCACTCCCGCACCGTGCGCCCCTACTTCGGACTTCGTCGCCGAGGTTCGGCCGTGTTTTCCCGTTGCTCCGAGATGTTCCGAGCTCCGCCAACTCCTCCCACCTCGTCGCTAGTGCCCGCGCCACTTCGGCCACCCCTTCCCGAGTGGTTCCGCCGTCTCCCTCACCGTCCGAGTTGTCATCTCCTTCACCTCCGGCGACCCGCGGTGAGCGCCCCTCCCTATTTCCCTTCTCGGCCGAGTGCACGCCGCCGTTCCCGAGTGCGCACGGCTCCGCCTACGCGTGAGCCGCGGCTTTCCGCCGCCCCCGCCGCCGCCCGAGTGGCGCCGGTCGGTCTCCGGCCGCCGTGCGCCATCGCCGGCCGATCGCGCCGCCCGAACCCCTTTCACGGCCGTCTGATTGCGCCGCCCGAACCCCTTCCCGGCCGTCCAATCTGCCTCGGCAGATCGGGGCCATCCGTCCCCGCTGGCCCACGTGGCACACCGCGTGGCCGCCGCGTCGGCGCCACGTGTACGCCACGTGGTGCACCGCTCTCCCTCTCGGCCCGTGGACTCGGTCCACCATGGACCGGTGCTCCCGTGGCCGATGACGCCATCGCTGATGTCAGCCCTAGCGCTGACGCAATTCCGGGATTTATTGCGCAATAAATTATTAAGGACTTTCCTGTTTTAGTAAAAACACAGATAATCTTCTAAAAATCATATCTTTTCAATCTGACCTCCGTTTTAGCCCATTCAAATTTTATTAAATCCATAAAAATGCCAAGAATCCATTAAAAATGGTTTTGTTCCCTGTTTTAGTAGCTTTTAACCTGTTTTGTTGAAGTGCTTGTTTGCCGTGTAGATCCCGGTAGTCCCTCTGTCTCGGTTTACTTTGAAGTCGTCGCGGAAGTCCCCCAAGCCGAAGAGCAAGGCAAGTCATGCTATGTTATTGATCATATTGCTCCCATTTTGCTAAAACACTTGTTTTACTCTATGAAATTGCATGTTCTTTATATTGTCATTTCATGGGAAATAATATACCTTATGCTTAGTTTATGCCTTAGGTTTGACACCCCAAACCCTTTGATCAAACTTGGGAAAATAATGTGATTAGATTTCAGGACTAGGTTATGCTTAGCCTGGCTTAGACTCACTAGCTCACTAAATGGGTCATTCTCTCACGTAATTTATCTCTCCCGACCTTATGTTCGGAGGGTTAATAATTATAGATTCAGGTGAACCGGACTAATAACTAAAATATGACAAATGGTGGGCTGTGGGCGCTATGGTTTTAGTTAGCAGCGCCCATAGCAATTAAGGACCGGTTCACGGGACATCTCGGGAGAATGACCGTGCAAACCACAAGCCGAAATGGGTAAGGTAGGCCCTGTAGTGTAGCCTCTCCTAGCTGACGAACCCATCGGCTAGGGTGAGCGGGATGGAGTTTCAGTCGGCCCCAGTATAAGGGCTGCTGGGCTGCCAGATTCACCGAGGCACTCGGGGAGGCTGCCCACTCCCAGGGTCCGGGAGTGGGGGCGAAACCTTGGTGGGGTTCGCTTAGTTAGAGGGGGGTTATATGAAAGGTCCTATCACAATTCCCTTTTCGGGGTACCGCGGTGGTATTCCGGCGCACGGGAGACCGTGTTATGGGGCTGTGTCTTGTGGGTACAGTTGTACACCTCTGATCAGAGTAAATCTATTCGAATAGCCGTGCCCGTGGTGATGGGGTGATCGACCGAGCTCTCCGTGATTAGTTTCACACTTTTACACCCTAAGTTTTGGAACATGACTAGTATAGTTGGATGGTTTGGGCCTATCGCAACGTGGGGATAACGTTGGACAGTGTTGGAATCAAAATGCTTTACTTACTCAATTTACTGTTGTTTTGACTATGTTCAAAATTCTTATTGTTTGGAAAAACTCCTGCCGTTTGCGCAAAAGCAAACCTTAGCCAGACCTTTGTCTCCCCAGCATTCATTCTTCTCCTCTTCCGGCGTGACTTGTTGAGTACGTGGAAGTACTCATCCTTGCTTCTTCACCAGAACCTGAGCCAGAGGTTGAAGACGAAGATGAAGTGGAGCAGGCTTTGTCCTACACTCTGGAAGCTGCCTGTGGAGTGGTCGAAGCCACGTGGCCAGCGTCGAGCTTAGGCTTAGGCCCTTTTTCTTTTTCCGCTGCTCTTTTGTAATCTTTTTGTATTGTTTCTAAGATGTGGAACTGTAATATGAACAATTGTCGTATGTGTACCCTGGCTGATCCTGGACAGGGATTTTAATATACATATAGCTTCGGAAATTTGGGTCTGAATTTCTGGGCTTGACAAGTTGGTATCAGAGCCAATTTCCAGACCGTAGGAAAAGCCAAATGGAAAAACCTTAGGAGCCCTCTGAATCTTTTCATATGCATAAGCCCTGGCTTTTAAAAATAGTTTTGGGAAAATGGGTCTTGTTTCCTTGGGATTGGGAAAATTTAAAGTCTCTCTCAACACATTTTTGAAAACTTGGTCAAGTCTAGGTAACAGGATTCTAGAGTTAAAATTTGGAAAAATCATTTGATCTCTTATTCAGCAGCCAAGTTGGAATTTCCTAAGGGGTCAATCTCCTAAGTTGAGATAGGAGGGAATGGTCGCCAATTTTATATTATAACTAAGCATCTATTTTTCAGCATCATCTAGGGTTTGTCCTTAGAAGTTTTACTTAGCCTCATAAAAATGTTTCTCAAAAACCCTCTTTTTCTCGTTTACTTTACTTGAGTCCTTTATCGTTTGTCTAACTTGGGTTTGAGCATGCATTGATCCCCTACCTTGTCTTCTCTAGATGGCAGGCCGTCCAGTCACCCACAACGGTCAGAAAGGGTTCGTCGCGGAGCTGGCAAGAATGGCCTTGGCAGTGGGCTACCCGGATGCACCTGAGTACACTGTCGTCTCACCATTCGGCAGTGAGTTGCCTCACCAAGTCCGCCTGGAGGTGCACGGGTTCGTCGGCACCAATATCCCAAACATGGTGGTCACGGCGTCGGGAGGAACAGGATGAGCATGCCCGCCAAGAGGCGGCTTATCTAATGCTAGCTCGGATGAGGGAAATGCATGACTACCATCTCCGCCACTCTGCCTACCGGTACCATCCTCGGCGGGGAACTTCGTCAGCAATCAACACTTTCCAATCGGCAGAAGGGGAGAACGACACCACCTTCTCCCACATGAGGACGGTGATTGAAGGGCTGGATAAGATGCATGCGGAGCTTCACATGGCGGCGAAGGCTCTGAATGACCAGAAGATCTTAAAGATCAAGAGTTTGAAGGATGAGGTGGATCGTCTCAAGAGAGAGATCGCCAGTCTAAAGGGGCTTCCACCTCCCAATGTCCTTCGGATAAGGATCACGCCGCGGAAGAACACCAAGGCTCCAGTGCGGATGCAGCTAGCACCCAGGGTTCCACCCCCTGCACCACCGCCTTCCCCAGTCCCCGTCCCAGTACCAGATCCTGCTCTTGCTCTGGTCCCCGCCCCAAGCGGAGGAGGAGGATGGATCTCGGTGTCCAGAGCGCAAGAAGGCGGAGCGGCGCGGCTCCAAGAGTCCCAGACGGAAAGGCGAGTTAGCCGCTCTCGAAGCCGCTCGAAGGAAAAGGAAGACGGGAACTCCCTTGGAAGTGGCTTCGACTCCTCCGACCGTGGAAGCCGTTCCGACCCTTAGAGCGTCGCCACCCTTAGTTTACCGTTTTCCTAGTTTTTCGTTTGCTTAGTTTTTGTGTGTTAGGAGTCTTGTTTGTGGGTAGTGGTCAACCCTTTGTATGAAGTGTGGATATGGGTTGCCCAATTAAGGATGTTGGGTGTGTTTTAAGTGTTTTAAGTCAAGAACGAGATCAAAACAAGTAATAAAGATCAACTTCTCTGTTCAATCTGTTTTACTTCTTCTCCCCGCTTTGGTTTGTTCCGCTTCTTCAGATGGTGAACACCAGGAATGGCAGCAACAACAATGAGTCAGCTGAGAACAACACCCGCGCTAATACCAACAACCCACCTCCTCCCCCTGAGAACATCACTTTGGCACAAGTCCTAGCCAACCAGACCCAGATGATGGCTGCAATGATGCAGCAAATGCAACAGCAGCATCAACAGATGCAGTTGCAAATGATGCAACAGTTTCAACAGCAGAACCAGCATCAGCACGACCATTTCGCACCACCACCTCCCCCTCAAAACAAGCTATCAGAATTTCTTCGAGTCCGACGTCCAACTTTCTCCAGCACCACCAACCCAATGGAGGCTAATGACTGGATCATAGCCATAGAAAAGAAGTTGGACCTTCTCCAGTGCACTGACCAGGAAAGGGTGTCTTTCGCCAGTCACCAACTTCAAGGTCCCGCCTCGGCTGGTGGGATAATTTCTTGGTCACCGTCGGCGGACGCACCCATGATTACTTCGGCAGAGTTTTACCACCAATTCCGAAAGGCTCACATCCCTGGAGGAATAGTAGCCTAGAAAAAGAGGGAGTTCAGATCCTTGGAGCAAGGCACTCGAACTGTCACCGAGAATCTACACGAATTTAATCGCTTAGCGTGATATGCTCCAGAGGACGTACGTACTGACACCGAGCATCAAGAGAAGTTCTTGGCCGGGTTGGACGATGAGTTGACGGACAAACTCATCTCCGGTGAGTATGCGACTTCGAAGTTGGTCGATAAAGCCATCCGTCAAGAAGACCAACACAATAAAATGCTCAGAAAATGGAAGGCTACCCAGTTTAGGCCGCATCCTCAGCAAGGGAATTCCCAACGGCCGCGTTTCACTCCGGGTGGTCAGAATGGACCTACCACTATGATCGTTCATCAGCATCGCCCGTACCATCCCGGGAATTTCCAACCCGGAAGCCGTCCCGGACAGCCACAACGGAATCCGGCCCTGCGTCCGCCAACAGCGCAGCCGCCACCGCAGTCCAAGCCAATGCCACCAAAGAAGGACTCGGGATTCAAACCGGGTAACTGTTTCAACTGTGGAGAACCTGGACATTTCGCAGAAAAGTGTCCAAGACCAAAACGTGTGCCCAGGTTTATCCAGGCAAGAGTGAATCATGCTTCAGCAGAACAGGCATAGGACGCACCGGATGTCATACTGGGTATGTTCCCTGTGAACTCCTTTAGTGCATCAGTCCTGTTTGATTCGGGTGCAACCCATTCTTTCGTATCAAAAGCATTTGTGGGGAAACATGGGTTGTCGGTGTTAAAACTTAAGATACTCATGCGGGTCCAAACACCCGGGAACTGTTTGAACACCGCCCACTTTTGCCCTTCAGTGGCAATACTAATCCAAGGATTCCCCTTTCTAGCCAATCTTATCCTTCTAGAATAAAAAGGCCTGGATGTCATCCTTGGGATGGACTGGTTAACCCGTCATAAAGGTTTGATCGATTGCGCAAGCCGCACGATCTCTTTAACCAATGACGAAGGGAAGAAAGTGATTTACCGCTCCCCTAAACCACTAAGGGTAGTGGCAAGCCTGAATCGGATTTTGGATAAGGAGAAGCCCGAAGAGAAAGGAAAGGATCAGGCAAAGTTAGAAGATATTCCTGTGGTTTGGGAGTACCCGGAAGTCTTCCCGAAAGACCTAACCACAATGCCACCCGAAAGAGAAATAGAGTTTCGGATTGACCTTGTCCCTGGCACTGCTCCGATCCACAAGATACCCTATAGAATGGGAACCAATGAGTTGGCAGAGGTCAAGAAGCAAGTAGATGAAAAGTTACAGAAAGGTTACATCCGCCCAAGCACATCGCCTTGGGGTGCGCCAGTCATTTTTGTGGAGAAAAAGGATAAGACCAAAAGGATGTGCGTCGACTATCACGCACTCAACGAGGTCACTATTAAGAATAAATACACTCTCCCTAGGATTGACGACCTGTTCGATCAATTAAAGGGAGCAAAAGTGTTCTCCAAGATAGACCTGCGATCAGGCTATCATCAGCTAAGAATCCGAGAAGAAGATATTCCCAGGACTGCCTTCGTCACTCGATACGGTCTATACGAGTGCACGGTCATGTCCTTTGGACATACAAATGCCCCAGCCTTTTTCATGAATTTGATGAACAAAGTGTTCATGGAATTCCTGGATAAGTTCGTCGTAGTGTTCATCGACGACATCTTGATCTATTCGCAGTCGGAAGAGGAACATGAGCACCATCTCTGGTGGGTACTTGAAAAGTTAAGAGACCACCAGCTCTATGCTAAGTTTAGCAAATGTGCTTTCTGGTTGAAGGAAGTGCAATTCCTCGGCCATATCGTGAATGCCCAAGGAGTCGCAGTGGACCCTTCCAATGTAGAAGCTGTGATCAAATGGACTCCACCTAAAACCGTCACCCAAGTCAGAAGTTTTCTAGGACTTGCAGGTTATTATCGTCGGTTCATCAAAAACTTCTCCAGAATTGCCAAGCCTTTGACACAGTTGTTAAAAAAGGATGAAAAATTTATATGGGCTGCCGAGCACAACCAGAATTTTGAAACACTCAAGAGAAAACTGGTGTCAGCACCCGTGTTGATCTTGCCAGATCAAACCAAGGATTTCCAAGTCTATTGCGACGCATTTCACCAGGGGTTAGGCTGTGTGTTGATGCAAGATGGAAAGGTGTCGCGTATGCTTCC
The DNA here is from genome assembly GCA_019925245.2 of Oryza australiensis. Taxonomy (NCBI): domain Eukaryota; kingdom Viridiplantae; phylum Streptophyta; class Magnoliopsida; order Poales; family Poaceae; genus Oryza; species Oryza australiensis. Next base: position 1,429,526 of record JAIFGZ020000239.1, read on the forward strand.
CGCCAGTTGAGACCCCATGAGTCTAATTACCCAACACATGACTTGGAGCTAGCAGCAGTCGTCCATGCTCTGAAAATATGGCGACATTACCTCGTCGGTAATCGCTGTGAAATATATACGGATCATAAGAGCCTGAAATACATTTTCACCCAACCGGATTTGAACCTCCGTCAGCGGCGATGGTTGGAGTTGATCAAGGATTATGATCTCAGTATACACTACCATCCCGGCAAAGCTAACGTGGTAGCTGATGCCCTGAGCCGAAAGAGTTACTGCAACTCTATTCACATAGAAGGGAGATGTGAACAGCTACTACAAGATTTTGAGCATATCAACCTGGAAATTGTTGAACTCGGATTTGTGGCCGCTCTTGAGGCCCAACCCACACTCTTAGACCAAATTCGCATAGCTCAAGCCTCGGATCCGGACATAGTTGAGCTTAAGAAGAATATAAGAGTGGGAAAAGCTCGTGAATTCACGGAAGACGAGCATGGAACCATATGGATGGGCAACAGGATATGTGTGCGAAGATAAGGAATTGAGAAAGTTAATCCATACTGAAGCACATCAGAGTCAGTACTCTATCCATCCGAGAAGTACCAAAATGTACCAGGATCTCAAGGAGATGTTCTGGTGGGTTAGCATGAAAAGAGAAATAGCAGAGTTCGTGGCACTATGCGACGTATGCCAGCGAGTAAAGGCAGAACACCAGAGGCCTGCTAGATTATTACAGCCACTTCAAATTCCGGAATGAAAGTGGGAGGAAATCGGGATGGATTTCATCACCGGTTTACCCCGGACATCATCAGGACACGATTCTATCTGGGTTATAATTGACCGCCTCACTAAAGTGGCTCATTTTATCCCAGTGCTTACCACCTATACGGGCAGAAGGTTAGCAGAATTGTACCTTGCAAGGATTGTGTATCTTCATGGTGTACCTAAGAAGATAGTATCTGATCGTGGTAGCCAGTTCACCTCCAAGTTTTGGCAAAAACTACAAGAGGAACTTGGCACCCGGTTGAATTTTAGCACGGCCTATCACCCGCAAACCGATGGTCAGACGGAACGTGTAAACCAGGTTTTGGAAGATATGTTGCGAGCTTGTGCTCTGGATTTCGGAGGAGCTTGGGATAAGAGCCTACCCTATGCAGAGTTCTCTTATAACAACAGTTATCAGGCTAGTTTACAAATGGCACCTTTCGAAGCACTTTACGGACGAAAGTGTCAAACCCCGCTTTTCTGGGATCAGACCGGCGAACGTCAGTTGTTCGGGACCGAGGTGTTAAGTGATGCCGAAGAGAAAGTCAGAATCATAAGAGAAAGGCTGAAAGTTGCACAGTCTCGTCAAAAGAGTTATGCAGACAACCGCCGCAGAGAGCTAGTTTTTAAAATCGGAGACTATGTATATCTTCGTGTCACCCCACTTCGGGGAGTGCACCGATTCCAAACCAAAGGCAGGTTGGCACCACGCTATGTGGGACCATATCGGATTCGAGAGCGGCGAGGTGAAGTGGCATACCAACTCGAACTGCCACCCACCATGGCAGGAATCCATGACGTTTTCTACGTCTCCCAACTCAAGAAATGTCTAAGAATTCCAGAAGAACAAGCCAGTCCAGATCAAATTGAAATCCAGGAAGATCTGACCTATGTGGAGAAACTAGCACGGATACTCGAAACCAGTGAACGGAGGACCCGGAAGAAGGTCATCAGGTTCTGCCGAGTTCAATGGACTCATCACTCCGAAGAAGAAGCAACCTGGGAGAGGAAAGATGAGCTAAAGGCCGCTCATCCCTATCTGTTTGCCAGTACCTCTGAATCTCGGGGTCGAGATTCCGTTTAAGGGGGGTAGGTTTGTAACACCCTGAGGTGTTTTTCCTTTTTTAAAATCCAAAAGAAAATCGTAAAAGAAAAATGTTGAAATTAACCGGAGAGAGTTAATAATTTTAAAATCCAAATGATACATGGAAATGGCATGGTAGGATTTTTCCTAAATTCTACATGTCAAAATACACTAACAAGATTTTTAGTGGAATTTTCAGAGCACAAGAAATAATTTTTAACTAATTAAAAGCAAAATTAGAATTAATAAATCTCGGGTTTTTCTTTTTCTCTCTCCTCCCGTACGTTTCCGCCCTATTCGGCCGTGGGCCGCCGGCCGAGCCGACGGCCTATCCTCCCGCACACGCCCTGACCTATCGGCCCGGCCAGCGGCCGTCCCCCCGCCGAAGCGCTCCCTCCTCTCTCTCGCGGGCCGGCCGAAGGCTATGGCCCGCCAAACCCTCGCGCCCGCGGATAAGTCCAGTTTGTCTCCCCTCTACCCCGGGACGCCGATAGGTGGGGCCCGCCTGTCAGCCCCGTCTCCTACCTCCGGCCGCCTCGGCGCCATTTCCGCCGCCTCCCTCCGCTTGGATCTCGCACACCCGTTTTCCCCACGCTCCGGGATCCCACCGCCTTAACTCCCCACCATGCCCGCCGGCATTCAAAGCCCCGGCCGCCGCTCCCACGCGCCCTAATGGCCGGATTCCATCCCCGGTCATTATTTCCCCCAAACCACGCTGGCGAGAAATTCCGCTCTTATTCGGTCGCCACCGACCTCCCCATCCCCTATATAAGCACCCCCTCGTCCTTCCCGAGCTCCCCACACCTCCACTCAAGCCTCCCTCTCTATCCGTCATTCCCGCACCGTGCGCCCCTACTTCGGACTTCGTCGCCGAGGTTCGGCCGTGTTTCACCAGAACCTGAGCCAGAGGTTGAAGACGAAGATGAAGTGGAGCAGGCTTTGTCCTACACTCTGGAAGCTGCCTATGGAGTGGTCGAAGCCACGTGGCCAGCGTTGAGCTTAGGCTTAGGCCCTTTTTCTTTTTCCGTTGCTCTTTTGTAATCTTTTTGTATTGTTTCTAAGATGTGGAACTGTAATATCAACAATTGTCGTATGTATACCCTGGCTGGTCCTGGACAGGGATTTTAATACACATTTAGCTTCGGAAATTCGGGTCTGAATTTCTGGGCGTGACATTTGCGTACGTGGACTCTGGTTTATCCATTGAATCAAAGACATGGATCCGCGACTGATCCATGTCAATTACGAACAGAGCCCAATGGAATCTACAAATTACGTGAGATGACACATATGAAACTTTATGTATGCACAGGATTGAAATTTGTACGGAAGGTAGTATAAACTCACGTTGTGTTGTATGGCAGAAGTATAAACATCTTGTAATGCTGATGCACCAGCATATTGTATATGTTCTCCTCTGTTTGCTCCGAATATTGATCTACCATCGCGGTGTTGATTTTCCTTGGGTCCATGAATCCATGTTTGGTATGTTCAGTCTTGTTGCAATATTGGATCGCCATTCTACAATTGTTAAAAGAATTTTAGTCAGCAAATACAAGGTGCTAAGGAACAAAATAAATATAACTGAAACGATACTTACAAAACCGATGTGGCTAGAAGAGAGACGTCGAGGGCATCCAGCTGGTACAGGTCGAATATGTCTTCGAAGCGGATAAAGATGTGGTCACCTCCATCTAAGAAATAGTCGAGTGAGTATTTTCCCATGTTCATCTATGTACCTTTGTTGGATTCTTGCATGTAGCACTTATGGAAGCGGTACATCTGTGTAGGCAATTTTTTAACTTGATCGGGCTTTAAGAGAGGTTTTCCGAGTTTGAACTTGTACTTCAGCTCAGCCTTCGCAATCGATGCGCGTCCGGATAATTGGTCCATTCATATTCTCGCAGATTCCATAAATTGTCTTAACTCGGTTCGAACAGTTGGAATTGTGCTGAACTGAAGTGGTTTTTGAGGCTGCATGCCGAGCTGCCGTACATCTTTGCCCTTTGTTTGCGCCTTCCTAGAACCCTTCCTGATAGTCCTGTCATAGTCGGACTACGGTTGCGGTTGTGGTTTAGGCTATGGCGTTAGGTACGTCTCCTTAAGAAAGGCCTTTATCTTCTGGAGCAATTTTAGGAGGCTTCTTAGGAGATTTCTTCTTGAAATGTGCCTTGACCTCGATTCGGACAGCCTCGTGCAACTCCTCGGGAGTCATGTCGTACGATGTTTTCTTTGGGGTTGGCGGGAGCAGGTCAAGTTTAGGCATCTTACTTGTTGATCCACTGGTTGACATTGACAGCGTGGCTCGAGCTCTGCGCTTAGGAGGCGACAGAGGAGGCGGAGGAGGCTGAGAGGCAGTCCGTTTAGGCGTCGATGCTCGTTATGGCGACGGAGGAGGCAGAGAAGGCTGGGGAGTGGGAGACGATCGTTTAGGAGTCGGTGCTCGTGGAGGCGACATGCAGGAGGCGGAGGAGACGAAGGAGGCGGAGGAGACGGTCCACGTGGAGGCGACGGCGGAGGAACGAAAGGCGTCGCTTCTCGCCCGGGGAAATATGATGAAGGGCTTCCTCCGAAGAAATATCTCGTGAGTTGTTACTCCTAGCATCGTCTCCCCATCTCCTCCAGGGATATCCAGCTTGAGATCTTCATATCCACGTTCCACCTGTTCAATTTTGACTTTTGAGAACCTAGGTGGAACAGGCCTGCAGTGGTAGGTGCCATCTCGGTCTACTGGAATTGCCATGCCCGACGCCACCTGTTCAAGAAGATAGCTTATTAATTAGTAATCAACCTCGATTCTCAAGTTATTCAAGGAAATATATAACATAAAACTACGAACATACCTTGATTGTTATGTTCTTGAGTGGAATGTGCAGCTCACATGGTGTCTATTGCGTGATATCATCATCGGGGCATGGCGGACACACTGGAGCCTTTGGGGCCAATTCACCTTCATTTCCTATTGAAGCGCAGCTGCTGTGCTACTGCGGTAGTTGAACTGTTGTTGCTGGTCTGGCTGTTGGCTAACAAAGTGGCTCTGCTCCTCTGCCATCCTTTTGGCCACCTTTTGCACCACTATCTGATCGATCTGCGAGAGACGGATCTCCATTTCTGTGAACCTCGCATCCGTCTCTCACTTCGTCCTCATGCAGCTCTTGTATGTGTCGACGTCTGCTTGAAACCCATATTTCCAGGGGACGATGCCTGTTCCGCGCGTTCGTCCTGGATGCTCGGGGTTTTGGAGTGCGAGTGTTAGCTTGTCCTTCTCTCTGTCGGGCTTGAACGAGCCCGAGGCAAAGGCCTCCAGTGCTTCTTCCAACCTCCTGGCCGCTTCTTGGATTTCAGCGTCGAAGATTACTGATCCATCGACAAGATTCAGCGATCCGCCGTGAGCATAGAACCAATGTTTTGATCATTTCGGCCAATTGGCTATGCCCGGAACGATATCTCATGCTTCCAGGTCGGCTTCCATCTTCTCCCATTTCGGCAGTGCCTTTTAATAGCCGTCCAACCCTAGCTTGTGATGGTATTTCTTCTTGGCTGCATTGGCCTTGTTCTTTTCAATGAGGGCTTGCGCTTACTCCCTAGTCTTGTATTGCACAAAGGCCTCCCAGTGATCTCTGAGCTTTGGGAACTTGTCAAAGTGTGGGTTCTAGCCCTTCAGGATGTATTTCTTGTGTAACTCCTTCTTATAGTTCGTGAAGAGCTTAGCCATCTTCTTTAACGTCCATTCCTTGACCCTTGCTTGTTCTGACTCTGGGATGGTGAACGTCTGCAGCATTGTCATCCACAACATCTCTTTCTCTGTGTCCGGGAGATAGCTCTGCTCATCTTCTCTTGTCCTTGATCGCCTCCACTTCACAACGCTGATGGGCACGTGATCCCTCACTACCCATCGACAGTGTGCCACAAACTTCCTTGCTGCGTCGGCTGGGGCACTTGGCCGACCATCCGGTGCTACTTCAGTTATGACATGGCGACCCTCAATTCGCTTACTGACACCGTGTTGCCCGCGTGCCCTCTTCTCTCCAACGTCTGGAGTGGCCTCATTATCCTCCTCATTCCCCTCCTCGTTGAGGTATTGATTAGGATCCTTGTTCCCCTCCTCAATGAAATATTGGTTGCTACCCTCTGCGATCTCGTCAAGGAGAAATTGTTCATCCTCATGATCAGCCATTTGATTGTTGTGAGTTTGAGGACTTAATCAAGGAATTCTGGAAAGGAAAAAATTATCCAGTTAATACATGCATAGATTTGTGAACTAGTTACACTAAATATATAACTGAGGAAAATATAGGAGAAATATTGTTGAGGTACTCGTTAACTAAGTTTAATGTCATCGTATTTTATATTGATATATATGTAATCAAATTGAAGATGTGTATTGCATTATGTTTTTTTAATTGTAACTTGTATTTATAAGAAAAAGAACAAGTTTCGTGAGGAGGGGAGAGGAGAGAAGAGGATGACGTAAATCCCTCGTCTATTCCTCTTGTCGACTTGACATAAATCCCTCATCTATTCGGAGAGGAGAGGAGAGGATGACGTGAGAAAGATAAGGTGGAGAGGAGAGGATGACGTGAGGAAGATAAGGTGGAGAGGAGAGGAGGCGGAGAGGAGAGGAGAGGAGAGGATGACGTAAATCCCTTGTCTATTCCTCTTGTAGACTTGACGTAAATCCCTCGTCTATTCGGGGAGGAGAGGAGATGAGAGGAGAGGAGAGGATGACATGAGGAAGATAAGGTGGAGAGGAGAGCATGACGTGAGGAAGAAAAGGTGGAGAGGAGAGGAAGTGGAAAGGAGAGGCGAGAAAGAGACAAGGATCACGTGAGGGAGATAAGGTCGAGAGGAGAGGAAGTGGAGAGGAGATGAGAGAAAGAGAGGAGGATGGCGAGGTTGATTTTATTTTTTTCCGTACAAACTATAAACTACAACATTTTCACGGGAGGGACAGTCGGTCGGCGAAACACGCACGCGACCCACGTTATCATGGGACGGGCGGTCGGTCGGCCGAAACACACATGACCAAACGAACGACCGAACGAACGAACGACCGAACAACCGAACGAACGACCGACCGACCGAACGAACGATCGAACGAACGACCGACCGACCGACCGAACGAACGACCTAACGAACAACCTAACGACCGACCGAATGAATGAACTCGTTCGGTCATGAAAATCGTTGTATCGTTCTATTGATCCAAAATCATACCGAAAGTACGTTGACTTGGAAAACCGCTCACTGTCCTGAGAGATTTGTTTTGCCATCAGGAAGGAAAATTGGGCCCTTGGCCTGGTGCTCAGAGATCCTAGAGTCGACCACGTCCTTGATCATATTGTTCAAAGTGTTAACAGGGATCCCTAATTGGTTGATCAAGGCCTGGTGGACAGCATAGTCGAATCTGTCCTGTAGATTGCTGAGTTCTGGGCCTTCCTCCTACTTGATGTCTTGAATCTTGGCACATTTACGAGAGCTTGACTCGGGTTCGGCATCGGCTGGCAGTTTTATCATGTACCTCCGGACGAGGTGCCCGACCAAGTTTGGGCAAAAGAATGCAAATATTGGCTCTGCAGCTTGTTCATCATGTCTTCAATCTCGGCCGTCTGCTCTGGTATCAGCTGGTCCAATGTGACCGGAATGATGTTTTCCTGGTCGATCTCGGAAGTCTTGATATCAACCATTGTGTCTGGCTTGCAATCGAGTCCCACTGGGTGTGCCAAAAGAGTGTGTTGATCCCAAATCGTACAAAAGGTATGTTGACATGGAAAACCGCTCATTGGACTGAGAGATTTGCTTTACTCTAGTGCAGATCCAAACTATTGCTTCTTAAGTTCGTAGGCGTGCCAGTTGATTTGATCCTGCAATCAACAAGGAACAAAGAAACAAGTATTAGTCTGCAAACGATAGCCGATCGGCTAGAGGCCGATGACGTATCATTTGTTGTTGAGCCGATGTTGTGTGCACTGAATCGGCTGGGATAATTAAACCTAATCGATTGGCTGAAAATATTCATAATACATAATCTAAATACCAAGATACGTTTAAACTAAGTGATTGGGATAGATCGGTAGCGTACCGAGACAGTATAAACCACTTAAGTCTAAAAGTCCCTTAACATGCAGATATTATATATTTATAGCATAGTTGATATCATAGGTCTAATGCATATCGGCTAGTACTCTGATACCACTCTATACTAAGATATCATTATAGATTAAATACATTAAACAAGAATCGATCAGGTGTTAAGATAACCTAACATATCGATAACAAGCTTAACATATTAAATTATAGTGAGATCTTAATATAAAGGGCAGCTTTAACATATCAAGTAAATATAAAATGAACAAGATAGCTAAAACAGATAAGATCGCCTCAAACCTCGATACTATCTCTAGCAGTGATTACAAAACAAGATAGGTCCTTTATGACTCTAAACACGACTTAATAGGTCAGACTTAACCGATGCAGCATTAAGTATGAAAAGAAGCATACGATCTAAACAAGTTTATGAAAACCTTTCGAGATGATGGATATACCATATAATCTAAATCGACAATGAGATTTAACCCTATCAGCTGTTATCTATTAACAGATTAGCCGATTAGGGTTAGATCGCACTATCGATCTAGGTTATATGGCATATATGATAACTCGACGATTTACGTAACCAGGATTAGACTATAATAATGATGAAAGCACTAATCCCGAGAACACAAACCGCCATGACAAGATTTACCTTTTTGCTGGAGATCAAATGATGCAGCCCAACTAGAAGCAAAAACTCGTCAAAACTACTAAAATAAAAGGGTGGCGATGCACCGATGGTTGTATTGAACTTGATTGTTGTTTTTTTGCACGGTCCTGGGTCGTATTTATACCCAGATACAAGATAAATCCATGGCGGACACGATTCCTATCTCTATTACAATTTGAAATACAGATATATGCCTAAAACAAGCTCTCATCGACATTATCTATAAGGAACTATTTAAGATATCCTAACTAACAGATACAACTGCCTTTCCTAGACTCTATCCATGTATGGCAATCCTCATGAAGCACTTTAACCAAATCCGAAGATAATTCCAACGTCTTTTCCCCGAGATCTGTCATACCAACCATCTTTATCGGAATCGGCTACATCAACTATCCTTGTCCGATTCGATATCAGCCGACAGTCACCTTAGCCGATTGGATCACCAACCAATGAACTCCTTAGCCGATTCGGTCAGTACTTGGCGCGCACTCTGTCTTCAGAAGAACCCGATTCTCTTCAAATCGGCTTGGGCCTTAGATCCAAACCTGATAATTTGCTTACCAAATTTGGTCGTTAACACATGCCCCCCAAGTCCGCTATATTGTTAATGTTGCGGATTTCCTGAATCTTATCTTGGAGAGATTTTAGGGCTTTTCCATTTCGTCCATCACCATGTTTCTTTAAATAACAGCAACCGCCTTAGAGTTTTTCACGCCGTCACTTTTGCCCCCATCGCCTTAGCCCCAAACAACTTCAATCTTCATCGGCGACCTCCCCGACGTCCTCGGCAAACTCGCAGGCATCGCCGTGCAGCGGCGAACTCATCCCAAGCAATGTCGACTTCAACCACCCCGTCCACGGCGCTATCGACCGAATTTCTAGAGGTAAGCCCTATCGGCTTTAACTCCCTTTTTACCGCAATTTGGCGTTCGCCCTTCGTAATTTGCCCTTTTTCTTTCTTGTCCATTGTAGCATCTTGCACACCAAATTGCAATTCCTTCCCTTATTCACATCAATCGCTATTTTCTTGGCCCAATCGGCAACGAGGACCCAACCAAAGTGATAAATGCTGAAACCAACAGAATTCCTTATAGGTTAGCGAACCCTAGCCTAACTCATTGGATTGGGACCTTCAAATCATGGCCTTCCATGGATAAGTCTTGGCCAGCATGGTATGCTAGGATATCGGCTAGCGAGTATACTCACTGGAAAGAACTAGGGATAGCATAATGCTTAACCCTTACACTAGCCGATATGCCCAAAGACGAACCCCTGCTATCGGCTGCCAGCTACTTTTGGTCCAACACCTTCATTGCCTTCTTCTTTCAGCAAGGACCTATGACACCAACTTTGATAGATGTGACCATGATCACCAGTCTGAATATTACCACATTGGTCAATCCTATCCGATTCAACACCAAGGGTCAATACTCTTTCAAAACTAGGGCTATCGGAGGCTGGAACGGATTTATAAGCCAAAACATGGGAACCGGCTCTGTGAGCCCTAGAGAGCATGTAGCCTTCTTGATGATGTGGTTGGAAAAGTTTGTATTCTGTGGCTCAAGTTGCGGCCCCACATCAAACTGGCAGCACATAGCCGAGGCCCTTGTAGAAAAAACAATCGGTCCCCTTGGGCAAGTATCTGCTGGGCTACTTGTACCAAATGATGAACGCAACATCGGATAAGATCGCAACAAATTCGGCTATAAGCACTGGTGGCCCATGGTGGTTCCTGCAACTGTGGTTGATCCTCCATACTCAAAAGGTTGCTGAGAGGCCTGAACTAGTCAAAGCTGAATTTCCAAGGACACAGCCGATTACCAATGAAGAAGTTACTATGCGCCGATGCATGTCATATGGAGAAGCTGCCACCTCCTATTATGGTTCCAAGATATCGGCTGAACTCCTTGCCAATTGGTTTACCAACTTATATGATGGATTTTCCAAGAATACAAGAATTTGGTTCCCTTATGCAGACTATGAAGATTTTGAACTCCCTCATGCCTTTAGATTCAATGAAATCAACTCTGAGAGATATGAGAAGTCAAGGGAAGTTTTCTCAGTTGCAATCTCCCCATGTATTCTCCCGGTTGGAATCCATTAAGGCAGAAATGTCCCCCTGTCTTATGAATTCTTTCATGCAATGTCAGCTGCTAGACAAATGGGAATGGGCCAACTGTCGATTGGATTGTACTTTGCTGACAAGATCCAAACCAGAGGAGAGATTTCTTTAGGCTTGATGATGCACAAGCTACCAAGTATCGAAGGCCCTCCCCTTGGCAGTGTTGAGAACTTAGAGCTGGCCATGATGAGTTCGACCTTTAACCGATATGCTCCAGGAATGATCCCTAATGGTGGCGGCCTCGCCCCTTCATCAATCGGCTTCAACACACCTAAAGTGACCTCTCTGTTGCATGGCCAAACTCGCGAGGCACTCCAAAGGAAGACGAGGGCTAAACCATCGGCTGTCGATCCATCGGTTGTGAAGAAGAAGACTTCCAAAAAACAGAAGACAGCTCCAGCCGATAACGAGCCAATGTTGGACCCAGATATGGAGGAAGCCATTGATCAAGCGGTGATGGAGGAAGAAATTGCTGAGGCTATTGACGAAGCTGCGGCAACCATGAGTGACAAAAGAAGAAACGTGCAAACGCCGCTAGCCGATGACCCAGCCCCTCAAGAAATGCCAAGTCCTCCAAGACGTCCAACTCGCCCTCAGCTGGTAAGTACTTTTCCAAAGCTTCATTCATTTTGAATTTTCATATTCCAACTCTCATAAAACTTTAGCCTTGCAGAAGAAAAGATTGGCCACCAGGAAAAGGCCGGCTCCGCCTCCATCGGTAATCCCATACTCGAACTCTTTTTAAATTCTCAATTAGCCGATGCCTGACCAACCTTGCATCTCTTTCCCTTTTGCAACCTCCTTGCGCTCCAACGCCTACCCCCCATGTGTCAAGCGAGCAAACTCAATCAGCTAGGGGCAGCCACAACATTGAGGAAGAAGTCGCATCGGCTCCCGTCATCCCACTAAGTTCTTTCTTCTTGACTCTAAATCGGCTGTTTAAATTTTCTAACACTTAACCATCTTAACTTTCGCTCTGCAGACTCTAGCCGATCTGTTTCCATTTGATATTAAAGAGTTCATGGATGACGAGGAAGATATCAACAAGACCTCAGCCCCTGTAGCCGATGACCTAAGGGCAACTTTATCAGATATAGCCAAGCGTCTGGAGAGCTCCCTTGACATCCTAGTCACCGACTGCGGAGCAATAAGGGAAGATTTGAAGAGATCCAAGACCAGCTCCCAGATCAATTGGCTGACATTATCTCCCCAGCTACCTACCTTGAGCTTCATTGGCACAATTTTGAAAGGGCTATGCAAAGATTAGCCGATCGGTGAGAAAGAAAGGCCCTAGAGGCAACTGTCGAAGCCAATCGACAAACAATCATCACCAAGAAGGCCAAGCTGGATGAAATGATGACCGATCCCAACACCAATCTCGATCGGCTGCGCAAGCGGAGGGAAGAAGTGGCAGTCGAGCTTGCCAAACTTGATGCTGACATGTCATCGAAGAGCAACACATTGCCAATCTCCCAAAGCCATCAAAGATCAAAAGTCAAAGTTGAAGGCCTCTATGAAGAATCTGGCAGACCTTAGAAAGACACTGAAATCAATCCATGGAAGCGACGCAGCCGATGCCAAGGCAATTGAAGAAATTGATCAAGTCCGACGTAAAGCAATATCGGCCATAAATGACTTTCTATCTCATTAAGCCGATTGTAATAGTCTAGGACTTAGATATTTTGTGAACTCCTGTAGACACTTGTACTATACTCTTTTGTGTCGGCAAACTTTGTAAACTTCGGCTCTACATCTTGTAATATAATATCTACCGATTCTCGTAATCTATTCTGCATTGAAAAACTTTTTGAAGTCTACAAAAATTTTAGAGTCCACTTGATTTCACTTGTGTATGTATATATGCCCCCTAATTTTACAATCTCAACCGATCATTGATAAAATTATAGCTTGAGGACAACATCACACAGAATCGGCCATCGTGCATTAGCCAAATCATAACCGATTATGGTATGAATAAAATGAATAAGGGTGATATAACTTATATCGGCCAACATATATCGACAGAGCGCAACCGATTATAGTAAATTTGAAAAGACTAAGGACGATATGTATCATATCGGCCATCAAAAGGCGATGTAAACACATCGACTACCATGTATCGGCTTATCACAACCGAATCATGAATTGATCCACACACTTGGATAATATTTTTTTAAGTATTTGCCATTGAGAGCTCTTCCAAAAATTTCTCCATCAAGCCCTTGCAACATCTAAGCTCCTTTGGAAACACACTTGTAGATTTTAAAGGGTCCTTCATAATTTGGTGACCACTTGCTGAATTTATTGTCACGAGTACCAATCGGCAAGATTAACTTCCAAACCAACTCACCTTCTGAAAAAATTTTGGCAAAACCTTCTTGTTGTAATGACGAGTGATTCTTTTCTTATCTCTAGTCACCTTTTCCAAAGCACACAGCCTAGATTGGACCAAGTATTCCGATTCGTCTACCATAAGATTGTGATAGTCATCGGCTGTCAACTTATCTTGCAAATTAATTCTTCTAGAGCCGATGACATTTTCCCATGGCAAGACGGCTTAATGCCCATAAACTAACGTGTAGGGATGAATTTGGATTGATCCATGATAAGCCATCCAATAAGACCACAATGCTTCGGCCAATCGGTTGTGCCATTGCTTTGGATAATCAGAGATCTTTCTCTTTATTAATTTGATCAAACTTTTGTTAGATGCATCTGCTTATCCATTAGCATGTGCATAATATGGTGAAGAATTCAGCAATTTGATCCCCATGCTTTCCGTGAACTGGACAAACTCATCGGATACGAATATAGATCCCTGATCGGTTGTGATTGTCTGGGGAACACCGAATTAGTAGATAATGTGCTCTTTAACAAACTGGATCGCGTCCCCGGAATTGACTTTCTTCAAAGGAATTGCTTCCGCCCACTTTGTGAAGTACTTAGTTGCTACCAATATGAATTTATGACCCTTACTTGAGGGTGGACTGATCTGGCCGATCATGTCAATTTCCTAACCTCTGAACGGCCACGGCTTGATTATGGGGTTCATAGCCGACGCTGGTGCTCATTGAATTGCTCCAAACTTCTGACAATCTTGACAACCCTTATAATACTTGAAGCAATCTTCCAGCATCGTCGGCCAAAAATACCCAGCTCATCGAAGCAGCCATTTCATTTTATGAGCCGATTGATGAGTACCACATATGCCTTCATGCACTTCACCCATGACGACCTTAGCTTGATCGGTACTTAAACATCTTAGTAGCACTCCATCAATCGTCCGATAGTATAGATCATCGTTGAGTAGAACATATCTTAAGGCCTTGTATCGCAACTTTCTTGAAGCCGATTGAGAAGGATTCTTCAGATAATTATAAACATCGTACCTCTAATCATCGGCTGCGATTGTAGCAATTTCGACCTCAATGTCCTTGACCATCGGTTTGTATCCCGATGCCCCCTGAGCTAAATCATTAGCTTCAACATTCTGCTCTCGAGGAATATGTGTCAAAGTTACTAGCCGAAAACGTTCCATCAATTCTCAGCACTTTTTGTAGTAGGTCATCAACGCATCGTTTTTGCATTCATACTCTCCAGCTAGTTGATTAATGGCCAACAAGGAATCGCCCATGATCTCCACGGAATCGGCTTCAACTTCCTTCAAAAGTTGCAATCCTGTGAGAACTGCTTCGTACTCAGCTTGGTTGTTGGTAGCATAGGGCTTGATAGTATAAGCAAATTCAAAACTTGCCCCCTAGGTGATATGATGACCAAGCCGATACCGGAGCCATGAGTACAAACCGATCCATCAAAAAATAAAGTCCAAGGAACTATGTTAACCAAGTCGATTGAGTCATCACGATGCTCAACAATGAAAACGGCTATGGCTTGTCCCTTGATTGCCCTGGGTGATTCATACCTGAGATCGAACTCTGTCAAGACATAAATCCATTTACCAACTCTTCCTTTTAGCAATGGAGCCGATAGCATATACTTGACAACATCGCTTTCTAGACTATTGTGCACTCATTTGGTAGCAAATAGTATCTTGACTTCGTGCATGAAAAATATAGGCATAGACATAACTTCTCTACTGGGGAATACCTTGTCTTAGCATCCAAAAGCCTTCTGCTCAAATAGAATATTGCTCTTTCTTTGCCCTCGAACTCCTAGATCAATACCGAGCCGATTGACTTCTCATCGGCGACAAGTATAACTTGAAAGGTACCCCTTTCTGTGGAGAAATCAATACTGGAGGGGCACTCAAATATTCCTTGATGTTATCCAAAGCTTTCTGTTGCTCTACCCCCCAAGTAAACTGCTGGTCGGCTTTCAACCCTAGCAAAGGTGTAAATGGCTCCATCTTGCCAGATATATTAGCAATAAACCTTCTAATGAAATTCACCTTGCCGACCAGTGATTGCAATTGCTTCTTGTCCTATGGAGGCTGAATATTTTTTATTGCATTAATGTTCCTTTGCATCACCTCAGTCCCCCTTTCATGGACAAGAAATCCCAAAACTGCCCTGCCGATACGGTAAAGGCACATTTCATGGGATTCATCTTCAACCCATATTTCCTTGTTCTTTCCAACACTTTCCTCAAATTGGCTATATGGTCATCAACCTCTTTGTACTTCACAACTACGTCATCAATATAGATCTTAACCAATAAGCTGATGAAGTCATGAAAAATGTAATTCATGGCCCTCTGATACGTAGCTCCAGCGTTCTTCAGACCAAAGGTCATTACAACCCATTCGTACAAGCCGATTGCGCCAGGACATCTAAAAGCAGTCTTGTGGATGTCTTCCTCTGCCATGAAAATTTGATTGTATCCCGCATTGCCATCCATAAAATTTAATTTTGTGCCCTGATGCATCATCCACCAATAAATCAGTAATCGGCATTGGTACTCATCCTTAGGGGTAGCTTTGTTTAGATCTCGAAAGTCGATGCACACCCTTAGTTTGTCGTTCTTCTTTATTACTAAAACTATGTTAGAAACCAATTCAGTATTGTTAACGGCAAAATTTGGTAAGCCCCGAAGTCCTCATCGGCTCAAGTTTCAAATCGGCTCAGAGCCAGTATCAGTTTAGAGTTTTGGTCAGCCGATGGGGATTTTCTTTTATCAATATCTCCAGCAGTCGGATTCTTATCAGATTTGGTTTGGGAAGATCTTATCCAAAAGAGACCGAGTTCGAGGAGGATGCGGCCTGTATCTATTAATTAGGAAGAGTTTGTTAGCTTTCTATTTTATCTTTAGGAAAGTGTATTAGTGTCCAATAAGGACTCGGTTTGTTTCCTTTTATCTTTAGGGAGGTTTGGATTTGTAATCTGTAAGGATCTCTGTTAGCCTGCAGGTATAAATATGTCAGCCCGGGGTTCATGTAATCCTATCCTCACGATCAATACAACTCGACGTATCGCCACCTTTTACTTTTCTACTTTGTTTATCATCCGGCGAGAATTGGCACCCGACGCGGGGCTGCATCGGCTTCGATCTCCGGCGAAGGGGTAAGTCCAAGGTCCCGCCAGCCCAGGTATATCGTATCTATCTTTAGTTTAATTGTCGTTCATAGATACATCGTCTTAGTTAGGACTTTCTCGGTTAGGTCCAATATTCTGATCAAGTCGATGTTTCTGTAAACGTAATGTCGTTTTAGGTAGATTTGTTATATCCATCTGTTAACGACCAAATTTGGTAACCAAATCCCCGAGTTTGGAGCAGAGATTGGAGCAAAATTGGAGGAACGCGCAATCTGCGGAAACAGAGATTGTATCAGCTGAGTCAAAATCGGCTACAAAGCCAGTCGGCTGAGTCTGAGTCGGAGCAGGATAGTCGGTAGCCGATTCTGATTCAAGACCGAAGGAAAGGCCGGTCTCGAAAGGAAAGATTAAGAGATAGTTATTGGATTCGGTTTCCAAAGTGCGTTAAAGATATTGCCATATACGGGTAAGGTCCTGCAACGGCAATTGTATCTTTTAATTTAGGATTCTTGTATAGTTTCCTTTTGTGATAATGTTGATTTGTTTAGAGATTTAATCTGTAATAGGAATCGTGTCCGTTACAGACTCATTGTATATTCGGGTATAAATATGACCCGAGACCTTGTAAAACATATGAACACACATCAATACAACCTCGACGCATTGCCAACCTTTTTTGCTTTACGTTTTTCTTGACGAGTTCTTGCTTTGACCTCGGGCTGCATCAACTTTGATCTCCAGGACAAGTAATTTCTTGTTACAAGCAGCTTGTGGTACCGGGGCCAATGCTTCCATCATTATGATACTCTGATTCTGATGTTGCAAACTGCTTAATTTATCATATGCTGCATATAATCTATATCAATGTCTAGATCTATCTCACTATCAGTTAATATCTCTTTGAAGATAGCAGCCGACAGAGCTAGATCCAGAGGTTGATTTAGGTTATATGATGTATCTACCATCTCGAAGAATTCTCATTAGCCTATAAAAATCCTATAATTCTTTTGGTACTTAATGCTGCATCTAATCTATCTATTAAGTCGCCTTTAGAATTATGTAGATTTATTTGGTTCAATGTTTGTTACTAGAGATAGAACCGGGGTTTCAGCTGGTCTTATCTGTTCTAATCATTTTTATGTATTTTTACTTATAGATGTATTAGAACTGCCTTTTATGTTAAGATATCAATCTACTTAAATGTATTAAGCTCGACATCAATCTGCTAGTTTACATTAACAGCAGATTTATCTTGGTTTAATGCATTTAATTCAGATTAATATCTTTCTATAAAACATATCGGAGTACTAGCCGATTTACATAAGATATGCGACATCGGTTAGGTTATGAATATGTATAATTGTGGTCTTGATGTACATTTGAATCTAACTGATTTATACTGTCTCGGTATACTACCGATCTATCCCAATCATTTAATCTAAATGTGCTTTGGGATAGCAATTGGATATTTATTAATATCCATAGCCGATCGAGTAAGATCTAACCTTAACCAAATACATATTCTTTGTTGCTTGTTGGTTGCAGGATCAATCCAACTGGCACGCCCGTTCAAACACCAAAGGCGACCAATTTCGGACCTGCACTGGAGTTAAGCAGACCTCCTAGGCCAGTGCTTGTAAAAAATCACACCAATACGCTTTTGGCACGCCCGGTGGGACCACATCTTCCGGATCCAACGCAATGGTGAACGTCATATCGACTGATCTCGACCAGGACAACGTCATCCCGGTGACTATGGATAAACTTTCGACTGAGCAAAAGGCTGAATATCAGCAGATGGTTGAGAGGCTGCAAGCACATTATCTGTAATCTTTCGTCTAGACCAGATCTAGGGCAATCCTCCAAAAATTCAAGTTCAACATTGAAGACCTTGATACTTCCTCCATCGAGGACAAGGAAGGGAAGAAAAAGATGGAGGAAGTCAAGCAGGAACAGGACGATTCAGAGCTCCACATGTTGCAAGATCGGATCGACTCGGCTATCCACCACGCGCTTGTCAACAAGTCAGGGATACTGGTGAACACATTAAACAACATGAACACATTAAACAACATCAAAGCCAAGAGGGCTGACATATTTCACTAATGGCCAGTTTCCACCGTACAGGACGCTGTCAACCCACGGGTTATTAGTCCCGCCACTTGGTCAGCCGATTCCTCTAGGGGGAGCCCCGATCCAGCCGAATGCGCAATCATCGGCTGCGTGGCCGCATCCCAAGGTCCTGGTTCGGCCACAACCTCAACATCAGGGCCTCGGCGTTCCAGTGACAAGTCAGGAGCAGGCGGAAGACATGTTTAACACCAATCGGCAACCCATCACATATAACGTGCCTATTGGTAACTATCTGCTGGATCCACCTCACAACTCCGGCGGTAATCGGCCTCTCCCCGAGCAAACACCACCGTTTGCCTCTCGGCTGCCTCCTGCTATAAACCAGTTTCAGCACCCGCTTCCAGGAGGCAACTACGAGCAGCACTATCGGCCTCAGATGCCACCAATGCAATATCGGCAAGGACCCATACACCACGAGCAATATGAGCCGATACCACCATTGCAAGAAAACAGGCCGTGGGCCGATTTGATCACAGACGTGATGCGCGATCAGTTCGGCCTCAAGCCAAAAGACTCTGGTAGCATGTACCGGTACCCATATCCAGAATATTTTGTGAGGGTGCCCCTGCCAAACCGGTACAAGGTGCCGGACATTTCAAAGTTCTCTGGGCAAGACAACGTGTCAACCTATGAATATGTCAGCCGATTCTTGGCACAATGTGGAGAAGCGTCGGCTACTGACGCGCTCAGGGTACAATTATTCCCACTGTCACTCTCGGGATCAGTCTTTACATGGTTTTCATCCCTACCTTACAACTCAGTCCAGACCTGGGCCGATCTCGAGAAGAAATTCCACAGCTACTTCTACTCTGGCACGCACGAAATGAAGTTGTCGAACTTGACCAGTGTCAGGCAGAAGCACGAGGAGTCAGTGCAAGACTACATCCAGCGGTTTAGGGACATGACGAACCGCTGCTACAGCCTGGTACTATCAGACTCACAGCTAGCGATTTAGCCTTTCACGGCCTTTTGGCCCCGATCCGTGAGAGGTTTTCGGCCAAGACTTCGAGAGATTAGCCCATTTGGCTCAGAAGGTGACAGCCCACGAACAAAGGTTTCAAGTATCAAAGAAGGCCTTCAAGAAAGTCACCCACGTCGTCTACGCAACGGATTCCGATTCGAGCGACGGCGACGCAGAGGTTGCAGCAGCCGAATGGACAAAGAACAAAAAGGTCATAACTTGCCAATGGCTGAAAAAATCGGCTAAGGAGGAAAAATACAACTTTGACATAACAAAAGCTGACAGGATCTTTGATCTATTGCTGAGGGAGAAACAAATACAACTTCTGGCCAACCACGTCATCCCATCAGCTGAGGAGCTCAAAAAGAAGAGATATTGCAAGTGGCACAACACCACCTCCCATAGCACCAACGATGGCAAGGTCTTCCACCAACAGATACAGTCGGCCATCGAGGAAGGAAAAATCAAATTCGAAGAATCAGCTAAGCCGATGAAAGTTGATGGCAACCCTTCCCCTGTCAACATGGTCCAAGCCGGCCAAAGGCGACCTGATCGACAATACAACATGGCGCACGGCTCAGCCAAATCTCAACAAACATCCGAGGCCGACTCAGATCGACAAGGGCCAACTGCAATGAACACCACGTCGATCAACTTGGTCTACACCAGCGGCCGGTCGATCGACCGATGGCCCAGGCAGACAGATAGCCAACTACGGTTCTAGCGCAGAGTTCAAGAAGAAGAAGAGGGCTGACGTGGCAAGCTGTATCAGAGCACACCCGATCGGCTGGGTGTAGCATATTACCACCGCCACGACGGCTGTGATTCGCATCGGCGCTGCGAGTTCTTCAGGTTCTACTGGGAGCAAGGAATGAGGTTGCCCACTCTCGAAAACAGCTCGACCTACAGCAAGTACAAGGAGGACGAATACAAAGATCCACCAATGTAAAGCTCTAGCCGATTCGTCCCCCGAGCCGTTCAACTCAATCAACGAAGGCCGTCCATCCATAATCGGCTCGGCCCAATCCACCAGGACTTCTTCCAGGAAGAGCACGAAGAGGAGGCTGAAGAGAAACAATCGGCCAACCCCAAATGGTGTCCTTCGGACCTGTTCACTAAAACGCAGAAAAGGAAAATCCAGAGGCTGAAAAGCGAAGGACAGGAGGAAGAAGTCCAGTAGATGATTCAACGACAATAACATCGGCAGGGCAGGAAACAGTGGTGTGTCAAAAAACAAACAGCCGCCGTCAACGAGAGCCCAGCCGATAAGGCCAAAAGGGCGGTAAAAGGCAAAGGAGTGGCTTCTACATCGGTCGATATGGTGTTCATATTGCCAGCCAAATTTGAGGCTATCGAGGCCGATGCAGACACAGTTGAGGATACATTGGCCAAACTAGTACTATCCCCAGAACAGGCCTTCTTTGAGAAACCCGAGGGGACAGAAAATCAGCATTTGAAGCCCCTGTACATCAAGGGATTCGTCAACGGGAAGCTGATGTCAAAGATGCTAGTCGATGGAGGGGCCACAGTCAATATCATGCCCTATGAAACCTTCAGAAAGCTGGGCAAAGGAGCCGATGATCTGATCAAGACCAATATGGTACTCAAGGACTTCAGCAGCAACCGATCAGAGGCTAAGGGAGTTTTAAACGTCAAGCTGACCGTCGGCAGCAAAACCATACCCACAACGTTTTTCGTCATCGATGGGAAGGGATCATACAACCTGTTGCTCGGAAGGGATTGGATCCACGCCAACTGCTGCATCCCTTCCACAATGCATCAAAGCTTAATCCAATGGCAAGGCGATAAGATAGAAATCATGCCAGCCGACAGGTCAGTCAACATCGCTTACACCGACTTAACTTTATGGGAAGTCGACGGAATTGATTACCTGTCTGACAAGGTTTGACAGGCCAATTTTCTCAAGGTGTCCGATTCTGACATGTAGCCAATTGGAGATGAAGAACCTCAACTATTACTTTGAGGGCGTCGTGGAGGGCTCGAGCGTCTACAACAAGGACAATGTGGACAACATCGACGGCAAACTCGGGCAAGGTTTTATGTCGGCCGATGATTTGGAAGAAGTGGATATAGGTCTAGGAGATAGGCCTAGGCCGACATACATTAGCAAAAATTTGTCTTCTCGTTTTAGAACCAAGCTTATTGATTTATTGAAGGAATATAAAGATTGTTTTGCTTGGGAATATTTTGAGATGCCTGGTCTCAGTAGATCTATTATTGAACATCGGCTCCCCATTAACCCTGGATATCGGCAGTACAAACAACCTCCTAGGAGGTTTAAAGCCGATATGTATGAGGCGATTAAGGCTAAAATCACTCGGCTATACAATGCTGGCTTTATCCGGCCCTCCCGATATGCCGAATGGTTTGAAACATAGTTCCAGTGGTAAAGAAAAATTGCAAACTTAGGATGTGCATCGACTTCAGAGATTTGAACAAGGCTACCTCTAAATACGAGTACCCCATGCCTATAGCCGATTTGCTGGTGGATGATGCCTTCAGCCATAAAATGATAAGCTTTATGGATGGTAATGCAGGTTATAACAGATTTTTATGGCTGAGAAAGACATTCACAAGACAGCTTTCAGGTGCCCAGGAGCAATCGGCTTGTACGAGTGGGTCGTCATGACTTTTGGCTTGAAGAATACTGGAGCTACGTATGAGAGGGCCATGAATTACATCTTTCACGACTTAATCGGCTTCCTAGTGGAGATCTATATTGATGATGTCGTTGTCAAATCCAGGGAAGTGGAAGACCATATAGCCGATTTAAGAAAGGTATTGGAGAGGACAAGGAAATATGGCCTGAAGATGAATTCGACAAAGTGCGCGTTTGGCGTATCGGCTAGCTAGTTCTTGGGATTTCTTGTTTATGAGAGGGGAATTGAGGTCACCCAAAGGAGCATCAATGCTATCAAGACTATTCAACCTCCAAAGGACAAGAAGGAATTACAGTCTCTAATTGACAAAATAAACTTCATCAGGCGCTTTATAGCCAATTTGTCAGAGAAGATGGAGCCGTTCACACCTCTGCTTCGGCTGAAAGTCGATCAAGCATTCACTTGGGGTGCAGAGCAGCAGAAGGCTTTGGACAATATCAAGAATTATCTAAGCTCCCCTCCAGTATTAATTCCTCCACAAAAGGGAGTGTCATTCAAGCTATACCTATCAGCCGACGAGAAGTCTATCGGTTCGATTCTGATTCAGGAGATCGAAGGGAAGGAGAAAGCAATTTTCTATCTTAGCCGAAGACTTCTGGATGCAGAGACAAGGTACTCTCCCATGGAGAAATTATGTTTGTGCCTATATTTTTCATGCATGAAGTTAAGGCATTATTTGTTATCCAATGAATGCACTATAGTTTGCAAAGCTGACGTAGTAAAGTATATGCTATCGGCTCTAGTCCTAAAAGGGTGAGTTGGGAAATGGATATTTGCTTCGACAGAGTTTGATTTAAGGTATCAAGCACCCAAGGCGGCAAAAGGGAAGGCTATAGCCGATTTCATAGTGGAACACAGGGATGACTCAATCGGCTCAGTGGACATCATGCCTTGGACTTTGACTTTTGACGGCTCAGTTTGCACAAACGGATGCGACATCGGCTTGGTGATAATTTCTCCTAGGGGGGTAAGCTTCGAGTTTGCTTTTTCTATCACGCCTCAAGCCACAAACAATCAAGCAGAATATGAAGCCGTTCTCAAAGGACTACAACTGCTCAAGGAAGTTGAGGCCGACGCCATCGAGATAATGGGTGATTCACTGTTGGTCATCAGCCAATTATCAGGAGAGTATGAATGCAAAAACAACGCGCTGATGATCTACTACTAGAAATGCCTAGAATTGATGGACAGCTTTCAGCTAGTAATATTAAAGCACATCCCTAGAGAGCAGAATTCAGAAGCAAACGATTTGGCTCAAGGGGCATCGGGATACAAGCCGATGACAAAAGATGTCGAAGTGGAAATCACTACCATTTCAGCCAACGACTGGTGGTTTGATGTCCATGATTATCTACAGAACCCTTCTCAGTCGGCTTCAAGGAAATTGCACCCTAAGGCTTTACGATATGTCTTGCTTGATGAAGACTTATACTATCGGACGATTGACAGCGTGCTACTTAAATGCCTGAGTGCCGATCAAGCAAAGGTTGCCATAGGAGAGGTGCACGAAGGGATCTGTGACACTCATCAATCGGCTCATAAGATGAAGTGGTTACTTCGGAGAGCAAGATACTTTTGGCCGACCATGCTGGAAGATTGCTTCAAGTACTACAAAGGCTGCCAACACTGCCAGAAATTTGGGGCTATACAGAGAGCACTAGCATCGGCTATGAACCCTATCATTAATCCTTGGTCGTTCAGAGGTTGGGGAATCGACATGATCGGCCAGATCAATCCACCCTCGAGCAAAGGACACAGGTTTATATTGGTGGCAACCGATTATTTTACCAAGTGGGTGGAAGCAATTCCCTTGAAAAAGGTTGATTCCGGGGATGCAATCGAATTTGTTAAGGAGCATATTATATACAGGTTCGGCGTCCCTCAGACTATCACTACAAATCAGGGATCTATCTTTGTCTCCGACGAGTTTGTCCAATTTGCTGACGACATGGGGATCAAGTTGTTGAATTCCTCACCATATTATGCTCAGGCTAATGGACAGGCTGAAGCCTCAAATAAAAGTTTGATCAAGCTAATAAAGAGGAAGATCGCTGAGTACCCAAAGCAATGGCATAGCCAATTAGCCTAGTCACTATGGGCTTATCGGATGGCTTGCCCCGGATCGATCCAAGTGCCTCCATACAAGCTGGTCTACAGGCATGAAGCAGTTTTGCCACGGGAAAATATCATCGGCTCAAGAAGGATTCAGTTGCAGGATGAATTGACAGTCAATGATTATTATAACCTGATGGTCGACGAATCCGAAGACTTAGTTCTGTCCAGGATGCGTGCATTGGAAAAGGTGACCAGGGACAAAGAACGAGTGGCTCGTCATTACAACAAGAAGGTTGTACCCAAGTCTTTTGAAGAAGGCGAGCTTGTTTGGAAACTAATACTGTTGATTAGCTCGAGAGATAGCAAATTCGGCAAGTGGTCACCTAATTGGGAAGGGCCTTTCAAGATCCACAAATGCATCTCTAGGGGAGCCTACATGCTAGAAGGACTAGATGGAGAGGTATTTGGAAGGGCTATTAATGGTAAATACGTGAAGAAATATTACCCAAGTGTTTGGATCAACTCATGATTCGACCAAGTTCTTGCCGATACATGCTAGCCGATGCGTAATGCACATCGTCTTTAGGACATCTTTGCTCTAAGTTTTTCCCTCCTAAGTTTTTCCAATCGGCTGAATCTAGCCGACATGTGATGCAAAGCTTCGACTTATAATTTTATCAATGCCGAGGACAACATTGAGAAAATTAGGGGGGCATATATTACATGAAGTCAGAGATCACAATCGCAGAGCTTCAAAATTTTTGGGACTTGGAAAATTTTTTCAAACAGTTCAGGACATCGAAACAGATGAATCGGCGGTAGGCATGAGTAACACTAAGGGCACAGCAAGCCAATTACAGAATTAGACATACAAAACAAATACAAGCGTTTAAGAGCAGTCATCCGATTACAAAAGCCTATAAAGTGTTCACATGATTTTGAAGTTACCAGGTCAGGATTTACAATCGACTCAGTGAGATAAAAATTCGTTAATGGCCGATATAGCCTGGCGGCGGATTTTGTCTATGTCCTCGATTCCATTGGCATCGGCTGCATCACTCCCAGGGGTGGGCTTCAAGGCCTTCGTCAGATCAGACAAATTCGCCACCGAAGCCTTGATCTTTGCCCTTTGGTCTTCAATCTCCGTGGGGAGGACAGCTAGGCGTTGTTCCTCGGACACGATATCAGCATCAAGCCTAGAAAGTTCAACCGCCACTTCTTCCCAGCATTTGCGCAGCCGGTCCAGTGTAGCGTTTGGTTCGGACTTCATGTCGTCAAGTTTTGTTTTCTCGGCAATGATCGCCTGCCGATTGGTCTCGATAGTGGCCTCCAGCACTTTGTTCTCCCGACGATCGGCTAATCTTGAGGCAATCACGCACACCACTTTTCCACCCATTGCCTGTGAGAGATTAGCACGATTAATTCATGATTATTTCAATAATAATGCATTAACACACATTGATCGGTCAAGCCCAAACTTTCCTTTTGGATTGCCCCCGATACCCACAGCACCATATAAATATTCTGATCAAGTCGATGTTTCTGTAAATGTTATGTTGCTTTAGGTAGATTTGTTATATCCATCACATTAGACAAATGTATCGGGTCCTTGAGTATTAGATTATCATATACAATCTCGTGCTGCATCGGTTAGGTCCGACCTACTAGATTGTTATCGATAATTTAACTCTCGTTAAGCCGATAGGTTCATGCTAATGTTTCACCGGAGGGTTAGCCAGTCTTATCATATGTCTCTGTTAATCTAGTCCTAGTATCACAATTTAGCTCTATTGGTTGTCTCTCGCTTAAGGGTCTCTGCCGATACCGGCTAAACTGTTTATTAGATTATATTAGTTTAGACATCTACCACCCTGAAAATTAGTCAAAGACTTGCTTGTTTAGATATTGCGTTTCTTTTCATACTTAGTGCTGCATCATTCAGTTTGACCTACTAAGTCATGATTAGAACCGTAGTCTCTAGCCTGCCTGATGGCTACCAATAAGGGTTTCATCAGGGTTTCAGCCGACGAGTTATCTGGACAACGGCATCGGCTGGAATCACACAATCGGTTGTCAACAGATCGACTGTTTTGATTATCGGCCTATCGGCCTATATGATTTATGCTCTACTGTTTTGCATATCTTGTCAGTGGCAGGATCAAACTGACTAGCACGCCTGTGATTCATCAATTTTAGGACCTACACTGGAGCCAAGCAGATCTCCCAGGCCAGCGTGTGATTCGACGTCAACACATCTTGCGGAGGTACGAATTTGGTGTCAACAACGTATCAGCAAGGCCGAATAAAACCGGCATCATACAAATGAGTGATTTCGGCCTTGATAGCATCATACATATCGGCCTTGAATCTTCTAGATGTTTGCTTAAATGGTCGATATGTTGGTTTGATAGGAAGCCGATGTTCAACAATCGATCGGCTAAGTCCTGGCATCTCAAAGTACTCCTAAGCAAAACAATCCTTATATTTATTCAAAAGTTCTATAAGCTTGGTTCTAAATTAAGAAGACAAATTTTTACTAATGAATATTGGGCTAGGCCTATCTCCTGAGCCTATATTGACTTCTTCTAAGTCATCGACCGACATGAAGCCTTGTCCTAGCTTGCCATCAAGATCATCTACAGTGTCCTTTGTGTAGACGCCTAACCCCTCCACACCGCCCTGAAAGCAACAGTTGGGGCTCTTCATCTCCAATAAGCTATATTTTAGAATCAGACACTTTTAGATAATCAGCTCCCCAAACCTTGCCGGACAAGCAATCAATGACATCCATCTCCCAAAGGGTTAAGTCCGCATTGGCAACAGTTACTGACCTGTTGGCTTGCACAATTTCAACTTTATTGCCTTGCCATTGGATTAAGCTCTGGTGCATGGTAGAAGGGATGCAGCAATTGGCATAGATCCAGTCCCTTCCCAGCAACAGGCTGTATGATCCATTCCCATCGATGACAAAGAAGGTTGTAGGCACAGTCTTGCTGCCGATTGTCAGTTCCACATTCAAAACCCCTTTGGTTTCTGATGGGTTGCCTCCAAAGTCCTTTAAAACCATGTTCGTCTTGATGAGGTCATTAGAACTCTAGCCCAATTTCTTGAATGTGGCATAGGCCATCAAGTTCACAGCAGCTCCTCCATCGACCAACATCTTGCACATCGGCTTGCCATTAATGAATCCTTTAACGTATAGTGGCTTAAGATGTCGATGTCTTGTCCCCTCTGGTTTCTCGAAGATAGCTTGTTCTGGGGACAACACCAATTTGGCCAAGGATTCTTCAACCATGTATGCATCGGCCTGAGTCGCATCGTACTCGGCTAGCAACACAAAAACCATGTTGACTGATGCAGAGGCTACAACTTTTCCCTTAGCCAATCTTTCTGCCTTGTCGGCTTAGGCTTCATCAGCAGAAACAATCTTGTTCTTCACACGTCACTCTTTCCTTGGGCATTCTTGCTTCTTCTAATTCCTCATCTGATGGTCGATTTTGGCTTGCACCTC
Organism: Oryza australiensis; assembly: GCA_019925245.2. Taxonomy (NCBI): domain Eukaryota; kingdom Viridiplantae; phylum Streptophyta; class Magnoliopsida; order Poales; family Poaceae; genus Oryza; species Oryza australiensis. The sequence continues at coordinate 1,457,093 of JAIFGZ020000239.1, forward strand.
CTACAGCCAACCCCTGCACTTCATCTGTTGCACCCTCCTTTTCTGAGTCTTTGTGAAAGTATCGAAGGGGCACCATTGTGGGTTCATGGTCTCGTCTTCATCTTCATTATCATCTTGGAAAAAAATCTTGATGAATCGGACCCAGCCTTTGGTGAACAGGGAGATTTTTCTACGACAGCCAATTTCTCTTGGAACGAGATCGGCTAGATTCCTCAGCGTAATCGGCACCACAATCGCTGCATGTTGGACAGTCTTCAATCGATGGCAGCCTCATCCCCTCATTCCAGAAAAATCGGAAAAATTCACAACCCTAGTGAGGATCAAAGCTATCGTCCTCTTCCTGCCTATCATGTCTTCTATGGTACTTGGGCTGCCGATATTTTTTGACGACCTTGGCAGAAGACGGTGATTCCCTCTCTATGAAATTATTCATGAATTTGACCAAGCTATCCATCTCCGGGGCCTCACTACTGGCTGGCGTGCCCCTGGTGTGGACCATGTTGACAGGGAAAGGGTTTCCATCAACCTTTATCGGCTTCTCTGGGTCTTCAAATTTAATTTTTCCTACCTCTGTAGCCGATTGAATTTGTTGTCGAAACACCTTGCAATCGTTTGTGCTGTGAGACCCAATGTTGTGCCATTTGCAATACTTCCTTTTCTTCAGTTCCTCAGCCAATGGAATCACATGACCAGCTGGCAGCTGAATTTGCTTCTCCCGAAGCAGCAGATCAAAAATTTTGTCGGCCTTAGTGGAGTAAAAATCAAAATTTTCTTCTTCGGTCGAATTCCTGACCCATTGGCAGGTGATAACCTTTTTGTTCCTAGCCCAATCGGCTGCCACCACTTCGGAGTCACTATCTTCTTCTTAATCGAAAGAATATGCAACATGGTTAATCTTCTTAAGAGCTTTCTTGGCCTCGTAGAATCTTTGTTCATGTGCCGATATTTTCTGGGCCAAGTGATCTAAACTCTCGAAATCCTGAGCCAAAAACCTTTCCTTTATCAGTGTCAACAGACCTTGGAAACTGAGATCGGCTAGCTGTGAATCTGACAGAACCAGGTTGTAACATATGTTTCTCATCTCTCTAAATCATTGAATGTAGTCCTGAACAGATTCGTCATGTTTTTGCCTGATAGCTATCAAATCGGACAGTTTCATCTCATGAACACCGCTGTAGAAGTATCTGTGAAACTGTTTCTCCATATCGACCCAGCTTTGCACAGAGCTGTAAGGTAGAGATAAAAACCAGGTGAAAGCCGATCCAGAGAGAGAAAGAGGAAATAGCCTAACCCTCAGGGCGTCAGTGGCCGAGCCTCATCACATTGGGCTAAAAATCGGCTAACATATTCATATGTAGAAACATTGTCCTGCTTTGAGAATTTCGAGAAGTCTGGCACCTTCTCAAAATAATATGGATAAAGGTATCGATACATGTTGCCTGTATCCTTGGGCTTGAGGCCAAATTGTTTCCTCATAACATCTGCGATCATATCTGCCCAACGTTTCTGCTGCTGTGCTCCTTGCACATGCTGCTGTATCGGCTCAAATTGATCAAATTGAAGTGGTGTCTGCCGATACTGCATTTGGGGTGAACGAGGCTGATATTGTGAATGAAAATTGCTCCCCCTGTGATGCTGAGGCGACTAATGCACCCCATGAGGTGGCTGCTCGTGAACGAGTTGAGGACCTACAGGGTGTTCCTGCAAATTGGGTGTGTATGACCCTATCGACACTCGTGGAATCGGCTCGACCGGTGGCCGACTGTGGACCCCCGTTTTTGAAACGGGAATCTTTCGTGTTCTTAGTACCATTTCCCTGGATCGAGTAGTTGGTACCCACGAATACAGTACTGAATAATCAGGTGCGCATGCACGAATAGTCTTACAACGACATTATTACAACAATAGGCCCGAAGGCAATGTTCAACACACAGGAGCTCATGGTCCGAATACACCACAAAAGCAGAAATTAGATATGGCAGCGGAATAGAGGCAGCGGCATGTCGATTGCCACAGGCAACGATCGGAGCTAAGACCTAGTAAGCGCCATCAGTTCCTTCACCCTCCTGGTAGTAAGCGTAAGGATCCTTCAATTCTTCATTCCCACCATCTGAAGGTTTGTGCGTATAGCAAGGGTGAGTACCAACCGTACTCAGCAAGCCAACACGGAATTGATGCATATGATAGGGTTATCCAAGGAATGGCTGGAGCTCTTTTGCATAAAGCCAATTTTCACAAATCTTTTCACAGGCCTAACAACTAGCCAAGTCAAGTTTTAGTTCCATAGTTTATTAATTCGGCGACGGTTCTGTCTACCATCCATCGTGATTCCAAGGATGGCTTCCCACCTCCGATACGTCATGGTTTTCTGGGGAATCCACCCCTTCTCGCATCTCGAGAAGTTGCTCCCACCAGCGAATGAAATCATCATGCAAACCCATCCCAGCAGTTTTAAGTTTAAAGTCTAGCCAAACGAAAGTCTTGTCACGATGCTCGATATCCGCGAGCACGGCTATTCGAATAGATTGTTTCATTCACACTGCAGTGGATGTACACTTTACCCGTACTCCGTGACAACCCAACAAATGAGCCTACGTCCCAACACATGAGACGGTCACGGCAAAGCCTTTCGATAACCTCACTTTGGCAGTACCCGCACCATGAACTTAAGCCCTCATGCACTCTAGCCGTCATTTTCTAGCAGTGAGAGGAGTTTTTGCGCACCCGGGGTAAGAGAAAACTTCCTCAGTCTTTAAGTTCAATTAATATCGATTAAATTCCACCATTCACAACATAGGCCGCAGCCTCATCCTCATCCCACAAACCACATCATAAAGAACCATCTATGCAAGGATACTGCCTCCGCTCGGCTATCTAGTCAGCTAGGTCTATACCCATTCGAGAAGTACGGTTGTACTGGCTCGTTTCCCGGCTATCTCATGGCTCGGTCCTTAATTGACCAGGGTCGGCACTTGCCTTTTCCGGAATCCACCCAAATCATCCGGCCGCCCCAGTCTAAAACATTTGTATAGCATTTTCAATTTTCAACAAACTTAATTCATCATTCTCATGGCCATGTGGCGCTCATGTCTCCACAGGCCGCATCTCAACTACCTTCCCTAAGGTAGTTGCCCAAGCACAAGCTTCTTTGTAAAATCATGAGTATGCAGGGATCTAGTATAAGCAGGACTAAGCATTTTTATCGAAGTTAGCCTCCGGTCATATCACATCGAAGGTTACAAAGAATAATTCTAATGGTGATCAACATCAAAGCAGGGTATATCAAGCATAGGTACTCATTTGTGTATTGCATGCAATTTGTAATTTGAAATCAACATCATTTCACAAAGTAGGATCAATATGTTCAAAGAGTGTGATGACTTTCCTTGCTCGCACGCTTGAGGGGTGGTGTCTTCAACGGGGTCGATGCCGGTCTCTTCAGGTGCTACTCGTACGTGCGAAAAATCAATCGATTCTGATTAGAATCCCATATAACACCAAAAGGTCGAAAAGAATCGAAAAAGTCTCAGAAACGATTCCAAGCGCTAAGCCCAACTTCCTACTTAAGTTTGTACTACGATCGCCTCGAAAAACTCCAAGTTTCGTCATCGGGTCGACGACTTAGGGTTTTCGCAAAACGACAATCGCGATTTGCTCAAGAAAACGGATTTGAAAATATCCGCGGAGGGATTGGTGCTAGAGGTTTTGAAGGTCCGAGCACAAAAGAGAAATATTTTTAAATGGCGAGAAAGATTTAAACGAAATTCATATTCAAAAACGTCACAAAACGGAATTTCGGAAAAGTCCGGATTTCATTTCCAAATTTTCGCACCGAGAAAACATACAAAAATATACTTTAATTTTGCCCAAAATTTTACTCAAATCTTCCCAAAATATTTTTCCAAATTTTCCAAAATTTTTCCCTATTTTTCTTTTTTTTCTTTTTCCCTGCGCACTGTTCATTGCCCGCCATCTGTTCGACCGGAGTCCAGGCAAAACAGAGGCCGCGGCCGCGCTACCGCATGGGGAAAAGGGGCGGCAGGGGGCTTACCGCGACGGCGGACCTCGGGGAGATGTGGTGGGGCACGGGGGCTTGGCGCACGGCGGCGACGGCGTTGGCGCTGGGAAACGGAGGAGAGAGGGCGGCGGTGGTGCGGCAAAGGGCGGGCGCGCCGCTTTTATTGGCGCGGCGGGAGGGGCGCGGCGCGGCGCGGGATAGAGAAGGGAGGGACCGACGTGGCGCGCGCGGTGGCGACACGCGGCGAGGCGCGGAAGCGGGCCGGGTACGGGCGGGCGCGACGCGGGCGGCGGGGCCCGGCTAGGCGGCGCGCGGCGTGGGGTCCGGCCGCGCGGCGCGCGTGGCGGCGAGGCGCGAGCGCGGGCGGGCGGTACGGGCACGGGCGAGCGCAGGCGCAAGGCGCGGCGGGGTCCGGCGCGGCGCGTGGCGCGTGCGGGGTAGGGGCCGGTGCGCGCGCGTGGTGCGAAGGCGGCCGGGCGCGGTACGGCACGGTACGGCGTCGAACACGTGGCGCGATATGAACAGTGCACTTTCATATTTTCTCGATTTTTGATTTTTAATTCCTATTTCAATTTTTCTCCCTTCTAAAAATTCCAAAATAAATTCCTATATTTCAAAAATAATTTTTATATAATATTTTCAACTTTTCACCACTTTTATTTTCCCATATTTTTTATATTTATTTATTTAAATCCCCTTTTTCCTAATTTCATAATTCACCTCTTTATTTTCCAAAATTTCCCGGATTTCGAGTACGGCTCCCAAATATTTTATTATTTATTTTGTGTCCTAATTTATCCTCCCCCAACCACAATTACTATTCTATTTCTCCCAAATCGTATTTTCATAAATCCGCACTTCTCCGATTTCTTTTTTTTAAAAAATCCCTAATATGGACTTTCGCATTTTCCATTCCGACAAACTCCAAATCATCCAAAAACACCGAAAGGGAATTGATCATTACTAAATTTATGCAACTGCGCTGGCAAATAAGAAGCAACAAACCCGAGGAAGAAGCAACGAGCGAAGGTTTTGAAAGTTTCGATTTTTATGTTCCGATTTTAGTTTCTTCGATTTTCAGGATGTTACACCGACTCATGTTTAACATGGCCGCAATCTGCTCCGGAGTGACTTGAGGGACACAATGTCACGTGTGCTGAGGCTGCGGCCTAGTCAGAAGTATAGGACTGACTTTGGGCTGTTTTTGAGCCAATGATAACACAATCGGCTTGATAGGAGGTGATGTCGCTGCCATCGACTGTTCTGGGGATATGGCAGTGGCAGTCTGTAACCCGTCGGTGACCAAGGTCCTATACAGTGGAAATTTGCCATCAGGAAGGAAAATTGGGCCCTTGGCATGGTGCTCAGAGATCCTGGAGTCGACCACGTCCTTGATCATATTGTTCAAAGTGTTAACAAGGATCCCTAATTGGTTGATCAAGGCCTGGTGGACAGCATAGTCGATCCTATCCTGTAGATTGTTGAGTTCTGGGCCCTCCTCCTCCTTGATGTCTTGAATCTTGGCACCTTTACCATAGCTTGACTCGGGTTCGTCATCGGATGGCAGTTTTATCTTGTACCTCTGGACGACGGTGCCCGACCGAGTTTGGGCAAAAGAATGCAGATATTGGCTCTGTAGCTTGTTCATCATGTCTTCAATCTCGCCCTTCTGCTCTGGCGTCAGCTGGTCCAATGTGATCAGAATGATGTTTTCCTAGCCAATCTCGAAAGTCTTGATATCAACCATTGCGTTTGGCTTGCAATCGAGTCCCACTGGGCATGCCAAAAAAGCGTGTTGATCCCAAATCATACTAAAAGTACGTTGACTTGGAAAACCGCTACCGGGCCTGAGAGATTTGCTTTATTCTAGTGTAGGTCAAAAATATTGCTTCTTAAGTTCGTAGGCGTGCCAGTTGATTTGATCCTGCAATCAACAAGAAACAAAGAAACAAGTATTAGTCTGCAAACGATAGCTGATCGGCTCGAGGCCGATGACGTATCGTTTGTTGTTGAGCCGATGTTGTGTGCACTGAATCGGCTGGGATAATTAAACCTAATCGATCGGCTGAAGATATTCATAATACATAATCTAAATACCAAGATACTTTTAAACTAAGTGATTGGGATAGATCGGTAGCGTACCGAGATAGTATAAACCACTTAAGTCTAAAAGTCCCTTAACATGCATATTATATATATTTATAGCATAGCCGATATCATAGATCTAATGCGTATCACCTAGAAGTCCGATACCACTCTATACTAAGATATCATTATAGATTAAATACATTAAACAGGAACCGATCAGGAGTTACGATAACCTAACAGATCGATAACAAGCTTACCATATTTAATTATAGTGAGATCTTAATAAAAAGGGCAGCTTTAACATATCAAGTAAATATAAAATGAACAAGACAGTTAAAACAGATGAGATCACCTGAAACCCCGATACTATCTCTAGTAGTGATCATAAAACAAGATAGATCCTTTATGACTCTAAACACGACTTAATAGGTCGGACATGACCGATGCAGCATTAAGTATGAAAAGAAGCATAAGATTTAAACAAGCTTATGAAAACCTTTCAACATGGTGGATATATCATATAATATAAATTGATGATGAGATTTAACCCTATCGGCTGTTGTCTATTAACAGATTAGCCGATTAGGTTAGATCGCACTATCGATCTAGGTTATATGGCATATATGATAACTCGATGATTTACGTAACCAGGATTAGACTATCATAATGATGGAAGCACTAATCCCGAGAACACAAGCCGCCATGACAAGATTTACCTTTTTTGCTGGAGATCAAATGATGCAGCCGAACTAGAAGCAAAAACTCGTCGAAACTACTAAAACTCATCGTATTTATACCCAGATACAAGATAAATCCTTGGCGGACACGATTCCTATCTCTATTACAATTTGAAATACAGATATATGCCTAAAACAAACTCTCATCGACATTATCTATAAGGAAACTATTTAAGATGTCCTAACTAACAGATACAATTGCCTTTCATGGACTCTATCCACATATATTCATTACATATATTCAAAATGCATATATATACACAAGTCGGCCGGGGCTGCGGCAGGGGGCGGCGACGCCGGCGCCGGCGGTGGAGGCGGAGGCGGAGGGCGGCAGCGGCGGTGGCAGAGGCTGAGGGCGGCAGTGGTGGCGTCGATCAAGGCCGGAGGCAGGGGCCGCGAAGGCAGGCGGTGGCGGAGACAGGGGTGACGGAGGCAGCGTCAACAAGGGGCGGCGGCGGCGGCGACGGCGACGACGATGGCGATGGCGCCTGGCCGGGTTAGAGTATTGCGCGTGGAAGACAGTGGAAGAAAAGGCGCTTCGGAACTAACATAGCCGGTGGCGCCGACGACGGCAACGACGGCGACGACGACGGCGGCCGGAGAAGAAGAGGCCGGCAGGCGAGCGTTCTAGGGTTCGGCGATGGCGACGAAGACAAAGGATGAAAAAATGGCTAAGTGTTTGGATCCACCGCGCCCTCTGCTATATATAGATACTGGGATCTTTGGTCCTGCTTGAACCCAACAACTAGGACTAAAGATATCATTAGTCTCGATTGAAGCCACAAACCGGGACCAAAGATAACTTCGTCCCGGTTGGTGGCTTAAACCGAGACTAAAGATCCTATCTTTAGTCTCGGTTGGTGGCTTCAACGGACCAAAGATGCTGGTACCCCTCGTAGGTGAGAATCTTTAGTCTCGGTTGGAGCCACCAACCGGACTAAAGATGTTTTCCCGCTATTTTCAAATGTTTTTTGTCCGGTTGGTGTTAAAAACCGATATTAAATATTTTAATAGGGCTCTATTTAAAAGTATTTTAAATTCATATATAATTTACATATGACCTATTGAAAAATATTTTAAATTCTAATAATAATATATAGTTAACAAATGCCCTATAGAAAAATATTTTAAATTCTAATAATAATATCTAATTAACATATGACCTATTTTAAAAATATTTTAAATTCTAATAATATATAATTAACAAATTTCCTATGGAAAAATATTTTAAATGATAATAATAATATATAATTAATAAATACACTATTTGAAAACTATTTTAAATTCTAATAATAATATATAATTTCAACCTTGTCCTATTGAAAATATTTTAAATTGTAATAATAATATATAATTAACAAATATCCTATTTGAAAAATATTTTAAATTCTAATAATAATATATAATTAACAAATGCCCTATTAAAAATATTTTAAATTATAATAATAATATATAATTAACAAATGCCCTATTAAAAATTTTAAATTGTAATGATAATATATAATTAAGATATGGCCTATTTAAAAATATTTTAAATTCTAATAATAATATATAATACTCTAGTAGTTGCAAGCCCACGTTTTCACGGGACGGGCGGTCGGTCGGCCGAAACAAGCACAAGCCCCATGTTTTCATAGGACGGGCGGTTGGTCGGTTGAAACACGCACGAGACCCACGTTTTCACGGTACAAGCGGTAGGTCGGCCAAAACATGCACGAGACCCACGTTTTCACGGGACGGGCGGTCGGTTGGCCGAAACACTTACAAGACCCACGTTTTCACAGGGACGGACGGACGATCGGCCGAAACACATACGAGACCCGATTTCATAGGGACGGGCACCTTGGTCGACCGAAACACATACTAGACCCGTTTTCATAGGGACGGGCGCCTCGGTTGGCCGAAACACGAACGATACCCACGTTTAAATTTCAATAAATTCAATAATTTATAATAAATATAATAAATTCAGTATAATTTACATCGTCCATATAAAAATTTAGCAAAGTGATGGTTGTCCTCACGTACTTTCTCCTCACAATTGTTCCTTCGTTATGATCGTTGCATGAGTAAGGGGTGTCCTCATTTGATAGGATGATGCTCGGGTCAACCGCCACTGCGAACAGAGGTTTCCCGTCAAACTGATCGTAATCTTCGTCTGTTCTAGCCTTGACTTCCACGATTTTCCTTTTGCCTGGGAGAACCACGTGGCGCTTTGGCTCGTCGGACCCTTTCCCCTTCTTTGCTTTGCTAGCCATGTCTTTGACATAGAAAACTTGCCGTACATCATTGCAAGAACGAAGGGTTCGTCTGAGTATCCAACCTTGCTCAGGTCGACCGTTGTCATCCCACTAGCATCAATGGTTATGCCTCCACCATTGAGCCTAACCCACTGGCACCGAAACAGAGGGACCTTCAGAGGTCCATACTCCAGCTCTCATATGTCATCAATACTGCCGTAATATGTGTTAGTCGTACCATCGTATCCCACGGTATCGATGCAGACAGCGTTGTTCTGATTCGTGCTCTTTAAGTCTTGGGCTCGTGTGTAAAATGTGTACCCATTGATTTCATATGCCTGGAATGTGGTGATCGAGCAAGATGGTCCCCTCGCCAAGAAGGCTAGTTGTTGGCCAATGCTCGCGTTGCCCATGAGACGTTGTCGCAGCCAAGCAGGGAATGCATCAATGTGATGGCGTGTAATCCAGGCATCCGTCTTACCGATGTTTTCCAAGCAAATAATCGCGAAGTGCTCTCGATGTAAGGAGCCACCAAGGAAGACTGTTGCAACACGGTCCAATGTGCTTTCCTGAATAGGTCATTGTCTATGGTCATTATTGCCTTCCTTCCAAGAGTTCCCTTCCCCCGTAATCTACCTTCATGGCTTGATTCAGGCACGCCAATGGGACGAAGGTCTTCAATAAAGTCGACGCAAAACTCAATGACCTCCTCTGTTCCATATCCCTTGGCGATGTTGGCCTCCGAACGAGAATGGTTACGGACGTACTTCTTTAGAACACTCATATACCTCTCGAAAGGGAACATGTTGTGTTGGAATACTGGACCGAGGATAGAGATCTCTTTGACAAGGTGGCATAGGAGATGCATCATGATATTGAAGAAGGAAGGCAGAAAGATCATCTCAAAGCTGACAAGACATTGGACCACATCATTTTGAAAGTCTTATAGTTTGTCTGGATCGATGATCTTTTGTGAAATTGCATTCAGAAAGCACATAGCTTTGTTACTGATGCCCGCACATTATCGGGAAGGATACCCCGAATTATAACGGGAAGCAGTTGTGTCATTAGCACGTGGCAGTCATGGGACTTTAGATTTATGAACTTCTTATCCTTCGTGCTTATTATTCGCTTTATATTCGAGGAGTATCCAGATGGCACGTTGATGCTCTCCAGGCATTCAAACATTATTTCCTTCTCTGCCTTGCTCAGAGTGTAGCTGGTTGGACTTAGGTAGTGGGCTCCTTTCTCCTTTGGTTGCGGGTGAAGGCCGTCGCGTTGTGCCATATGTTTCAGATCATTACGTGCCTCAAGTGTATCTTTTGATTTTCCATATACACATAGGAAGCCCAGCAGGTTTACACAAAGTTTCTTAGTGAGGTGCATCACATCGATTTCGTGGCGGACGTCCAAGACTTCCCAATAGGGTAACTCCCAAAAAATTGACTTCTTCTTCCACATCGCCATATGACCACTTTCACTTGCTATAGGTTGGCTGCCAGGTCCCTTTCTAAACACTACTTTGAGGTCTTTCATCATGGCAAACACGACCTTTTCGTTGTGATACTTTGGCTTAGTACGATGGTCTGCCTTTTGATCAAAATGTTTGCCTCTTCTCTGGACATGGTGGCTTGCAACAAGAAAGCGACGATGGCCCATGTACACTACCTTCTTACAGTGTTTCAGGTACGCACATTCGGTCTCATCCATACAATGGGTGCAAGCGTTGTACCCCTTGTTTGACTGTCCGGATAGGTTGCCAAGTGTAAGCCAATCGTTGATGGTAACTAACAGCAACCCTCGTAGGTTAAACTGCTCATGTTTATCCTCATCCCACACGGGGACACCTTTTTTCTTCCATAGCAGTTTTATATATTTGATCAGCGGTCTCAGGTACACATCAATGTCGTTACCAGGTTGCTTTGGGCCTTGAATAATAACCGACATCTGAATGTACTTCCGCTTCATGCATAGCCAAGGCGGGAGGTTGTAGATACACATCATTACAGGCCAAGTGCTATGCCCGCTGCTCGTCTCTCCAAAAGGATTCATGCCGTCCGTGCTTGAGCCGAACCTTAGGTTTATTGCATCCTCGCCGAAGTCTTTAAATGTTCTATCGATGTTTCGCCACTGTGACCCATCGACGGGATGTCTCAGCATCCCGTCTTGTAGGTGTTCTTCCGCGTGCCAGCGCATCATCCTTGCATGCTCCTTGTTCCTGAACAGACGTATCAGCTGTGGTATTATAGGAAAATACCACATCACCTTAGCAGGAACCCTTTTCTTCAAAGGTCGTCTGTCAACTTCGCCTGGGTCATCTCGTCTGATCTTGTATCGAAGAGCTTTACAAACCGGACATGCTTCTAGGTTCTCGTACTCCTCACCACGGTAGAGGATATAATCGTTAGGACATGCGTGTATCATATGTACCTCCAGTCCTAGAGGGCAGACTAACTTCTTAGCCTCGTACGTTGATTCCGGCAATTCGTTTCCCTCTAGACGAATGTTCTTCACGAGTTTTAGTAACTCGCCAAATGCCTTGTCACTGACACCATTTTTGGCCTTCCATTGCAAGAATCTCAGCATGGTACCAAACTTTTTGTGCCCCTATTCACAGCCTGGGTACAAGGACGTTTTGTGGTCCGCCAACATACGCTCCAATTTCTGCACCTCCTTTTTACCTTCGCAACCCCCCTGTACATCGCGCAACATCTGACCAAGGTCATCGGCACCGTCGTTTTTTTCAGCATCCCCGCCCGCCTCGCCTGTTGTATTCTCTTCAAACCCACCGTATTGACCACAGTTCGGAATGTTGTCGTCGTCTTCTTCATCTTCTTCCATTGTAACCTCCACCTCTCCGTGCGATGTCCAGCAATTGTAGTGAGGCACAAATCCCGACTGAAACAAGTGGGCATGAATAATTCTTGATATAGAATACTCCTTCTCGTTTTTGCACTTTTTGCATAGACAACGTATGAAACCCTTCTGCTTGTTGGCATCGGCCACACTCAAAAATAATGCATGCCTTGAATAAACTCTATCGACTATCGATCCGCGTTGTACATCCATTGTTGATCCATCTACATTAAATGCACAAAAATCGTAAGAAAAATCTACAAAAGTCAAACCATTTAATATTATTACAATAATTATATATATTACTTTTTAAAATTAAAATTATTTTTAAAAGTTTTTTTTAAAGTTGTAAACATAAAATTAATTAATTATTTTTAAAAGTTCTTTTTAATATACGTAGCGTACATATTTATAACTAATTTAACGATCTTTAAATTACCTTATTTTTCTAATCTACTATCAAAATTTCTTTATTTTTTCCTTTGTCATCTATTTTTGTCCAAGAGTTTCTCTCTCATCAATTTTCATAAATATTTTTGAGATAAAATTGTATGTAAAAAATACCTACAAATGTAACGTGCTAAGCATACTTTTCTTCCTCTTTGTTTTTCCAAATAATTTTCTCAACATAATGTAATGTGCTTAGTAAAATAATTAGTTCCAAACAAATTTTCTCTCTCTTCATTGTAGTAAAATAATTAGTCCCAAACAAATTTTCTTCTCTCTCTTTATTGTTGCAAAACATATCTAGAGATAAAAATGTATAGAAATCAACCGTAAAAAATGCTAAGCATATATCATAAGAGGATGATGAAGTTGCTAACCTTGTAGATAGCAAAGATTTATGTATTATCACCAAAACAAATTCACATAAAATTTTGGCAACACCCTCTCTAGCTAGAGCAAAAGTTTGAAGACAACAACTACAGCTGGCACGAGTTAGAGGAGAAAGAAGAGTATAAAAAGCAACTCTATCTTTAGTCCCGGTTGGTGTTATCAGCCGACACTAAAGATCTAAATTATTTTTAGTCCCGGTTAGACAAAAAATAAAATCTTTAGTCCCAGTTGGTGTTACCAACCGAGACTAAAGATTCCTGACGCCCTGACAGGTTCTGAGAGAAATATAACCGGGACTAAAGATCATCTTTAGTTCCGATTCTTGTCACGAATCAGGACTAAAGGTCCTAGAGAGCCGTTGCCTTTTTTAATCGGGACTAAAAATAATGTTTTATTTTCGAGTATAATTGTAACCAGGACTATTGTGAATTTTAACAGCTCAATCAAAAGATAGTTTTTCTAGTGATACTAGTATTTCGATTCATCCATAGATGATCGATAGATGATAGGTGATGACAGATTTCAGAGGGTCGTGAGAGCTACTACTACTAGGCGTAGTCGCAGAAGCCGTAGGTGCACTTGTTGCTGCACTGGTTGGAGCAGCTGCCGCAGTTGTCCCTGTTGGAGAGCAGGTCCACGCACTGGCCGCCGCAGCAGGTCCGGCCGTGCTTGCACGCCTTGTTGCAGCCGCCGCAGTGTTCGCCGCTGGTGGCGGTGTCCACGCACTGCCCGCCGCAGCACGTTGCCCCGGGGCTCCCTGCCGCGAGGCAGACGGCCGACGATTTCTTGGAGCAGCTGTAGAATGAGCTGCTGGTGAGCAAGAACCTGCTCCTCCTCGCCGGGAGCAGCTCAGGGCTGGCGGTGGCGGCAGAGACGACGACGAGCGCCACGAGAAGGAACCCGGTGACGGTGATCTTTGCCATGGCTCGCGAGCAGGTATGTACTGGTGATTGCTAGCTGTTTAGCAAGCAAGTAGTTTTAGCTTGGATAGCTAGCTCGAGCTCCTGATCCCCTTGGAGAAAGAAGTTTGTATGTTCTTCTGTGTCTGTGGAGACCGGAGAGAAGAGAGAGAGAGCTTAAATAGAGAAGAGAATGCATGCATATTGCAATGCAGGATGGAATGTCAGCGGCAGGCACAATGAGCGGTGGCGGTTGAGTAATGGAGTTTGAAAGCTAAGAGAGGATGCATGATAATGGAAGCACGCTCTGCATGGAGTTTGGGTCAACAGGTGCGGTAGCACCGTCCTTCGTGTCCATTGCACCGTATAAGCCCGGTAAGCACTTGATTAATTCGTTTGACATGGCTTCAAACATTTTACGTTATGTCCGCTATTTTGGAATGAAAAGCCATTTCGGGGTATATTTTTAAAGTTTGAACAATCTTTTTCTGAAAATTTAAGCATTTCTTATTGAAAAATGAAAATTCTCAGCTGGGCCGATCCTACCGCCGGCTCCCACTAAAACCAAAATTTTGAAAAATACGGTCAAAAAAATTATGAACCCTGATACGTCAGAATCAAAGGTGGGTTGAAGTAGTATAATTTTAAAGATACACGATGTCTAAGCAAGGAGCCCTACTCTTAAATATTTTCATTTATGGCTCCGCCTCTGGTAGAAACTATACTTGGGAATGACTTTATGAGGGTAAAGCACGTTGAGGGTTGTATAGATGGCTTTCTTATATGTACATCTGACGTTATGTTGTATAAACTTTTTAATTGCCTCGTAGACGTCCACTCGTTTATTACGTATCAACTGAGTGATTATGAAAAAATTTTTAAAAACTGACAAAATATATCAATAGGGAATAGATGATTTCGTAAACATGTTTAAATTTGACTTCTACAAATTAAAAAAATAAAAATTAAAATATAATTAACATACGTATATTCATAGTCAAATTTATTATTTTTATTACAACTTGTATTATATATTTTGTGTATATTGGGATATTTATGAGCTGATATATTACATATTGATTTATCATGTCAGTTTTTTATTTTTTTATAATTATTTAGTTAACATATAATAAATGAGTGGACTTTTGCCGATCCCTCTCCCCCAATGTCTTGCAGAACAGGCAACAACAATACTACATACCCCTGCTGCACCATATGCTCTATGCTAGGATGCATCCACATCTGAGCCTAGGACTACAAGGACGCCTTCTACAACACTTCATATCACTAAGTTATTTGGCAGCAATTTTCCTTTTGAAATAAGTTGAAGTTACTGATCAGATACTGTGAAGTACGATCTCACATGGGAGGAGATACACAAGGGCATGAACCTGACAAAAGGCAATCAAGAATGAACCCTAAACTACTGTCCATCCCTGCGTGGAATGCCCTTGGACGTGCCTTCATCTCCAAACACCCCAAAACAAGGAGACAGATTATATATCCAAATTAGTTATCAGTTCCTGCCTCATGTCAAACAGCCGCAAGCACTTGTGTTCCGATTCTTAGT
Source organism: Oryza australiensis (assembly GCA_019925245.2). Taxonomy (NCBI): domain Eukaryota; kingdom Viridiplantae; phylum Streptophyta; class Magnoliopsida; order Poales; family Poaceae; genus Oryza; species Oryza australiensis. Next base: position 1,472,338 of record JAIFGZ020000239.1, read on the forward strand.
ACTCAAACTTATATTCGGGATATTCATCAAGTGTCATGCTTGTAACAACAGTGCACGAGCAAAGGAACAGTAGTGTGTCACAAGCTAGTTCAGTTTTTTGTGACTTCTCTAATCCGAAGTCTGCTGATGATTAAGAATACAGGAATCGACCAAAGGAAAAGTAGAACACAGGACAAAACTGCAAGTTGTCAACGTTCTTTTTTTTAATGGTTCATCGATGGCTCACAGGTGGCACCTACCTCCAGGTTTCAGGACTTGGGACCATTTTGGCCATTGGTAAGTTCCTGGCCAAAATCCATCTTCCATGGATCATGGCTCCAGGCAATTGCTCAGGTATAACAAATGATGACATTAATTAGCGACATAGTCCACAACCTCGGTTGTTGGTGTACTCAAGTCAAAAAGATCACAGGATGTCAAGATATATAGACCAGACATGTACAAGAAAAGGACTCAAAATTTCACTAAAACTTCCAACATCTTCTGTGCAGCGGAATTCTCCGAATCTTTTACCCTCGACATTGGATCGCCTATTGTTACAAAATTACCTTTTGCAGTTTCTACCTGAACAGAGCAAACGAACTTCCTTTCATGTGCAGGGCCATCTTCCTTCTCTAACCTGGAGAACAATCCATTGAACTACCCGTTCATTAAGATGTACAGGTGATCCATGGAAAATGTATATACACATGTACTTACAATATTTTGCAAAGAAGAAAAATCCTACAACAATTGGTTAGCATTACAATACACATGAAACATTTGCTATTCTTTACATAAATGGAACTGTAGATCGCAAAACCCCAGTTCTGTTGCTCATTCCGCCACTTCACTCAGATGACAGGTGAGCCCTACCAGCCATAGTTTTTTTTCTTCTTCCTCTTCCCCTTCACCCTCCTGTTCCTGTTGCACAGATCAGACCAGAGCAACGCAGAGGCGACAACCGGGCGCTGCTCCTCTCTCTCAACGTCCACCTCTCCATGCTAGTATCATTCCACCTCTTCCACCTAGTGCAGAGGAAGGACAGGATGCAGCAAGGTTGGGGCAACTAAATCTAACCACCTGCCACTTTTTTCTTGCACTTGAGCTCACACCACTTCTATTGGATCCTCAATTCGCACCACCAACCCTGCTCACCGCCACTTCTCCCAGCACCCCAGCTCGCACTGTCACCCCTTCTCCTAAAGCATGATCTCGCACCACCACCCTTCCCAGACCCAAGCTCGAGTCACTGCCCCATCCTGAAAACTGAGCTCCTGCCACCAATGCCCCAATCGCAAAGACCGTGCTTGCATCACCGCCACTCTCGAGAGACTAAGCCCGTGTCATTGCTGCTTCCTGACAATCAAGCAGGCATCCCCACTGCTACCCAGCGACAGAGCTCACAGCTGCTGCCCCTCCCCACCTCTCAAGCTCAAGCTGCCAACTTTCTGTTTCAACAACCCAATCACCGAGCTTGCGCCCCGCACGCTGCTCTGCTTTGCTCAGAATGAGAAAGGGGAAGAAAGAAGAGAAATGTAAGGATGACAGGGCCCACCTGTCAGACAGAAAGAGTGACAAAGAGCTTCTTGCCTCAAAAGTCAAAACATGAGGTTTAGTGAAGCAAGCATCAAAATCTGGGGGGCTTGACTCTTAAAAATATGGCAAGATATTGCACCTGTTTCAGTGAAATTTAGAAAAACTCCCTATGGCAACATATAAATCTTTCTCAGAAATGAGACTTCAAACAAAGTAGCATGGACTAACTAAAAGTCGCTTGCTACCTATTACCCACATAAAAAATTCACCAATGCTTCCACTCAAGGAAGTCACAGTTCAACATTTAGCTGGCATTCCATCTTAACAGCATAATGTGAACAGTGATAATACAAATCAAACCAAGCACTAGTTTTCCTCTCTCAGTGTAATGGCCTGCTGGAAGACAGATGAGCTGTATGCAGAACCCTGGGCCAGAGCCAGTGGCAGGCCAATGAAGAAAGGTGCACCCCATACTGGTGCACAGAGGTTTACAAGAGGGACTTAGCTGTTCCTCCTTGAATTATTCTTAGGAATAATCCTTATTTAAATAGTGAATCTTTTCTTAACGAAGATATGGTAGCCAAATAACTATTTGTTATGGACTTATGGAGCAAGGTCTAGGCTCACACCATGTAATGCTCATGTCTGAAAGTGTAACTAGTATTCCAGAATTATACATACAAGGCTAAGCAGCCCAAGTATAAATAGAAGGAGGTGAGCCTGACCACCTTCCTAGCCTAGGAACACGAGAAGACGCCTAGGAATACGAGGAGACGCCTAGGAAAACAAGGAGACACCTGGGAGTCAAACAGTCCAGGCGGCTGGACTGAAGGATCCAGTAATGTGAAATGACCAGTAAGTGTGAAAGATCCAACAAGTATGACCGGCTAACTGTCTAACACTCTCCCTCAGTCAGATCGTCAGGTCACCGGACGTTCAGACTAGACCGGAACTTGGAAAACACCGAAGAAGGAAGCCCCTTGGTGAAGATGTCAGCAAACTACGAAGATGTCGGCACATGCATGACACGAACAACACCAGTAGCAACGCGCTTCCGAACAAAATGAAAATCAATCTCAATATGCTTGGCACGCTGGTGTTGAACCGGTTTGCAGGACATGTAGACGGCGTTGACGTTGTCACAATAGACCAAAGCAGCATGCCGGGACGAAGCATGAAGCTCCAGCAGTAGCTGGCGCAGCCAGGCAGCCTCTGCAAAACCATTGGCCAGAGCACGGTACTCAGCCTCAGCACTGGACCGGGACATAGTATTCTACCGCTTCGAAGACCAGGATACGAAGTTGTCACCAAGAAAGACTGCATAACAGAAGTAGATCGGCGTATCTCAGGACAACCAGCCCAGTCAACATCAGAGTAGACAATCAACTCATCGCTAGTGGAAGGGCGTAGAATCAAGCCAAGATCCAAAGTGCCCTGAATATACCGAAGGATCCACTTCAGGGCATCCAAGTGAGGCTTGCGGAGATCATGCATGAACTACCTGCTGAACCGCATAGGCAATGTCGAGCCTGGTGAAGGTCAGATACTGTAAAGCTCTAGCAAGACTACAAAAACTAAAAGTATCCTTCACAAGCAGACCATCTGTCGCCAGCTTAGGATTAGTATCCACCGGAGTCGAGCAAGGTTTGCAATCCGTCATCCCAGCACGATCAAGAAGGTCAATCATAGACTGCCGCTTTGAAAGGACACCAGTGCCGCTGCGCTGGACCCGCATCCAGAGGAAGTGATGTAGCTCGCCAAGATTTTTTATCAAGAACTCCTGCTGAAGGGCAACAACGGTTCGCCAAAGGAGAGTTGGAGAGGAAGCTGTGAGCACAATATCGTCAACATAAAGCAGCAGATAGATCAGATCAATGACACGGTTGTAGACGAACAACGAAGTATCAGACTTGGCCTCCATAAAGCCAAGAGTCAGCAGGTGTGCTACAAAGCGGCTGTAACATGCCCGTGGCGCCTGCTTAAGCCCATACAATGATCTGTTCAGTCGGCAAACGTAGTCAGGATGTGCAGCATCCTCGAACCCAGCAGACTGAACACAACAGACAGTCTCGGAGTGGGTGCCGTGGAGAAAAGGATTTTTCACGTCCAGCTGATGAATACGCCAACCACACGAGAGCCAAAGACAGAACAGTCCGAACTGTAGCCAGCTTCACAACAGGACTGAAGGTCTCCGCAAAATCAACATCGAGACGTTGAGTGAAACCCCGAAGTACCCACCGAGCCTTGAAACGTTCCAACGAGCCATCTGACAGGAACTTATGCTTGAAGATCCATTTACCGGAGACGACATTGGTGCGGGGCGGGCGAGGAACCAAGTCCCATGTGTGATTCTGAAGAAGAGCAGCATGTTCATCTTCCATAGCAGCTCGCCAATTGGGATCGGCAAGAGCGCTCCGGAAGGACCGTGGCACAGGAGACAACGGGGCGGCGTGGTAAAGCACTGGGAAACAAAATCCGCGCTTGGTGCGCGTCGTCATGGCGTGCTGGTTCCTCACGAGGGACCAGCACGGCGTCGGGAGGCAACTGGGGCGAAGAGACCGGCTAGAGGAGCCGATGCCGGCAGCAAGGGCAGAGGGTCAAACGCTGGAGGGGCCAATGCTGGTGCTGTAGGAGGGGGTGCCGGTGCTGCAGGGGGATGACACGTGTAGTGGAACCGTAGGGGAGGCACCGGGGGTCAGCAGCCAGCTAGGGGGACAGCAGGCCGCAACTGGGGGCCGACAGAGCGTGATCCACCGAGCGGCGGTGAAGGGCCACCAAGAGATGGCGGTGGGCCTCTTAGGGAGCCACCAGGCAATGGTAGTAGGCCGTTCAAGGAGCTGCCTGGCGAGCCACTAGGAGGTGGCGAGCCGGCGACAAGCGGTAGCCCCGCTTGCACCAAAGGGTCCGCCAGGTAGGGAGGGGGTGACGGAACCCCCTCGAGGCAACGCCAGGGGCCGCACGTGGCTATGCGAGAGGAGCACTGGGAGATCCTGCAGGCAGCAAAAAACTGGGCGGTCCAATGGGGGCCGGCACAAGGTTAACAGATTCCTCCAGAAACTCAAAAGTCTGAATCCAACGGGAAAAGCAACTGCCCTGTAAAGGGAAACGTTGTCTCATCGAACACGACATGATGCGAGACGATGACAAGATTTGAGGAGGTCAAGGCAGCAGTATCCTTTATGGTGGGGAGTGTAGCCAAGACACACGCAGAGCGTACACCTAGGAGCGAGTTTATGAGGAGCAGTGGCGGTGAGGTTCGGGAAGCAGGCACACCCGAAGACACGCAAGTGGTCATAGGACGAAGGCTTCCCATGAAGAGCAGAGTGCGGCATTGCAAACTATAAGGTCTTCGTGGGAAGGATGTTTAGGAGGTATGTGGCGGTGGCGAGGGCCTCAGCCCAGTAAGAGGGCGGCATGCTGGCATGGAACAGCAAGGAGCGAATGACATTGTTACGAATGATGCGCTCAGCTTTACCATTCTGGGCGGAAGTGTAGGGACACGACATGCGCAGGTGAACTCCATGGGTGAGGAAGAACGCGCGTGTGGTAGAGTTGTCAAAATCACACCCGTTGTCGCACTGGACAGCCTTGATCTTAGCACCGAACTGAGTTGCCACATGAGCAAAGAAGTTAGCTAGTGTAGAAGAAGTGTCAGATTTCAAGTGCAGAGGAAAAGTCCACAAGTGATGTAAGCAATCATCCAAAATAACTACATAATATTTGAACCCACTGATGCTAACAATAGGAGATGTCCAAAGATCACAATGAATAAGGTCAAAATTACTAGCTGAGCGTGAAGAAGCATGAAACGGAAGCCGAACATGGCGACTGAGCTAACATGCATGACACAAAGATGAACTAACGTATTTATTACACAAGGGCAGCAAAGAAGCAAGCTTGGCCAAGACATCATGACCAAGATGACCAAGGTGCCGGTGCCACAAAGATGACGTGAGGCTGGCGACGAACGTAGAAGCAGGCGAACACAACGGGTAAAGAGGGCCGGAGCTATTGCACCTGGCAAGAACTCTCTGAGACTCCAGATCCTTCATAGAGCAACCAGAGAGGTCAAACTCAACAGAACAGTTGTTATCGGTGGTGAACTAGCGCACAGAGATAAGATTCTTAATAAGACTGGGTGAGACAAGTACATTATTAAGAAAAAATGACCAGGGAGGTGCATGGAGCCAGTGGCAGTGACTGGAGCAAGGAGCCGTTACCGACAAAAATGGATGAAGGTGAAGGATACCGCGAAGGAGAAGTAGTAGAGAGTGCCAGGAGTAGAGGTCATATGAGAGGTGGCACCTGTGTCGAATTACCACTCATTCTGCTGAGGTTGCTGCAGGCTCATGGTGCTAAAGGAAGAAGCCAGGGATTACTGATCCAAAGACGGCGCGACGATGTTGTAGGACGTCGTCGAAGTGGACCAAGGCAGTACGGGTTGCTACGCCTGGATGTACTGCGCCTGCTGGAGTGCGATGGCTTGTGCATAAGCATGCGCCTGCGCCAGGAGGGCCTGCTGTTGTGGATGAACAAGCAGGGGCACCAGTGGTAGGCGGGGTCGGCCACATCTGAATGGACCCCTTCCATAGGTTCTGCGGAGACGGCCAGGGCGCGGTCCGGGACGCGCCGGAGGTGGCGCAGGAGAAGGCACCACCGGATGGCGGTCTGGAACCGCTGTCGGAGCCGGAGCCGCTTCGCCAATTGTGGCGACTCTTGGACTTGGAGGGCTTGCTAGAGGCCCCACCAGAGTCGAAGCCGCCCGAAGGGGAAGGTGAGCGCTGGTCACCCAGCGCGCCCGGCTTGGAGGCGGCGAGCAGAGCGGAGCTTGGAAGGCTCGGAGGGGCAATGCGCCAAAGTAAGCTCCTCCACGAGCAACTCTGAGAGAGCGGTCAAGAAGGTGGGAAAGGGCCGCCCGCACCGAATGTGCATGCCGATGTCGCGGTAGCAGTCGTTGAGGCCACGGATGACATTGAGGACGAGCGTGCGGTCGGAGACGGGCTCGCCCAAGTCGCCGACCGCATCGGCCATGCTCTTGAAGCGACAGCAGTAGTCGACGATGGAGAGGTTGCCCTGCACGAAGTTCTGGAACTAGGCGTCGAGGTAGACGGCGCAGGTCTCCCGGTTGCCAAGGAACTGGTTCTCAAGGGGAGGCCAGGAGGCACGCGCGGGCTTGTCCCGCTCCATCACGATCTCGGCAAGGTCCGAGGAGACCGTGCCGTAAATCCAGGACTTAACAACGCAATCCATGTGTGTCCAGTCCGAGAGAATCATCACCGGGGCGTCGCGAAGGAGGTGGTCCTGGAGGGAGTACTTGCAGACAGTGAGAAGGAACTGATCACACCAGCGAGTGTAGTTACCTGAGAAGACATTGAGGACGATGGTAATGAAGCTTTGGATGTTCTGGATAGCGACAGCCTGGACATGAAGGCTCATGATGGTAGCCGCTTCGTGGTAGTGGATGGCGTCACGAAGATTGGACATGGCGTTGTCGTCGAAAGAAAGGGCAGCACCATCGTCGTCGAGATCTTCCTGGTCGGGAAAGGCGGCGGCGTCAGCCTGACGCGCCGCGGCAACGCAATCGTGGGCGTCGCGAACGCAAGCAGCGTCAGCATCGCGCTTAGCGGCCGCAGTGGTGGCCTCCTGCTCGGCCTGGGCAGCCAGCGCCAGGGCCGCCTCACGCTCAGTCAAACGCTGGGCGCGGGCAGCGGCGATGGCGACCTCCTGCTCGGCATCAGGGGCGGACGCAAGGATGGTCCCAACCATGGGGGGCGCGGCCTGGAGAGAGGCACGCAGAGGAAGGGGTGCAGCCATAGAGAGGGTGCGCCGCCTAGGGCAACGGAAGAAGAGGAATCGGGGCAGGAGCCCGAGCTCTCTAATACCATGAAAGTGTAACTAGTATTACAGAATTAAGATGCAAGGCTAAGCAGCCCAAGTATAAATAGAAGGTGGTGAGCTTGTCCACCTGTCTAGCCTAGGAATACGAGGAGACGCCTAGGAAAATGAGGAGATGCCTGGGAGTCAAACAGCCCAGGCAGCTGGACTGAAGGGTCCAATAATGTGAAAGGATCAGTAAGTGTGAAGGTTCAACAGGTGTGACCGACTAACTGTCTAACAATGTGGTTACTGTAACACACGGTGAATTGTTAACTTTAGAGATGAAATTACATTAGGATATCACCTATTTCCATAGTATTGGAGAAAGGTTTCTTAGGGGTCAAGTTATCATATCTGTGGAAGCATATGGTGGCATCTCTTTTCATTAACCAATGAAAGATCAAGAATTAGTCTAACAATCATACCCTCTCTTCCACTCAAGGAGAAGCCTACTTGTGGCTACATGAGAGGAACACCCCTGGTCTTCAGACCCTTCCCCAAGCCCTGACCACTCGTGAAGGCAACAGAAGACTACCCGAAGTCCCTTTTCATTTCTTCCTTTTAACATGTGCTACTCCTGGAAAACCGCCTTCAAGCCATCTCCTTCAGCTCATACTGCCACAATGCAGCCCCATAGTTGATAGTATTGCTCCACCATAACACCCACATCGTGCACAATAATTCCTCACCATGATGGAGGAACTATCATATGCAATCAAACTATAGTTTCATAGTTTCACCAGCTTCTTAAATAGATAAATATAAAGTATCACTAATCTATAATCTATAACTATCTATAAAGCAAGTAGTATTTCTACCCAAAATTTTTGTCCACCTGGTTTTTGGAAAACCCCTTGATTGTTTATAAAATTAACCCGAGTCCCAATGCTAAAAAGAAAAGAAGGGCTTGGATGGAAAAACGATCTCCCTGCGTCCCTCCCTCCCTTCCCATCCGCCGCGCCTGCGCCCCTCCCTCCCGTCGCTGCTCGGAGCTCCCGCGCCGCGCCTGCGCCCTTCCTTCCCATCGCCGCTCGGAGCTCTCGCGCCGCCGCCTGCTTCCCTTTCTGCGTCGTCGTCCCGTTGCAACGCACGGGCATTTTTGCTAGTACAAGTTAAATAGAGTAACAAGCAGCTCTACAGAGTAAAAATGCAATATGCCATGGTTTCAGATCCAATAATCTCAAAGGAGTTCATGATAAAAACAAAGCGAATTTTCTGTATTGAACATCAAAAGCAAGTAGACAAGAAAATGTAGGGTCAAAACTAGTAAAATTTGCTCCAGGACACTCTAAATTTGTGGCTTTGCTCTACAACACACTAGTTTTGTGGCTTTGCTATAGGAAACTCTAGTTTTGTGGCTCTTTGCCAAAAGATATTCAAGCCATTATTTTAATATATCCTATTCCAATTAAGAGATAAAACTATGCAAAAGATTATTTTATCCTTGGATCACATTGCAAAATTAAAATTTGAACACATTTGACTGAACTTAAAAATATTTTGCGAAAATCAAAACTTGTTACAAATAACAGAAATAAAAAAATATTTTTTAAAAAATGAAAGTTTGTAAATATTTTTTATTTTTGTAGTTTTGGATCGTGTTCGCCTAGACGGCGCCTAGATGGGTGTAGACGCTAGACTACGGCAACCCATCTAGTTTAGGGGGTAAACGGTGGGCTAGACGCTAGACGGTCCTTGACGGTCCTAGACGGTCTAGACGGTGGAAGCTAGACGGTTTCTGGACGCGTTTAGACGGTTGAAAACCCGACTAGGCGGCGGTCTAGGAAATGAAACTTTATTTTTTTCCCAACCCGTGCGCTCCTCAACTTCCCTCCCCCCTGTGCCGCGCGATTTTTTCCCCACATCGAGCGCGAGCTAGGGTTAACGCCGCCGCCGAGCACAATCTCCCCGCAGCTCGCCGCGTCGCGCCCTCCGCCGCCGCCGTCGCCTTCCACTGGGGCGGCGCGGCTTCCTCCCTCCAGCCCTCCTCGCGGCCTCGGCGCGCGCAGAGACCTGCAGCCGCCACCGTCGCCTTTCACCGGCTGTGGCGGCGCGGCATCACCCCTGGCCCTGGCGTGTCTTCTTCGGTTCTTCCCGGCGCCACGTCTTCTTCGGTTCTTCCCCATTGCAGCCGCGCCTCCCCCCACTCTTGCTTGAACATCTCCAAACCAAGCAAACTTCTTGAATCAACTTATAAATTTTACCCGGTACGCTCTCATAATTTCCCCTACTCTTATAGTCTTTGCTATTTTAGTTTTGTCACTTGCAGAAATATAACTATTAGACGATTCTTAGGTACACGGTAAAACACCACTAATAGCTTGAATAGCAATGTCGTCAGCGGGTTCAAATCCTCCTCAAGCTCGAGGTGCTAGTGCTAGTGCTACTGCTAACAATTCCAATGCACGCACATTGAAAAGGAACTCAGATGATGTGGGATGGGAGTATGGAACCTTAGCGGATGAGAACAACAAGGATTTAGTAAAATGTGATTTTTGTGATTTGGTTGTGCGGGCTGGGATATATAGGTTGAAGTGTCATATAGCTGGAAAGCAAGGTGCAGTTAGAGCTTGTAAAAGTGCCCCTCCCGAAGGCATACAAAAGTGTAAAGCTGCCTTAGAGGAATCAGTGAAGGAAAAGAAGGCTAGGACTGAAAAACAACAAGAGGTGAGAGATCAAGTGATCATTGATGCTGCTGCTGATGAAGACAATGCAACCAATAAAGAAGATCTAGATGAGGTTGGAAGCTCAGGTCTTCGCAGAGTGGGGCCTATGGATAGGTATACACTTCCTATGGAGCCAAGTGCTTTAAGCAACACAACAACAAAAATGCAGCAAAAGGAAACTTCAGCCATTGTCAAAAAAAGGCAGCATATCTTGAAGCAATACATTGCGAAATGGGTATATGTGCATGGTAAGCGATTCATTGTCAATTCTCTATTCATATTTCTGATTTCATAATTCATACTAATGCTAACTAACTTTGTTTTGTTTAATATCAGGTATACCATTCAACGCTATCAACAATGATGAGTTTGATCAATTGTTAGAAGCGGCTGGTCGCTTTGGCCCTGGTGGAAAAAAACCAAATCAACATGAATTACAAGAGAAGTTGTTGTATGAGGAAGTGGATGACACAGAAGATGTTGAAGGCACAAGAAGAAGAATGGGCCAAGACCGGGTGCTCCATAATGACAGATGCATGAAGTGATCAAAAAAGAAGAAGCATCATGAATCTTTGTTTGCACTGCAATGTTGGTAGGTGTTTTCTTGAATCAAGAGAGGCATCTGATGAGTCACATACAGCTCAACTTATATTTGAGTATGTGGATGGTTGCATTGAGCGAGTGGGTGCTCAAAATGTGGTGCAAGTGGTGACAGACAATGCCTCCAACAACATGGCAGCAAAGGCATTGTTGTATGTGAAAAGACCACAAATATTTTGGAGCTCATGTACCACTCATACCCTCAACTTGATGCTTGAAGGAATTGGAAAGTTAAGTAAATTCAAGAAGACGCTTGAGCAAGCAAAGGCATTGACCATCTTTATCTATGCACATCATAGGACATTGGCTTTGATGAGAAAATTTACCAAGAAGAGAGACATTGTGAGACCTGGTGTTACAAGATTTGCTTCATCTTTTCTCACATTGCAAAGCTTGTATGAGAAGAAGGACCAACTAAGGGCGATGTCTCAATGTGAGGAATGGGAGAATTTTAGTCAAGTGAAGAAGAGTGCTAAAGGTGTGCAAGCCACAGGTACATTAGTCAAGCCTTCTTTTTGGAGTGGTATTGCTCTTTGCTTGCGTGTGTTTGAGCCATTGGTGAAAGTGCTTCGTATGGTCGATAGTGATATAAAGCCCTCTATGGCCTTTATCTATGGAGACATTCAAAAGGCAAAGAAAGAGATACAGATTGCCATAGGGAATATTGATAAGACCGGGAAGCTACTAGAAAGTGTGATGGAGATTGTGAATACAAAGATGAAAGATAGGCTTGACTCTCCTTTGCACTTGGCTGCCTACTTCTTGAATCCATATTATAGCTACAATGATCCATCCATATTTACAAATGAGGAAGTGATTGATGGATTCTTATCTTGTGTTGAGACTTTCTACCATGGTGATTATTAGAAGCAAGAGCAAGTGATAAATGTGGACTTGGACAAATTTAAAGATAAAGAAGGCCACTTTGGAAAACAAGTAGCCAAGGCCGGTTGCAAGGACTATGATTTCATCCCGGGTATGAAAGAAACAATGGAACATATTTCCTTGTTGCAATTTATTTGCATTTTATTCTCTTTTGCAGCAGCACAATTAGTGTTTTCACTCTCTTTTCACTTGTATGCAGCCAAATGGTGGGGCAATTATGGATGCAAAGTTCCTACTTTACAAAGAATGGCCATAAGGATCCTCTCTTTAACATCTAGTTCTTCGGGTTGTGAAAGAAATTGGAGTTGTTTTGAAGCGGTAAGCAATCTTCCTAACTAGCCAAACATGTTTGCTTTATGTGTCTAACTATGCTGATTTTTTTGTAGAATCATACCAAAAAAGGGAACAAGTTAACTTGTGAGCGTCTTAATCAACTTGTTTTTGTTCAATACAACAACAAAATGCATGGGAGGAAAGAGAGGACCAAGAAGAACAAGAACATGGATCCTCTCCTATTTGGAGAAGCAACTCATGCTCAAGGGTGGATGGTTGAAGGAGGAGCCCGTTTTGGGGCTGACTTGGAAATTGATTGAAGAGGCTTGTGGGGCTGAACAATACACTCAACTTCGTAGGAGTGCAAGACTGAATACTAATGTGAGAGAAATTAATGAAGAGATCAACTCCGAAGTGGAAGAAGACCAAAACAATGGCAATGAAGACGAAGAGATTGAGTTTGAGTCCGATCAAGAAGAAGTTCTCACAACAATGGGTTATGAGCAAGAAGAGGGAGATAATGATGATTAGTGGCATCGTTGGACTTGGCACCATCCACCTATCATGCTTCTTTACTTTATGAACTGCTTGTGTGTGCTTTATTTTATTGTTTGCTATGGTTGTGAACTTGTGATTGATATGTAACTTGTGACTTTGTGAGTGTGATGTCTTTTGATTTTTGAACTATGTACTATGGTCAGCTCTTTGTTTATGCATGTGCTTGTGTTGCTTGTTAAGTTGCTATTTTGGTATGTTGCATTGTTGCTGTCAATTTTCTTAAAGTGACTAGATTGGCTGGATTAGTGCTGCCATTATTTGTTTCTAACATGAAAATTTTTTCCTTCATGTATAGGCTTGTGATTCTATCATTTATTGTGAGATTGAGGACAAACGATCATTCAAATTGGATGTTTCAACAATTCAAAACAAGGTATGTCTTCTAATCTCTGATCTATTGCTCTGAAAATTATATATAAAACAAGATATATATTATATTTTTCCAAAAATAGAAAAACCGTCTAGACCCGTCTAGACTGCCTAGACTCTAGACAGTGAGGTGTCGTCTAGGAGTCATCTAGCGTCTAGGGGAACACTGTTTTGGATAACTTTTAAATTGTGCAAAATGTTTAAAGTTTGCAAATTTGTTCAAATGTAAACATTGCAAGGTGTCCCAAGGGTAAAATTTGCAGAGTTTTATCTCTTCATTGGAAGAGAATATATAAAATAATGAGCAAAGTGACTTTTGGCAAAGAACAACAAAACTGAAACTCCTATAGCAAAACCCAAAACTAGAGTATCCTAGAGCAAATACCACAAATTTAGAGTGTCCTAGAGCAAATTTTGCGAAAATTATTTTATTAAAAAAAACATAAATGGCATTCTGGTGACAAGTCACATTTAAAGGCATTTGAAGAAAAGACCAAAAATGTTTGCAGTGGACCCAGATGAAAGATGCATCATGCATGCTCCAAACATTTTTTTACTTAAATTGAAGACCTACCACTAAAGCAACCACAGTAAGAGAAACGGAAATAAATGCAATAGCAAAAAATCCAGGTTCACATTTTTCAGCTTTATAATATGTAATATTTAATTCATCTCTATATACACCATCCCCTCTTCATCTGAAAATAACAAGACCTAACACTTCCCACAAATCTAATACAGCTCTTTGGTGATCAAAAAGATAAATTTGCAAAATTACACATTCCACATAACTATTAGGGAACAAGACAATTAAGACTTTATTTTACAGAACTATAGACCAAGTGTAGGACTGTGCAGAAATTACACCCCATCACATGGAACAGGTTTTGACAAGACAAGCCATGTATCAGTGTCATGGCATTCCTTCTAACGAGCTGACCTGCCTTGTCGAATCCCAATAACCACAATGGATGGAGTTACTTGACAACTTTAAGCACTAAACCTATAGTTCTGAGAAATGCAATGTCAAGTAGCAGTTTGACAATACTTTTGCCATCAAAAGTGTAAATTGTAAACTAAAAACCTTAACATTACTAGCAATTACTACTGAGTGCAGGACTTGAACAATAGCAATTGATTAATCAACTGGCTCTTCTGTTTTAAATAAATGAAATAATTGTTCAGTTGTCTATGTATGAAATGATAAGTCATTAAACGCTTCGATAGGTATTTAGGAATAATATTATTTTACAACCCCTTAACTTTGCAACAGGTATATACTCTGAATTAATGGATAAATTGCTCCATTGCCAGTACGCGACATTGTCCACATAGTTCGTGGGCTTCACAAAAAAATGCCACATTGTTCAGGGGAAATCCTCGCTGTTGCACAACATCACGTGAAGCACCAAATTTGCCCAGTTTTCTTCCAGTCTTCCCTTCCTCACCTTCTTGTCTATCACTATCTTTCCTCCAACTCCACTGCCACACCCAGCTCTACTGCCAGCACACGCTGACCTCAGCCACTACTCCCATGCCTGAGCTGTGCCATCAGCCCCTGCAGGCTCCAGCAGCCCAGCTCCACCATTGCTGCCCCCAAGCCAGAGCTCCACCACAACCTGTGCGAGCTTTGGCTGCTGCCACCATGCCAAGCTCTTGCACCCAAGCTCTGATGCCAGCTGGTATCATGCGTGGGTGCTCCGCAGCTCGGGTGTACATGAGGCTAGTGGTAGTCTGGTGGAGCTCGGCTGCTTGAGCGCGACAACCATAGCTTCTCAGGTCCAAATGGGAGGTGACACAAGGTGACAGCAGGAGAAGATGGAAGAGATTAGAGCAGATTTGGTGCTTCACGCGGCACTGCGGCAAAGGAGGGATTAACTTGACTATATGGCATTTTTGCAAAGCCCACAAACTTTGCAGTTAATATATCACACCCTCAACTTCATTGTGAAGGAGCAATCTTCTCTTATTTAAGACCCTAAAATTATTTAATTGGATCGGATTTACACCCTAGTCAGTTTTGGATGGTTGTTTTGATAACAGGGAACAAACTCATGGTTGTTTCGCCATACAAGAAGCCAAATTTTGCCCATACTGGCAAAATCAGCTACTGGACATTCCAAAATCATGGTCTTTGCCACAAGACACCACAAAAATGTGGGTTTGCTGGAAGACACTCTAAAATTACAGTTATTTGCTAGTGGACGCTGCTCACATAATTTATTGTTTTTACCCAAGTGAGGAGAGAGAACACTTGCAAAATGTCTATTTGCCCTTGGTACATGTATTATTAATCCCTTTTTGCTTTACATAGTGGTGCCTGGGCCCATTTTGAAAAGCTAAATAAATAGAGTGTAGAGAAACAGATTCAGACTAGATGGAGAAAACAAAAGATAGTGACTTCATTTTTCAAAGTTTCTCTCTCCTAATCAGCTAATACATTATTTTGATTGGAGAAGTGTCCACCAGCAAATTACCACAAACTTAGAGTGTCTTTTAGCAAAGCCACATTTTCCGGTGTCTTTTGGCAAAGACATTCAGAATGTAGCAACTTTTGCCATTTTTCTATGGGGTCCACCTCAAGAATGTTTTCATCAACATCGTTGACCTGTTTCATCTATCCGTTTGATTCTGCGCTCTGTTTTTACTCTCTTAATCCTCCATCATCTTACCTTAATTCCCGACAGCAAACAATCAATGTTAATGTAGCCAACATGACAAAATAAACTGGAGTTCGCTCACTGCTAGCAAAACCTCCAAAACCGCCTTAAGGTTTCTTTGGATAAGTAGGGATATCTACAATCTTTAGGACTGGAAGAGAAATTATACTGAAATAACCAATCTGAAAGGAGTTGAGAGGCTTTCGTATTGCCAAACAAGTTCTTAGGGTGTAAACTGATCCAGGTTTGTAGGCTTAGGTTGGTAACAAGTTTTAAAGTTCAAGGCATAAAATGGACTATTTGCAGATAATACACTGAGTTGTAAAGTGGGCCTATTCCAATGATCAAAAAGTTTGATTAAAGTTGACAGTTTATTATCTACAGTCAATCAGCAATAAATTTGAAATTCAAATAGCACTTCTATTTTGGAAGTCTAGTATATCACCATACATTGTGCAAGCATGACAGAAGTGTTGTATGAACAATTCATGTAAAATACTGGTAAACAGAACTAAATGAAATGGTTAAAGGGGGTATCTTACTTAAAGATAGGTTTTGGCCAATTCTGCCTGCTGCATTGCTCATTAAGCTTCTGTTTGCACTCCCTAAGCTCTCCAATCTCATCCCCCAATCTGTTGCCAACCCCAATTGTTAACACTTGCTGCTTTGCACCTGCAAGCTTTCCTATTGCATCCCGTGCAGCATTAAGCTTAGCAATGACCTTCTGCTCCGAGGAACCAATACCAACCAGCTCCCCAGCAACAAATACATTGACCACCGTCATCCCACCTTTTTGCCATGTCTTGAATTGTGCCGTCTTCCCATATTTATGGCATAGTTCATGCAACATAGTCACAGGTTGCTCGTCTATTGTTTCTGCTGTAATAATCGGCTCAAACAGCCACCTTGTGACCTAAATCATATACAACACAGCTATTATTATCACCACCAGCAAATCCATCTACTCTATCTATCTCTGTGTATGTGTATGTGATCATAAATTTCGGTTTAGATATCATGCAGTTAAATTTCTCCTTTTATCCTTAAGGAACCATCAAAGTTTCCTAACTCCACAATTGTAGGTACATCAATATGATATTAGTCATATGAAAAAACATACCAGATGCTTCCCATAAATACAATTGTTTATCCAACAGATTATGTTTTATGTTATTTGTATTAACAGCCAAACTTATTTCTTGGAGGCCATGTAACCATGTTAGTCTCTGAAGAATGTAAAGAATTGTTAACAGTAGTACACCGTAAAAAAAAAAGCTAAGAACCTTCCAGAGCTTCTCAAGATCAAATTCGCAATCAACATAGACAGCAGCAGCAATGGCCTCAACAATATCAGCAAGCACCTTGGGAGCCTTGACAACACTACCACCATAAGGTACAGTACCAAGATCATCCTCTGGTTCTTGCTTCACTGTTTCAATAAACTGACCTACCTGCATAATTAGTAGTATAGCCAATTACAGAACAATGATAATTAAAACAGTAAGTCCAATATCTACCTCATAAAGATAAAATGGTATGGAGATGTACTGGCAGAAAAACACGTTAGTTCAGAACAACTATTCAAAAGCATTTTTATATAGTTTCAACAAACAATTGGTACAAAATGATGCAATTCATCCGAAAAGATTAAAATTTGCATATCAAATTTCCCGTTATGAATAAGAGGTCAAAGACAATGGAATTTGAATCAACAGTTCTTTTTTTTTCATTTCAGGTAGAACCCAGCTGTTGTGCAGAATCAGCATTGCTTCTTTTTAACTACCTTAGTCAAGAATAAAGACATGGGCTTAATTTCAAAGTTGAGAGGTTGAACTTTGAACTACCACTACACCTACAGTGTGCCCTTCTTTTTTTTGTATTGCTCAAGGTGATAAAACATCCAGTTATAGCATACATTAAGCATTAGAATGGACATAAAAATGTACTATGGTTTTCACAGGTTGGAAGAATAGCACTTAGTACATTCAAAAGATATATTAATGCCATTACTTGCTTCTTTTTCTTTCTATAGATGCTAAGCACCACCAAATTGCACATAAACAGTACAAAGGAAGGAAATTGCTCAAACCATAAGAAATAGTATGGCGTCCGTAGAGGTCTATAAAGTTTAAAGAAACATAGTACACGAAAATTGGCCTTGACATTTAAAATCAATTCCAGTGTAAGCCAGGAGAGAGAAATTAAGAGTTTCCCAACGGGCGATTGAGCTCATCAGTTTATCCCCTTCCTTGATATAAACCGTGAACTTATTTATGCTGTAATGGTCCAAGCAAACTGGAAGGCACGACCATAGCATTCGTGGTAATGTGACCCCAATCTTACTTACCATGGCAGTGTACAGATTGGAAAACATAGAATCTACAAAAGTATGTCGACAGAATTTGACTAGTACTTTACTATCCCTGAGCGAGCATCAAATCAAAAATCGAAATTGCATGATTTTCCGATAAGAAAAGAGATGGATTGTCTCGGCACGTACGAGGAGATCGAGGCGGGGGCAGTTGCGGCGGAGCAGCGGGTAGAGGTCGTGGCGCACGGCGACGCGCGCGAGTTTCTCGGTGGAGATGTTGGCAGCGCGGAGCGTCGAGAGCGGACCGGGGCCGAGGGTGGGGTTGGTGAGGTAGAGGAAGTTGGAGAAGGCGAGGCCGAGAGCCGAGTCCCCGACGAACTCGAGCCGCTGGTAGGAGACGGCGTCGTCGGCGAAGGACTGGTGCGTGAGCGCCTCCTCCAGCAGGCGCCGGTCGCCGAACTGGTAGCGCAGCAGCCGCTCGACGCGGGCCGCCGCCTCCGCGCGGTCCGCCACGAAGCCCGGCGGCGGCAGCTCGACCGGGTCCGGCGCCGGAGGCCCGCGCTTGCGGGAGGTAGGCTTCATCGCCGACGGCGACAGTGGCGGCGGCATGCTGTGGAGCGGTTTAGGGCCTCAGGGGTTTTGGGACGCCGCGGTGAAACCGAACGAATGGAATCCGGAGAATTTCAAGTGCTAATATGTAAAATCATCAAGCTGATGAAGACGTTGAAGACGAGTAGGCTTCATCCGCACTCTGGAGATGCCTACGGAATAGAGATGCCACGCTGCAAGCATCAATATCATGCTTTAGCGAACGGAATAGACATACACAACGACCACCAGAGATGGCTCTCCTCTTGGCTCCAAACCTCCATGCCCCTTTTTCAAACCTCTCCCGCCCGACCTTCCATCTCCGAACCATAGCAGATCCCTCTCATGGCGTTCCTCGCGTTTGATCCGGGCCGTTTGGCGTTGTTGCCATGGAGTCCATTTGGGGTTTGGCCGAGAAAATGGATTTTAACAAAGGCCTTGTTTTTCAGGAAGAAGTTCGCCGCCTTTTCAGGTCACCCGTTCATCACCCTCTCCCCTCTGCTTCAGGCTCTTTTCTTTTGCTGGTTACTTTTCGTCGTCATCTTTTTCGTCTCTCTGAAGACTCAGTGGCTCTTGCTCTTCAAGCTTGCTAGGGCGGCAAGGCTGAAAGCTTTCATGTTCATTTCTTAAGCAATAACCATTTCCGCTTCTCGGTTTTCTGTAAGCAAGTGGGCTTTCATATTTACAAGCTTCGCAGGGTCATCATGGATAACTTTGATTGCTACTTTCATCTTTGGAACAATGGAATGCCTAACTGGGAAAGGGAGAAGCGGCTTTGGGAATTAGAGCAGGAAAAGGAATGGATCAAAGTGGTCTCTAGAAGATCCAAAAAATTGGCTTCTAAAAGTTCGAAGAAAGTTTCATTCGCCAGCGGCTCTTTAAGATCTCCAATCAAATCTGCTGGGTCTTCCTCCTCTATTACCATTGGTTCTTTCAAGGTTAATTTGGATGCTGCTTCGGGCTTGTTCCCTGGCAAATTGGTTTTCGGTTCTGAAGCTTCTAGTTCTGATCAGAATGTTCTCTCTGGTTCTCATGCCAGTGGGTTTTCTTGCCCTTCCTCCCGTTTGGTGTCTCAAGCTGGCTCATCTGTTCTTCGCTCTTGCTTGAAACAGTCGGCTGTTAACAATCATAGTACTACATTTATTGACACCGGTATGGGCAGCAAAAAAAGATCTTCAAATCTCAGTCTGCACGTCCTCCGACCCTCGTCCATTATTTTCAAAATCTTGCAGCGTTTGCCTTCTGCCTCGTCACATTGGCTTTAAATGCCTGGGTCGGACTCGGTGCACCCAGTGCAATTTCGTTGGGCAATCGGTCGCGTGTTACACGTCTCGTAAGCCTCCAGGACCGCGCCTAACGTGGCGGCCAAAATTTTGTGGCATGCGAAAACCTGTGTCTCTGAGAGGTGGGGTCACTAACTCTCTCCCTCGCCTAGCCTGGTGCCCTAAGGGATCAACCTGGAAATCATCGGTCACAACCCCACCCCCAACACCGATTAGCAACTCCCGGTCTCAACTCGAGAGCAGTTCCAATCTACTACTCCAATCTCCTCGGCTGTTCGGCTTTCTCCTTCCAAGAACACTTCGGCTTCACCCACCAATCCGCCCTCGCTCTTCACCAGCAAAGCTTCTTCTTCCACCGGCATGGCCAACTTTCCGGTGAACCCAGAGCCGTTTCTCATCGGTGGTTTGCATGTCAAACAAGGTTGGGATCGGCCAGCAAAAACTAGGGTCACGTTGGGAGGGGAATTACCTTGTGGGCACGAGGAGTTCGCCATTGTTTCTCTGGACCCAATGCCAGAAGACACAAATATCCTCTCGCAAGCCTCAACAATGTTTGTGATTTCCTTGAAGAAGATCAACATGTCTGTGTCTTGGAGGCGCACCTCTCACCTCTCAGTTTGGGTCTAATCAGGCTCAGAACCGTGGTCCAGCGAGAAAGGCTTGTCCGAAACTCCCCCTTCCACCCGGGTCAGGATCATGTCATCCGGGTTGTTCGTCATGATGAAGGTATCAACCTTCGGTCCTGTACCTATACCCGTCTTTGCTGGATCATGCTGCTCGCTTTCCCGCTAGACTTCCAGAACGACACCTACATACAGGCAGCGGTGGCGCCCTTTGGGAGATTGCTAGACTGGTACAGGGACGCCAACCGTTCCAGGATCCTGGTGAGGATGCTGATCCTGTGCCTGGAGAGGGTTCCAAGAAGTATCGTGCTCTCGGCAGGCTCCCTCTTCGATGGCACAGGCTGGTCCTGGACGGTTCCGGTTTTCATTCTCAATGGGCGCTCCTGCACTGGGCTCCCGCGGATGAAGACCCGGCAGGGGGCCGCCGCATCCCGCCCGAACCCTCTCGCTCGGTGCAACTACCGCCGCCGGCACCGCAGATTAAGCGGTAATGAATGAAGCAAGGGGGAGATCACCTAGATATGATGGGCAGCGACCCCCACCAGGCGGCAAACCAATCAGACCAGCCATAGTGGCAGCAGCAGCCTCAGGCCGAACAACCCTCCCAACTAGAAATTAATGAACAACAAGTTGAGCAAGGCATGGAGGGTGAAGGGGGGAATGTGGAAAACAACAATGATTGGCCTGCATGGGATCCTCAAATCCCCGAGCACCCGCATGTCCCCCAGCATTATCGGGATCTCGATCTTTCTTCCTCCTCCTTGCAGTACCTGCGTGCCCAGCGTCCTGACATCCCCATTGAAGACCTCATCAAAGCCCTAAACGGTGAGGGGGATCAGGACAGCTCCTCATCTAATGAGGCCACCTACCCAGATGTCACTGAGGAGAGGACTCGGTTGGGGGAAGCCAGAACAAGGTGTGCCGACCTGGATTCTTTGGGCAGACGTGATATTCCTAACACCTCTTTTGAGCTTGGAGAATCCTCAAGTCACCCTGTGCGCCTGGATGTCTCCTCCTTAAATTGGAGATCGTCTGCCCCTGCTCTGCAATCCAGTGCAGCTCATGGGCTAGAAATTGTACCATGGTACCCTGTAAAGGACGCCATTGCTCTTCAACTATGGCCCATGGTGGACAAGGTGATCAGAAAGGGACGCATGGGGCAGGAGGCGGATGCTGCAAGAAAGGAGACAGCCTAGGCACTAACAACAGATGTCGCGCCCTGCTCCGCCTCCGAATCGGTCCAAAAAAACAAACTCCCACCGGGTACAAATTCCCTATCTCTCCCTACAAAAGTGTCAGTTTCTAACAATCATATGCCTTTGCGTCACAATGGCGTGAGACGAAGTGCAAGAAGAAATATTAATTCCAATGGTTTTTTTCTTTCCATCAGTTAAACTTGATGCAAATCCTTCCAAGAAGCGGAAAATTGTTGTGATCCAGATTGACGAAAACACCGGAAAGGAAGGACCAGTCCAACTCTCAATCCTTCAAGGGTGGGGAATAGACTGTGGTGCAGATCCTAGTGATCTCACCGATGATAACCTGATGCAGAACCCCAAAACTAACAATGATGAAAATCAAGAGGTGTAGAATTCGCTGGCTGCAGGACCTGTTTGCTTCTGAAAACAATCCTCTACCCCTATCTATCTTCCTGGTTGATGACTTTAGTGATGTGGACATTCTCGTAATATGCTTGCTTGCCGATGTTTGGACATCTGTTTTCACGATTCGGGATCTCGTTACTTATGCCTTGCTGAACCTTGCTGTTTTGCATAGCATGTCTTTTCTGCTTGATCTTTACGGGGGTGACACTGCCACGGGGACCGCCCGAAGAGCCTACTGGTTTGGCTGGGGGTATCTGACTAGTTTGTCTATCAGATTCGTCCTCCTCTGTTCTTTTTTGTTTCCCATGACCGCTCGTGTTTGGATCACCCGATGCTGGAACATCAGAGGAATCAATGACCCCGTGTTTTGGGAGGACTTCAAGAACAAAATTGTGGAAAACGCTCATTTAGTGGCTTGTTTCCAGGAAACTAAAAGGGTTTTTCTCAAAAGTACATACATCAGAATTTCTGCTATTGTTTTTTCCCCTCGGTGGGACCCTCGGGAAGATTCCTACTTCTGTGGAAGGGAAACCAGTCTTCAGGCCTGGTCTTTGATAAACAGAGTTTTCGCACCTTAATGGCCTTTTTTCCCTCCAGATGGTTTTGAATTGGTACTCAACTGTGCTAATTGGCCCTTATGATGAATCTCTCCGCAACATTCTCATAAACTAGTTTAGAAACCATGATTTCCAAGAAAGGAATGACTGGAGTGTCTTGGAGGATCTCACTTGCTATCAGTCCCTGGCCAACAGAATCAAACGGGGGGCGGTTTCAAACCCCCTATGGTTTTTACCCTTTATTTGGGTTCTTCATATATGCTGGATCTCTCTTATCCAGGTCCTCCTTACTCCCTATGATCATTTTCATGATCTGTTTAGCTTTGCCTCTCTGGATAGCGCCTTGCTTATATTATGTTATCATGACATCTCGCTGCTGGACTATCTTATGCTGGAACGTCAGAGGAATTAATGCCGCAGAAAAATGGGAGGCCATTAGAAACAAGATAGAAGAGAGCGCTTGCTCGGTGGTTTGTTTGCAGGAAACTAAGAGGGCCTCTTTTGACAGAACCTACATCAGAAAGTTTGCTCCTAGTTGCTTTGATTGCTTTGATTTCGTTCCCTCAGAAGGGGCCTCAGGAGGGATTCTAATTCTTTGGAAGGGATCTTTCTTCTCGGGGCTGGTTTTTTATAAGCAATGTTTTGGCATCTCAGTTGCCCTCACCTCCCTTCACAACAACCTAACTTGAAGATGACAGCAGTCTATGGCCCCTGTGCTGAACCTCTTCGCTCTGAATTCATCTCTTGGTTCAGAAGCCATCAAATTGAGAATAACGAGGACTAGATTTTCTTAGGGGACTTCAATTTCTATTGGTCCTTGGCTAATAGAAATAAACCATGTGGGAATGTCATGGATACGTTCACCTTTGATGAGGCCATCAGTCACCTGGGACTAATTGAGCTACCGATCAAAGGAAGGGCCTTCACTTGGAGTAATATGCAGCAGGACCCTCTCCTAGAGCAATTAGACTGGCTTTTCTCTTCCATCAACTGGACTGCTGATTTCCCAGACACCAAAGTCATCCCGCTCGCCAAAACAGTCTTAGACCACATACCCTGCAAAGTGGTCATCGGTACAAACATCCCTAAGTCGCCTGTTTTCCGTTTCGAGAACTTTTGGGTTGAACAACCAGACTTCATAGAGACAGTGGCCAATTGTTGGACGCTATCCACAAATCTGGAAAACGCCCCAAAAAACATTGCAAAGAAGTTCAAGGTTTTAAGAGCGGTGCTCAAATCCTGGAGCAAAAGCTTCTCTAACCTCAAAACTCGATTCAAAGCGCAACACGGTGATTGCTTTCATTGACTCCCTAGAGGAAAAAAGGTGTTTATTTAACATAGAAATCAACCTGAGGAAAATAATCAAATCAAGATTACAACACTGGCTCCAAATGAGGAAAATCTACTGGAGGAACAGATTCACGGTTAACAGAGTAAAACGGGGTGACGAATGTACAAAGTTCTTTCACAGCATGACCTCCATCTCCCACAGGAAAAACTCGATTGCCCAGATTAAGAACACTGAAGGGGAATGGATCCAGGAGCACTCGGAAAAGGCTAACCTCTTATGGACTGCTTTCAAGGAAAGATTAGGGACTTCCTCCAACCCAATCATGGTCTTCGACCTCCAAAGCATAATCCAGCCAATTGCTGGTCTAGACATCTTAGCAGAGCCGATCACCCATGAAGAATTGGACATGGTAATTAGAAGGATGCCAAGGGATAAAGCCCCTGGACCAGACGGTTTCAATGGGCTATTCCTCAAATCTTGCTGGTCAATCGTTAGAGAGGATTTCTACAACTTGTCCGAGTCTTTTCAGCAAGGAAACACCTCCTTACGGCCTATTAACAGCTCTTTCATCACCCTGATTCCGAAAAAGGATAACCCCGAGACAGTGAATGACTTCCGCCCGATCTCCTTACTCAACTCCTCCCTCAAAGTCCTAACAAAAATCCTGGCTGACAGATTGCAAAACGTTATACAATCGGTAATTCACCCCAACCAGTATGGCTTTATCCGCTCAAGAACAATTCAAGACTGTCTGGCCTGGGCCTTCGAGTACATTCATCAATGCCACCGATCCAAGAAAGAGATTATTATCCTCAAATTGGATTTTGAGAAGGCCTTTGACACCATTGAACACTCAACGATTATCCTCATGATGCAAAGCCTGGGCTTCCCAGACACCTGGATTCGTTGGGTTCACGAGATCCTCTCCTCTGGAACTTCCTCGGTTCTTCTCAATGGAGTCCCTGGTAAGACATTCTGCTGCAAAAGAGAAATACGGCAAGGAGACCCTCTCTCTCCCCTGCTTTTTGTCCTGGTGACAGAACTGATCCAAATTTTAATAAACAAGGCAAAACAAGATGGCCTTCTCCATCTACCCATAAGTCAACCTACTGAGGACTTCCCTGTTGTCCAGTATGCTGATGACACCATCATCATCCTCCAGGCCGACGCCAGGCAACTTTTTTTCCTCAAGAACTTGCTAAGTTCTATCCAGACAACAACGGGCCTCAAAGTAAATTATAAGAAGTCCAACATGTACCCAATCAACATCAGCAGGGACAAACTGAACCTTCTAGCCAAAACCTTTGGGTGCGACGTGGGTTCTCTACCCTTCACTTACCTGGGCCTTCCTTTGGGGACCACCAAGCCACGGATCCAAGATTTCATTCCAATTCTGGATAGAATCGAAAGAAAGCTCTCTTCGTGTACTACTTGGCTCTCATATTCGGGTCGGCTGGACATGATTAACTCAGCAATCACCCCTATAACATCTTACACTATGTGTACCCTTAAAATCCCCAGAGGCATCATCGAAGCAATTGACAGAGCCAGAAAACAGTGCCTCTGGAGGGGAAACGCGGGGGAAAAAAAGGAGGCAACTTGGTAGCCTGGGATCTTGTAACCAGACCGAAAGAGAAGGGGGGACTAGGGATTCTCAACCTCCGCTTACAAAACGATGCTCTCCTCATTAAGCAGCTTACAAAGTTCTACAACCATGAAGACATCCCTTGGGTAAACCAAATCTGGTTCAGTTATTACCAAAACAAAGTTCCTCATGATGCAACGAGATTGGTTCCTTCTGGTGGAAGGACATCTTGCGTCTAGCCGACCTGTTCCTGATGATAGCCTCCTGTCAGATTGGAAAAGGTTACTCAGTAAGTTTTTGGATGGACAACTGGAACAACCTCAATGTCCCCGTGAATTTCCCCCACCTTGCCTCCTTTGCCAAAAATCGTAATGCCCCAGTGGCGGAAATCATGCATGCTCAAGATCTGGATTCCATCTTCCATCTGTCGCTCTCCGATCAGGCCTTCCATGAATTACAATTGCTCCAACCCCTTCTTCAAGACCTTCCCTACGGAGAAGAACATACAGACAGCTGGTCGATGTCTTGGGGAAACAAGTTCACTTCAAGAAGATTTTACAGCCATGTGTTTAGCTCCATCAATGGCCACCAATGCTTCCAGTTAATCTGGAGATCAAAATGCATTCTGAGAATCAAATTCTTTGCTTGGCTCCTCATGATGGATAGGTTAAACACAAAATCAATGTTACAGAGAAGACATATCTCCATCCAGGATGATAACCTCTGCAAGATGTGTGAGATGAGGGTGGAGGAAACCGCTGAACACCTTTTCTTCGAGTGCCCCTTCGCAGCCCAATGCTGGTCGTCGCTACCTCTTCACTGGAGCACCTCACCCAACTTACTGGACAAGTTTTCTCAAACCATCTCTATTCAACCTTGCCTAATGCTGCAGAAATAACTTTGATGGTGGCTTGGGAATTGTGGAAATTAAGGAATGACAAAATTTTCCAGAGGACATCTCCATCCATACAAGCTTGGAAGAGGAATTTTAAAGACCAGTGCGCTCTGCAAGTCTTAAGGCTTAGAATGGAAGACAAGACCACGTTCTGTGCCTGGCTAGATGCCTATAACTAGATTCTTTCCTTCCGAGTCTTGCGACCTAGGACTTAGTTGTCTGTTTTTTTTTCCGGCTACGAGTCCTAGCCGTGGGCATCGCTGCCTCTGTACCCTAAGGTTGTATTCCTAAACCTGTTTCTCCTTCCTTCTATTCTATAAAAATTGTTCGTTGCTATGGGGACCTCCCCCCAGCTTTTACGATCAAAAAAAATATGTAAAATCATGTGCTATGTGAAACGGTGCAAAAATAGCTATAAATAATTTCTGCCTAAATATAAGTCAATTTCGGTATTTCAATTAGAATGGTACTCCTCTAACACCTAAAATAAGAGCATAGTTTCCATATTTTTTTCCTCAAATCCTGTTATTTTGCAACTCCCCAAAAGATATTAGAAGAGAAAAAAGAAGCAATCTCGAAGAGTTTTCCATAATAATTTTCAAAAAATCAAATTTGGGCCCACAACCGTTTTTCTATTGTATTTAGTTGACCTGGAGGAGGATTAGAAAGCACCATTCCTGCACCATATTTTTCCTCGTCCACACAGCCGCCGCAAGGGATCTCGTCATTGCACTGTTCTTGCGCCAAGCACTGTTCATGTGCCATGTCATCCTAGGTCGTTCACCTCAAGGGATCTCGCCGCCACTGCTTCCAAATCACTTCCAGCAAGCCCTCCAAGCTAGACGCCATGAGTGCTTCCAAATCATTTCTGCAGAGCTCCAGAGGTGAAGTATACCATTAATGGTCATGATTATACGATGGGTTATTATCTAGCCGATGGTATATACCCATCATGGGCTACTTTAGTGAAGTCCATCTCTCAGCCTATGGGGAACAAGAACAAATATTTTGCCAAAGCACAAGAAGCAACGAGGAAGGATGTCAAAAAGAGCTTTTGGGGTTCTACAATCTAGGTTTGCCATTGTTCAAGGAGCAGCTCGTATGTGGGACACAGAGACACTTGAAGACATCATGAAAGCGTGTGTGATCATGCACAATATGATTGTTGAGGATGAAGGAGTTGTTGGCCCTAATGAGCAGTTCAATTATGGTGGCCAAAACGTGGAACCTTCTCACGATAATAATCGAACACTTAATGAATTTATTAAAGCGCACAAAAGGATCAAAGACAAGGAAACACATGTCCAGTTAAAAGAAGACCTAATCGAGCACTTATGGAATCATCATCCTGATTTATATTAGCAACATAGGCATGAGCATTTACCTTGTTTTTTAGCATGTTTACTATAATAAAGTGTTCGCCATTGTTCGAGGAGCAGCACTTATGTTTTTAGCGTGTTTACGATAATAAAGTGTCTATGTTTATGATAACATAGACAGAGTTCACACTGTCCCCATGCTGCTCATTGTGTTGTGGCTGGCACTAGTTAAGATAATAAAGTGATGTCCTATTTAAGAAAATAAAGTGATGTTTAAGAAAATAAAGTGCAGAAAGTAATTTTCCACATGTCCTAAGTTGCTAGAAATATAATGACGTGAACTAAATTCTAATTCGCCAGACGACGAGCAATGATCTTCTGTCGCATCGTCCTGTAATATTGATGCTGCAACGAGTCGAGGTTGGTAATGTTGATTGACATTATTTTTTTCTTCCTTTTCGAGAAGGTCTGATTCCACCTTTTTCTCATATATTGACAGGCACTTTTTTATCTAGCTCA
The DNA here is from genome assembly GCA_019925245.2 of Oryza australiensis. Classification (NCBI taxonomy): domain Eukaryota; kingdom Viridiplantae; phylum Streptophyta; class Magnoliopsida; order Poales; family Poaceae; genus Oryza; species Oryza australiensis. The sequence continues at coordinate 1,500,319 of JAIFGZ020000239.1, forward strand.
AGTGAAGCCATGAACCTACCTTCTTTCTTCTTCTCCTTCTCCACCTCAAAAGCCTCCTTTTTAGCCCACATATTGTCCAAAGCCTCCATGCAAATTTCACCATCTCCTTGCCTTAGAGCTTCCTTTGCTTTCTTCGAACCCATTGGCCTCTTTCGTGCTTCGGATTCTGGTGATGGAATGTCAGTGACTTCTTCGCTGTTATTGACTTGTACAGTCGCAGGTGTGCAATCTGCATTAATCTTCTGTTTCTTCTTATTCTTACTAGCTTGCTGCTCTGACATTCTCTTCCTCTTCATCTTTCACTTGTCTTCATCCTTCAACTTGTTCAAACAATGTATTAGAGTCAATGTCTTGTTCTCCCTGTCTATCACGCCCAGAAATTCAAGCCAGAATTTTCGCAGTTTGTGCAATCAATCCTCGTCCAGGAATCAGCCGAGGTACACAAATAGACAATTATTGATATTACAGAATCCACGTCTTAGAAACAGTATAAAATATTACAAAAATGCAGCGGAAAAGAAAAGACTAACTAAACTGAAACTCCAACTCTTGCGACGGAACTCCAACATACCAAAGACAACCTTGACGTCGAACACAAGCCTAATCCTCGTCGAAACTTTCCTCAGCTTCAACCTCTGGCTCTGTGGGGAAAATTAAGCAAGACTGAGTATTACCCACTGTACTCAATAAGTCATATCGAAAGAGAGGGTATGATGCAGGATAATTCACAAGGAAGGAATAGGGTTTATTTGCATAAACAACATTTCAGAAATAATAATAATAATAATAATAATAATAGTTGAAAGCAGTAAAACAATAATAATAATTAAGCAATATTAAATAAGCACAGTCCAACGTTAAACCCACGTTGCAACAGGCCCAACCATCCATGTATACTAGTCAAGTTTCAGTAGTTAGATTATTTACTTAAATGTGACTAATCACGGTGAATCTGGTTGACCGCCCATAACCGCGGGAACGGCTATTCGAATAGTTTTACTCTGATCAGAGACGTACAACTGTACCCACAAGGCACAGTCCCACGACACGTTACTGTGTGTCGGTGTACGACCATGATACCCCGGAAAGGAACTGTGACAAGACCCTTCACATAACCCCCTCTAACCAATCGTGCCACACCAAGGTTTCGCCCCTATTACCATTAGGGCAATGGATAGCCCACCCGCGTGCCACGGTGAATCTAGAAGCCAATCAACCCTTAAAACTGGGGCCAACCCAATTCCATCACGACCACCCTCACTAGGGTACGTCAGCTAGAGACAGCTACATTACAGATCCAGCTATTACCCATGCTGGCTTGTCGTATGCACGGTAATACTTCCAGGGTTTCCCGAGAACCGGTCCTCAATTGCAATGAGCACCCTAACAAAATCATCTAACCATGTGCTCACAACCCACCATTACCATATTTTAATATTATTAGTATAGTATCACATACTTGACATCGTCTGAGTATTAATCTCCTCTATCATATTTAATTAGTGTGATTTCCTTGTGTGAGCTAATTGATCTAGGCCAAGCTAAGCATGTCCTTAACCAATATCTAGTCATATTGAACCCAAGTTATCAATGGTATAAGGTATTCAATTCCTATGGCTGAGTACAATAGGTATAACGGTCCCATGAAATGACATTCTAAAACATATGCAGTATTTGAGAAAAATGAGATATTTACATAAAATAGGTAAATTATGATCAATGTAAATTATGACTTGCTTTGCTCTGAAGATTGGGGAACTTCGGCGACTACTTCGAAGTAAATAAAATCGCCAAAATTATCGAAATCTACACGACAAACAAAACACTCAACAAAACATGCTAAAAGTCTACTAAAATAGCATCGGAAACTATTTTTAGTATATTCTTCACATTTTTTGAATTTAATAAAATTTGAATGGACTAAAACGGAGCTCAGATTAAAAAGATATGAATTTTAGAAGTTTAATTATGATTTTTAAACTAAACAAAAAAGGCTAAATAATCATTGCACAATTAAGTCCCTTGCTGATGCAAGCAATGCACGCGGGTCGGGTAGGGCTGACGTCAGCGTCGTGTCATGCTGACGTTAGTGGTGGGCGCGGGTGCTAACGCAAGGGGCGCCGGGCTCGGTCCATGGTGGAGCGAGTCCACAGACGGCGGCGCGGGCGACGGACACATGGCGTGATCCGAGCGGGGTGCGGCGGTGCGATCGACGGCTGGGAAGCGCTAGGGTTAGGGTTGCACGGGGAGGCGGCGGTCGGGCACGGCTCGGCGGGCCATGGCCGCGCGGCGGCCGGTCGGCTCGCCAGCGGCGTAGGATGGCGCGGTCGGACGCGGGACGGCGCGGCGGCTCGGGATGGCACGAGAGCGGTTAGTGTTAGGCGTGGGAGAGGAAGGGAGAAGGAAGGGCGTGGCTCACCGGAGTTGGAGAAGAAAGCGCGGTTGGCGGCGACGTAAACTCGTCGATGGCGAAAAGGGTGTGATTCGAGGCGGCGCAAATGGGAAACGCGGCGGACGGCGCGGGAGCTTTATAGTAGGCTCAGGAGATCGGTTAGGGCACAAATCGGCCTCGAAAAGCTCGTCATTGTTCTCAGAGTCGGAGAGAGAGAGAGCGAGAAATATCCGGCGGCGGTTTCGATTAGGTTTCCCGGTCGATGCGGGCGCGGATTTGGCGGCGCGGGGCGCGGACGGGTGTGGCACATTGCGGCGTGGAGCAGGGCAGTGCGGCGCGGCTAGGGCGCGGGTGACGCGAATGGCGCGGCTGCGGCGGCCCGGTCGGGCACGGGGCGACGGGCCCGATAGGTGGGCCCCACTTGTCGGCAGCCCGAGGAGTGGGGAGGGCCGGCAGACTTCGGCGCGAGCGGCGACGGCTCGTGGGCCTCGGCCCACGGCGGGAGGAAGGAGCGCGCACGGGCAGCAACTTGGGCGGCGGCCCGAGGAGATTTGGCGCGGGAAGCCATACGGGATAAATAGGAAAATCGAATAATTTTTCCAGAACTTAATTTGATTGCAAATAATTCATTTAATTGGTTAAAAATATTTCTAGTGCTATGAAAATTTCACTAAAAATCCGGTTAATATATTTTGACATGTAGAATCCAAGAAAAATTCTACCATGCCATTTTCACTTATTAATTGTATTTTAAAATTAATTGTTTGCTTCAGAATAATTCTAAAATTTCAATTCTTTTGGGACATTATTTGAATGATTTTTAAGAGGGCTAAACTCAGGGTGTGACAAACCTACCCCCCCTTAAACGGAATCTCGACACCGAGATTCAGAGGTACTGCCGAAGAGATGCAGGTGCGTCGGCCTTCAACTCGTCTTCTCTTTCCGTTAGATTTTTCTTCCGAGTGGTGAATCCACCGAACTTTACAAAATCGATAACCTTGTTTCGAGTCCTTATTTTGCTGGTTTCAAAGATACGAGCTGGTTTCTCTACGTTGGTCAAGTCGTCTTGAATTTCAATTTGGTCTGGACTCGTCTGCTCTTCTAGTACTCAAACATTTCTTTAACTGAGAGACATGCAATACGTCATGAATACCAGCCATGTGGGATGGAAGCTTGAGCTGATAGGCGACTTCTCCTCGACGTTCCCGAATTCTGTATGGTCCCACAAAACGTGGTGCCAACTTGCTTTTGGTTTGAAAACGGTGTACTCCCTGGAGTGGTGTGATCCGAAGATACACATAATCTCATGCTTCAGAAGCAAGGTCTCTTCGATGATTGTCTGCGTAGCTCTTTTGCTGAGACTACGCAATCCTTAATCTTTCCCTATCGTTCGGACTTTTGCTTCTGCTTCACTTATCACTTCCGTTCCGAACAACTGACGCTCACCCGTCTGATCCCAGAAAAGGGTTTATGACACTTCCTTCCGTACAATGCCTCATACGGTGCCATTTGAAGACTGGCTTGGTAACTGTTGTTATAGGAGAATTCTGCATAAGGCAAACTCTTGCCCCATGCTCCTCCGAACTCAAGCGCACATGCTCTCAACATATCATCTAGAATTTGATTTACCCACTTAGTTTTGCCATCGGTCTACGGGTGATAGGCCGTACTTAAGTTCAAACGAGTACAAGCACTTTTTGCAACTTCTGCCAGAACTTGGAGGTAAACTGACTTCCTCGGTCAGACACAATTTTATTAGGTACTCCATGTAAACACATGATCCTAGCAAGGTAAAGTTCTGCTAACTTCTTTTCTGAATAGGTGGTACGTACCTGTAACACCCTTAAAAATTGAAGAATTTAAAACTGGAAATTAAAAACTGGAACTTACAAAAACTTTTGGCTATTTGCTTCTCATCGTGTTTATTGCCTCTTATTTGCTAGCTTTGTTGCATAAATTTATATGGAGATTGATTCATCTTGATGTTTGAGAAAATCCAAACGATTTGAATTTCTATTGGGGAGAAAAATTTCGAAGTTTAGAGTTGGGAATTTAAATATAAAATAGAATAGGGTTGTGGATTTATAAAAATATATATATTTGGGATCAAAACATTATTTTGGTGATTGAGTAATATTAATTAGTGAGCAAAATGAGTGATAAAATATTTTAAAAAGGATATATATGAAGTCTAGAAATTATTTCGAATCAAAATCGTATTTTCGGAATTTAGGAAAAAGAATTAAATTAAATATGTAAAATATATTTTTAAAATAATAAAAGTGGGTGAAAGGGTTGAAAACATAATTTACAACTTAGTTTTGGGCTTGCTAGAAATTATTTTAAATTTTAGGGTGAAAGGAAAAAGAAATGGGAAATTAGGAAATTAAATCGGGAAAAATAGAAATTGGCACTGTTCATTGCGCGCTACGTGCTCGACGTCGTACCGGCCGTACTGCGCGACCCACCCCGCGCGCGCCACGCCACGCCCGGCCCCTACCCTCGCGTCGCGCGCCCACGCCGCCGCGCCGGACCCCACCCTCGCGTCGCGCGCCCACGCCGCCCGCGCCGGACCCCACCGTCCTTCCGCGCGCACCCGCGCCCACGCTGTTCCGGCCCGCTGCGCCACGCGCTGCGCTCGCCGCGTGCGCCGCGCCATGCCGGCCCCGCCCGCGCTTGCCGCGTGGGCGCACCGCCCGCGCGCCCACGCTGCACCCTTCTCTCCTTCTTGGCCGTCTATAAAAGGGCGAGCCCCTCTCCGTTCTTCCCCCACCTCGCCGCCCTCTTTCCCTCTCTCGCACTCGTCGGTTTTCTCCCCGCCGCAAGCCGTCGCCGCCGTGCGCCGAAGCCGCCGCCGTCGTGCGCCGCGCGTCAGAGCCGCCGCCGTCGTCCACCGTGCGCCCGGAGTTCCCACTACTACGAAAACAATCTTTCATGGTGTTTGGAAAAACTTTTCTCTGGCGGCTACGAGGTGAAACCGCTAGCTCAAAAGATAGGGGGGTGGGGGGTCTCGGGCCGCCAGCGAAAACACATCTTCGCTGGCGGCCTCCTAAAGCTGGCCGCTAGCGCAGATGTGGTATTTTCTTTGGCGGCCATCTTAAGACCCCGCTAGAGAACATATCACATCTTCGCTGGCGGCCCATTTAAGCCGCCGTCACCCCTAAATATTTTCTATGGCAGTTCGACTCAACCGATATATGTTGACCGCCATGGAAAATACCATCACCTATACCACCAGTCCAGCTAGCAGCCATGGCATTTGAGCACGATTTTCTCTCTCTTATGAACAAATACATAGGGGGAAGGTTTTGATCTTCAATATTTTGAAAGATCTACTGCACCAGAGGTTACATATACTTTCTTCTACTCTATTTGTAAAGTTTTTTTTTCATTTTTATTGGTTGTTTGTTGAGATTTTGCATAGCAAAAAGTATATGACACGGGAGAAGAAAAATATTTTTTATTTGTTATTTGGAGCTTAAAATGGGCAAACTTTGTAAGAAATATTATGCATGATCGATGTTGCATATATATATATATATATCTAGTTTTGATATGTTTATTTGTAGCAGATCTATATATTAGTTAGCTGCAGAGAACGCTGAGAAGAAGAGAAAAAGAGCTAGTTTTTTATTTTTTCTAGTTGTTTGTAGTTTGTAGATTTTTGGCTAGCTTTAATTATCTTGTCTAGATTATAGTGGTTATAAATATTAATTAGTATAATTTTAATGTGACATATTATCAAAAATATATAAAGTGACGAACTTGTACATATTTTTTCGCAAATAATGCATAGATGGCGGACAGAGCATGGATGTATAGAGAGAGATACCGGTCCTCATACATTGAAGGAGTTGACATAGTCATGAAAGCTTCTAAGAAGAATGCTGCATCTAAGAAGACGAAGGAAATTAGATGTCCATGCTTACATTGCAAGAATAAGAAAATTTGGATCGACCCATCTATAATCGAGCAACACTTGGTGATGCATGGATTTGTTGCGAGCTACACAAATTGGTCACATCATGGAGAGATCCCAAGCAAACAAGTTCCCAACCGGCGATAGTACGGGATGAAGTGTTCAACCGGGACGAGGATTTGATGGTAGTAGCGAAGAAGGAGAAGAGGAAGTAGAGCCCATTAATGTTGATGATGATGTTGGTGGCGATGATGGTCAGCACAGTATAGTTGATGATGTCGATGATGGTAATGTTTGCGTAGATGATGGTAATTTTGATTTGGAAGAGATGTTGCGTCATGCTAAACCTGAGGTTGTAGCTGGGTCCACTCGTGGGTTGGAGAACTTCGAATCATTACAAAAGGCAACGAAGGTTCTTTTGTACGATGAGGCAAATGGTTGCATGAAGGATTTCACATTGTTGCGGACGGTGCTTGAACTTATGAGATTGAAGGCCAGAAATGGTTGGTCGGACAGTAGTTTCAACGATTTGTTGGTTCTGTTGAAGAAATTGTTTCCGCAACCCAACTCCCTGCCAACTAGCACCTATGAAGCGAAGAAGCTTATTTGCCCTTTATCTCTGGGTGTGCGAAAGATACACATATGTGTTAACCACTGCGTACTGTTTCATAAAGAGTACGAGAATTTGGACAGATGCCCAACGTGCAACACTAGTCGATACAAAACAAGCCGTAGCCACTTCGAGGGTCAGGATGGTTCCCAAGATGAGGTAGAAGTCAACAACAAGATGAAGATCCCCCAGTTGGTCATGTGGTACCTTCCGGTGAAAGATCGATTGAAGTGTTTGTTCTCGAACCCGAGCGATGCCGAACTGATGCGCTGGCATCATGAAAAGCGGAAAAAGGATGGGATGATTCGACATCCGACCGATGCTCGACAGTGGAAGGAATTTGACAGAAAGTACCATGAGTTTGCAGAGGACCCAAGAAATGTAAGGTTTGCATTGAGCACCGATGGAATGAATCCATTCGGTGACTTGAGCAGCTCACACAACACGTGGCCAATACTCCTAACCATGTACAACCTTCCTACGTGGCTGTGTCAGAAAAGGAAGTATATTTTATTGACCATCCTTGTACAGGGACCACGACAACCTGGCAATGACATGGATGTGTTTTTGGAGCCTTTGCTGGAGGATATGGCTGATCTGTGGAATCACGAGGTCCGGGTTTGGGACGAATTCATGCAGAATCACTTCACACTTAATGCAATTATCTTTGTCACCGTCAACGACTTGCCCGCACTATTTTCCCTATCAGGACAGCTCAAAGGGAAGACAGGCTGCGTTATTTGTGTTGATGGTACAGTGTACAGGTATCTTCAGGGATCGAAGAAGCTAGTGTACATGCGGCACCGACGTTACTTAAGAAAGAATCACCCATACCGCTCCAAAGCTGAATATTTCGACAACATTGTTGAGGATGGTGATCCACCAGAACCATGGAAGGGTGATAAAGTGTTCACAATAACGAAAAAGCTCAAGGTTGTTTTTGGGAAGGCCAAAAAGAAGGAAACCAACAAGCAGAAGAGAAATGAGGCCAAAGAGCCAGCAAGCGCTAGCGGGCCATTCAAGAAGCACTCCATTTTCTTTAAATAACTTCCGTACTAGCAAGATTTAGAGATACGTCATTCTATCGATGTTATGCACCTAGAGAAAAATGTCTTCGATAGCACCATGGGTACTTTACTAGACATACCTAGCAAGACAAAGGATGGGCTGAAGTCCCGTAAGGACCTCGTGAATATGCAGATAAGAAAAGAGCTTCACCCTGTAGATGAGGGTAACGGAAAAGTGTATCTTCCACCGGCCTGCTACACCTTGACAAATGAGGAGAAAAAGGCAATGTGAAAATGCCTACGTGGGGTGAGAGTGCCTACTGGTTTCTCCTCAAACATTAAGCGACTGGTTTCGATGAAGGATTTGTCATTTTCAGGCTACAATTCCCATGATTGCCATGTAATGCTCACAGTATTCCTCGCTATCGCCATCAGAGCAATCGAACCATTACACATTAAGGTGGTCATCACAAAGCCGTGTTACTTCTTCAATGCAATCTCACAGAGAGTAATTGATCTTGACGAGTTAGGTCCTCTCCGCACTTCCGCTAGTGAGACCGTGTGTGAGCTTGAGATGTGTTTCCCGCCGTCATTTTTCCATATGATGGAACACCTCATAGTTCATATTGTGCCTCAGATTATTGCACTTGGTCCCCTGTACCTGCATCAGATGTGGCCATTCGAGCGGTACATGTCCATTCTAAAAGGCTACGTACGAAACCGTGCCCACCCAGAGGGATCGATGATAGAGGGATATACTACCGAGGAAGTCGTTGAGTGTTGCATTGATTACCTAAAATAGGGGAAAGCAATTGGTTTACCGGTACCTCGACATGAAGGTAGATTATCTGGAAGAAGGACAAAAGGGCAGAAAAGAATCCACGACGATGATTACAAAAAACTGAAAGAAGCTCATTTCACTGTGCTGCAACAGCTCGCGATAGTGGAGCCGTACATAGATCAACACCTTAAGGAATTACAAGCAATGAATATAGGGCGTTTTGATGCATGGATCATGAAGCGACACAAGGCTACCTTTACTGAATGGTTCAAGAACCTTGGCCTACTAGATGGCGATACTACAGAGGAAAAAACTATTAAGAGGTTGGCTGACGGGCCATCAAGTGTTTACACCTTATGGCAAGCATATGATCTGAATGGGTATACATTTTATACCAAAGCGAAAGACCAAAGGAGTGTATGCCAAAACAGTGGCCTTCGAGTAGAGGCAATCGACACAACTAGACAAAAGAGCACATACTATGGATTCATAGAAGAAATCTGTGAACTGGACTATGGATCCAACATGCAGATTCCACTGTTTCGGTGCCAATGGGTGAAACACCCATCTGGCATGGTTGTCGACATTTTTGGGCTGACAATCGTCGACCTCGTCAACGTAGGGCACAAGAATGACCCATGGGTACTTGCTGATCGTGTCGCTCAAGTTTTCTATGTGACTGATCCATCTTAGTTGAAGAAAGATATAGTTGTCTCGAAAAAACAAAAGATTTTGGGAGTTGATGATGTCGAAGATGTTGAGGCATATAATCAGTACGAGAACATGGCACTCTTCATGGACTTTACAAACAACATTAAGGTCGCGGAAGCAATGATTGGTGATTCCCCGAAGCCATACATGAGGAATAAGGGAGTAGGGAAGAATGTGAAAGGCTAATCTCTATATGTAATTTCAGCACCTTATGATGGATGATGAATTTTTGTACGGATGATTATTGACTCTTTTTGTAATTAGTTCTATGGATATTTTTACATTTAGTTGTGAAAAGAACTAAATATTGAAATGGGCCAAAAGTTTTTCCTGGCGGTCGATGACACTTCTTCGCTAGCGAAAACCTTTTTCTCTAGCGGCCAGGTAAGCTGACCGCTAGGGAAAAGGTTTTTGCTAGCGGCCAGGTAAGCCGGCCGCCAGTGAAAAAGGTTTTTGCTAGCGGCTACGTAAGCCGCCGCCAGCGAAAAAGGTTTTTGCTAGCGGCGGGTAAGCCACCGCCGCGAAAATGGTTTTGCTAGCGGCCGTGTAAGCCGCCGCTGAAAATGGTTTTTGCTATATGTATGGGTGTGCGGGAGTCTCAATTTTTCCTAAGTCCCGAAGGCGCGAAAACCTTTGAGCCGCCGCCAGGCTGCCAAAATTTTCAGCCGCCGCCTCCTCACCGCCGCCCCTCACCGCCGCCGCCTCCTCCTCACCGCCGCGGGCCGCCTCCTCACTGCCACCGCCGCCCTCCTCATCACCGCCGCCGCCAGCCTCCTCACCCCCCCCGGCAGCCTCCTCACCGCCCCCGGCCGCGTTCTCACCGCCACCGCTCGCCGCTTCCTCACCGCTGCCAGCCGCGTCCACACCGCCGATGGCCGCCTCCTCACAGCCGCCGGCGGCCGCCTCCTCACAGCCACCGCCACCGGCAGCCTCCTCACCGCCGATGGCCGCCTCCTCACAGCCGCCGGCGGCCGCCTCCTCACAGCCGCCTCCACCGGCAGCCTCCTCACCGCCGCCGTCTCCTCTTCTTCCTCTGCTTGCCGCCTCCTCCAGGTACCCCTCTCGCACGCGTGTTTATGTTTGATGATGAATGGAATGAATGATTGATGCAGTGGATGAATGGAATTTTGGATGGAAATTTGGATGAATGGATGGATTGATTGTATGTATGTACAGTTTGTTATTTTGATTGGATGGATGGACGGTTGCCGGTGCAGTTGCTTTCAGTTGAGCAGGAGCTGTAGTAGTAGGAGGATGCATGCTAAAGATGTAAGCAACTGGTGCTGATACTTGCATCCCTCTTGGGTAACTAGGGGTATCCGAGAACCATCCAAGAGTTGCTTCATCTAACATAAATGATTCACCCAGAAATAAGAAGCACTCTCTTGCCAATCTTTCCACCTACAGAAAAAGCAGAAAAAAATTACATCTGGAAATTTACAGTTAATTCACACTTGAAACCTACAGCAGCAATTTGGACGCTTTCATTCTCAAATATTTAACAGGGATAAATATATACCAGCCAAAAGAAAGCGGTCTAACTAGAAACATGTATTACACATATTAAGTTGACAGTTGTTATTAGCTGAATAGTGTGTGGAGAGAATTTGAATTTGTAATAGAACTTGAGAATTTACCTGTAACTGGACAAATTTTACGTTATTCATGATCACGATGACATGCAAATCTGACATTTTTTCTGACAAGGTCTTGATGGCAATATGCTGGAAAAACTTCTGCAAGACAACTTGTTCGCTGATTGATTCGTTGGAATCAATATCAGCAAACCAAAAAACTCGACTCAGTTTTGTCCATGGAACTGATAGTTTATGTTCACCTCCAATGAATAGATAAGAGGGATCAGCCAAATTCTGTAGAATCTTGAGGCCCTTAGTCACTGAATAATACTCAAATGAATGAGGACCAGGTGTACAGGCAATAATCTTGGTGGGGTCATAATAGTTACAAAGTTTACAAACGAACTGCAAACTTTTATCATTCATGACAAGAATATGCCCATCACCAGCAGCAGGCAGCAACCTTTTACAACATACTGAAGTGGCTATGTTTTTCTGAGAACAGATTCCAATTCTCTGGTTCTGCTGTGTCCCTGATGATAAAACATAATTAGGAACATAATTAGGTGAAGCATGGACAATCTAGTATTGATAGTGAAGTATCCGATCCTCAAAACTGATCAGTTGTAGTACCAAGGTTGGGATTGTAATGTTTCAGACCTTTTCAGGACCTTGACCTTGTTTGGACAAACGTTCAGCTTCAACGTCATACTTCAAGACCCTGAAGCATTCCAATCTTTCCTCCAGAAACATACCATATGTGCGAACCCATGCAGAACAGTCCCAAGCTGGACAGTACTCCATATAAGTACACAGAGAAATAAAGAGGAAATAAGCATGTCAGCAGCAATTTCCTGTCACCTAGATAAATACTAACCAATTGGACTCGAGTCATCCTTGAAGTTCGAGAGCTGCAAAATACGCCCCCTCTGTGCAAAATTAAGAAGCTCTTCCCGAAAAGTAGGATCACCCTCTCGAAGAAGTCTATGGATCACTACAAGTGTTTTTAAGGCTACCTGCATGTTACAAAAAGTGAAGAAAATAAACTAATCAACTCCCCATGTTTGATTTTTTTCCTTAGATTTTAGGGCTTTCTCTTTTGGAAACATAACATTTTAATTTGCTAATTAGACAGGACTACTTGCACGATAGTGCCATATGGCTGTGAGAACAAAGCATTATTGAATTGAATAATGAACTTGGCAACAAAGCATTATTGATGCTCAAACAACAGAGCTCTGAAATTTTAGCATTGCACTTTTGACTCTAGCAATGAGTATGATTTTCCTTTCTTTTATTGCGTTAACATTAATAGCTAAGATCTTCCTACCAAAGATGTAACTTTGAAAATCAATAGCTTAGATTCCAAAAGGCAGCAAGCAAGTGATATTTCAGACTGGAATAATGTAAATTCATAGCCTGCTCAGTAAACATGTATGATTAAATATTTATTTTATCAATATCATTTATTCAGAAGAGGGTGTAATCCTTGGTTTCATTTCAAAAAATACATGAATTAGGAAGACTAAATATGTAGTTGGTACTGTATAATATAAATAATTAGCATACAAAGTCTATATAAATTAGCATACAGTGTCTATCTTTCTAATATAAACAGCATAGCAGTATCCAGGAACATAATAGGTATATTATCTGAATCAACACAATATGTCATCTGTCGAAACTTGGTTTCGGCAATAAAAATTTGGGGGTGCAGTCAAGATCGCCAAGCACGATGGGTTAGGTGGAAAACAAGGTTTAGACAGGTTTAGGCCCTCTCGTGAGGTAATACCCTACTCCTGTTTCGGGGATTCGATCCGTCGAGTGTTTATTGATCTTTTGAATCTAAAGCTAAAAGCTGATAAAGCATATGATCTTCCTCAAGGGACGCCCCTTACCCCCCTTATATAGTCTTGGGAAGCGGGCTTACAGATCGGAAACCCTGTCCTACTCTAAGTCAGTTTCCTCAATCTTACCAAACCATGATTATAGGCCGTTGCCTTATCTCAATCGGCAACGTAACACCCAAGTCATAGTTGGTTTACATATTTGGCAGGCGCAACCTATCCCTATCTCCAGTCGGACAAGCTTGCCATGTGGATATCTGATTGCCATAATCTCCACAGTAGCCCCCGAGTCCTTTTCAGTCGACGAGACAACTCAGCATCAAACCAAGACAGTACACGACCAAACAACTCTTTGACTGAATGCTTCTGGCGCCGAGCGATTCCATCATCTCTGCCTGATTCTCCCGAGTGGCTCCAAAGACTGTGATGGGCTAGAAAATATCCAAAAAATTCTCAAAAATAAATATCTAAGCGCATCTCTTGATGTACCTAATTAGGTGTAGCCCCCGACCGTGTGATTAGCCAAAAACAGACCAAACATACAATCAAGAACTATAAAGAATCATACTCATATAAATGCTTAGCTCATGCTAAAGCAAATATAAAAAATCTCATTACTCGGCAAGCTCATGCTCATCCGAGTGAATTTGCCCGAGTTGTCTCAAGACAAGTAACTCAATCAACCCTCATAGGTAGAAAGCACTTGGTAAACTCATGCTTATCCGAGTGGATCTGCCCAAGTCATTTTGGAACAAATATTTTAATCGTTCCTCATGGGTAAACAAGTTTTTTAGTCATCTGAAAAATATAACCAAATTATTAAATAGCTCCTGCCATAATATTGGTCTCAATCTAAAAAGATCTTCACCAAGGTGGAAAAATGGCATTGATACAATCATTTAATCAAATGCTAAAAAACCAAAAGCCCTTGTCATCAAGGCAGCCATAAAAAGCTTAGCTGTTGGTCACCTCTCAAATTACATCGTGCTAACTTCTCATGAAGTCAAGCAAACCACAGTATGAAAGGATTTCCAAAGGTACAGGGCACTCAGACACGTGCATATTGCCAAAGCAAATTTGCTTAAGTTCATCCACTTAAGTCCCTAAGGACACGCGTCAGGCCACACCTTAGATGGGCCGCAAGTTTCTCATGGGCTCGGCCCAATCACGAGAAAACCTAGCACAACCCTCAAATCTTTATACAAAGCCTCGAGGTCATCCCCGTCACTTCGTCTTCCCAAAGAAATTCCCTAATCGCAACACTGTTCACCAGCGCATAGCGGAGAACCCTAAGCCCTTGCGCGCGCCCAATCCACCGATCCAGAAGCTTGTGCTTCGCTTTCAGTTAGCCTCCGCACCCATCTTTAGCGACCCCCATCTCAAATCCCTATCCTTTTAGCCAGATCTGCTCCTCATCCAAACCACACTCATGGCGGACGATAGGAAAATCCCCTTTGAGCAGTGGGCCACTTCGGATGTGAGGGAATCTACCCTCAAGGAGATGGTAAAGCACGGAGTGCTTCCTCCTAAGGAGATCGTGGGCTGGCGCCTGACGGCGGGTGAAGAGTTTCCCACCCCGAACACTGGTGAGCTCGTAGTCTTCACATCTTTCTTTTACTGCGGCTTCAGCCTCCCCACCTTCGAGTTCTTTAGGGGGCTTCTTGATTATTACGGTCTCCGTCTCTATCATTTGAACCCCAACTCCATGCTTCACATTGCTCTTTTCATCCACGTGTGTGAAGCCTTCCTTGGCATTCTCCCCCACTTCCAGCTCTTCCGCCGCATGTTCTACCTTAAGCCGCATCCCAATAAGGACCAGCCCTACGTTGTTGGTGGGGTAGGTTTCCAGCTCCGCGGATCCCTCCGCAAGGAGTATTCCTCTCTCCCTTTGAAGTCTTCCAACAAGGGCTGGCATGCGGGCTGGTTCTATATTAGCAATCCTGAACCCAGCCTGCCAAACTTTGTTGGCCTTCCCCCCTGTGCCTAAGCATACCTGGAGTACCGTGCCAGTAGCCCAAGACTGGGAAGAAGCCAACAAGTTATTAGCGAAGATCTTAGAGATGAAGCAAAAAGGTCTTCGTGGCGAGCAGATCACTCGACACTTCATTAGGAGCCGACTGGCGCTGATCAAGGAGCGATCGAAGCCAGCCTTCGAGTATGAGGGTGAGAGGGACCCAATCGGGAAGACCTGGACTCCCTTAGCTTTGAGATCCTGAAAATCCGGATGTACAAGGTCTTCTCGACTGGAATTGCAGTCGAGCGCAGCCTCGTGCTGTCAGTCCTTCCCTTCAGTCTCTATCGACCTCCTCCTCCGGTAAGCCGACTGAACTCTTTCATTGCCTTGTAATCTTGATGTCATACTTCTTACTGTTGTAAGAAACTTTCTTGCAGGAAAATGCCTCCATCATCTTGAAGCCCTACAAAATTCCTCACGACGACATGTCGACCCGACCTGCCAAGAAGCCAGCCGGCGGCGTGAAGATCCAGAGTGACCCAGCCGGGAAAAGGGCGGCCCCCAGTGAAGATATCGGCAAACGGGCGAGCAAGAGGAGGCTCGTCATCGATGACTCGGACGATGATGTCCCAGCCCCTCCAGTCGAAACAACCCCTCCAAGACCGTCACCGAAAGCGGCGCCGAAAATCCGCCGGTCGTCCAGGTACGCCTCGTGACCGAAGTTCGAACTCATTGTTGAAGGTTTCTTCGTCTTCATTCCGATTGCTCCTGTCGTTCTCTTTGCAGGAAACCCCAAGACAGAGACCCTGCAGGGCAGAGTGAGGGGCCAACGGCCACCGCCGCGTCGAGGCATCCAAGCTCGTGGAACCCAAACCCCGGAGCCCTCTCCCGAGCGAGAGTGCTCCGGCGGAAAGCCCTCACCTCCCGGCGAGAATATCCCAAGGAGGGAGCCCCGACCGCCGCCGGGACATCCGACCGGAAACCGCCGACCGCGGATAAGCCCCCATGCAGCTCGAAGGCCCCGACGAAGACCGTCGGTCAAAAGTCGAAGGAAAAGGCCAGCCGGGCTGCTCCAGTTAAGGATTCGGCCACCGAATCCGGTAAGTCTTGGATTAACATTTCATCTTTAATCTTCAATTTGACTCTTTTGTATCTTCATCTGTTCCCGATCTTTCAGCCACACAGTAGAAGAGATCCCAGTTGCGCCTTCAAACCGGGTTCCTCCGATTAAGATCGAGTGGCGAGATTCGAGGGCCAAAGGCAGGGCATCATCTTGGATAAGCAAGCGAAAAGCGAGGAAAGGGATGCCCTTGTCAACAGCCTGAATGAGGCAACTCGGCTACTCAACGTAAGTCTTGATCTTTTTTTGTTGTCGCGTCATTGTTCCATTTCAGTCGGCCAACTTCGGGTTTTGCACGCAGAAAGAGTACTGCCGATCGATGGCCAAGTCCGAGGCACTCGAGAAGTTGGTCCTGCACCTAAACTCCCTGGAGGACATCCAGCGAAAGTTGAAGACCACTCGAGAAGAGGCCGCGTCGAGGGAAGCAGCCCTGAGGAGGGAGATAGCCGAACTCTGGGAAGAAAACCTCAACCTCCGGGGTTCAATCACGAGTAAGTCTAATCTTCTCAATCTCTTTATGGCTTCTGTGTCAATTTTGGATGGTGACGACTCTTCTTATTGTAGAAAACTCATCGGAGGTTCACTCGCTCCAAATCCAGCTAGAGGCAGTCAGCCTCAGCAAGGCCGAGCTGGAGACCGAGTTTGAAGGTGAGCTCTTTCAGACGATATTCGTTGTACTGCGTTGTCTTCGAGTGCCTTGCATGATCATGTTCTTTTGGCAGCTTACAAAGTCAAAACCCGAGCTCAATATGACGTCTTACTTGAGATGGTCAAACGGGCTGGGGAGGTCCGAGAAGATGTAGCTAACGCAGCAGCGCCGATCCTGCTGTCTTTGTTCCATCATGGAGTCGGGACCAGCTCACTGGACCCAGTTGAAGTCTTTGACAAGCTTAGGCGAGCCCCCGACCGCATTTAACCAACATTTTCGAGGCGATCGTCATGGGAGCGGGCTTCGCCCTTGCACAAACGAAGTCACTCTACCCTCGAGTGGACCTGGATTCAGTCGGGGAGGGCTTCGCTGAGGGAACTTCGGATGAGCAGGCCCTTGATTTGATTAGTGAGGCATAGGAATCGGCCAAAAAGGTGGCCGCCGATGTAGTGAACCACTTCCGGCCTTGATTTGTCTTGTATATATTATATGCAACTTTCTGATGTAAGCTTTGCAGATATTTGGCTTATTTATGTTAATGCCCTGATTCGAGTTTTCATGTAAAATTTCTTAAGTAATTTTCGTCCGACTGTCACCAAGTCTAAGCCTGATTAGGTCATCAAAAAATTCTCAGTCCTTAAACATTGAACTTGAATCAAGAAGCATTAAACAATGATAAACCAAGTACGCACAGGTTATCGAAAAAAAGACCATGCTTTATTGACATATGTACAGCCCCCGACTGCTAACTCAAGAAGTCAGCTTGCTTGAGGTTGGTAGTCAAGAAGAAACATGAAACTTAAGTCAATTTAGGCATAGAATCGTCGAAGATGCTCGAAGTTCCAGGAGTTCTCCACCATGGATCCGTCTTCACGCTTTAATCGATATGCACCTGGCCGAGTCACCTCAGCAATTATGTACGGTCCTTCCCATAAGGGGGATAACTTGTGACGGTCCTTGGTGGTCTGAATCTTGCGAAGAACCAAATCGCCAACGATAAAAGCTCGTGCTCGAACGTTGCGACTGTGGTATCGTCTGAGCCCTTGAAGATATTTCGCCGATCGGATGAGGGCCGCCTCGGCCTCTTCCAGCCGGGTGAGGTCATCCACTCGGCCGTGGTCGTAGCGTTCATCGTTAAAGCCGCGGACTCGGAGGGACTCATACTCCATCTCGTTTGGCAACATGGCTTCTGCGCCATAAACCAAGAAGAAAGGAGTTTGGCCGGTAGCCCGACTGGGCGTGGTCCGCAGGGACCATAGAACCGAGGGGAGCTCTTGAACCCACTTGCCGGCATAAGGATTTAGGCGATCAAACACACGGGCTTTTATGCCTTGGAGGACCATGCCGTTGGCACGCTCGACTTGTCCATTGCTTTTAGGATGTGCGACTGATGCATAGCAGATTTTGATCCCAAAGTCTTCGCAGAATTCTTTGAAGACGCCTCCTGTGAATTGAGTCCTGTTGTCGGTTATAATTCTGTTTGGGACGCCAAAACGGTGCATAATGTTGAGGATGAAGTCCCGTGCCTTGTCAGCAGTAATTGTGGCAACCGGCTTAGCTTCGATCTACTTGGAGAACTTGTCGATTGTGATGAATAGGTGTGTGAATCCTCCTGGAGCCTTCTTGAAAGGGCCGAACATGTCTAAGCCTGTCACACCCTGGGTTTTTCCTAAATTATTTAAATAATTTACCCTGAAATAATCGGAATTTCTGAAATTAACCTGGAGCCAACCAATAATTTTAAAATGCAATTAATAAATGGAAACGACATGGTAGGATTTTTCTTGAATTCTGCATGTCAAAATGCGCTAACAGGATTTTTACTGGAATTTTTAGAGCACTCTAAGTATTTTTTAATCAATTAAATGAGAAATCAGGATTTAATTAAGCCCCCAAAAATCCTTTTTTCTTTTTCTTTTTTCTTTTCCGTACGGCCGCACAGTGTTCCCGCTCTCCCCTCTTGGGCCGCCGGCCCGGTTCCTTCCCCGGCCCAAGCCGCCCCGCGCGCGCGCCCCTTCAGTCGTGGGCCGAGGCCCGTGACGCCCGCCGCGTCGCGCAAGTCCGCGGAGCCTCCTCGCCCACGAGGCACCGACAGTGGGTCCCGCCCGTCGTGCCCCCGTCCCCGCGCCCGATCGGCCCAGCCGCCGCCCCGCCATGCGCGCCTCCGCTCCGCTCCTTTCCGTTTGAACCCGAGCCACGTCGGACCCATGCCGAGCCCAATCCCGCAACGCCGGATCCATCTCCGCAACCCTCGCGCCCGATGGAAACCCTATCCGCGAGGAATCCGTTGCCGTTGTTTCCCTCTATCTCTCCGAATCCATGAACAACGGCGACAAATCTGCGCCGTTTCCGTGCTCGTTCCGGTCTCGTTGTGCCCCTATAAAATTCCCCCTTCGCCGCCGCGCGTTTCCCCTTTGTTTCCCCCTAGCGCTAGCCCCAAATCCGCCGTCGCCATCGTCGTCTTCTCCAACGCCGGTGAGTGCACCGCCGTTCCTTTTTCTCTTCGGTTTTCCGGTTGCCTCCCGAGCCGCTCCGCGCGCATCGTTTCGCTCTTCACCGTGGTCTCCCGCGCCCGCAGCACCCTCCGCCGCCGTCGCCGTGCCGCCGGAGAT
The DNA here is from genome assembly GCA_019925245.2 of Oryza australiensis. Classification (NCBI taxonomy): domain Eukaryota; kingdom Viridiplantae; phylum Streptophyta; class Magnoliopsida; order Poales; family Poaceae; genus Oryza; species Oryza australiensis. The sequence continues at coordinate 1,519,498 of JAIFGZ020000239.1, forward strand.
CGGCCGGCCGCCGCGCGCCATGTCCGGCGGCGAGCTCGAGCCGCCGCCCAAAACCCTAACCCTAGCGCCGCTTCCTCGGGCCGTCCGATCGGTCGGACGGGAGAATCCGCACCGTCCGATCCCGCGCAATCCGTCGCCGTTCGATCCGGCCGCCGCACGCCGGATGGCCGCCGCGTGTCCGTCCCCGCCGCCGCCCGAACCCTAACCCTTCCCGCGATCCGCACCGTCCGATCCTTCGGATCGGGCGGATCTGGACCGTTCCCACGCGCGCAAGCCGTCGCCGTCCGATCGCCGCCGCCTCACCGATGCGCGCCGCGTGTCCCCGCTCTCTCCGCTGCGGCTGTGGACTCAGTCTACCGTGGACCGCGTCCGTGCCGCTTGCGTCAGCCGCTTGCGCCAGCTGACGTCAGCCCTACCGCTTGCGCCATGCTTGCGTCACCCGGGGGCTTAATTGCGCAATAAATATTTTAATCTTTTCTATTTAGTTTAAAAATCACAATTAAACTTCTAAAATTCATATCTTTTGAATCCGAGCTCCGTTTTAGCCCATTCAAATTTCATTAAATCCAGAAAAATGTCAAGAATCCATTAAAAATACTTTTCAGTGCTGTTTCAGCAGACTTTTTAGGGTGTTTGTTGAGTGCTTTGTTTGTCGTGTAGATCCCGAGTTTTTCGGCGAACCCGTTCTCTTCGAAGTAGTCGCCGAGGTTCCTCAGTCTCTAGAGCAAGGCAAGTCATACCTTACATTGACCATATTGTACCTATTTTATGTAAATACCTCTTTTTCTTTCAAATACTGCATATGTTTTAGAATGTCATTTCATGGGATGTTTATACCTATTGAACTCAACCATAGGATTGTTTATCTTATACCATTGATAACTTGGGGTTCAATGTGACTAGATGATAGTTTAAGGTTTGCTTAGTTTTGCTTAGCGCAACTAGCTCACTTAAGGGAATCACACTAATCAAGTATATTACTAGAAGTTAACTCTCGATGATGTTAAGTTGTGACCCCGTTTCTAATAATATTGAATTATGAAAAAAGGTGGGTCGTGAGCACATGGTTGGACTTTGGTTAGCGTGCTCATGACAATTAAGGACCGGTTCTCGGAAACCCCGGAAGAAATGCCGTGCATACCACAAGCCGCATGGGTAATGGCTGGGTCTCAGCGTAGCCGTCTCTAGTCAACGTATCCTAGAGAGGGTGGGCGTGATGGAGTTGGGTCGGCCCGGTTTTAAGGGTTGATCAGCTTTCGGATTCACCGCGGCACTAGAGGGGGCTGCCCATTGCCGTGGGAATGGGGGCGAAACCTTGGTGTGGTACGATTGGTTAGAGGGGTTATGTGAAGGGTCCTGTCACGTTCCTTTCCGGTACCATGGTGGTGCACCGCGCACGGTAACGTGTTGTGGGATTGTGTCTTGTGGGTACAGCTTGTACACCTCGATCGAGTAAAAACTATTCGAATAGCCGTGCCCACGGTTACGGGCGATCGACCGATTCACCTTGATTAGTCCCACTTATTTATTTAAATAAAATGTTGAAATATGACTAGTGCGGTGGATGGATGGGCCTGTTGCAACGTGGTCGAGTGTTGGACAGTGTTTGTTTAATACCGCTTAAATACTACTACCTGTTTTTCTGTCTTCAAATATTGTTATTATATTCTGCAAATGCTGTTTATGCAAATTGAGCCTCTTAACCCTCTCCTTGTTATTTATCTTGCATCATGTCCCCTTTTTCCGGTGTGACTTGTTGAGTACGGTGGTTGTACTCAGCCTTGCTTCTTTTTCCCCCTTCAGTGCCTGAGGTTGAGATCGAGGTCTCCGAGGAGGTGTAGGCTTGTTTCCGTCAAGGATTAGCTGTGGTGTTGGCGTTCTGCTTCGCTCGTGTCAAGTTTAGCTTAAGTCAGTTTTTTTTCCTTTCCGCTGCATTTGTGTAACTCTTTTATATTGTTTCTAAGACGAGGATTCTGTATTATCAATAACGTCGATTTGTGTACCTCGGCTGATGCCTGGACGAGGGTGTAATGCACAAATTAGCTGCAGGAATTCTGGTGTGAATTTCTGGGCGTGACAAAGCCCCATACCGCAAACGATCAGGATAATGGAATTGTTTGTAGTTCTTGGGCTGGGACATGGCTCTTTCATGTGAAGAATTGGCAACCTTCACAGGTTCTCACCACTTTGTCCGCGTCGGAGACCGCGATGAGCCAGAAAAAACCTTGTCTATAGGCTTTGCCCGCCAAGGTGCGTGCTGCCGCGTGGCTTCCGCATATGCCCGAGTGGATGTCTTGGAGTAGGCGTCGTCCTTCCTCGGGTGTGATGCATCTCATCAGGACTCCGGATGGACTTCTCTTGTACAGATCGGAATCAACCATGACGTAAGCTTGGCAACGACGTCGAACACGTTCTGCCTCATCCCGGTCTTCTGGCAGCTCTTGCTGTGTTAAAAATTTGATGAGTGGTGTCCTCCAGTTGGCGTCAATCATGGCGACTTCGTTTGCAGCTTGTTCGTTGGGAGTTGGTTTTGCCGCAACGGTTGGCTCATAGAGGTGCTCGACAAAAACGTCTGTTGGAGCGGCTTCTCGCTTGGACCCGAACTGCACCAACTCGTCAGCTGCTTCGTTGTTGTGTCTTAGGACGTGGGATAGCTCGAGCCCGTCAAACTTGTCTTCAAGTTTGCGAACTTCCTGTCGGTAGGCCTCCATGGTGTCATTTAGACAGGGCCAATCTTTCATGACTTGGTTTACGACCAGCTGGGAATCTCCTTTCACGACGAGCCGACGTATCCCGAGTGAAACTGCGAGCCGTAGTCCATGCAGCAGGGCTTCGTACTCGGCGACGTTATGTGAGGCGGAGAAGTGGAGGTGGAGGACGTATCTTAGTCTTTCCCCGGTCGGGGAGATCAGCACAACTCCTGCTCCCAAGCTGATGATCTCTTGGATCCGTCGAAGATCATGGTCCAATATTGAAGGTCTTCCCGAGGTACATCTTCTTGCTGTTCGGTCCACTCGGCCAAGAAGTCCACTAGGGCTTGTGACTTTATAGACGTCCTCGCCTTAAAAGTTAAGTCCAGCGGCATCAGCTCCAGGGCCCACTTCGCAATGTGCCCAGTCGCCTCTCCGTTGTGAATGACATCGCCGAGTGGAAAGGAAGTGACGACGGTGACCGAGTGACTCTGAAAATAGTGTGCCAATTTCCTCGAGGTTATCAGAATACCATATAGCAATTTTTGTACCTGGGGGTAGCGAATTTTGGCTCCTGCAAATACTTCGCTAACGAAGTAGATCGGCCTCTGGATCTTATGGGCCCGCCCTTCTTCTTCGCGCTCAACCACGAGGATCGTACTAACCACTTGGTGAGTGGCTGAAACGTACAGTAGTAGGGGTTCCTGAGGCTGAGGTGAGGCTAGGACGGGCGGCGTCGTGAGAAATTCTTTAAAATCTTCAAAGGTCTTATGGGCTTCCGTGGTCCATTGGAAGTCGTCCGTTTTCTTCGGCAACCTGAAGAAGGGCATGCCTCGTTCGCCGAGTCGAGAGATGAATCGGCTTAGCGCCGCCATGCAGCCAGTGAGCTTCTGGACATCCTTCTGGTTACTCGGGGGCTTCATATTCAAGATAGCATTGATTTTTTCCGGATTGGCTTCAATGCCACGATGCGACACCATGAAACCGAGCAGTTTGCCTGATGGGACGTCGAAAGTGCATTTCTTCGGGTTTAACTTCATTCTGAAGGCCCGAATATTTGCGAAGGTTTCTTCTAGGTCAGCAATCAGGTCTTCTTTCTGCTTGGTCTTGATGACGACGTCGTCGACATAGGCTTGCACGTTCTTTCCAATCTGCATTTGAAAACACCTCTGGATCATGCGTTGGTATGTGGCCCCGGCGTTCTTCAGGCCGAAAGGCATCGTAATGTAGCAGTATGCTCCAAACGGCATGATGATCAATGTCTTCAGGCAGTCAGATTCCTTCAAGCTGATTTGGTGATAGCCCGAGTAGCAGTCCAAAAAGCTCAAGAGTTGACAGCCGGCTGTTGAATCTACGACTTGGTCGATGCGAGGCAGCCCGAATGGATCTTTGGGGCAGGCTTTGTTGAGGTCGGTATAGTCAACGCACATGCGCCATTTCCCCGTCTTTTTCCGGACCAGAACTGGGTCGGCTAGCTAGTCGGGATGTAGAACTTCTTTGATAAAACCGGCGGCTAAAAGCTTCGTGAGCTCTTCTTTGATGGAATCTTTTCGATCCTGCGCGAATCTGCGTAATCGTTGTTTTATCGGCTTTGCGTCATCTTTGACGTGTAAAGAGTGCTCGATCACCTCCCTAGGAATTCTAGGCATATCAGATGGTTTCTAAGCAAAATCATCTTTATTATTTTGGAGGAAGGTGACGAGCGCGCTTTCCTGTTTAGGATCTAGTTCAGCGCCAATTACAGCAGTTTTCGAGAGATCGGATGGATCAAGGGAGATCTTCTTGGTCTTGGCGTCGCCGGTTCCTGATTTGGCTATCTTCTTTGCGGGGATCTTACCCTCTGCTGAAGTCGACGCGGCCAATCGGATCTCTTGCTGGCCACGTGATCTGTCGCGAGATTGGGCCATGTCGCAGCTCTCTTTGTGGCAAGGGAAGGCTTGCTTCACGTCGCTGCGAAGGGTGATGACGCCGTTGGGACCCGGCATCTTCATGCAGAGGTAGGTGTAATGGGGTATCGCCATGAACTTGGCGAGTGCAGGCCTTCCGATGATGGCGTGGTAGGCTGTTTCGAAGTCGGCCACCTCGAAAGTAACGTTCTCCGTCCGGAAATTCTCTCGAACTCCGAAGGTGACCGAAAGGGCGATGTGCCCGAGTGGCGTAGATGACAGCCCCAGAATAACTCCATGGAAGGGGGCTGAGCTTGCTTTTAGTTCGGCCCTCGGGATCTGCATCTCGTCCAGGGTCTTGGCAAAGAGAATGTTGAGGGCGCTGCCCCCATCGATGAGGACGCGCTTGAGCTTGATGTTGCGGACCACCGGGTCCAAGACGAGTGGATAGCGCCCTGGGTGAACCACTCGGTCGGGGTGATCCGAGCGGTCAAAAGTGATGGCCACCTCCGACCATCGCAGGTACTGTGGGACCTCGGGTTGTGCCGCGTTGACCTCTCGATTAGTTAGCTTCTGTTTCCTCTTGGATTCGTAAGCTAGCGGCCCCCCGAAGATGTGATTCAGCTCGCCCACGGGGTCTTGAAAAGGCTCGGCATTCTCAGCCGCGTTGTTCTTCTTGGCGCCCGATGGGCCGGCTTCCTCAGTCGGCTTCTTGTTGAGCTGTGCCGCATATTGCTCGTTGAACTATTTATAAATAAAGCAGTCCTTAGCCGCGTGCTTGTGGTTGGGATGGTGCGTGCACTGAGCATTCATGATGGCGTCGTAGGTCGCGACTCGGGGGCGGCGTTGGGAGCTAGAAGTTGCGGCATCTAGATCTTCGGATCGGCGCTTGCGGTCCTTCTGGCCCTGGTTGTTGTTGCCGTTATCCTTCTTAGGATTCCGGCTCCCTCCCGCCTGCTTGTCATCCCTCCTGTTGGGCCGGTCTTGGCGCGCCGCTTTGATGGCATCATTGGATTTGGCGTAAGAATTTGCCGTCTCAAACATCTGCTTCACCGTCTTCGGTGGCTTGCGCCCGAACTTCCCGATCAACAGCTCATCACGGACTCCCTTCTGGAAGGCGGCGATGATGATGTCGTCGGTGATGTTGGGGATCTTATTGTGCTTTTCGGAGAAGCACCGGATGTAGTCCTTCAGGGGTTCGTCCGGCTTCTGGATGACGTTATATAGGTCGAAGTGGGTTCCGGGCCTCTCGAAGGTGCCCTGGAAGATGGCGATGAAGTGGTCCTTTAGCTCACTCCACGAGCCGATTGAGCCTCTTGGCAGGCTCGTGAGCCAGTGCCTGGCTGAGTTGGCGAGGGCCACGGGCAGGTAATTGGCCATGGCCTTGTTTTCGCCGCCTGCTGCACGGATGGCGAGAGTGCACACGGTCAGCCACGACTCGGGGTCGGTTTTGCCGTCGTACTTCTCGATTCCTGTCGGCTTGAATCCATTCGGCCCATGCACTCGGCGAAGCTCCCGAGTGAAAGCTGGCACTCCGTCGTCATTGCTGTCGGGTGATCCCCTCCGATCTTCCCGAGTGCGTTGATCTCGCTCTTGATAGCGACGATCGAGGACTTCCCGCAGATCACTCGGCGGGGTCCTCGGTAGGCTGGTTCGGTAGTAGGATCTAAGTGGGGCAAGCGTTCTGCTGTGGCGTCTGGAAGATATTGGTGTTGCGGACCCGCGTTTAAAGTATAGCCTCTTGAGCAGATCGTCCGGCTGCCCTTAGATCCTGCTTCCTTCTGTCGGCTTCCTCTTTGCGCTTCTTCTCTTCTTCCGCCAGCCTGCGCTCTTGTTCAATCCTGGTGTTAGTGATATGCCCTAGAGGCAACATGGAGATGTTGGATATCACGTCAATGTTTATGTATAAATGAATAAAGTGTTATTCAGTTCCATGAAATAGACATCTTGTATCGATCAATAAGTACGTGACTTATTTATGAGACTCGATATGTATGAATCTATTTCTAAACGATCCCTGATCATATGTCATATTGTTGGAACAAATATGATTCTAAGATCGGCATATTTATTGATTGATGATCATGTATCATAGATCATGGGTATGGAGATACCAAATCAATAAACATGGACATATGTGTTAGAGAACACATTGTTGGATAGACCCACCATGAGACACTACAGAATTAATGTGCCATTAGTTGGTCTCGGTAGTGTTGGTACAAAGTCCTTAGACCCGAGATCACCATGGATTCCAACATGTGTAGTAGCCTACTTTGGGACTACCAAACGCTATTCCGTAATCGGATAGTTATAAAGGTAGTTTTCGGGTTTGCTATGAAACATGGAGTGGGATGTGAGTGATCAAGATGGAATTTGCCCCTCCTTTGGAGAGATATCTCTGGGCCCCTCGAGGTAATGGATTATGGAAATGCATGGCCATGCTAAGTTGATTGAGGAGTCAATCAAGCATGATAATCCAATACGGTTCGAGTGAATGGTTAAGCTATTGAAGGGATGGCACACATCTTGCCTATAGCTTAACCGGTATCGTGAGGCAAAGGGATTTGTGTACACATTACAGGTTCGAGCCGATATTATATTCTTGTATACTATGGTGTCAATATGTGCTGCTAGGCGCCGCTATTGACAGTCGGCTGAGTTGGACTCGAGCCGACGATCGGCTAAGTTATACTATAGCCGAAACCGAGTATACCTGAACCTACGTGGTCGCACGCTTAAGGGGATAGAATAGATATTCGAGTTGGACTCGGATAAGGCTCGATCGGATAGGGATCCGATCGGATAGAGTCCTATGGGCTTACGACGTATGGGTGGCCAACTCTATGAGATACGGTTGAGATCCGATTCAAAATAGAGTCCTAATCGGCCACTAGTCCCATCGACCAACTCTATATACGAAGGGAGGGGTGGAGAGCTGCATAGACATCAATTGCATCGCGTGCAACAGAAGTCACCGAGATCAATCTCCACGGAAACCCTCCCCACTTTCGAGCCAAACCCTAGCCTTGCATCGCGTGCTAGCACACGGGTGTACGGCGTTCGTCCCCGGACGTGTGGATACCGGTAGAGGCGCCGCTACGTTGCGCGCGTTGATCGGCTTCGGATCGGCCGCAATCGGAGCGATCGTGGGTGGAATCGGCCGCGGTCGGGCGCATCGGAGCGAGGCGTGAGAACGCGGCCGGACGACTCGAATCGGCTGATTGGCGAATCAGCTGTCTCCGGGAATCGGCTACACAGTTCCAGATCGGATTGCCCTGATTGGCTATTCCGCTGCACTCTACTCCAATCGGTAACGATCTATCGGCCCTTACTTGCAAGTGTTCCTGGTTTGCGCGGTAAAAGTTTTTGTTTTCGGCTAGCGTAGCCTCCGCGTAACCCTTCAGTGGTATCAGAGCTAATCTTGCTTAGTTCGGGTTTTAGATTGGATCTGGAACAAGTTTTGCGCACGGGTTGATTAGATCAATCGGTTTTACGGAATCTGTTGAGGAGAGTAGATGGTAATTGTGTTCCTTGATAGTGTATCGGAACGACGTAATGTGATTACGTCGAAGCAATTTCCAAATAACTCGGTTTGAGTTGGGTTCGAGATAGCGTTCCTTGATAGTGTATCGGAACGGTATAATGTGATTATACCGAAGCTATCTCGTAGTCCGACTTTGTTGCTGCCTCGCGCCTACGCAAACCATCTCCCTTGATAGTGTATCGGGACGGCATAATATGATTATGCCGATATGGTTTCCATAAGCGATTTCATAGATTGGATCAATGAATTTCTGTAAGCGATTTCATAGATTGGATCTATGACCGCCGTGTGCGTACCCCCTTATAGGTCGTCTCGATGCCGTATCTCTCGCGATAGGTAGAAAATGTTTCTACGCCTAACTTGTTTTTGCAGAGAATGCTTTGAGATGGTATGGCCCTATTGTATGTATGAGATGAATGTGATGCATGTAATATTCTTTCATATGTGCAATCCCTGTAATATTCTTTCATACGTGCAATGCTTGTAATATTCTTTCATGACTGCGAGTCGATGTAATCTTCAATTAGAACTTCTATAGTAGTAGCTTAGTTTGAAGATATCAAGCATTCGACACTTGGAAGATGGTGCCGAAGATGGAGATCTCCGCCGACATGGAGATGGAGATCACCATGTGAAGGGGGCCATACTATTTCATTATATGCTATTCTTCTTGCTTTCATATATGATATGTTTGTTTGATAGGATAGCATCCCTCTCAAAATTAAGTAGTAATGATGCCCTTCCAAATGTTGCACCCGTCACCGTTATGCTCGTCAATGGTGGGTCTCGCAAAAAGCAGTGTCATTCTCTATCATAACACGAGGGGTATATGTCGACATATACATACAGAGCATTTGGTTTACTTAACAAGGCTATCAAAACAGTTTTGGGCCTTGGGGCATAGGTTGGCGCCGGGGCATGGAGATGCCACACCAACAATAAGAGTCACATAGAGATGTGATTAGCAAGGTGTTGCTTACGATGTTACTAATTTTCTAGCAGTGATGCCAAAGCTCACTAGAAAATTAATTAACATGTGGATCTTGACCCAATACGTAACCTAGAGGGAAGGTGGAAAATACGTAATGGGAGTCTTATGTTAAATTGTTTAACAATAGACATAGCATAAACATTGTGCTAAACTTTGCTTTTTTCGTTGTAGAATAAATGGCGGCTAATACTACACCCGTACACTTTAATTTGCGATCTATTCTCGAAAAGGAAAAATTAAATGGAACAAACTTTATGGATTGGTATCGCAACTTGAGAATTGTTCTCAAGCAAGAGCGTAAGGAGTACGTTCTTGAAGTACCCTATCCCGAGGATTTGCCAACTAATGCCACCGCAACCGCACGGAGGGCTTATGAGAAGCACACTAATGATGCCCTAGATATAAGCCGTCTCATGCTTGCTACAATGTCCCCCGAGCTTCGAAGCAATATGAGAGCACGATGCTCACACTATTATTCAGGGACTGCGTGGCATGTTTGAGAACCAAGCTCGGGCCGAGAGGTTCAACACCTCAAAGTCCTTGTTTGCGGGAGCTTGTTGAGGGGAATCCCGTCGGTTCGCATGTGATAAAGATGATTGGCTACATTGAGAGTCCGGAAAACCGGGTTTTCCCTTAGCCAAGAGTTGGCTCGATGTGATTCTCCGCCGCTCCCTCCGAGCTTCGAGCCATTCATATTAAATTATCACATGAACAATATGGATAGGACCTTGGCTGAATTGCATGGGATGCTAAAGACAGAGGAGAGTATCCAAAAACGGTCATCATGTGATGATGATGCGAAGGCTAAGCGCAAACCACTGTCAAGAAACTTTGCACCAAGAGGAAGTTAACTCCCGATGAGATCGCGAGTGCCTCTAATGCAAAGAAGGGCAAGAAGGGTCGGCAAAGCATCGATGCCATTTGCTTCTACCGCAAGGAGACAGCCACTGGAAAAGGAACTGCAAGAAGTACATGGAGGATCTCAAGAAGAAGCAAAGTACGACTTCGCTGTATTAATGTTATAGACATTAATCTCGCTACTTCACCTACGACTCTTGGGTATTTGATACCGGATCGTAGCTCATATTTGCAAATCGTTGGGAATGAGAAGAAGTAGAGGATTGAGAAGGGGCGAGGTGAACCCCGCGTCGGCAATGGAGCAAGCGTTGCTACGCTGTCGGCACAGTACCACTTCATCCGCCTTCGGGATTAGTTTTGGAATTAAATAATTGTTATTGTGTTCCAACACTATGTCAAAACGTTATTTCCGCTTCATGTTTGCAAGCGGAAGGATATGATTTTAGATCAATGAACAATGGTTGTTCAATATATCTTAGAGATATGTTCTATTTTCATGCTCCATTGGTGAATGGATTACACGTTTTGAATCTTGAAGCGTCTCCCACCTATAACATTAATACGAAAGGCAACTCTCTAATGATATAAACCCCACGTTTATCCGGCATTGTCGCTTAGGCCATATAAATAAGAAACGCAAGGAGAAGCTCCATAAGGATGGATTGCTTCACTCTTTTGATTTTGAATCTTTTGAGACATGTGAGTCTTGTTTACTTGGTAAGATGACAAAGGCACCTTTCACGGGACATAGTGAGAGAGCAAGTGACTTGTTGGCACTCGTACATACCGATGTATGTGGACCAATGAGCTCAATAGCCGAGGTGGTTATCGTACTTCATTACCTTTACCGATGACTTTAGTAGATATGGTTATATCTACTTAATGAGGCATAAGTCCGAATCCTTTGAAAAGTTCAAAGAATTCCGAATGAAGTACGTAATCATTTAGGGAAAACAATCAAGTTTCTACGATCGATCGTGGAGGAGAATACTTGAGCCAAGAGTTTGGTAATCATCTCGAAAGATTGTGAAATTGTTCCACGTTGACTCCGCCAGAACTCCACAATGGAATGGGGTGTCCGAACGGAGAAATCGCACCTTGTTGGACATGGTGCGGTCGATGATGAGCCAAAGTGATCTTCCGTTATCCTTCGGGGATATGCTCTTGAAACAATGCGCTCACACTAAATAGAGTTCCATCTAAGTCGGTTGAAAAGACACCATATGAGATATGGATAGGGCAACCCCTAGATTGTCTTTTCTCAAAATTTGGGGATGTGAGGCTTATGTAAAACGTTTACGTCGACAAGCTCACACCCAAATCGACAAGTGCTTCTTTGTGGGATATCCTAAGGAAACCAAGGGATATTACTTTTATAATCGGGAACAAGGCAAAGTGTTTGTCGCCCGACACGGTGTCTTCTTGGAGAAAGAGTTTCTTTCAAGAAGGGTTATCGGGAGCAGGGTGCATCTTGAAGAAGTTCAAGAAACACCGTAAAACGTTTCGCGACCACGTAACCACAACAGACGAGCAAAGTGTTGCGCCACCGTTGTAGATACACCACCCCACGGAGTCGAAAGATCACGTCGTGCACCCGCAGTACACAAAGGAACAACGTGATATATTGTTGTTAGACAACGATGAGCCTAAGACCTATGAGGAAGCAATGGTGGGACCCGATTCCAACAAGTGGCTTGGAGCCATGAAATTCGAAATAGAATCCATGTACGACAATCAAGTTTGGAACTTGGTTGATCCACCGATGGTGTCAAAACCATTGAGTGTAAATGGGTTTTTAAGAAAAGGCCGATATGGATGGAAATGTTCACATCTATAAGACGCGATTGGTGGCGAAAGGTTTTAAACAGATTCAAGGAGTTGATTATGATGAAACCTTCTCGCCCGTCGCAATGCTTAAATCTATTCGGATTATCCTAGCGATTGCTGCATATTTCGATTATGAGATATGGCAGATGGATGTCAAAACGGCTTTCCTGAATGGAAACCTAAGCGAGGATGTATACATGATACAACCTCGGGTTTTGTCGATCCGAATCGCTCGGAAAGATATGCAAGCTACGAAATCCATTTATGGATTGAAGCAAGCATCTCGGAGTTGGAATATTCGTTTTGATGAAGTAATCAAAGGGTTTGGTTTCATCAAAAATGAAGAAGAGGCCTGTGTTTACAAAAAGGTCGGTGGGAGCGCAATTGTATTTCTAATCTTATATGTGGATGACATATTACCGATTGGAAATGATATCCCTATGCTTGAATCCGTCAAGTCTTCATTGAAAAATAGTTTTTCCATGAAAGACTTAGGGGAGGCAAGATATATATTAGCATTCGGATCTATAGAGATAGATCCAAGAGGCTAATTGGATTAAGCCAAAGTACATACATTGACAAGGTGTTGAAAAGGTTCAACATGCATGATTCCAAGAAAGATTTCTTGCCCATGTCGCATGGCATTAATCTTAGCAAGAATCGTGTCCTCGACACATGATGAGCGGAATAAGATGGGTATGGTTCCATATGCTTCGGCAATTGGATCCATCATGTATGCCATGCTTTGTACACGCCGCATGTCTCGTACGCTTTGAGTGCTACGAGCGAGATACCGCCGATCCAGTGAAGGTCACGGATCGCAGTAAAGAAATCCTTAAGTACTTGAGAAGAACTAAGGATATGTTCCTAGTCTATGGAGGTGAGGAAGAGCTCGTTGTAAGTGGTTACACCGATGCTAGATTCCAAACGACAATGATGATTATAGATCGCAACGGGTTCGTGTTCTCGCCCGAACGGAGGCGCGATCACTGGAAGAGTTCCAAGCGATATCGTTGCTGATTCTACAACGGAGGCCGAGTACATTGCCGCTTCGGAAGCCGCAAAGGAGGCTGTTTGGATCAAGAAATTCGTTTCGAGCTTGGTGTGATGACTAGTACGACTGGTCCAATGTCTCTCTATTGTGACAATAGTGGAGCCATTGCGCAAGCCAAGGAGCCGAGGTCACATCGAAGTCCAAACACATACTTTGGCGATATCATCTCATCCGCGAGATTGTTGACAGAGGTGATGTCAAGATATGCAAAGTGCACACGGATCTCAACATAGCCGATCCGCCGACAAAACCTCTCCTCACCGAAGCATGAGGCGCACACAAGAGCAATGGGTATTAGATACTTACATGATTGACTCTAGTGCAAGTGGGAGATTGTTAGTGATATGCCCTAGAGGCAACATGGAGATGTTGGATATCACGTCAATGTTTATGTATAAATGAATAAAGTGTTATTCGGTTCCATGAAATAGACATCTTGTATCGATCAATAAGTACGTGACTTATTTATGAGACTCGATATGTATGAATCTATTTCTAAACGATCCTCGATCATATGTCATATTGTTGGAACAAATATGATTCTAAGATCGGCATATTTATTGATTGATGATCATGTATCATAGATCATGGGTATGGAGATACCAAATCAATAAACATGGACATATGTGTTAGAGAACACATTGTTGGATAGACCCACCATGAGACACTACAGAATTAATGTGCCATTAGTTGGTCTCGGGTAGTGTTGGTACAAAGTCCTTAGACCGAGATCACCATGGATTCCAACATGTGTAGTAGCCTACTTTGGGACTACCAAACGCTATTCCGTAATCGGATAGTTATAAAGGTAGTTTTCGGGTTTGCTATGAAACATGGAGTGGGATGTGAGTGATCAAGATGGAATTTGCCCCTCCTTTGGAGAGATATCTCTGGGCCCCTCGAGGTAATGGATTATGGAAATGCATGGCCATGCTAAGTTGATTGAGGAGTCAATCAACGAGATAATCCAATACGGTTCGAGTGAATGGTTAAGCTATTGAAGGGATGGCACACATCTTGCCTATAGCTTAACCGGTATCGTGAGGCAAAGGGATTTGTGTACACATTACAGGTTCGGAGCCGATATTATATTCTTGTATACTATGGTGTCAATATGTGCTGCTAGGCGCCGCTATTGAAGTCGGCTGAGTTGGACTCGAGCCGACGATCGGCTAAGTTATACTATAGCCGAAACCGAGTATACCTGAACCTGTGGTCGCACGCTTAAGGGGATAGAATAGATATTCGAGTTGGACTCGGATAAGGCTCGATCGGATAGGGATCCGATCGGATAGAGTCCTATGGGCTTACGACGTATGGGTGGCCAACTCTATGAGATACGGTTGAGATCCGATTCAAAATAGAGTCCTAATCGGCCACTAGTCCCGTCGACCAACTCTATATAAAGGAGGGAGGGGTGGAGAGCTGCATAGACATCAATTGCATCGCGTGCAACGAGTCGCCGAGATCAATCTCCACGGAAACCCTCCCCACTTTCGAGCCAAACCCTAGCCTTGCATCGCGTGCTAGCACACGGGTGTACGGCATTCCGTCCCCGGACGTGTGGATACCGGTAGAGGCGCCGCTACGTTGCGCGCCGTTGATCGGTCGTGGAGGAATCGGCCGGTCGAGCGCATCGGAGCGAGGCGGGAGAACACAGTCGGACGACTCGGAGTGAGGCGCGAATCGGCTGATTGGCGAATCGACTGTCTCCGGGAATCGGATGTCGGCTTGCGAGAATCGACTACACTGTTCCGGATCGGATAGCCCTGATTGGCTGTTTCCGCTGCACACTCCAATCGGTAACGATCTATCGGCCCTTACTTGCAAGTGTTCCTGGTTTGCGCGGTAGAAAAGTTCTGTTTTCGGCTAGCGTAGCCTCCGCGTAACCCAATACCAATTGCCGCCAGCGAAGACCCAAAATTGCCGCCACAAAAAACTGTTTCCGTAGTAGTGTCCGCCGCCTCCCTCGTCGTCGCCGCCGGTAAGCCCCAGGTCGCCGCCCCTTGCGCCTTGCGCCGGCCGTCGGCCAAAACACAGAGAGAGAGAGAGCGCGGGGGAAAACAGAGGGAGGAAAGGAAAGAAAAAAAGAGAAAAGGAAAGGAAGAAAAAAAAAAGAAAAAGAAAAGGAAAGAAAATAGGAAAAGAAAAAAATAGGGAAAAATGGGGAAAAATCTAGAAAAATTAGGAAAAATATTTGGAAAATATTTGGGAAAATACTTGGGCAAAAATATAATGTTTTCTCGTATATTTTCCGAGTAATCTCGAATTCAAAAACAGGACTTTCGGAGATTTCGTTCTCGCGTCATTTTTCGGAGTTTGTCTATTTTCTTTTGCCATTAAAAATATATTCTTTTGGTATTCGGACCTCCAAAACTTCGAATACCAGTTATTTTGATCAACGCTTTTTAAGTTTATTCTCTTAATCAAATTAGATCGGTATTTTGCGAAAACCCTAAAAATTCCAAACTCGCTTTTTAAATCGGATTTCATCCCAAAACTCTCGCCCAAACTCGATTAGAATTTTAGGCTAAATATTTGGAGTCGTTTTTATGGTTCTTTTCGATCTCTTGGTACTTTTATTGAATTCCGATCGAATTCAATTGATTTTTCACACGTACGAATTCAATTGATCTCATAAGGTTGCAGCCTAAGTGTTGAGTAATGAATGAGAATGTTGTGAAGTTTTCCCTTACCCCGAGAGCGCCAGAACTCCTCTCGCTGCTAGGAAAGGACGGCTAGAGTGCAAGAGGATTTAAGTTCATGGAGCGGGGTACTGTCAAAGCGAAGATATCGAAAGGCTTTGCCGTGACCATCCCATATGAAGGGATGAAAGCTCATTCAATGAGCAGTTGCGGAGTACGGGTAAAGTATACATCCACTGCAGTGTGAGTAAATAAATCTATTCGAATAGCCGTGCTCGCGGTTATGAGCGACGTGACAAGTTTCTCCCATGGCTAGACTCATAAATTTTAAAATGATGGGTAGGATTGCATAATGATTTTGTGTGCCGGTGGACTCAACTTCTCGAACTGTGAGAAGGGGTGGACTCCCTAGAAAACCATGATGAACCGGAGGCGGGAAGCCATCCTTGGAATCACGACGGATGGTAGACAGAACCGTCGCCGATTTAATATACCATGGGACTAAAACTTGTCCTGGCTAGATGTTAGGTTTGTGAAATGATTTGTGAAAATTGGCTTTGTGCAAATAAACCATAGCCATCCTTTGAATGACCCTATCATGTGCATCATTCCGTGTCGGCTTGCTGAGTACGTTGGGTACTCACCCTTGCTATACGCACAAACCTTCAGATGGTGGAGACGAAGAACTGGAGGACCCCTATGCTTACTGCTAGATGGGCGAAGGAGGAGAAGGCGTCTACTAGGTCTTAGTCCCCGGTCGTTGCCTGTGGCAATCGACATGTCGCTGCGTTCTGACTGCTATCTTATCTAAATTCTGCTTTTGGTTGTATCCGGACCAGTAGGTCCTATATGTATTGGATATTGCCTTCGGACCTATTATTGTAATACTTTTGATGTAAGACTATGCGTGCACTTTGCACCTGGTAATTCAGTACTGTATTCGTGGGTACCAAACTACTCGATCCAGGGATATGGTACTATGAACACGAATGATTCCCATCTCAAAAACGGGGGTCGACAGAGCTGGTATCAGAGCAGTGCGACTGTAGGATAAGACCAACTGGCGCCCTACCCCTGAATAGCTGGTTAAAGGGAAATATCCCTACATAGGATTATTTTCAAAATACAGACTATTTTCACAAAACAAATATGTTTCCACTCATATTCTTATCCCCATTCCTCTACTAAAATTGTTTTGATATTACCCCTCTCTGACCCTAAGTTACCTTCAAAACAGATGTCAGACCATGTTGGATCATGGGAGATCAAGGTCCCGCGGGAGGAAGGATTCGTGTCACAACTCCAGCTGTTGCTATGGTGCCTAAGATACCCGGACGCACCCACCTACCGGATCAGAAGACATGGCACTCAGGAACACCCAGTATGGGAAGCTGCGGTTTCAATTGAGGCCTGTATTGGGAGCGAGTCACCCTATTGCTTCCATACACGTTACCAAAGAGATTTGATGGAGGCAGCCCTTCAGGACGCAGCCCGCGAGGCATTCCTACGCCTCAATGCCATCCACCATGCTGAGCTTACAGTAACCGAGTTCGTACACCATCCCTACCAGGAGGAAGGCAACCCAGTCTGCACCGTGGAGGCCACCCCTTGCTGTTATAACCCCATGGTCACCCGTTTGTCCTGCTGGGCGAAAACAGCTGATGATTGCTATGAAGAGGCATTACTCGAGAGAGACGAGCAGCAGCGACGCCTGAATGATCTGGAGGAGGAACACCATAACTGTGGAAACCGGATTGACTCTCTAAAGACCCAGCTGCAAGCTAACGGCGCCCAATACGAACAGCTCTCTAATCGTTATATGGCTCGTGTAGAGGCTTTGGTTGAGTTGGAGGAGCAGCTTCGGAGGAGCCAGCAACAGGTTGGCCAACTGGAGGAACAACTTCGCTTCAACCCTGTCCCCGCCGCTGGCACTTCTACTTCAGCTACACCAACAGCCCCTACTCCTGTGCTCGACCACTACTACTTCATGACTCCAACATGCTTGGCCACCTTTCATGCCATGATGGAGCAAGCCTTCATGCTAAGCACTGAGTTAGGACCATACCTGATCGACCCTACTGCTGCTACCTCATCGGAGCCCACCCCGATTTCCACGGCTGCACCATCCGAGCCTGGTTTGGGAGAGGATAACCCCATTCAGATCAACACTGACTCCGAATCCGAGACAGAACCCATGGAGATCAAGTGGGAGCTCAGTGACACAGATCTATCAGAGGAGCAAGCTCCTACCCGCCGCATGATGCTCACCGGAGGTCCTATCACCCTTAGGACTGCCCGTAAGAGCACCAGGCCACCAAGCAGGAGGATCGGACATGACTCCGAGGCCACTACCTCTCAGCCATGGAGACTTCGATTCGCTTCGGCCAAGGATCACTGTGGAGATTATGGCAATCGGGTATCTACATGGCAAGCTTATCCGACCGGAAGTAGGGATAGATTGCACCTGCCAAATCTGTAAACCGAACATGACTTGGGTGTTACGATTGCGGATAGAGATAAGGCAATCGGCCTATAGTCACGGTTTGGTAAGATTGAGGAAACCAACTTAGAGTATGATAGGGTTTCCGATCTGTAAGCCCTCCTCCCAAGACTATATAAGGGGGGTAGGGGGCGTCCCTTGAGGGATATCTTAGACTAGATCAGAGAATCATATGCTTTATGAGTTTTTAGCCTTCAACTTCAGATGACGAGATCAATAAAGACACTCGGCGGATCGAATCCACCGAAACAGGAGTAGGGTATTACCTCACGAGAGGGCTGAACTCTGTCTAAACCTTCTTCTTCCTCTAACCCATTGTGCTTGGCGATCTTGACTGCGACCCGAAATTCTATTGCCGAAACCAAGTTTCGACGGTTGGCGCGCCGTAGGGGACCGCGCGTCGAGACTTCTTCAACAATCTCGCCGACAAGCGTGATGGGATCTCCTTCAAGATTTGGCGACTTCGCCGCCCACTTCGCCGACGATTCCTCCTTCGACTCGGATTCGGACCAGTCAGAAGGAGAAATCCATTCGACGCCATTCGGGCTTCCAAACAGTGCCAGGATCTACAACGACATCTTGAAGACCAAAATGCAATCTACTTTCTCCGACGACGGACTTCACTCGTCACCATTCGTCTTACCGAATACCGCCGAAATCTGCGCCAATCTTCTCACCTCCCCGACGGAGGCGATCTATTCGGACGAAGACCTCTCGGTGCCGTTTGGGTTACCAAGCGCCACCGAGATCTACAGCAAACTTCTCTCCCCCGAGTCGGCGGCGACCCACTCGGAGGAGCCCACATCCCCAAGCTCTGACTCGGACTGGAACGATCCAGACCCGGGCTACCCAGGATCAAGGGAGGTCGCCGTCATCCTCCCATCTTTCAGCTCCTGCTCTTCTTCGGAGCTCAATGGATACCTCAGCTCCGCCGGCTTCGACAACCTCTATGGCATCCCTTCTGACAAAGCCGATAACTCCGACTACCACATGGACTATGAGCCAAGTGCTTTGACGTCCTCATGGCCGAGCCGGACGAGTCCGACTCAGCCATGGCCAGAAGGCTTGCTGAAGAAGAGCGAGCCAAGATGGAGCATGAGCGCAAGACGGCCGAAGAGGAGAAGCAACGCAAGGACGAGGCTGACAAGAGGAAGCAGGATCTACGTGCAGCCGGACGATCTGCCCAGGAGGCCATCCTCCAAACGCGGGTTCGCAACACCAACATCTTCCAAACGCCACAGCAGAACGCTGCTGCCGCGCTCACCCTCTTGGACACCGTCATGGAGACTAATGTGACTCCGATACTCGACAAGATAAAGACCATCGTCGATGCCACAGCTAACGGCCACCCCACCACCTCGGCATGAAGGCCGACTGAATCTGTGGCCGAAACGCCAGACAAGAGCCGGCTTCCGCCTCTAAGGTCAGAAGACTATAAGAGGCCCGAGCCAGATCGGTCGACGACCAGGCCAAGAGGCCCACCCCGCGAGTCCACGCTGAAGTACCAGGAGCAAACGGTTGACTCCCGTGACAAACGACACGGACGTCCACCTGTCCACCATCGCGTCCGCCGCAACAACAGCTCCAGCTACCCAACCAGCCAACCAAAGACCCCGCCGAGTGATCGGCGGGAAGTCCTCGATCGCCGCTACCAGGAGCGGGACCGACGCACTCGGGAAGATCGGAGGGGATCACCCGATAGCGGCGACGACGGAGCCGGCTTTCACTCGGGAGCTCCGCCGAGTGCATTGGTCGAGCGGTTTCAAGCCCACAGGGATTGAAAGGTACGACGGCAAGACCGACCCTGAATCTTGGCTTACCGTCTACACCCTCGCCATCCGTGCTGCAGGCGGTGACAATAAGGCCATGGCCAATTACCTGCCCGTGGCCCTCGCTAACTCAGCCAGAAACTGGCTCACGAGCCTGCCAAGAGGCTCAATCGGCTCATGGAGCGAGCTGAGGAGCCACTTCATCGCCAACTTCCATGGTACCTTCGAGAGGCCCGGCACACACTTCGACCTATACAACGTCATCCAGAAGCCGGATGAGCCTCTGAAGGATTACATCCGCCGTTTCTCCGAGAAGCGCAACAAGATCCCAAACATCACCGATGACATCATCATCGCCGCCTTTCAGAAGGGAGTCCGTGATGAGCTGCTAATCGGGAAGTTCGGGCGCAAACCACCGAAGACGGTGAAACAGATGTTTGAGACGGCGAGCTCATACGCGAAATCCAACGACGCCATCAAGGCCGCTCGTCAAGACCGGCCCGACAAGAGGGAAGACAAACAGGCAGGAGGAAGCCGGAATCCTAAGAAGGATAACGGCAATAGCAACAACCAAGGCCAGAAAGATCGTAAGCGCCGATCTGAGGACCTAGTGGCCGCAACCTCCAACTCTCAACGCCGTCCCCGAGTTGCCGCCTACGACGCCATCATGAACGCCAGTGCACCCATCATCCGAATCATAAGCACGCGGCGAAGGATTGTTTTATCTACAAGCAGTTCGCCGAACAGTACGCGGCGCAGCTCAACAAGAAGCCGACTGACGAGGCCGGACCGTCAGGCGTCAAGAAGAACAACGCGGCTGAAAATGCCGAACCTTTTCAAGACCCAGTGGGGGAGCTCAACCACATCTTCGGGGGGCCGCATCCAAGAGGAAACAAAAGCTAACTGACCGAGAGGTCAATGCAGCTCAACCTGAAGTCCCTCAATATCTGCGATGGTCGGAAGTGGCCATCACTTTTGACCGCTCGGATCACCCTGATCGAGTGGTTCACCCGGGGCGCTACCCACTCGTCCTGGATCCCGTGGTCCGCAACATCAGGCTTAAGCGCGTCCTCATCGATGGGGCGGCGCCCTCAACATCCCGTTTGCCAAGACCATGGATGAGATGCGATCCCGAGGGCCGAACTAAAGGCAAGCTCGCCCCCTTCCACGGAGTCATCCTGTGGCTATCTTCTACACCACTCGGGCATATCTCCCTCCCAGTCACCTTCGGGGCCCGAGAGAACTTCCGAACGGAGAACGTCACTTTTGAGGTGGCCGACTTCGAAACAGCATACCACGCCATCATCGGAAGGCCCGCGCTTGCCAAGTTCATGGCGATCCCGCACTACACCTACCTCTGCATGAAGATGCCAGGTCCCAACGGCGTCATCACTCTTCGCAGCGATGTGAAGCAAGCCTTCACTGCGATAAGGAGAGCTGCGACATGGCCCAATCTCGTGAGAGATTACGTGGCCGCAAGAAGTCGATTGGCGCATCAACTTCGGCAGAGGGCGAAGTCCCCACGAAGAAGATAGCCAAATCGGGATCCGGCGATGCCAAAACCAAGAAGATCTCCCTTGATGCGTCGGATCCCTCGAAACCGCCGTAATCGGCGCCGACCTAGATCCCAAATAGGAAAGCGCGCTCGTCACCTTCCTCCAAAATAATAAAGATGTTTTTGCTTGGAAACCATCGATATGCCGGAATTCCTAGGGAGGTGATCGAGCACTCTTTGCACGTCAAAGATGACGCCAAACCGATAAAACAACGATTACGCAGATTCGCGGATCGAAAAGACGCTATCAAGGAAGAACTCGCAAAGCTCTTGGTGTCGGCTTCATTAAAGAAGTCCTTCATCCCGACCGGTTAGCCAACCCGCCCCGGTCCGCAAGAAGACGGGGCAATGGCGCATGTGCGTTGACTATACCGACCTCAACAAAGCCTGCCCCAAAGATCCATTCGGGCTGCCTCGCATCGACCAAGTCGTTGACTCAACAGCCGACTACCAACTCCTGAGTTTCTTGGACTGTTACTCGGGCTATCACCAGATCAGCTTGAAAGAATCCGACTGCCTGAAGACATCGTTCATCACGCCGTTTGGGGCCTATTGCTACATCACCATGCCTTTCGGCCTGAAAAACGCCGGCGCCACATACCAACGCATGATCCAAAGATGCTCCCAGACGCAGATCGGCAAGAACGTAGAAGCTTATGTCGATGACGTTGTCATCAAGACCAAGCAGAAAGAAGACCTGATCGCCGACCTAGAAGAAACCTTTGCAAACATCCGGGCCTTCAGAATGAAGTTAAACCCGGAGAAATGCACTTTTGGCGTTCCATCAGGCAAATTGCTCGGCTTCATGGTGTCACATCGCGGCATTGAAGACAATCCAGAGAAGATCAACGCCATCCTAGGCATGAAGCCCCCGAGTAACCAGAAGGATGTCCAGAAGCTCACTGGCTGCATGGCGGCGTTAAGCCGCTTCATCTCCCGACTCGGCGAACGAGGCATGCCCTTCTTTAGATTGCTAAAAAAGACAGACGACTTCCAATGGACTGCGGAAGCCAACAAGGCCTTTGAAGATTTCAAGGAGTTCCTGACAACGCCGCCCGTCCTGGCCTCGCCTCAACCCCAGGAACCTCTGCTTTTGTACGTTTCAGCCACTCACCAAGTGGTTAGCACGGTCCTCGTGGGCGAACGCGAAGAAGAAGGACGGGCTCAGAGGATTCAAAGGCCAATCTACTTTGTTAGCGAAGTATTGGCAGGAGCCAAAATTCGCTACCCTCAGGTACAAAAATTACTCTACGGTGTTCTAATAACCGCGAGAAAATTGGCACATTATTTTCAGGGTCACTCGGTCACCGTCGTCACTTCTTTCCCACTCGGCGATGTCATCCACAACCGCGAGGCAACCGGACGCATCACCAAGTGGGCTCTAGAGCTGATGCCATTGGACTTGACTTTTAAGGCGAGGACGTCCATAAAGTCACAAGCCTTGGCGGACTTTCTGGCCGAGTGGACTGAACAACAAGAGGACGTACCTCGGGAAGACCTCCAACACTTGTCCCAGCTGGTCGACGGATCCAAGAGGATCACCGGCTTGGGAGCAGGAGTCGTGCTGATCTCCCCGACCGGGGAAAGGCTAAGATACGTCCTTCACCTTCACTTCTCCGCCTCACACAACGTCGCCGAGTACGAAGCTCTCCTACATGGACTACGCCTCGCAGTTTCACTCGGGATACGTCGGCTTATCGTGAAAGGCGACTCCCAGCTGGTCGTCAATCAAGTAATGAAGGACTGGTCCTGCCTAAACGACACTATGGAGGCCTACCGGCAAGAGGTCCGCAAGCTTGAGGACAAGTTTGACGGGCTCGAACTCTCACATGTCCTAAGGCATAACAACGAAGCTGACCGATGAGCTGGCACAGTTCGGGTCCAAGCGCGAAGCTGTCCCAACAGACGTCTTTGTCAAACATCTGTACGAACCAACCATCACGGCAAAGACAACCCCCAACGAGCAAGCTGCGAACGAAGTCGCCATGACCGATACCGACCGGAGGACGCCGCTCATCAAATTCTTAACCCAAGAAGAGCCGCCGATGACCGGATGAAGCAGAACGCGTCCGCGTCGTTGCCAAGCATATGTCATGGTTGACTCCAATCTATACAAGAAAAGCCCTTCCGAATCCTAATGAGATGCATCACACCCGAGGAAGGGAAACGCTACTCCAAGACATCCACTCGGGCATATGCGGAAGCCACGCGGCAAAGACGCACTCTAGTCGGCAAAGCTTACGGCAAGGTTTCTTTTGGCTTACCGCGGTCTTCGACACGGATAAAGTCGTACGAACCCGCGAAGGCGCGCTTTTCGCCCGACAAAGCCATGTCCCGCCCAGAGCTTCAAACAATCCCACTTTCCCGGCCGTTCGCGGTATGGGGCTGGACATGGTTGGCCCTTTCAAAAAGCTCCAGGAGGATTCACACACCTCTTCGTCGCAATCGACAAGTTCTCCAAGTGGATTGAAGCCAAGCCGGTCGCCACAATTACGCCGACAAAGCACGAGACTTTTTCCTCAACATCGTGCACCGCTTCGACGCCCTGCATTAATCATAACCGACAACGGGACTCAATTCACAGGAGGCATCTTCAAGGAATCTGCGAAGACTTAGAATCAAGATTTGCTATGCATCGTTGCCCATCCCAAAAGCAACGGACAAGTCAAACGAGCCAACGGCATGGTCTTCCAAGGCATCAAGGCCCGCGTTTCGATCGCCTAAACCCTTACGCGGCAAGTGGGTCCAAGAACTTCCCTCGGTCTTATGGTCGCGCGACCACACCCGGTCGGGCTACCGGCCAAACCCTCTTCTTTTTGGTCTATGGCGCGGAAGCCATGTTGCCAAACGAGATGGAGTATGAATCCTCCGGTCCGCAGCTTCAACGATGAACGCTACGACCCGACCGAGTGGATGACCTCACCCGATTGGAAGAGGCCCGTGAGGCGCCCTCATCCATCGGCCAAATACCTTCAAGGGCTCGGAAGATAACACAGCCGCAACATTCGAGCACGAGCTTTCATCGTTGGCGACCTGGTCCTACGTAAGATCCGACCACCAAAGACCGTCACAAGTTATCCCCTTTATGGGAGGGACCGTACATAATCGCCGAGGTGACTCGGCGTGCATACCGGCTAAAACGTGAAGACGGGTCTATGGTGGAGAACTCCTGGAACATTGAGCATCTTCGACGATTTTATGCCTAACTCGGCTAAGGCTTCATGTTTTCCTTGATCGCCAACCTCAAGCAAGATGACTACTTGAGTTAGCAATGGGGGTACATATGTCAATAAAGCTTAAGTTTTCCTCTTCAACTTCGTGCATGATTTGGTTTATCATTGTTTAATGTTCTTCGATTCGAGTTCAGTGTCTAAGGACTGAGAGTTTTCTGACGACCTAATCGAGCCTAGGCTTGGTGACAGTCAGACAAAAACTACTTAAGAAATTTCACACAAAAACTCGGATCAAGGCATTAGCATAAATAAACTAGATATATCACAAAGTTCTACAACAGAGCATCACGATTACACGACATTTACAAGACAAAGTTTGAAAGATGAATCAAATCTTGAAATTGTTCACTACATCAATGGAGATCTTATTTGCCGACTCCTGCGCCTCACTCAGCAAATCCAAGGCCTGCTCACCTGTGGTCCCATCGGCGAAGCCCTCTCCGACCGAGTGGATATCCACTCGGGGGTAAAGGGACTGGTCTGTGCAAGAGCCAGACCAGCCCCCATGTTGGCGGCTTCACTGATGTTGGCCAGATATTGGTCGGGGGCTAGCCGCAACTTGTCAAAGACCTCAATTGGGTCCAGTGAGCTGGTCCCGACCCCATGATGGAACAGAGATAGCAAGATCGGCACAGCAGCATTGGCGATCTCTTCCCGGATCTCTCCGGCTCGTTTAACCCGCTCAAGTAAGACGTCATATTGAGCTCGGGTCTTCACCTTGTAAGCTGCCAAAAACATCTTATCAGGCAAAGCACTCGAAAATAAAGCAGCACAAGGAATGTTACTTCAAAGAGGCTTACCTTCAAATTCGGCCTCCATCTCGGCTTTATCGAGGCTGACTGCCTCCAGCTGGACTTGAAGCGAATGGACCTCCGAAGAATTTTCTACAAAAGAAGATCGTCAACAACCGAGATTAACATGAGAATCATGAAGAAACCTGGAGAGACGGGCTTACTCCCGATTGATCCTCGGAGGTTGAGGTTCGCCTCCGGAAGCTCGGCGATCTAACTCCTTAAAGCCGCCTCCCTCGACGCGGCCTCCTCCTGAGTGGCCTTCAGCTTTAGCTGAACGTCCTCTAAGGAGTTCAGGTGAGGAACCAGCTTCTCCAGCACCTCGGACTTTGCCATGGAGCGGCAATACTCCTTCTGCGCGTGAAAACAGAAGAGTGACCGACTGAAGAATCCTAATAATACAATAAAAGAGAAAGACAAAGGCTTACGTTGAGCAGCCGGGTCGCCTCGTTCAAGCTTTCGACAAGGGCATCCCTTTCATCCCTCTCGGCTTGCCTGTCCAGGATGATGCCCTGCCTTTCACCCTCTGAGTCCCGCCACTCAATCCTAATTGGGGGCACCCAGGTTTCAGAGGACTGCAACCTGGGGATTTCCTCCACTGTGGCTGGCGAATAAGAAGGACAAATGAAGACATGAAAGGTTCAAACTGAAAGAGCAAAAGAATACTTTGATACTCACCGCTTCGCCGGCCGCGTACTTAGGTGGAGCGGCCCGGCCGGCCTCCTTCCTCTCGACTCGCGCCGAGTGGCCCTCGGTCGGGGCGCTCAAGCCGCGGCCTGAGGTTTCCCGGCCGTTGACTGGCTTCCAGTCGGGACATCCCGGCTGGTGGCCGGGGGCTCCTTCCTCGGGGCATCCTTCTTCGGAGGCGAAGGTTGTTTGCCCGGAGCGCTCACGCTCGGTTGTGGGCTCCGGGGCTTTGGCTCTGCTGGCTTTGGCACCTCGGGAGCTGCGGTCGGGGTCGGCCCTTCACCTCCCCCGGCAGGATCTATGTCCTGGGGCCTCCTGTGAAAATGAATACAGCTGGGGTAAAGATAAAGAAAGCTTTCAACGAAAGAGTTCGGACTCCGGTTATAAAGCGTACCTGGATGACCGGTGGATCTTCGGCGCCGTCCGCGGTGATCGCCTTAGAGGTGGGGTCTCGACTGGAGGAGCCGGGACGTCGTCATCCGAATCCTCGATGATCAGCCTCCTTTTGCTCGCCCGCTTGTTTGAGTCTTCACTCGACGCCGCTCGCTTCCCGACTGGATCGCTTTGGATCTTGATCCCGCCATCCGGCTTCTTGGCGGGGCGACGCGGCGCGTCATCGTGGGACACCTTGTACGGCTTGGAGGTGACAGAAGCATTTTCCTGCAGAAGAAAGAATGCACAACGTTAAGAGACAAGATATCAAGATTGAAAGACACTATGAAGCAACCAGACGGCTTACTGGAGGAGGAGGTCGGTGGATGCTGAAGGAAAGAACTGGCATAATGAGGGCGCGCTCGACTGCAATTCCAGTCGAGAAGATCTTGTACATCCGGATCTTAAGGATTTCATAGCTGAGTGGATCTGGATCTTCCCGATTGGGGTCCTTCCCGCCCTCGTACTCAAAGGCCGGCTTCGACCGGTCCTTGATTGGCGCCAGTCGGCATCTGATGAAGTGCCGAGTGATCTGTTCGCCGCGAAGACCCTTTTGCTTCATCGCCAGGATCTTCGCAAGCAGCTTGTTGGCCTCGTCCCAATCTTGGGCTACTGGAACAGTGCTCCAAGTTGGCCTGGGGACAGGGGGAAGACCGACGAAGGCTGGCAGGCTGGGTTCGGGGTTGCTAATGTAGAACCAGCCCGCGTGCCATCCCTTATTGGAGGACTTTAAGGGAAGAGAGAAGTACTCCTTGCGGAGAGATCCGCGGAGTTGGAAACCTGCCCCGCGAACGACGCATGGGTGGTCCTTGTTCGGATGCGGTTTGAGATAGAACATGCGGCGGAACAGTTAGAAGTGGGGGAGGATGCCAAGGAAGGCTTCACATACATGAATGAAAAGGGCAATGTGAAGCATCGAGTTGGGGTTCGATGGTAGAGTTGAAGACCATAGTAATCTAAGAGCCCACGGAAGAACTCGGAGGCGGGAAGGCTGAACCCGCAATAGAAAAAGAAGTGAAAACAACGAGCTCACCGGTGTTCGGGGTTGGGAAGTCCTCCCCGCCGCCGGCGCCATCCCATTATCTCCTTTGGTGGAAGCACGCCATGCTTCACCATCTCTTTGAGGGTGGATTCCCTCACATCCGATGCGGCCCATTGGTCAAACGGGATCCTTTTTTCCTCCGCCATGAGAGTGGCATTGATGGGAAGTGGATCTGGTCAGAAAAGGTGGGGATTTTGACAAAGGAACTTGGGAGATTTGGCTGCGGAAGCTAGTTGTTGCAAAGAGCGAGTTCCTAGATGGATGGATTTGGGAGCGCGCGAGTCTAGGGTTCTCCGCAGGGGCGGTGAACAGTGCTTTGCGAAAAGGGAAACTTTTGGAAGATGAAGAGGAGGGACGACCTCATGCCTTTATAGAAAGATTTGAGGGTTGCGCTAGGTTTTCTTGTGATTGGGCCGAGCCCAAAAGAAAATCTACGGCCCAGTTAAGGTGTGGCCCGACGCGTGTCCTTAGGGACTTAAGCGGATGAGCTTAAGTAGATTTGCCCTGGCAATATGCGCATGTCCGAATGCCCTGTACCTTTGAAAATCCTTCCATACCGCGGTTTGCTTGACTTCATGAGAAGCTGGCACGATGCAACTTGGAAGGTGACCGACAGCTAAGTTTTTATAGCTGCCTTGATGACAAGGGCTGTTTGGTTTTTTGGCATTTGATTAAGTAATCTTATCAATGCTATTTATTTTTCCACCTTGGTGAAGATCTTCATAGATTGAGACCAGTATTATGGCAAAAGCTATTTAATAACTTGGTCATATTTTTCATTCGATTGAAAAAACTCATTTTCCCATGAGGGACGATTAAAATATTTGTTCCG
Organism: Oryza australiensis; assembly: GCA_019925245.2. Lineage (NCBI taxonomy): Eukaryota > Viridiplantae > Streptophyta > Magnoliopsida > Poales > Poaceae > Oryza > Oryza australiensis. Next base: position 1,547,837 of record JAIFGZ020000239.1, read on the forward strand.
GGATGACTCGGGCAGATCCACTCGGATAAGCATGAGCTTACCGAGTGCTTTTAACTCATGAGGGTTGATTGAATTATTTGTTTTGAGATAACTCGAGCAAATTCACTCGGATAAAGCACGAGCTTACCGAGTAAAGAGGCTGCTTTAGCTTGAGCTAAGCATCTACATAAGAATGATTTTTTATAGTCCTTGACTATATGCTTAGTCTGTTTTTGACTAACCACATAGTCGGGGGCTACACCTAATTAGGTGCATCAGGAGATGCACCTCGATATTTATTTTTGAGAATTTTTTAGATATTTTCCAGCCCTTCACAGTCTTTGGAGCCATTCGGGAAGATTCAGGCACAAATGATGGAATCACTCGGCGCCAAAAGCACTCGGTCAAAGAAGTTTTTGGCTGTGTGCTATATTGGTATGAAGCTGAGCTGTCTCGTCGACTGAAAAGGACTCGGGGGCTACTGTGGAGATTATGGCAATCTGGTATCTACATGGCAAGCTTATCCGACCGGAAGTAGGGATAGATTGCGCCTGCCAAATCTGTAAACCGAACATGACTTGGGTGTTACGATTGCCGACAGAGATAAGGCAATCGGCCTATAGTCACGGTTTGGTAAGATTGAGGAAACCAACTTAGAGTATGATAGGGTTTCCGATCTGTAAGCCCTCCTCCCAAGACTATATAAGGGGGGTAGGGGGCGTCCCTTGAGGGATATCTTAGACTAGATCAGAGAATCATATGCTTTATGAGTTTTTAGCCTTCAACTTCAGATCACGAGATCAATAAAGACACTCGGCGGATCGAATCCACTGAAACAGGAGTAGGGTATTACCTCACGAGAGGGCCTGAACCTGTCTAAACCTTCTTCTTCCTCTAACCCATTGTGCTTGGCGATCTTGACTGCGACCCTAGAAATTCTATTGCCGAAACCAAGTTTCGCCTCTGCCAGCACCTGGATCATGCGGATGGCTGGATGACTAGTTTGGATACCTACAGCAGCTCTGGTCTTGCTTTGGATGGAGTTAAGACAACAATGACCATGCCCCTACCCCTTTACGTATGAGACCCTAGATCGATGTTAGTGTTATTGTATTGTGTTGTATGGGACTACACATGTCCAATGTATCCCCCTGATGTAACATTTATGAACTGATATGAAGTTCCATGTTATGTCATAAATGAGTTTATTCCACCAACCTTGCTTTCAAAGATCACCTTAAACAACTCAAAGAAAAATTCCTTAGAATCGTGACGTTAGCAAATCAAGTCTCTTACCTTATCCACGTTGTTCAGATGGCACATCGTCGCAGAGCTCCAGCAGCTACTGAGAACCCGCCAGAGCCTAACCCCTCCACCCTAGCGGAAATCATGACTTTATAGACCCAACTGCTTCAAGCTATCGCCAATAACCAAGGACAACGCGGAGGATCAAATCTCGACGAATTTATGAGAGCAAAGCCACCAACATTCTCCTCGGTAGATGAACCCATGGATGCTGAAGATTGGCTGAGGGTAATAGAGAAGAAGTTGACTCTCATCCGAGTACGGGAAGCTGACAGAGTCGTCTTCGCCACCAATCAGCTGGAAGGCCCCGCAAGTGATTGGTGGGACACCTACAAGGAAACCCGGGCTGAAGATGCCGGTGAACCAACTTGGGAAGAATTCACGGCAGCCTTCCATGAAAACTTTGTACCTGCTGCAGTCATGAGGATGAAGAAGAACGAGTTCCGTAGGCTGCGCCAAGGCAACACCATGGTACAAGAGTACCTTAACAGGTTCACGCAGCTTGCACGTTACGCCACAAGCGACTTGGCAGACGAAGAAGAGAAGATGGATAAGTTTATCGAAGGACTGAACAACGAACTGAGAGGACCGATGATCGGTCAGGACCACGCCAGCTTCCAGAGCCTCATCAACAAGGTCGTGAGGCTTGAGCATGACCAAAGGACGGTTGAAAACAACCGAAAGAGAAGGCTTGCAATGGCCTGTCCAATTCAAGGGACATCCCAGCGACCCAAAGGAGCAACCCCGACAGGTTGGAAGCGAGCCATAGTGGCAACCAATCGCCCTGCCGCACCCGGCAACGTCAGCAGGCCACCTGCAACACCGTCTCGCACTTTGGCACCTACCCTGGCAGCCCCAGGAACCAAGAATGTCAACTGCTTTAACTGCGGAGAATATGGGCATTACGCCAACAGCTGCCCTAAGCCGGGCAACACCCCCAACCATACCAGAGCCAACGCAATCGTAGTACGAGGAACCCCCGCTCCGGCACCTGGACGCAGTTTGTTCAGAACGCCCCAACCAAAGGAAGCTGTAACCGGATTCCGCCATGGTCAGGTTAACCATGTGCGTGCTGAGGAAGCTCAGGAGGACCAAAGCATGCTAATGGGTATGTTTTCTATCCATTCTGCACTAGTTAAAGTTTTGTTTGATTTTAGAGCTTCACATTCATTTATATCATCAAGAATAAGCAAAGAGCACAACTTGCACCGAGTAGACCTTAAGAGACCAATGGTAGTACATTCACCCGGGGGAGATATAACTATACCCCATGCGTGCATTAATGTGCCCATTCGGATCAAGGACGTGGTATTCCTGTCCAACCTTATGGTTTTGCCACCCCAAACCTTGGACATCATATTAGGAATGGATTGGTTAACCAAGAACCAAGGGGTATTAGACTGTGGACGAAGAGAAGTTACCTTATCTACCCCATGGGGATCACCGATGACAGTAGCCATGGATCAAGACCCTATGCTCTGTGACCGAGCTACGGGAATATTCGCCATTATACCCATAGTTGGAATGCCAGTAATTCAGGATTACCCGGATGTATTTCCTGAGGAACTACCGGGAATGCCCCCAGACCGAGACATAGAGTTTATCATTGACCTCATGCCTGGCACCGCCCCCATAGCTAAGAGACCCTACCGGATGCCAGTAAACGAATTAGAGGAACTTAAGAAGCAGATAAGGGAACTGCAAGAGAAAGGCTTCGTACGCCCTAGTTCTTCATCGTGGGGAGCCCCAGTGCTGTTCGTTAAGAAAAAGGACGGGAGCATGAGAATGTGCATAGAGTATCGGTCATTGAATGAGGTTACCATTAAGAACAAGTACCCATTACCTCGAATCGATGACCTATTCGATCAGCTCAAGGGAGCCCGAGTGTTCTTAAAAATCAATCTTGGATCTGGATACCATCAGCTAAAAATTAGGACTGAGGATATACCCAAGACTGTGTTCTCTACACGCTACGGCTTGTATGAGTTCACAGTGGTGTCCTTCGGACTGTCCAATGCCCCAGCCTACTTCATGAACCTCATGAACAAAGTATTTATGGAATATCTAGACAAGTTCGTGGTAGTGTTCATTGGTGATATCCTCATCTATTCCAAGGATGACGAAGAACACGCAGAACATTTGTGCCTAGTACTAGAGAAGTTGCGAGAGCATCAGCTATATGCCAAATTCAGCAAGTGTGAATTCTGGCTTAAGGAAGTAGCTTTCCTCGGACATGTAATCTCAGCTGGAGGTGTAGCAGTAGACCCCGCCAAGGTCGAAGCTGTTACCAAGTGGAAAGCACCCCAGTCAGTAACAGAGATTAGAAGTTTCTTGGGATTGGCTGGATATTACCGGAGGTTTATTGAAGGATTTTCTAAGTTAGCTCGACCCCTGAGCCAACTATTAAAGAAGGAAAAGAAGTATGCATGGACTGAGCAGTGTCAACAGGCATTTGATCAGCTCAAAGAAAAGTTAACCACCGCCCCGATCTTAGTCCTACCGAACAACCGGAAAGACATCGTCACATACTGTGATGCATCCCGACAAGGATTAGGAGGTGCTTTGATGCAAGATGGAAAGGTTGTGGCTTATGCCTCGAGACAACTACGACCGCATGAGGAGAACTATCCCAACCATGACTTAGAATTGGCCGCAGTGGTGCATGCCTTGAAGATTTGGAGGCACTACCTGATCAGAAACCATTGTGATATATACACAGACCACAAGAGCTTGAAATATTTCTTTACCCAAACAGATCTTAACCTGCGCCACAGAAGATGGCTGGAACTAATCAAGGACTATGACCTAGGAATCCATTACCACCCGGGTAAAGCCAATGTTGTAGCTGACGCTTTGAGCCGCAAAGCCAAGTGCAACCGACTGAGGATGGAATGTGGCCAACGAGCTTCAAGAAGAAATGGCTCGGCTTAACCTACAGGTTATTCCTCATGGACAACTAAGTTCGTTGGAGATACAATCTCTCCTACGAAGTCAGATTAAGGAAGCCCAAAAGGATTGTGAGGAAATCCAGCTAATCAAGGAGCACATGGCCGAAGGATTGGCCAAAGAATTCACAACCGACAACGATGGAATACTATGGTACCGTAAAAGGATTTACATACCGGAGAAAGGCGGATTGAGAAGGCTAATCTTAAAAGAAGCCCATGAGTCAGCCTACTCGCTACACCCAGGCAGCACCAAAATGTACCAGGATTTGAAAACAGAATACTGGTGGCCCAACATGAAAAGCGACGTAGAGGAATATGTGGCCATTTGTGATGTATGCCAACGAGTCAAGGCTGAGCATCAGAGACCGGTAGGATTGCTACAACCATTCAAGATCCCTGAGTGGAAATGGGATGAAATAGGCATGGACTTTATAGTGGGACTACCCCAAAACTGCTACAGGATACGATTCCATTTGGGTGATCGTGGATAGACTGACCAAGACAACCCGATTTATCCTGGTCAAGACTCGGTATAGCAGCGCTAAATTGGTAGAGCTGTACATGTCCAAAATTGTGTGCCTACATGGAGTAACCAAGAGGATTGTGTCAGATCATGGTACTCAATTCACATCTCACTTCTGGGATAAGTTTCACGAGGCGTTGGGGACTCACCTCGCCTTCAGTACTGCTTATCACCCTCAGACTGACGGACAAACCGAGAGGACAAACCAAGTCCTTGAGGACATGCTAAGAGCCTGTGCATTGGATTTTACTGGGAGAAATGCCTGCCCTATGCAGAGTTCTCCTATAACAATAGCTACCAGGCTAGTCTGAAGATGTCGCCGAACGAGGCTTTGTTTGGACGAAGATGCCGAACCCCGTTGATGTGGTCGGAGACCGGTGAGCGAGCCATATTTGGACCAGACATCATTAGGAAAGCCGAACAGAAAGTTCGTCTGATAAGAGATCGGCTTAAGGTAGCCCATTCCTGACAAAAGAGCTATGTGGACACTCGCCGCAGGGAATTGGAATTCAAAATAGGCGACTTTGTGTACCTAAATGTTTCGCCGCTAAGAGGGACCAAGAGGTTCAAGGTCAAAGGAAAACTGGCGCCAAGATATGTTGGACCTTTCCCGATAAGCGCCAGAAGAGGCGAAGTGGCCTATCAACTGGACCTGCCGAAAAATCTTTCTGATGTACACCCTGTCTTTCATGTGTCACAACTGAAGAAATGTTTGTGAGCACCGGAAGAGCAAATTCCCTCGAAAGACGTCCTTATCATCGAAGACCTCACATACCCCGAACATCCCGTGAAGATTTTGGACTAAGCCGAGAAAAAGACTAGGACCAAGACGTGGCCAATGTACAAGGTGCAATGGAGCAACCACACTGAAGACGAAGCCACATGGGAAAAAGAAGACTTTTTGAAGACCGAGTACCCGAACCTATTCCGCGAATGGTAAGAAATCTCGGGGACAAGATTTATTGTTAGGGGGGTAGGTTTGTAACACCCTGAAAATTAAAGAATTTAAAACTGGAAATTGAAAACCGGAACTTACAAAAACTTTTGGCTATTTGCTTCTCATCGTGTTTATTGCCTCTTATTTGCCAGCTTTGTTGCATAAATTTATATGGAGAGTGATTCATCTTGATGTTTGAGAAAATCCAAACGATTTGAATTTCCATTGGGGAGAAAAATTTCGAAGTTTAGAGTTGGGAATTTAAATATAAAATAGAATAGGGTTGTGGATTTATAAATATATATATTTGGAATCAAAACATTATTTGGTAATTGAGTAATATTAATTAGTGAGCAAAATGAGTGATAAAATATTTTAAAAAGGATATATATGAAGTCTAGAAATTATTTCGAATCAAAATCACATTTTCTAGAATTTAGGAAAAATAATTAAATTAAATATGTAAAATATATTTTTAAAACAATAAAAGTGGGTGAAAAGGTTGAAAACATAATTTACAAATTAATTTTGGGTGTGCTAGAAATTATTTTAAATTTTAGGGGTGAAAGGAAAAAGAAATGGGAAATTAGGAAATTAAATCGGAAAATAGAAATTGGCACTGTTCATTGCGCGCCACTTGCTCGACGCCGTACTGCAGCCATCTTGCGTGACCGCCGCGCGCGCGCCACGCGCCGCGCGCGCCCGGCCCCTACCTCCTCACGCTGCACGCTGCGCGCCGCGCGCCGGACCCCGCCGCCCCGCGCAGCAACCGCCCCCGCCCGCACCACGCGCTGCGCCGCCGCGTTGCGCCGCGCCATGCCGGCCCGTCCCGCGCCTTGCCGCGTGCGCGCGCGCCGCGCGCCCACGCCGGACCCCCTTCTCTCCCTCTCCGTCCGTATATAAAAGGACGAGCTCCTCTCCGTTCTTTCCCCACCTCGCCGCCCTCTTTCCCTCTCTCACACTCGCCGGTTTTCTCCCCGCCGCAAGCCGTCGCTGCCATGCGTCGAAGCCGCCGCCGTCGTGCGCCGCGCGGAGCCGCCGCCGTCGTCCACCGTGCGCACGGAGTTCCGCCGCCTCCCTCGCCGTCGCCGTCGCCACCGCTAAGCCCTAGGCCGCCGCCCTTGCGCCTTTGCGCGGCCGTCGGCCAAACGAGAGAGAGCGCGGGGGAAAACAGAGGGAGGAAAGGAAAGAAAGGAAAGAGAAAAGGAAAGAATGGAAAAAAGAAAAAGAAAACGGAAAGAAAATAGGAAAAGAAAAAAATAGGGAAAAATGGGGAAAAAATCTAGAAAAATTAGGAAAAATATTTGGGAAATATTTGGGAAAATACTTGGGCAAAAATATAATGTTTTCTCCTATATATTCTCGAGTAATCTCGGAATTCAAAAATAGGACTTTCGGAGATTTCGTTCTCTCGTCATTTTTTTACTCGGACTTTGTCTATTTTCTTTTTGCCATTAAAAATATATTCTTTTGGTATTCGGACCTCCAAAACTTCGAATACCAGTTATTTTGATCAACGCTTTTTAAGTTTATTCTCTTAATCAAATTAGATCGGTATTTTGCGAAAACCCTAAAAATTCCAAACTCGCTTTTTAAATCGGATTTCATCCCAAAACTCTCGCCCAAACTTGATTAGAATTTTAGGCTAAATATTTAGAGTCGTTTTTATGGTTCTTTTCGATCTCTTGGTACTTTTATTGAATTCCGATCGAATTCAATTGATTTTTTGCACGTACGGATAGCAACCGAGGAAGCAGGCACTGACTACGTTGAAGACCCCGTCCAACAAGTGTGCGAGCAAGGCAAGTCAACACTTCCCTTTGAACATATTGATCCTATTTTGCGAAATGATATTGATTTAAACTTCGAATATGCATGCTATACTCAAATGGATACCTATGCTTGATATACCATGCCTTGATATTGATTACCCTTAGAAATATTCTTTGTAACCCTCGATGTGATATAACCGGAGGATATCTTCGGTAAAATGCTTAGCCATGCTTACATTAGATTCGTGCATACTCATGATTTTACAAAGAAGCTTTGTGCTTGGGAAACTATCTTAGGGAAGATAGTTGGAATACGGCATGTGGAGGCATTAGCGCCATATTGCCCTGATCATAATGAAAATAGTTTTGATGGAAAAATAAAAAGTACAAAACCAATGTTTTTTGACTGGGGCGGATGGTTGGATTTAGGTGGATTCCGGTAAAGGCAAGAACCGTCCCTGGTCAATTAAGGACCGAGCCATGAGACTTATAACCTGGAACAAGCCAGTACAACCGTACTTCTTAAATGGGTATTGACCTAGTGGAGTAGATAGCCGAGCGGAGGTAGTATCCCTGCATAGTGGTTCTTGAGTGAAGAGGTGGTTCTGGTTATCGAGATAAGGCTGCGGCCTAAGTGTTGAGTAATGAATGAGAATGTTGTGAAGTTTTCCCTTACCCCGGGAGCGCCCGAACTCCTTTTCTTGCTAGGAAAGGACGGCTAGAGTGCAAGAGGATTTAAGTTCATGGAACGGGTACTGCCAAAGCGAAGTTATCGAAAGGCTTTGCTGTGACCATCCCATATGAAGGGATGAAAGCTCATTCAATGAGCAGTTGCGTAGTACGGGTAAAGTGTACATCCACTGCAGTGTGAGTAAATCAATCTATTCGAATAGCCGTGCTCGCGGTTATGAGCGATGTGACAAGTTTCTCCCGTGGCTAGACTCATAAATTTTAAAATGATGGGTGGGATTGCATAATGATTTTGTGTGCCAGTGGACTCAACTTCTCGAACTGCGAGAAGGGGTGGACTCCCCAGAAAACCATAACGAACCGAAGGCGGGAAGCCATCCTTGGAATCACGATGGATGGTAGACAGAACCGTCGCCGATTCATCATGTGCGTCGGAACGGCCGAGTTAAACTCCATCACTCGCAGCCGCCATTAATGCCGAGCCCCGACGGTTTTCGTCCGTTCCCCGCTCCTACTGGCCATGCTCGAGCGCCCTTGCCGGCTATAAAGATTCCCCACACTCCGGAACACGCTCTCCACTCATTTCCCCTCGCGTTCACCCATTCCCGAGCTCCCACATCGTGCGTCGCCCAAATTCCGTCGCCGAGCTCGCTGTTTCCGGCCGTTCCCGCTACACCGTCACTCTTCCCACCGAGCGACCACCGTCTCCACCTTCGCAATTCTCGGGAACACCTTCCCGTTGTGTTTTCCCCCAATTCCTAGCTGCCGCTTTCGCTCGCCGCCGTCGTCCTCATCATTTCCGCGTCGGTGAGCTCCATTTCTCTCTCCCCTTCCTTTTCTTTGCTTAGTTCGTTCGGTACCGTTCGTGATAGCCTCGGTCACGTTACGGCAAGCTCGTGTGCTGTTCCCGCCGTCTGTCGGTGCCCCTTGGCCCGTCGCCGTTCGTTCTCGCCGCCGGCGTCAAGCCACGTCGGCTTCTCCGTTCCGCCGCCGTGCGCGCCGCCTCTCGGCCACGGTGCGGCTGCGTCGGCCGTGCCCTCTCCCGCGCCGCCATGCCGCACATGCCGCCGTGCCGCGCTCTGTGCGGCTGCCTCTCCACCGCTGTGCCGCGTGTCACCGAAGTCCGCGTCGCCTTGGCCGCCGGTTGGCTACCCGAGCCACCCCGTGCGCCTCCATTTTCCCCGTGCCTATCCGAGCCGCCCTATCCGGTGTCGCCATGTGGTGCCTTGTTTTCCAAAGCCGGTGGACTTGGTCCACCGTGCACCCGGCCTCTGTGATCTTGTCGCGTGGGCCTCGCCTTGGTGGACTCGGTCAGTGGTAGACCGAGCCGTTTTCCCCATGCGACCCATTTATTCACTCTCCCGAAAACAAAGTCTATTTTGGCTCTCTCGTTTCCCTCTCACTCCTTTTTCCCCCTTGAGCCGCGAGGCCCATAGGTTTTCTCCATCGCCAAAGTCCATTTTCTCTCCTTGGCCTAGCCATGAGAAGTCCAGTTCACCTCCTCCTTTCCGCCTGTATTCTTACCTCTTTGGACTTGGTCCTCGGAGGGCCGCTACTTTGTGTCGCTGACTCTTGGGGCCCGTGTGTCAGCACCGGCCTTTTGTGGATGTCGCGGATACCTATTCCTTGAGAAATCAATTAATAATTGTGCAATAAATCGAATTAATTCCCAGAATTCATTTAAATGGCCCAAAACTTTTAAAAATCATATCTAATCCATACGAACTCCAAATTGGGCCATCCAAGTTGCAAAATTCATCTAAAATTGATCTCTACATGTTTGTTTAATTTCCATGTATTGTTCATTTGGTTTTTATTAGGGTTTTTGCTTGTTTTGCGTGTCAGCGTGTAGACTTCATCGTTTCGGATGTCGCGCTCGCGAGGAAAAGAGTCCAGAAAATTTGTTTGAAGGAGCAAGGCAAGTCATGTCATTTTGATCATATTGCTATCCGAGTTTACAAAATTATGTTTATTTAAATTATTGCATTTTGCTTTATTAAATTCCGCGTCTATCACTGTTTTATTTACCCTTACCGATTCTCCTTGTTATAGCCCTACTACTTGTATTATGATCCTTGATAACCCTAGGAAAAATAAAACTAGTGAGCACTTTATGTATGTGGTACTCACTAGCAAACATAGGAATATGCTTAGACATGCTTGAATAGAAACAATTAGATGTTTTCAATAATGAGACTAAGGAATAACTTGTAAATGATGGAAATTTTGGCTGTTTAGCCGTGGCAATAAATGTCCCCTTCAAAATTCCCCAAACATGTTTTTGGCTGGGCACGAGGTGCTTGGTTTTGCTAGTCGCACCTCGGCCGTCATAAGGACCGGTCTTCGGGCCTCTGTTGCAAAGCATTTCCGTACTACCACCTGTCTAATGGGTAAGGCTTAACACGTCGACTAGTACGGTCAGAAACAAAAAAGACACGGATAGGGATGGATGAAGCCCTAGGAAGGGTTGAAGCCCATGGGCTGACGTCTCTGGCAAGTGAAGGCTCAGAACGAGTCGAGATGCCTGGGGGCATAGACTGTCTGCTCGACCCAGGGCACCTGGCGGGGGAAGTCTATGTCGGTCTTCTTTGTTTAGGGCAGTACTAAGCGATGAGTTATGTCATGGCATCCGTCCGTATGCCATGGTGGCATGTGGCACGTCGCAACACGTGAGGAAGACATGTCTGGTGGGTAAAGATGTACACCTCTGATCAGAGTAAATCTATTCGAATAGCCGCGCCCTCGGTTATGGGCAAGCCGAGCAATGTACCCAAGTTAGAGTTTAATTCTGTTTAAAACTGAAAGATTTGGAGTTAGCACATGTTGGCCTGAGTTAAGGCAAGATCGCGTTGGTGCGCGACTTGATAATAATTTGACTAGAGATAGGCTCATGTTTATTAAAATGCCTTAAAATATTTAAATGCTTTGAAATGCTGGTTTTCTGCAAAATAACCCTATATATGAATTCTTTGTACTCCCTTGCATTATTTGCATTCTCCAGGCATGGCTTGTTGAGTACGGTGGTTGTACTCGGCCTTGCAATTCCTTCCCCTTTCGAAGTGTAGTGCCTCCGAGTCGAAGACGGTGTTAGAGGACCAAGGCTCGGACCCGTTGAGTTTGCTGTGGAGTGGAGCTGAAGCCCCGCTAGGATCGTCCCTTTTCCGCAGTTTTCTTCGAGTGCGGGGACTAAGTGCCTCTTCGTAAGTATATTTATACGCTTTAATTTACGTTTGGATCTCGTGTATTGATTTGTCATTTTGTGTACCCGGCTGGTCGGACGGGAATTAATACACAAAATAGTCTGGAAATTTGGGATAAATTTCTGGGCGTGACAAGTTGGTATCAGAGCCATCTCGACTGTAGGTTGAGCCAAATGGTCAAACCCTAAGGACAAGTTTGTGAAAACCTTATTTCCGAAAATGTCTCTTCTATCCCTTCGGAGCTCTTTGCAAAGTAACTTGCCAAATTTCACTTTTTCCCCTCCACCTCTTTTAGATGTTGAACCTGGAGGAAAACCCAGTTGCTCGTCAACCGGTGGAAGTAAAGTCAAGCCTCAAGCTTCAAGCAAGAAGATCAAGCCAAGCCGCCCCGCGTCAGCGTTTCTCGAGGATCAAGCGAAGTCTTTCGGGAGCGTACCTAAACCCAATGTTCCCTGGTAGTGTAATACCGATAGTTCCTAGGTCGTGTGTTGTTTGTTGTGTGTAGGTGTATGGTTTACATCAGTGGTGGGGATGTGACCATACTAGTTTGTTTGCCTAATCAACTTAAACAATAAAAGTTCACTCACATCAGATCAGTATTAAGTGGGTTAAGGTCTTACCTTTAGCAACCTCTCTTTTCCACCTCTTTCATCTCGACAGCAGTTGGTCAGTGCCAAAGAGAATGAGGACAACAATAAGAACAACAGTATCGGCAACAAGAGATGCAAGCTCAGATGCAAGTTCGGGGTCAATATGAAAATCAAGGCCAGTTTACCTCAATGCAAACACCTATGACTCCCGACAGTGTACCGCCATGTTTCTAGAAGATGATGGCACCAATCCCGCCATCATGCTGGAAGGAAATGCATACCACCGACTATGATTACACTGAGCAAGGTTAGGATATAAGAAACAGTTCATGGGACATGAACACCAGGACATCAGCCGAAGATGAGATGAAGTGCTCAAGAAGGAAGGAAGGTTCTGGTCAACTTATCATCAAGAGTTTTGGTATGCCTTAGTCAATCCAAAAGCAAAGAAGTCTTGTCAACCGTTAGGTCTGATGGGAAAGTCACCAGATAGCCAGAATGGCAAGAGGAATTAGAGTCACCGTTACGTGGAACTTTCCATCGTCAACTGGATGTGGTGTTCTAAACCTTCCCGAATGAATGGGCACCCTCAGTATTTTATTTCTATGGACTGACCAAGAACCAAGTCTACAGACGAGAGTTCCAAAGAAAACAAAGAAGTTGATTATTCTCAAGGGTAGTAACCTCATCAGTCGTAGTCAGGCAAAAGCGCCACTACTTGGTAAGGTGAGCTTGAAGGAAATTTGGTCTACCTCAAAAAAGTTCTCTTGGAGGCTCAACCAGGCAAGACGATTGGGCAGGACCCCAAGGAGTCAACTGCCAGGTATTGGCAGGGTCACAACATCTCAAGCCGACACGTTAAGTGGTGAAGTACACCTGAACTACTAGGTCAACAATCCAGTCTAAGCAAGCAACAACTAAAAACATCCATAGTCAAGATAAGAGGCAGATGAAGCAGTTTCTTGGAGTTCTTGTCATTCAGACTAGGAGCAGTTCCGAGAACATTCCAAATCTACGGATTTACTAAGGTCAGTTAAAAGGTTTCAAGAAAACCCCATCAAGCTCCTATTCAACAGGGTCAATTCTTAAAGTACCAAAGTTGCCAACGTTAGTTGAGCAGTCCAAGAAAAGAAAGATGTTTCAACTCCTGCAATCAGATCAGGGTCAGAGCAAAGAGAATCAACCAGTGTGAGTCAGAAAGAAATCGCAGAAGTTAGCACACTAACCCAACCCCATCATACCCTTTTTCTTTCTAGCCCCGAATCTCGGGACGAGATTCTGTAAGGGGGTAGGTTTGTCACGCCCGATTTTCGTTCGGGATTAAAAATCATTAAATAATTCATTTTCTAGAAATTAAATAAAATGAAAAGCTTTTTAATCAAGTGAAAGTATTAAGGAAATAAAAATTTACTTTAAAAATCATGGCTGTAAATATTTTTCAAATATTCTCCATGCCCTAAATTACTCTCGAAATTTTTCGTGAAATTTTGGAGCTCAAGAAATAATTTAATTAATACAAAGAGCAATAAAGTAATTATTTAAATAAATTAATTAAATTTTAACTGAGCTGGAGATATTTTTATTAAATACTTTGGGTATTCACATATTTTCAGGATTTTTCTTGGAATTATTTGAGCATTGAAAGTATTTATAAAAATTAAAGGAAGTTTGGACGAGAAAAGTCTACTTTCCTCCCTGGCGCTACACTGCCATCTTCCTCCTCCGACCCCTTCTCTCTCCCGTGCAAACAGTAGCGCCGCCACACCGTTTGATCTCCCTCCTCGGCGGTTTTCCTTCCAATTAAATTGTGAAAACCGATTCCCCTTCACGTCCTCACCAATTCCCCATAAATCCCCATTCAATCCCGCATCAATTCGTGGTGTATTTGAAATGCCGAGCTCCACCATGGCCGGCCGTCCCCGCCTCTCCCGGCCACGTTCCTCCACATTTAACCGCGTCATAACGTGTTCCCAGCTTTACTCCTCCGTTTCCCCCACTTTCCCCATTCCTCCATTCATCATGTGCGTCAGAACGGCCGAGTTAAACTCCATCACTCGCAGCCGCCATTAATGCCGAGCCCCGACGGTTTTCGTCTGTTCCCCGCTCCTACTGGCCATGCTCGAGCGCCCTTGCTGGCTATAAAGATTCCCCACACTCCGAAACACGCTCTCCACTCATTTCCCCTCGCGTTCACCCATTCCCGAGCTCCCACACCGTGCGTCGCCCAAATTTCGTCGCCGAGCTCGCTGTTTCTGGCCGTTCCCGCTACACCGTCACTCTTCCCACCGAGCCACCACCATCTCCACCTTCGCAATTCTCGGGAACACCTTCCCGTTGTGTTTTCCCCCAATTCCTAGCTGCCGCTTTCGCTCGCCGCCGTCGTCCTCATCATTTCCGGCCGTCGGTGAGCTCCATTTCTCTCTCCCCTTCCTTTTCTTTGCTTAGTTCGTTCGGTACCGTTCGTGATAGCCTCGGTCACGTTACGGCAAGCTCGTGTGCTGTTCCCGCCGTCTGTCGGTGCCCCTTGGCCCGTCGCCGTTTGTTCTCGCCGCCGGCGTCAAGCCACGTCGGCTTCTCCGTTCCGCCGTGTGCGCCGCCGCCTCTCGGCCACGGCGACGGCTGCGTCGGCCGCGCCCTCTCCGTGCCGCCATGCCGCACATGCCGCCGTGCCGCCGCTCGTCAGCGCTGCCTCTCCACCGCCGTGTCACCGAAGTCCGCGTCGCCTTGGCCGCCGGTTGGCTACCCCGAGCCACCCCGTGCAGCCTCCATTTTTTTCCCCGTGCCTATCTGAGCCGCCCTATCCGGTGTCGCCATGTGGTGCACTGTTTTCCAAAGCCGGTGGACTTGGTCCACCGTGCACCCGGCCTCCTGTGATGCTGTCGCGTGGGCCTCGCCTTGGTGGACTCGGTCCGTGGTAGACCGAGCCGTTTTTCCCTATGCGACCCATTTATTCACTCTCCCCGAAAACAAAGTCTATTTTGGCTCTCTCGTTTCCCTCTCACTCCTTTTTCCCCCTTGAGCCGCAGGCCCATAGGTTTTCTCCATCGCCAAAGTCCATTTTCTCTCCTTGGCCTAGCCATGAGAAGTCTAGTTCACCTCATCCTTTCCGCCTGTATTCTTACCTCTTTGGACTTGGTCCTCGGAGGGCCGCTACTTTGTGTCGCTGACTCTTGGGGCCCGTGTGTCAGCACCGGCCTTTTGTGGATGTCAGCGGATACCTATTCCTTGAGAAATCAATTAATAATTGTGCAATAAATCGAATTAATTCCCGAATTCATTTAAATGGCCCAAAACTTTTAAAAAATCATATCTAATCCATACGAACTCCAAATTGGGCCATCCAAGTTGCAAAATTCATCTAAAATTGATCTCTACATGTTTGTTTAATTTCCATGTATTGTTCATTTGGTTTTTATTAGGGTTTTTGCTTGTTTTGCGTGTCAGCGTGTAGACTTCATCGTTTCGGATGTCGCGCTCACGAGGAAAAGAGTCCAGAAAATTTGTTTGAAGGAGCAAGGCAAGTCATGTCATTTTGATCATATTGCTATCCGAGTTTACAAAATTATGTTTATTTAAATTATTACATTTTGCTTTATTAAATTCCCGCGTCTATCACTGTTTTATTTAGCCTTACCGATTCTCCTTGTTATAGCCCTACTACTTGTATTATGATCCTTGATAACCCTAGGAAAAATAAAACTAGTGAGCACTTTATGTATGTGGTACTCACTAGCAAACATAGGAATATGCTTAGACATGCTTGAATAGAAACAATTAGATGTTTTCAATAATGAGACTAAGGAATAACTTGTAAATGATGGAAATTTTGGCTGTTTAGCCGTGGCAATAAATGTCCCCTTCAAAATTCCCCAAACATGTTTTTGGCTGGGCACGAGGTGCTTGGTTTTGCTAGTCGCACCTCGGCCGTCATAAGGACCGGTCTTCGGGCCTCTGTTGCAAAGCATTTCCGTACTACCACCTGTCTAATGGGTAAGGCTTAACACGTCGACTAGTACGGTCAGAAACAAAAAAGACACGGATAGGGATGGATGAAGCCCTAGGAAGGGTTGAAGCCCATGGGCGACGTCTCGGCAAGTGAAGGCTCAGAACGAGTCGAGATGCCTGGGGCCATAGACGTCTGCTCAACCCAGGGCACCTGGCGGGGGAAGTCTATGTCGGTCTTCTTTGTTTAGGGCAGTACTAAGCGATGAGTTATGTCATGGCTTCCGTCCGTATGCCATGGTGGCATGTGGCACGTCGCAACACGTGAGGAAGACATGTCTGGTGGGTAAAGATGTACACCTCTGATCAGAGTAAATCTATTCGAATAGCCGCGCCCTCGGTTATGGGCAAGCTGAGCAATGTACCCAAGTTAGAGTTTAATTCGTTTAAAAGCGAAAGATTTGGAGTTAGCACATGTTGGCTGAGTTAAGGCAAGATCGCGTTGGTGCGCGACTTGATAATAATTTGACTAGAGATAGGCTCATGTTTATTAAAATGCCTTAAAATATTTAAATGCTTTGAAATGCTGGTTTTCTGCAAAATAACCCTATATATGAATTCTTTGTACCCCCTTGCATTATTTGCATTCTCCCGGCATGGCTTGTTGAGTACGGTGGTTGTACTCAGCCTTGCAATTCCTTCCCCCTTTCAGAAGTGTAGTGCCTCTGAGTCGAAGACGGTGTTAGAGGACCAAGGCTCGGACCCTTGAGTTTGCCGTGGAGTGGAGCCGAAGCCCCGCTAGGATCGTCCTTTTCTGCAGTTTTCTTCGAGTGCGGGGACTAAGTGCCTCTTCGTAAGTATATTTATACGCTTTAATTTACGTTTGGATCGTGTATTGATTTGTCATTTTGTGTACCCTGGCTGGTCCTAGACAGGGAATTAATACACAAAATAGTCTGGAAATTTGGGATAAATTTCTGGGCGTGACAATTGGCTTTGTGCAAATAAACCATAGCCATCCTTTGAATGACCCTATCATGTGCATCATTCCGTGTTGGCTTGCTGAGTATGTTGGATACTCACCCTTGCTATACTCACAAACCTTCAGATGGTGGAGACGAAGAACTGGAGGACCCCTATGATTACTGCTAGATGGGCGAAGGAGGAGAAGACATCTACTAGGTCTTAGTCCCCGGTCGTTGCCTGTGACAATCGACATGCCGCTGCCTTCCGACTGCTATCTTATCTAAATTCTGTTTTTGGTTGTATCCAGACCAGTAGGTCCTATATGTATTGGATATTGCCTTCGGGCCTATTATTGTAATACTTTTGATGTAAGACTATGCGTGCACTTTGCACCTGGTAATTCAGTATTGTATTCGTGGGTACCAAACTACTCGATCCAGGGATATGGTACTATGAACACGAATGATTCCCGTCCCAAAAACGGGGGTCAACAGTACCGGTATAAACTAGGCCACCTTCGTGAGTCGATCTACGACGACCCAAATTGAATCATGTCCTAACGATGTCCGGGGTGAATTAGAGATGAAATCCATTCCGATTTCTTCCCATTTTCATTTCAGAATTTGGAGGGGTTGCAATAGTCCTGCGGGCCATTGATGTTCTTCCTTGACTCGCTGACAAACATCACATAAGCGACGAATTCATCTATTTCTCTCCACATACTAACCCACCAGAACTTCTCGTTGAGATTTTGATACATCTTTGTACTACCCAGATGGATTTATTGGGTTTGATGAGCTTCCGTAAGAATCAATTTCTTCAATTCTTTATCTTTCGGTACACACGGTCTCTTTCCCATCCAGATTGTTCCATGCTCGTCCTTAGTAAATTCGCGAGCTTTTCCGACTCTCATGTTCTTCTTGAGTTCAGCTATCTCAGGATCTGATGCCTGAGCAACCTGAATTTGGTCTATGAGAATGGGTTGAGCTTCAAGAGTGATCACAAACCCAAATTCCACAATCCGTAGGTTCAAGCGCTCAAATTCTTGTTGCAACTGGTTACACATTCCTTCTATGTTAATGGTGTTGTAGTAACTTTTCTGGCTCAAAGCATCTGCTACCACGTTAGCTTTGCCAGGGTGATAGTGTATGCCCAGATCATAATCTTTGATCAATTCATACTATCTTCGCTGGTGAAGGTTCAAGTCTAGTTGGGTGAAGATATACTTTAAACTTTTATGATTCATATATAGTTCACAACAGTTGCCGATCAGGTAGTGTTGCCAGATTTTCAAAGCATGGACCACTACGGCTAACTCCAGATCGTGGGTTGGATAGTTGTTCTCATGCGGACGCAACTGACGAGAGGCGTATGCGACCACCTTGCGTTCTTGCATCAACACACATCCCAACCCTTGGCGGGACGCATCACAATACACTTGGAAATCTTTCGTCGGATCCGGTAGTATCAAAACTGGCACAGACACCAACTTCTTCTTAAGCTCTTCAAAACTCTTGTTACATTCTGTTGACCACTTAAATTTCTCATCTTTCTTCAACAATTGTGTCATTGGCTTGGAGATTCTGGAGAAGTTCTCGATGAACCGATGGTAATAACCCGTAAGTCCAAGAAAACTTCAAATTTGCGTGACTGTGTTTGGTGGGGTCCACTTGGTAACTGATTCCAAGTTCGACGGATCCACCGCTACTCCTTGAGCATTCACGATGTGACCGAGGAACTGTACTTCCTTTAACCACAAGGCACATTTGCTAAACTTGGCATACAGTTGATGGTCTCTCAACTTTTCGAGCACTAATCAAAGATGATGCTCGTGTTCCTCCTCGGTCTTGGAGTAGATCAGAATGTCGTCAATGAACACCACGACAAATTTGTTCAAGAATTCCATAAACACTTTATTTATCAGGTTCATGAAGAAGGCCGGTGCATTGGTAAGTCCAAAAGACATGACCGTACACTCGTACAAACCATATCGAGTGATGAAGGCGGTCTTGGGAATGTCTTTTTCCCGGATCCTCAATTGATGATAGCCTGATCATAGGTCTATCTTGGAGAATACCTTTGCCCCCTTGAGTTGATCGAACAAGTCATCAATCCGCGGTAGAGGGTACATACTCTTAATAGTAACCTCATTGAGTGTGCGATAATCGATGCACATTCTCTTGGTCTTATCTTCTTCTCTACAAATATCATCGGAGCACCCCAGGGTGACGTGCTCGGGCGGATATAACATTTTTGCAACTGTCCATCAACTTGCTTCTTGACTTCTGCCAACTCGTTGGCTCCCATTCTATACGGTCTCTGATTAATTGGGGCAGTCCCAAGCACTAGATCAATCTGGAATTCAATTTCTCTTTCTGGTGGCATCTTGGTTAGATCTTCGAGAAGAACTTCAGGATATTCTCTGACTATGGGGATGTCTTCTAATTTAATAGGGGTCTTTGCTGCTACTTCAGACGATTCCCCAGTAGAAGCCTAATTCAAACTTGCTACAGTCTTTGATGGCATGGGAGAACGGAAAGTAATCTCCTCTCCTTTTCCATTGATTAAAGTGACCATACGACTAGCACAGTCAATCACTCCCTTATGTTTTGACAACCAATCCATCCCAAGAATGACATCCAGGTCTTTTGATTTAAGAAGGATAAGATTGGCTAGAAATTTGGATCCTTGCATTTCTATTACCACCGAGGGACAATAGTGAGCAGTGTCGAAATAATTTTTAGGGGTTCGAACCCGCATAGGTATCTTAAGTTCCACTACTGATAACCCATGTGCCCCAACAAACTGTTTGGAAATAAATGAATACGTAGCACCAGAATCAAATAATACTATAGCAGGAGTGAGATTCTAAGGAAATATACCCAGTATAACCTCGGGCGCAGCCTGCGCATCCTCTGCAGACGCATGGTTGACACGTGCCTAGATGAATGTGGGTTCAGTGTGCTTCGGCTTTGGACACTTGTCTGCAAAGTGTCCAAGGTCACCAAAGTTGAAGCAGACTCCCGGCTTTCCTCCGGAGTCCTTTCTTGGAGGTGGTGGCTTGGACTACTGCTGGGATGGCGCTGTTGGAGGACGTGGAGTGGGATTGTGTTGCTGCTGTCCACTGCCACTGCCACTACTGCCAGCTTGAAAATTTCCCGGGTGATAGGGACGATGTTGGCAAACGATCATGGTGGTAGGTCCACCCTGACCTTCGAGCATGAAGTGCGGCCTCTACTAGTTTCCCTGTTGTTGAGGAGGTTTGAACTGCGTTGTCTTTCTTTTCTTGATCATCTTGTTGCGCTGGTCTTCCTGCCGAATGGCATTGTCAACTAGCTTCTCAAAATTAACATATTCCCCTGAGGTCAACTTGTCAGTGAGTTCATCATCTAAACCAGCCAAGAACTTCTCTTGCCTCTGTGCATCTATGCGCACGTCCTTCGAGGCATAACGTGCAAGACGGTTGAACTCATGCAGGTATTCAGTAACCGACCTATTGCCCTGCTCAAGAGATCGGAACTCCCGTTTTTTCTGCGTGACTATTCCCGCAGGAATGTGCGCTGTCCTGAAGCAGCGACAAAACTCTTCCCATGTGACTGCTGCTCCAGCTAGGCGAGTGACCAAGTAATTGTCCCACCAAGCAGAACCTGGACCTTGCAACTGATGTGTAGCAAAAGAGACATTCTCATGGTCTGTGCATTGTAGGAGATCTAGCTTCTTCTCAATAGCATGAAGCCAATCGTTGGCCTCCATAGGATTAGTGGTGTTGGAGAAGGTTGGCGACCGGACGCAAAGAAACTCTGGCAACCTGGATTGAGGTGGTGGAGGAGCAAACTGATTGTTTTGCTGTTGCTGTTGCTGCTGCATTTGTTGCAATATCTGTTGTTGCATCTGTTGGTGTTGTTGTTGCATCTGCTGCATCATGGCAGCCATCATCTGAGTTTGCGAGGCAAGCACCTGAGTGATAGTGGGGTTCTCAGGTGGTGGTGGAGGAGCGTTGCCATTGACATCATGGTTGTTGTTGTTATTATTCCCTGACTGTCCATTGTTGCTCGTAGCTCCACTGGTCCTGGTGTTCACCATCTGGAGTAGTGGACCGAACAAAAAGGGAGAAGAAGAAAAACATACTGACTTAGAAACTAAAATTTATTATTTGAATTAACTGCATTGTTCTGATCTTAATTAAAAC
Organism: Oryza australiensis; assembly: GCA_019925245.2. NCBI lineage: Eukaryota > Viridiplantae > Streptophyta > Magnoliopsida > Poales > Poaceae > Oryza > Oryza australiensis. Next base: position 1,568,878 of record JAIFGZ020000239.1, read on the forward strand.
AAGTAAAACTCACGCAACATCCTTAATTGGTCGGCCATACCGCGCTTGATATAGACTGCCAACTACCCCACACAACAACTACTAAGAAGACAAAGTAAGCAAACGATAAGATCTAAGGGTAGCGACTAGAGCGATCTGAGGGGCTCCTACGAGCGGTGGAGTCGAAACTGCTCTCCTCTGAGTCTTCCTCCTCCTCGGAATGACTTCAAAAGTTTTCCATCTTCATGTCTTCACTTGGCTCTTCAGAGCTTGAGATGCTACTAGAACTGGAAACAGTGATCCACTCGATGCTGCCACCTCCACCCTGGTATGCCGAAGCCGGGCGAAAGCGAGGATGGGTCTTGTAGCGGGAGCCGGAGCTGGAACTGGTGGAGCGGGGGAAGGGGGAGCTGGTAGAGGCGAGGAGGGGCTGGTGGAGGAATTCCGAGGCGCCAGCTGGATGTGCACGGGTGCAGTGATGGTCTTCCGGGGCGTAGTGCGGATCCTGACGCCACCTAGTGCTGGGAGTCCTTTCAACTCAGCGACCTCCTTCTTGAGACGGACCACCTCGTCCTACAAACTCACGATACTCATCATCTTCTTGTCGTTCAAAGCATTGGCTGCCTTGTGCAGGTCAGAGTGCATCTTGTCCAGTCCCTTGATTACCGTGCACATGCGGCCAAAAGTAGAGTCATTCTCATCTGCCGTAGACCTAAAAGTGTTAACATCGAAGGAACTGCCACGATGGGGATGGTAGCGATAAGCGGAGATGCAAAGGTCGAAGTCGTGCATCTCCCTCATCCTGGCCAACATCAGATACGCAGCTTCCTGACATGCGTGCTCAGTCTGGCCTCTTGAAGCTGTGACCTCTATGTTGGGAATACAAGTACCCACAAAGCTGTGAACCTCCAAACGGACACGGTGAGGCAGCTCGCCACTAAGAGGTGCGAGGGTAGTGTACTCCGGAGCATCAATGTACCCAACTGCCAAGGCCAAGCGAGCCAACTCTGCGACAAAACTCACCATACCTTGACCATGGAGCGTAGCTTGGAGACCTGCCATCTATAGAAGACAAAGGAATGGGAATCAATGCATGCTCAAAACCAAAAAGACCTCAGACCCATTTTCACAAATTCTAAAACCCTAGACTGACTTTACCTTTTTAAAACATCCCTTTTTAAGAAAAGGCCAAGATTTTTTTTTCAAAACTTATGCAAATGAAAGGATTTTAAAGGGCTCTTTGGATTTTCTAGTTGGCTTGTCCTACGGTCAAAGGCTGGCTCTGATACCAACTTGTCATGCCTAGAAATCCAAGCCAGACTTTCCACAGCTAATTTGTGCATTCAATCCTTGTCCAGGAATCAGCCGAGGTACACAAATCGACAATTATTGATATTACAGAATCCACGTCTTAGAAACAGTATAAAATATTACAAAAATGCAGCAAAAGTAAACTAACTAAACTAAAACTCTAACTCTTGCGACGGAACTCCAACACACCACAGACCTTGACGTCGGACACAAGCCTAATCCTCCTCGAAACTTTCCTCTGCTTCAACCTTTGGCTCTCGTGGGAAAAATTAAGCAAGACTGAGTACTACCCACTGTACTCAACAAGTCATATCGAAAGAGAAGGTATGATGCAAGATAATTCACAATGAAGGAATAGGGTTTATTTGCATAAACAACATTTCAGAAATAATAATAATAATAATAGTTGAAAGCAGTAAAACAATAATAATAATTAAGCAATATTAAATAAGCACTGTCCAACGTTAAACCCACGTTGCAACAGGCCCAACCATCCATGTATACTAGTCAAGTTTCATTAGTTAGATTATTTACTTAAATGTGACTAATCACGGTGAATCTGGTTGACCGCCCATAACCGCGGGCACGGCTATTCGAATAGTTTTACTTTGATCAGAGGTGTACAACTGTACCCACAAGGCAAGATCCCACGACATGTTACTGTGTGCCGGTGTACGACCATGATACCCCGGAAAGGAACTGTGACAAGACCCTTCACATAACCCCCTCTAACCAATCGTACCACACCAAGGTTTCGTCCCTACTCCCATCAGGGCAATGGGTAGCCCCCCCTGCGTGCCACGGTGAATCTAGAAGCCAATCAACCCTTAAAACCAGGGCCAACCCAATTCCATCACGACCACCCTCAGTAGGGTACGTCAGCTAGAGACAGCTACATTACAGATCCAGCTATTATCCATGCTGACTTGTCGTATGCACGGTAATACTTCCAGGGTTTTCCGAGAACCGGTCCTTAATTGCCATGAGCACCCTAACAAAATCATCTAACCATGTGCTCACAACCCACCATTACCCTAAAAAGATATGAATTTTAGAAGTTTAATTGTGATTTTTGAACTACACAGAAAAACCTAAATTAATTATTACGCAATTAAGTCCCTTGCTAACTCAAGCAATGCGCGCGGGTCGGGTTGGGCTAACGTCAGGGTCGCGTCATGCTGACGTTAGTGGCGGGCGCGGGTGCTGACGCAAGGGGCGCGAGCTCGATCCATGGTGGACCGAGTCCACGGACGGCGGCGCGGGCGGTGGACACTTGGCGTGATCCGAGCAGGGCACGGCGACAGGATTGGACGCCCGTCTAGCGCTAGGGTTAGGGTTGCGTGGGGCAGTGGTGGCCGGGCACGGCTCGGCCGGCCATGGCCGCGCGGCGGCCGGCTGGCTCGTCGGGGGCACGGCGAACATCGCAATCGGGCGTAGTGATGGGTTACGCGGAAGCTACGATAGCTAATAACAAAAATTTCTACCGTGCAAACCAGGAGCCTTGCAAGTAAGGGTCGATAGATCGTTACCGATTGGAGTAGAATGCAGTGGATATAGCCTATCAGGAGCTATCCGATCCGGAAGAGTATAGGCCGATCACAGCCGATTCCCCGAGTCCACAGCCAATTCCCGCAGCCGATGCACCGATTCCACAGCTGATCTGCCATAGCCGATTTGCCGATTTGATCTGCTGTAGCCGCCTTGCTCCGATGCCCCTGACCGCAACCGATTCGTAGCCAACGAATAGCACCGTAGCGTAGCAGTACCTCTACCGGTCTCCACACGTCCGGGAATAGAACGCCCAACACCCGTGTGCTAGCACAAGATGCAAGGCTAGGGTTTGGCTCGAAAGTGGGGAGGGTTTTCATGGAGATCATGAACTCGCCGACTTCTGTTGCGTTCGGTTCAGGCGATTCAATGCAATCCAATGAAAAAATCAATGCCGCAACTCCCACCCCTCGCCCCTTTATATAGAGTTGGCCGACTGGGTCTAGTGGCCGATCGGGACTCTATTTCGAATCGGATCCTATCCGAATTCATAGAGTTGGCCATTCATACATCGTAAGCCCATAGGACTCTATCCGATCGGATCCCTATCCGATCGAGCCGTATCCGAGTCCAACTCGAATGCTTGTTCTTATCCTCTTAAGTGTGCGACCCTGTAGGTTCAGGTATACTCGATTTCGGCTCGAGTCCAACTCAGCCGATTTGTCAACAACGGCGCCTAGCAGCACAGATTGACACCATAGTATACAAGAATATAATATCGGCTCTGAACCTGTAATGTGTACACAAATCCCTTTGCCTCACGGTACCAATTAAGCTGTAGGCAAGATGTGTGCCGTCCCTTCAATAGCTTAACCATTCACTCAAACCGTATTGGATTATCTGTCTATTGATTGACTCCTCAATCAACTCGGTATGGCCATGCACTTTCATAATCCATTACCTCAAGTGGCCCAGAGATATCTCTCCAAAGGAGGGCAAATTCCATCTTGATCACTCACATCCCACTCCATGTTTCATAGGAAACCCGAAGACTACTTTTATAACTACCGTTACGGCATAGCGTTTGGCGAGTCCCAAAGTAGGCTACTACACATGTTGGAATCCATGATGATCTCAGGTCTAAGGACTTTGCACCAACACTACTTGAGACCAACTAATGGCACATTAATTCTGTAGTGTCTCATGGTGGGTCTATCCAACAATGTGTTCTCTAACACATGACCACATATATTAATTTGATATCTCCATACCATGATCAATGAGACATGATCATCAATCAATAAACATGCCGATCTTAGAATCATATTTGTTCCAACAATATGACATATGATGAGGATAGTTTAGAAATAGATTCATACAAAAGGAGTCTCATAAATAAGTCACGTACTTATTGATCAATACAAGATGTCTATTTCATGAAACTTAATAACACTTTATTCATAAATACATAAACATTGACGTGATATCCAACATCTCCATGTTGCCTCTAGGACATATCACTAACACGTCCACTCACAGAGCAATCATTGTATGTCGACAACTGATTCAAGCGGCGCGCTCATGCTTTATAGTGTGCTCGAGATCGTTAGCACGATCGAGATATCCAACGACGGTTTCATGGTTTCTGTGATCGACTGTGTGCATCTCGCGGATGAGATGATATCTTGACATCACCTCTGTCCACAATCTCGCGGATGAGATGATAACGCCGAAGTATGTGTTTGGACTTCTGATGTGACCTTGGCTCCTTGGCTTGCGCAATGGCTCCACTATTATCATAATAGAGAGACATTGGACCAGTTACACTGGTCATTACACCCAGCTCAGAAACAAATTTCTTGATCCAAACAAGCTCCTTTGCAGCTTCTGAAGCAGCGATGTACTCAGCCTCTGTTGTAGAATCAGCAACAATATCTTGCTTAGAACTCTTCCAGCTGACTGTACCTCCATTCAGGCAGAACACGAACCCAAATTGCGATCTATAATCATCCTTGTCCGTTTGGAAGCTAGCATCGGTGTAACCACTTACAACGAGCTCTTCTTCACCTCCATAGACTAGGAACATATCCTTAGTTCTTCTCAAGTACTTAAGGATATTCTTTATAGTAGTCCAGTGACCTTCACCTAGATCTGACTGGTATCTGCTCGTAGCACTCAAAGCATACGAGACATCTGGACGTGTACAAAGCATGTACATGATGGATCCAATTGCCGAAGCATATAAAACCATACCCATCTTATTCCGCTCATCATGTGTCCGAGGACACCGATTCTTGCTAAGATTAATGCCATGTGACATGGGCAAGAAACCTTTCTTGGAATCGTGCATGTTGAACTTTTCAACACCTTGTCAATGTATGTACTTTGTCTTAATCCAATTAGCCTCTTGGATCTATCTCTATAGATCCGAATGCCCAATATGTATGCTGCCTTCCCTAAGTCTTTCATGGAAAAACTATTTTTCAATGAAGACTTGACAGATTCGGATATCATTTCCAATCGTAATATGTCATCCACTTATAAGATTAGAAATACAATTGTGCTCCCACTGACCTTTTTGTAAATACAGGCCTCCTCTTCATTTTTCAAAAACCAAACCCTTTGATTACTTCATCAAAACGAATATTCCAACTCCGAGATGCTTGCTTCAATCCATAAATGGATTTTGTAGCTTGCATATCTTTTTAAGCGATTATGGATCGACAAAACCCTCAAGTTGTATCATGTATACATCCTCGTTTAGGTTTCCATTTAGGAAAGCCGTTTTGACATCCATTTGCCATATCTCATAATTGAAATATGCAGCAATCGCTAGAATAATCTGAAATAGATTTAAGCATTGCGACGGGCGAGAAGGTTTCATCATAATCAACTCCTTGAATCTGTTTAAAACCTTTCGCCACCAATCGCGCCTTATAGATGTGAACATTTCCATCCATATCGGCCTTTTTCTTAAAAACCCATTTACACTCAATGGTTTTGACACCATCAGGTGGATCAACCAAGTTCCAAACTTGATTGTCGTACATGGATTCTATTTCGGATTTCATGGCTCCAAGCCACTTGTTGGAATCGGGTCCCACCATCGCTTCCTCATAGGTCTTAGGTTCATCGTTGTCCAACAACAATATATCACGTTGTTCCGCACCTGTGTACCTGTCAGGCGCACGACGTGATCTTTCAGACCTCCGTGGGGCTGGTGTATCTACAAAGGTGGCGCAACATCTTGTTCCTCCTGTTGTGGTTTCGTGGTATGAAACATTTTTCGGTGTTTCTTGAACTTCTTCAAGATGCACCCCTGCTTCCACTAACCCTTCTTGAAAGAAACTCTTTCTCCAAGAAGACACCGTGTCGAGCGACAAACACTTTGCCTTGTTCCCGATTATAAAAGTAATATCCCTTAGTTTCCTTAGGATATCCCACAAAGAAGCACTTGTCAGATTTGGGTGTGAGCTTGTCAGACTGTAAACGTTTTACATAAGCTTCACATCCCCAAATTTTGAGAAAAGACAAACTAGGGGTTGCCCTGTCCATATCTCATATGGTGTCTTTTCAACCGACTTAGATGGAACTCTATTTAGTGTGAACGCAATTTGTTTCAAGAGAATATTCCCGAAGGATAATGAAAGATCACTTTGGCTCATTATGGACCGCACCATGTCCAACAAGGTGCGATTTCTTCATTCGGACACCCCATTCCATTGTGGAGTTCCTTGTGGAGTCAACGTGGAACAATTCCACAATCTTTCGGATGATTACCAAACTCTTGGCTCAAGTATTCCCCTCCACGATCGATCGTAGAAACTTGATTGTTTTCCCTAAATGATTCGTACTTCATTCTGGAATTCTTTGAACCTTTCAAAGGATTCGGACTTATGCCTCATTAAGTAGATATAACCATATCTACTAAAGTCATCAGTAAAGGTAATGAAGTGCGATAACCTCCTCTCGGCCGTTGAGCTCATTGGTCCACATACATCGGTATGTATGAGTGCCAACAAGTCATTTGCTCTCTCACCGTGTCTCGTGAAAGGTGTCTTTGTCATCTTACCAAGTAAACAAGACTCACATATCTCAAATGATTCAAAATCGAAGAGTGAAGCAATCCATCCTTGTGGAGCTTCTCCATGCGTTTCGATTTATATGGCCTAAGCGACAATGCCGGATAAACGTGGGATTTGTATCATTTGGGAGTTGCCTCTCGAATTAATGTTATAGATGGGAGATGCTTCAAGATTCAAAACGTATAATCCATTCACCAATGGTGTATGAAAATAGAACATATCTCGGAGATAAACTGAACAACCATTGTCCATTGATCTAAAATCATATCCTTCCGCTTGCAAACATGAAGCGGAAATAATGTTTTGACATAGAGTTGGAACACAAAAACAATTATTTAATTCCAAAACTAATCCGAAGGTAAATGAAGTGACGTAGTGCCGACAACAATTGTTGCAACACTTGCTCCATTGCGACGTGCGGTTCACCTCGCCCCTTCTCAAGCTTCTACTTCTTCTCATTCCCTACAACGATTTTTGCAAATATGAGCTACGATCCGGTATCAAATACCCAAGAGTCGTAGGTGAAGTAGCAAGATTAATGTCTATAACATTAATACCTGGCGAAGTTGCACTTTTCTTCTTTTTGAGATCCTTTGTGTACTTCTTGCAGTTTCTTTTCTAGTGACTGTCTCCTTGCGTAGAAGCAAACAACATCCGATGCCGCCAACCCCTTCTTGCCCTTCTTTGTGTTGGACGCATTTGCGATCTCATCGGGAGTTAGTTTCCTCTTGGTGCAAAGTTTCTTGACAGTGGTTTGTGCTTAGCCTTCTGCATCATCATCACATGATGACCGTTTTTCTGGATACTCTCCTCGCCGTATTTAGCATCCCATGCAATTCGACCAAGGTCTTATCCATATTGTTCATGTGATAATTTAATATGAATGACTCAAAGCTCGGAGGGAGCGAGTGGAGAATCACATCGGTAGCCAACTCTTGGCTAAGGGGAAACCTAGTTTTTCCGGACTCTCAATGTAGCCAATCATTTTTATCACATGCGGATCGACGGGACTCCCCGCACGCAAACGGGGACTTTGAGGTGTTGAACCTCTCGGCCCTAGCTTGGTTCTCAAACATGCCACGCAGATCCCTGAATAATAGTATGAGCATCGTTGCTCTCGTATTGCTTCTAAAGCTCGAGGACATTGTAGCAAGCATGAGATAACTTATGTTTACGACATCATTAGTGTGCTTCTCATAAGCCCTCCGTGCAAGTAGCATTAGCATTATTAGGCAACTCATCTGGATAGGGTACTTCAAGAACGTACTCCTTGCGCTCTTGCTTGAGAACAATTCTCAAGTTGCGATACCAATCCATAAAGTTTATTCCGTTCAATTTTTCTTTCTCGAGAATAGATCGCAAATTAAAGGTACTGGGTGTAGTATTAGCTGTCATTATTCTACAACGAAAAAGCAAAGTTTAGCACAATGTTTATGCTATGTCTATTGCTAAATTGTTTATACTCCCATTACGTATTTTTACACCTTCCCTCTAGGTTACGTATTGGATCAAGATCCACATGTTAGTTAATTTCTTGTGAGCTTTGGCATCACTGCTAGAATATTAGTAACATAGGTAAGCAACACCTTGCTAATCACATCTCTATGTGACTCTTGTTGTTGGGTATGACATCTCCATGCCCGACGCCAACCTATGCCCCATGGCCCAAAACTATTTTGATAGCCTTGTTAAGTAAACCAAATGCTCCCGCTGTATATGTCCGACATATACCCCATCATGTTATGATAGAGAATGACACTCGCTTTGGCGGACCCACAATTGACGAGCATAACGGTGACGGGTGCAACATTTGGAAGGGCATCATTACTACTTAATTTTGTGAGGGATACTATCCTATCAAACAAACATATCACATATATGAAAGAGTAGAATAGTATATAATGAAATAGTATGGCCCCCTTCACATGGTGATCTCCATCTCCATGTCGACGCTGAGGATCTCCATCTTCGGCACCATCTTCCAATGTGCATGATGCTTGATTTCTTAAAACTAAGCTACTACTATAGAAGCTATAATTGAAGATTACATCGACTCGTAGGTCATGAAAGAATATTACAAGTATTGCACGTATGAATGAATATTACAGGGATTGCACATATGAAAGAATATTACACGCATCACATGCATCTCATACATACAATAGGGCCATATCATCTCAATGCATTCTCTGCAAAAACAAGTTAGGCATAGAACGTTTTCTACCTATCGCAGAGGTACAGTATCGAGACGACCTATAAGGGGGGACGCACACGGCGGTTCTGCTACGAGATAGCTTCGGCATAATCAAATTATACTGTTCTGATACACCACATGAAATTCATAGATCCAATCTATGAAATCGCTTACAGAAACAATATCGGCATAATCACATTATGTTGTACCGATACACTATCAAGGGAGATGGTTTGCGTAGGCGTGAGGCAACAAATAAGATCGGACTACGAGATAGCTTCGGCGTAATCACATTATGCCACTCCGATACACTATCAAGGAACGCTATCCCGAAACTGACTCAAACCGAGTTCTATGGATATTGCTTCGATGTAATCATATTACGTCGTTCTGATACACTATCAAGGAATGCAATTACCATCTACTTTCCTCAACATATCCCGTAAAACTGATTAATCTAATCAACCCATGTGCAAAACTTGTTCCAGGTCCAATCTAAAACCCGAACTAAGCAAGATTAGCTCTGATATCACTGATGGCTTACGCGCAAGCTACAATAGCTAATAACAAAAATTTCTACCGTGCAAACTAGGAACCTTGCAAGAAAGGGTCGATAGGTCGTTACCTATTGAAGTAGAGTGTAGCGAATATAGCCAATCGGGAGCTATCCAATCCAGAATAGTACTGGCCGATCACAGCCGATTCGTTGACAGTCGATTCCCCAAGTCGACAGCCGATTCCCGCAGCCGATGCACCGATTCCGTAGCCGATCTGCCGCAGCCGCCTCGCTCCGATGCCCCTAACCGCAACCGATTCGTAGCCGACAAATAGGACCGTAGCTAGCAGTGCCTCTACTGGTATCCACACATCCGGGAATAGAACGCCTAACACCCATGTGCTAGCACAAGATGCAAGGCTAGGGTTTGGCTCAGAAGTTGGGAGGGTTTCTATGGAGATCTTGAACTCGCCAACTTCTGTTGCGTTCGGTTCAATGCAATCCAATGAAAAAATCAATGCCGCAACTCTCCACCCCTCGCCCCTTTATATAGAGTTGGCCGACTGGGTCTAGTGGCCAATCGGGACTCTATTTCGAATCGGATACTATTCGAATTCATAGAGTAGGCCACCCATACGTCGTAAGCCCATAGGACTCTATCCGATCAAATCCCTATCCGATCGAGCCGTATCCGAGTCCAACTAGAATGCTTGTTCTTATATCCTTAAGCGTGCGACCTCTTAGGTTCAGGTATACTCGGTTTCGGCTCAGGTCCAACTCAGCCGATTTGTCAACAGCGGCGCCTAGCAACACATATGGACACCATAGTATACAAGAATATAATATTGGCTCAACCCGTAATGTGTACATATATCCTTTTGCCTCACGATACCAATTAAGTGTAGGCAAGATGTGTGACATCCCTTCAATAGCTTAACCATTCACTCGAACCGTATTGGATTATCTGTCTTTTGATTGACTCCTCAATCAACTCGGCATGGCCATGCACTTCCATAATCCATTACCTCGAGGGCCAGAGATATCTCTCCAAAGGAGGGGCAAATTCCATCTTGATCACTCACATCCCACTCCATGTTTCATAGCAAACCCGAAGACTACTTTTATAACTACCCGATTACGGAATAACGTTTGCGTCCCAAAGTAGGCTACTACACATGTTGGAATCCATGATGATCTCAGGTCTAAGGACTTTGCACCAACACTACTTGAGACCAACTAATGGCACATTAATTCCCTGTAGTGTCTCATGGTGGGTCTATCCAACAATGTGTTCTCTAACACATGTCCACGTATATTGATTTGGTATCTCCATACCATGATCTATGAGACATGATCATCAATCAAATAAACATGCCGATCTTAGAATCATATTTGTTCCAACAATATGACATATGATCGGGATCGTTTAGAAATAGATTCATACATAAAGAGTCTCATAAATAAGTCACATACTTATTGATCAATATAAGTTGTCTATTTCATGGAACAAAATAACACTTTATTCATAAATACATAAACATTGACCATGATATCCAACATCTTCATGTTGCCTCTAGGTCATATCACTAACACGCGGGACAGCGCGACAACTCAGGATGGCACGGCAGCGGTTAGGGTTAGGCGCGGGAGATTTATAGTGGGCTCGGCAGATCGGTTAGGGCACGAATCGGCCGAGAAAAGTTCACCATTGTTCTCGGAGTTGGAGAGAGACAGAAATATCCAACGACAGTTTCGATTCAGTTTCCTGGCCGGTGCGGGCGCGAATTCGGCGGTGCGGGGCGTGGATAGGTACGACGCGGGGGAGTGCGGCTCGGGCGCGGGCGACGCGAATGGCGCAGCGGCGGCAGCCCGGTCGGGCATGGGGGCGACGGGCCCGATAGGTGTGCCCCACCTATCGGCGGCCCGAGGGAGCTGGGAGGGCCGACAGACTTCAGCGTGGAGCGGCGACGGCTCGTGGGCCTCGACCCACGGCTGGGGAGGAAGGAGCGCGTGCGGGCGGGCGACTTTGGGCGGCGCCGAAGGAGATTGGAGGGGAAGCCGTACGGGATGAATAGGAAAATCGGAAAATATTTCCGTGGACTTAATTTAATTGTGAATAATTCATTTAATTGTTTAAAAATATTTCTAGTGCTCGAAAAATCCACTAAAATTCCAGTCAATATATTTTCACATGTAGAATCCAAGAAAAATCCTACCATGCCATTTCCACTTATTAATTGTATTTTAAATTTAATTGTTTGCTCTAGAATAATTCCAAAATTCCAATTCTTTTGGAAAATTATTTGAATGATTTTTAAGAGGGCTAAACTCAGGGTGCGACACTGTCTAATTCCATGAACATTCCGGCCGCGTCAGAAACCTTCACATGTTATTAATTAAATTATCAAGGTTTATATATTCACAAATAAATAAAATAGAAAAAAATGAACAAAATAAACAAATAAGAAAATAAACCTTGTCTTGAATGGTTGCACCACTTTGATTCCTACGCTCAATTGCTTCGTAGCATGCACAAAACTTGTTCACTTGGTCCAAAATAGTCATCCATCTATGCATAAAGGAACTCTCTGTTCTGGAGGCTTCAGTTGTCTTGTGTTTCTTGTAGAAAGCATGAATTCTACTCCAGAATGAGCCACGAGGCTGATTAGCCCCATGCACAGGATATTTGCTCGTGTTCAACCAAGCTTCAACAACAACTACATCCTCCTTCGGATCAAAGGTTTTTGTCCTCTTTGAATAAGGCCTTGTACAGTGAGGATGTGGAGCACCTCCACTTGCCTGCACTTTTAAAGACATAATTTTTAAGATAAAGAAAATATTTCTTTGGAACGCATATCAAAATACACAGACGTAGAACAACATATAGGGGGATTTTAGATGGCACAGTGAAACAAAACAAGTGGAATCTAGAGAACTTCAAGTGCTCCTATATGACATTATATGCTATGTGAAATGGTGCAAAATTAGTTGTATATAAATTTCTCCGGTATTTCAATTACAATGGTACTCCTCTAAGATCACTACTAGGCATAATTTTTAAAATAATGATATTGGAACAAATAACAACACAAAGTAGTTTTGGGACAATGTAGTGAAACGAAATGAGTGGAACCTAAAGAATTTTAAGTGCTCCTATATCACATCATATGCTATGTGAAACGGCAAAAAATAGTTGTATATAATTTACGCCCAAATATGAGTCAATTCTTGTATTTTAGTGATATACACTAGGGTATCCCAAATTATTCTAGGTAGCTATGGGGGTATTTATACAGGTGGGAGGACGAGCTGGGGATGTATTCCAACCCTAGGACGGGTCCGTAATGGACTCAACTTGATACAAGACCCATAAGCCCAATTTGGCGGCGCTGCACCTCGGACATAACAAGGTAGCTGTACTATATTAATGATTGCAGCCGGCTCGTAATAGATATGGAAGTGAGGCTAGATTCTTTGTAAAGCAGACTTCATAATGTTTCCATGAAGTACTTAAACGTCCAAATCAGAGTCCGTATGAAGCCGTGGCAACCGTTACAAGTTAACACTGTCCTATAATCCGAATCTAGCACCAAAATATGTTGGATTAGATCTTTTTCTTTTCTTGGACCAAAAGTGACATGGTGACCTGGTGGAGGACAGTGGGAATACTTGGATTTGGAGGTTGCGGCGCACCCCACTTGGGCCGGGGTCCCAGATGAAGTTACAAGCCCATAGGCCCATTACAGGTGATGCAACTCCTTGTTTCTATGATTGCTGCTGATTGGGATAGAATTTGGAGATGAGGCTGGGTCTGTTGGAAAGAGGACTCCGAGAGCTTTCCATCAAGTACTCTTGGACCCAAATCGAAGCATGTATGCATCTTTGGCAGCCGTTTGAATTCAGTGTTGTTAGAACTGGACGAATTGGATTTCCAGAATTTTTGAAGCTTGATCGTGATATCTTCCTATTGACATATGATATGAGCAACGGTTGTATCCATAGTAGTCATGGTCACATCATCCTTCCTTTCTTCACGGAACACCGTCCTCGGTTTTTCCATATGGTTCTTGTTGCGTAGTGCATGATCTTGCCCACTACAGTGTCTACATGAAAAGAAACGCAACAAAATTTCGTCATGTAATATCATTAGTTTTTTAGCAAATAGTATTAATCTCCTATGGAACAAATGTACCTATTAATGGAGATGGACGACAACGAACATAGGTACCACATTGGATTATTTCGCTTGCGGCTCATTTTGCTCCTCTTCTTCAGAAGTCAAGTAGTCATGTGGCACAACTACCTGGGAGTATGGTGACCACATTGAGTGATCCGGTTGCTCCTCTTCCTCAAAACCATCCTATTCTTTCAAATCAAAACAGTACAAACTCGAGATAACCTGATTATCAATAACATGTTTCTCTAACATGTAATTTTTATCTACGGCTCAGGAGGTTCTAAATCCGAACATATGTAAACTCTATGTACCAAATATGTTCCTCTATCATTATATTTGCCAAAGATATGAAAAACAACATTAATTGGACATGACACATCAGACTTAGCAAATAGTTTCTCCTTCAAATTATCGAGCTCGCAAAAATCATCAAATAGAACATAGCCCAAAGATAACAATTCATGTTCCTCAACTTCATTAGTGATTTGAACAACATGCTTAAAATCAGCACGTAAAGAACTGACACTAGAAATAGCATGTTCATTTACTAGTTGTGGCATTGATATAAATGAAGCATTATCACACAACTCTTCTTTATCACATGGAACAACAAGTAATCAACTTGTGACAAAGGAATCTCAGCAAGTGGTTTCACTAATGGTTGCTCTACTATACCATGTAAAGCGGACATGTGTATCTCAGCTTGAGAAAACTCACCTTCATTTATCTCAGCACTATTTATTACCTTGCAAACTTTCTACAGATATTTTAGGTGCTTCATGCTTCTCACCTTTCTTCTCCTCCTCTTGGTGAATATTTCGAACTTCCTGCAAAGCGTTACTAACAACAGACACAAAACCTTGAAAGTTTGCACTTGTAACATCCTAAAATTCAAAGGGTTAAAAATCAAAAATTAAAATTTGGAACTTACAAAAAGTTTTGAAGGATTGCATCATGTCAAATTTATTGCCTCTTATTCGTAAGTCTTTGTTGCGGAGTTATGAATAAAAGAAAATTTATTTAAAAAAGGGAAAAGTCGATAGGGGTTTGAAAATCCTAAAAGGAAAGGAAAAGTTGCAAAACATATGCTAAGAATAAAATTATTAAAATATAGACTTGAGGAAAGCTACGATTTAATTAAGATTTACTTTTGGACCAAAATTATATTTAATTTCATGGGTAAAATACAAACAATTACTAAATATAAACAAAAAGGAAATTATAAAAAAATAAAGTTGGGCAAAATTTAAAATTTAATTAAATTTGCTTTTGGGACAAAATTTTATTTAAACTTATAGGTGAAGTGTAAAAGGAATGAGTAATAATATTATTAAAATAAAAATATAATAATAAAAAATAAACTGTAAATCGGAAAAGTGCGATTTTCATTGTGCACAACGTGTTCGGCCGGTCCCCGAGCCCCGCGCCACCTTGCGCCGCGTGCACGTCGCGTCAACATCGCGACCCCCTAGCCCCGCGCCACCTCTACGCACGCTGCTCGCACCCGTCCCATCGCTGCGCGTCGCCGTTGCCCTGCTGCGCTCCCCCGAGCCCCGCGCTGCCTCTGGTCGCGCCGCGCCGATCGTCGCCATCGCCACCCGTCGCATCACAATCGCATCGCCATCGCCACACACCGCGTCTCTCTCTCCCCGTGCGTCTATAAATCTCCTCCCACCCCTTTTCCTTTCTCCCCACATTGTCCCCCCATTCCTCCTCTATTTTTCCCTTCTTCGAGCGTCGCGCCTTCGCCACCTTGCACCGCCACTGTCACCGTCTTTGCCCTTGCCGCCACGCCGGTAAGCCCCCCCTTTGTCCCCCTTTCCCTTTGCCCATGCTGCCGTGCCGCGTGCGCCTATGCCTGTCCCCGTCCTGGGTCGGTCGAGCCGAAGGGAAAAGGAAGCAGAGAGGAGAGAAAGGAAGAAACCGAGGAAGAGGTAGGCAGGAAGAGGAAGAAGAAGGAAAGAGGGAGGGAAGGAAAAAGAAAAGAGAAAAAGAAAGAAAAGAAAAGAGAAAAAGAAAAGAAGAGAAAAGAGAAAAGAAAGAAAAGAAAAAGAAAAAGAAAAGAAGAGAAAAGAGAAAAAGAAAGAAAAGAAAAGAGAAAAAGAAAGAAAAGAAGAAAAGGAAAGAAAGAAAAAGGAAAAAGAAGAAGAAAAAGAAAAAGAAAAATAGGAAAATATTTTGGGAAAAGATTTAAAGTAAAAAACTATTTTTTCTTTCCTAAAATAAAAATTGATTAGGAGATAATTATAAGATAGATATAAATTTTAATGTTAGGAATTTAATTATAATGTGGAATTGTTATTAGGAATATAATTGTGAATTAATTTGTTAGTGAACCCTACTTTTATCATATGGATTTTCTAAAATTTAAATTCTAAATTATTAATTATAGTTTTATGCTTTAGGGTAATTTTTTTGGATTTAATTGCTTTTAGCCCTCGGGCTTGTCCGCCGATAAAATTGGAGGTTTACAATATCTTTGCTGGTATAATATTTTTGAATCGTCGATCGCAATACTTCTAAAATTTAAAGTGTATTAAATTGAAATATTACCACCTCGTAGTTAATCGAATAGGTTTGGATGAAAACTCTTCAAACTATTGTAACTCACTCACCTTAACCGATTTTTGGTGAAACTTGAACCTAAATTCACCTAAAATCATAGTCTAGTTTTAGGAGCCACTTTTGTGATTTATTTGGCATCCTGGTGATTTTATTTGAATTATAATCGAATTCAATCGGATCTCCCGCACGTATTTATAGAGTCCGAGGGAGCCGTTGAGTGTGCCGAAGACCAAAGTCAACAAGGTTGCGAGCAAGGCAAGTCATCACTACCTTTGAGCATGTTGAACCATTTTGCGAACTTATGTTGTTTCCAAAATCAAATATGCACGCTATACACATACGAACTCCCATACTTGTTATATGCCATGCCATGATGTTGAATACTTGTATATTCTTTGTACCAAGTATCGTGTGTTCGAAGTCAACCTTCGACAATGCTTAGCCCATGCTAATTTAGATTCATGCATATTCATATTTATCAAATGCTATATGCTTGGGCAACTACCCTCGGAAAGGTGGTTGATATACAGCATGTGGAGACATGAGTGCCACATTGCCATCACAATGATGAAATAATTTTGGATGAAAACTAAACACCAAACAAATGTTTTAGACTGGGACGGCTGGATGATTTGGGTGGAATCCGGTTAAGGCAAGTGTCGTCCCTGGTCAATTAAGGACCGATCCATGAGATAAACATAAAACGAGCTAGTACATCCATACTTCTCAATGGATATAGACCTAGCAGAGTAAATAGCCGAGCGGAGGCGGTATCCCTGCATAGTGGTTCACTTGGGTGTGTCAATAGACGGGAAGCCTACGGGGCGGGAAGCCTACAGAAGGGGTAACCATCGGTGGGTGACCGAACTAGAACTGAAACTAGACTTAATTACAACTAAGAATGTGTGAGTTTTCCCTTCTCGGGAGTGCCAAAACTCCTCTCACTGCTAGAAACCGTGTACGACTAGAGTGCATGAGGGCTCAAGTTCATGGAGCGAGGTACTGCCAAAGTGAGGTTATTAAAAGGCTTTGCCATGATGCGTCTCTTTCGTTGGGACTTCGGCTCATGTGTTGGGTAAGTTACAGAGTACAGGTGAAGTGTACATCCACTGCAGTGTGAGTAAAACAATATATTCGAATAGCCGTGCTCGCGGATACGGAGCATCGAGACAAGTTTTTTGCTTGGCTAGACTCTAAATTTTAAAATTATGGGATGGGCATGCATAATGATTTTATGTGCTGGTGGCTCAACTTCTCAGGAATCGAGAAGGGGTAGACCCCAGAAAATCATGACGATCTAGTGGCAGGAAGATATCCTTGAGATCACAATGGATGGTGGACAAAACCGTCGCTGATTAAACAAACTATGGAAATAAAACTTGACCAGTCTTAGGTCATAGATTTGTGAAAAGAATTGCAAAACTAGCTTTATGCAAAAGAACCATAGTCGTTCCTTGATTATCCCCTATCATATGCATCGTTGTTGTGGTGGCTTGCTTAGTACGGTTGGTACTCACCCTTGCTTTACGCAAAACATTCAGAGATGGGCGATGAAGACCCTGAAGATCTGTACAAGTACTATCAGGAGAGTATGGAAGACGATGGCGCTCAGTAGGTCTTAGACTCTGTCGTTGCCTGTGGCAATGGCGTGCCGCTGCCTTATCTATATTCTGCTTTTGCTTGTATTATGGACCATTTGGTCCTATGTTCTAGACAATGCCTTCGGGCGCTATATTGTAATAATTCACGTAAGACGATTAATGTATTTGTGCACTTGATGATTCAGTAATGTAATCGTGGGTACCAGACTACTCGATCCAGGGAAATGGTACTATGAACATGAAGGATTCCTATTACAAAAACGTGGGTCCGCAAAACTGGTATCAGAGAGTGCGACTGTAGTATAAGACCAATGGTGCCCCACCCCCTTTGTAGTTGGCTAAAGGGAGAAATCCCCATCTAGGATTATTTTGAAAATAAAAACATTATGTCTATAAAACAAAATGTGTTTCCCCCTATACTCTTGTCCCTTGTCTCCTTATAAAATTTGTTTTACTTCCACATCCCCCTAACTCTAGTTTTCTTGAAAATAGATGGCAGGACAAGGTCAGATCGGAGCCTGGGAGGTCGAGGTTCCAAGAGAGGATGGATATATTTTGCAGTTACAACAACTGATGTGGTGCCTAAGATACCCTGAGTTACCTACCTACATGTGTAGGAGGTTCGGTACTGGAGATCGTCCCGAGTGGGAGGCTACCATGGCGATCAAGCCCCGTGTTGCTTGTGGGCTGGAGTTCCGCATCAGGATGCGCTACCGATGTGACTCGACGGAGGCTGCAGTTCAGGACACTGCCCGAGCGAAATTCCTCCATCTTAACGCCATCCACAGGGCTGAGTTGGCGAGGACTGAGTTTGCACATCACCCGTATCGAGAGGATGACAACCCTGGTTCCTGCGACTGGTTGAACGACTAGACGAGAGGTCTACACTGGCATTGGTCTTGTTTTGGATGGCTTTTGGGACAGCAAGAACCACACCCCCCTTAGTAGTTAATGATTGCATGGCAGTAGTTCGGTATTAGCTTGGCGTTGTATTTTGTGGGACTGCGTATGTGCATTCCATTGTATCAGCTATTGATGTATTGACTAAGGACCTATGTAATGATCTATGGTTATGTTATGAATGAGTTTATTCCACCATGCTTTCCCCATAAAAGATCACCTTAACCAACCCAAAATAAAAAGAGTAGGATTATACTTTAGTAGGTCAAGGCTCTTACTTATCTACGTTCTACAGATGGTTTGCCGATGTCGGGCAACGACCACCAATGAAAACCCACCAGAGCCCAACCCCACCACTTTGGCTAAGGTCATGGCTGTACAAACCCAGCTGTTGCAGGCCATCGCCAACAATCAAGGACGCCGCAGAAGCTCAAGCCTTGGCGAATTTATGAGAGTCAAGCCACCCACCTTCGCTACGACAAAGGAACCCATGGATGCGGAGGATTGGTTGCGTGTCATAGAGAAAAAGGTGACCCTTGTGCGTGTGTGTGAAGCCGACAAAGTGATCTTTGCCGCAAACCAACGGGAAGGACCTGCTAGTGACTCGTGGGATACCTATAAGGAAACTCGAGCAGATGATGCTACGGAACCCACATGGGAGGAATTCGTCGCCGCCTTTTGCAAGAACTTCGTGCCTGCGGCAGTGATGCATATGAAGAAGAATGAATTCAGGAGGCTGCGACAAGGGAAACCACTATGCAAGAATACCTAAACCGGTTCACCCAGCTTACTTGCTATGACTACTGGTGACTTAGTAGATGAAGAAGAGAAGATCGACAAGTTCATCGAGGGACTGAATGACGAATTGCGAGGGCCTATGATTGGACAAGATCATACCAACTTCTAGAATCTAATCAACAAGGTATTGAGGCTGGAGCACGATCAGAAGACGGTGGAAAACAACTGCAAGAGGAGACTCGCTATGGCCCGCCCACTTCAGGGAGCGCCTCAGCGTCCTAAGGGAGCCACTCCATCTGGATGGAAGCAAACTGTCATGGCAACCAGCCATCCTACTACACCTGGCAATGTCAGCAGGCCGACAGTGACTCGGTTCCATAATCCGACACCAACCCTGGCTGCTCCAGGACAGCAGAATGTGAACTGCTTCAACTGTGGAGAGTTTGGGCACTATGCCAACAACTGCCCCAAGCCATGTAGCACCCCTATTCGTACCGGCGCCAACGCAACGGTTGTACGTGGTACAGCTACCCCTGCTGCTAGACGCGGTCTGTTCAGGACGCCGCAACCCAATGAGTCTGCTACTGGATTTTGTCGCGGAAAAGTGAACCATGTGCATGTTGAAGAGGCACAGGAAGATCAGAGCGTACTGATGGGTATGTTTTTTATCAACTCTGCCGCAGTTAAAGTCTTATTTGATTCCGGAGCATCGCATTCGTTCATATAATCAAAGATAAGCAAACAACACAACCTACACCGGGTGGAACTTAAGAGACCCATGTTAGTGCACTCACCCGGGGGAGATATAACCGTACCCCATGCTTGCATCAACGTGCCCATCCGAATTAGAGACGTGGTATTTCTCTCAAATCTTATGGTACTACCGCCACAAACTCTCGATATTATACTGGGAATAGACTGGTTAACTAAAAACAAGGGAGTCATAGACTATGGCCGAAGGGAGGTCACTGTGTCCACCCCATGGGGATCAGCGATGAACATAGCCGTGGATCGAGACCCGATGTTATGTGAGCGAGCTGCGGGAGTATTCACCATGCTACCCATGAGCGGATGCCAGTAGTGCAGGATTACCCAGATGTATTTCCTGAGGATTTACCCGGAATGCCCCCTGACTGTTACATAGAGTTTATTATTGATCTAATGTCTGGTACTGCCCCCATATCCAAGAGGCCCTACCGGATGCCGGCTAACGAGCTAGAAGAACTCAAGAAGCAGATCAGAGAATTACAAGAAAAGGGATTCGTACGCCTTAGTTCCTCTAATTGGGGAGCCCCGGTATTGTTTGTCAAGAAGAAGGACGGAAGTTTGAGAATGTGCATGGATTACCAGTCGTTGAATGAAGTGACCATCAAGAACAAGTACCCATTACCCCGAATCGATGACTTATTTGATCAACTCAAGGGTGCCAAAGTGTTCTCGAAGATTGATCTTTGGTCAGGATACCACCAGTTGAAGATTAGAGCCGGAGATATTCCCAAGACATCGTTCTCAACGCGCTATGGACTATATGAGTTCACCATAATGTCCTTTGGATTGACCAATGCCCTAACATATTTCATGAACCTCATGAACAAGGTATTCATGGAATATGTGGATAAGTTCGTGGTAGTGTTCATTGATGGCATTCTTATCTGTTCCAAGAACGATGAGGAACATGCAGAGCACCTACGTCTAGTGTTGGAGAAGCTACGAGAGCATCAGTTGTATGCAAAATTTAGTAAATGTGAGTTCTAGCTTAAGGAAGTTGCCTTTCTTGGTCATGTAATCTCAGCCGGAGGAGTAGCAGTAGATCCTGCCAAGGTCGAGGCTGTTATGGAATGGAAAGCACCTAAGCCGGTAAGAGAGGTCCGGAGTTTGTTGGGATTGGCTGGGTATTACCGGAGATCTACTGAAGGATTTTTCACAATAGCTAGACCCATGACTCAACTCTTGAAGAAGGAAAAGAAATTCGCCTGGACCGAGCAATGTCAGCAAACTTTTGATCAGCTGAAAGAAAAGTTAACCACCGCCCTAATTCTAGTCCTACCTGACAACCGTAAGGACTTTGTGATATACTGTGATACTTCCTGACAAGGACTGGGAGGAGTATTGATGCAGGATGGAAAGGTCGTGGCATATGCCTCGAGACAACTGCGATCCCATGAGGAAAACTCCCCTACACATGATTTAGAATTGGCAGTAGTTGTTCATGCGTTAAAAATCTGGAGACACTACCTGATCGGGAATCGTTGCAATATATACACTGACCACAAGAGCATAAAGTATATCTTTACTCAGATTGATCTCAACCTACGACAGAGAAGGTGGCTAGAATTGATCAAGGATTACGATCTAGGAATCCATTACCACCTCGGCAAGGTGAATGTAGTGACCGACGCTTTAAGCCGCAAATCCCAATGCAGCCATATGAGACTGGAAGGCATGGCCATTGAGCTTCAAGAAGAAATGGCTCGACTTAACCTGCACCTGATTCCTCGCGGAGAATTAAACTCGCTGGAAATCCAACCTCCTCTGAGGACCCAAATAGAAGAAGCTCAAAACAAAAATGGAGAAATCCAAATGATCAAGAAGCGCATGGCCGCTGGGCACGCGAAGGAATTCACAACAGATGACAAAGGAATCCTGTGGTATAAGAAAAGGATCTACGTGCCTGGACAAGGTGGTTTGAGAGGGTTGATTCTGAAGGAAGCCCACAAATCCGCATATTCACTACACCCTAGCAGCACAAAAATGTACCAGGATTTGAAGGAGGAATACTGGTGGCCCAACATGAAGAGAGACATAGCTGAATACGTGGCCATATGCGACGTATGTTAAAGGGTAAAAGCTGAGCATCAACGATCGGCAGGTTTGTTGCAACCGCTCAAGGTTCCCGAATGGAAATGGGATGAGATATGCATGGATTTTATTGTCGGATTACCTAAGACTGTCACGGGATATGACTCTATCTGGGTGATCGTAGATCGACTCACCAAGACTGCCAGGTTTATCCCCATAAAGACCAATTAAAATAGTGCTAAGGTTGCGGAATTATACATGTCCCGGATCGTGTGCCTTCATGGAGTACCAAAAAGG
Source organism: Oryza australiensis (assembly GCA_019925245.2). Classification (NCBI taxonomy): domain Eukaryota; kingdom Viridiplantae; phylum Streptophyta; class Magnoliopsida; order Poales; family Poaceae; genus Oryza; species Oryza australiensis. Next base: position 1,591,508 of record JAIFGZ020000239.1, read on the forward strand.
ATTATATCAGATCGCGGTACTCAATTCACGTCATATTTTTGGAGCAAGGTTCATGAGGCACTTGGGAGTCACCTTGCTTTTAGTACCGCATATCACCCATAGACCGACGGGTAGACAAAAAGGACAAATCAAGTTCTTGAGGATATGCTGAGAGCTTGTGCGTTGGACTTTACCAAGGATTGGGAAGATGCCTACCCTACGCTGAATTTTCCTACAAAAACAATTATCAAGCAAGTCTGAAGATGTCGCCGAATGAAGCACTGTTTGGTCGACGATGCCGAACCCCATTGATGTGGTTATAAACCGGTGAACGAGCCATGTTTGGACCTAACATAATCAAAGAAGCTGAGGAAAAGGTCCGTTTGATCCAAGATCGACTAAAGGTAGCTCAATCCCGACAGAAGAGCTACGCGGATACTCGACGAAGTTTAATGTAGGTGACTATGTGTACCTGAAAGTCTCTCCGCTACGAGGAACCAAGAGGTTCAAGGTCAAAGGGAAGCTTGCGCCTAGATAAGTGGGACCATTCCTGATAAACGCCAGAAGAGGCGAAGTGGCCTACCAGCTAGAACTACTAGAAAATATCTCTGATGTACACCTAGTGTTCCATGTGTCACAATTGAAGAAGTGTCTGCGTGTGTTGGAAGAACGAGCCCCCTTGGAAGATATCCATATTAACAGTGATCTCACATACCCTGAGCACCCGGTGAAGATATTGGACGAGGCAGAGAAGAAAACCCAAACCAAGTTGTGGCGCATGTACAAAGTGCAGTGGAGCAATCACACCGAAGACAAGGCCACTTGGGAGAGCGAAGATTTTCTAAGGACCGATTGCCCACACCTACTCGACAATCGGTAAGAAATCTCGGGACGAGATTTATTTAAGAGGGGTAGGTTTGTAACACCCTAAAATTCGAAGGCTAAAAAATCAAAATTTAAAATTTAGAACTTATAAAATTTGTTGAAGGATTGCATGGTGTCAAATTTATTGCCTCTTATTCACAAGTCTTTGTTGCCAAGTTATGAATAAAAGAAAATTTATTTTATAAAAAGGGAAAAGTCGATAGGGGTTTGAAAATATATGCTAAGAATAAAATTATAAAAATATAGACCGGAGGAAAGCTAAGATTTAATAAAGATTTACTTTTGGACCAAAATTATATTTAATTTCATGGGTAAAATACAAAAATTACTAAATTATATCAAAAAGGAAATTATAAAAAATAAAGTAAGGTAAAATTTAAAATTTAATTAAATTTGCTTTTGGGACAAAAATTTTATTTAAATTTATAGGTGAAGTGCAAAAGGAATAAGTAATAATAATATTAAAATAAAAATATAATAATAAAAAAATAAACTGGAAATTGGAAAAGTGCACGTTCATTGTGCGCAAGGTGTTCGACCAATACCCGAGCCCCGCACCGCCTTCCGCCCCACACACGTCGCACGCGCGTCGCGTCAACACCGCGTCGTCCAGAGCCCCGCGCCACCTGCGCACGCACCAACACAGGCCCATCCAATCGCCGCGCGTCACCGTCGCCCTGTCATGCTCCCTCGAGCCCCACGCCACCTTAGGCCGCGCCGCACCGACCGTCGGCATCGCCGCCCGTCGCATCACCATTGCATCGCCATCGCCGCACGCCGCATCTCTCTCTCGCCGTGTGTCTATAAATCCCCTACCACCCCTCTTCCTTCCTCCCCACATCTTTCGCCCATTCCTCCTCCATTTTTCCCTTCTTCGAGCGCCGCGCCTCCGACACCTTGTGCCGCCGCTGTCGCTGCCTTTGCCCTCGCCGCCGTGCCGGTAAGGCCCCCCCTGTCCCCCTTCCCTTTCGCCTATGTTGTCGCGCCACATGCGCCTATGCCTGCCCCACGCTGGCTCGGCCGAGCCTAAGGGAAAAGGAAGCAGAGAGGAGAGAAAGGAAGAAACAGAGGAAGGGGAAGGCAGGAAGAGGAAGAAGAAAAAGGGAGGGAAGGAAAAAGAAAAGAAAAAGAAAGAAAAGAAAAGAGAAAAAAAGAAGAGAAAAGAGAAAAAGAAAGAAAAGAAAAGAGAAAAGAGAAAAGAAGAAAAGGACAGAAAGAAAAAGGAAAAGAAAAAGAAAAATAGGAAAATATTTGTGGAAAAGATTTAAAGTAAAAAACTATTTTTTTCTTTCCTAAAATAAAAATCGATTAGGAGTAATTATAAGATAGATATAAATTTTAATGTTAGGAATTTAATTATAATGTGGAATTGTTATTAGGAATATAAGCGTGAATTAATTTGTTAGTGAACCCTAATTTTATCATATGGATTTTCTAAAATTTAAATTCTAAATTATTAATTGTAGTTTTATGCTTTAGGGTAAAATTATTTTCGGATTTAATTACTTTTAGCTTGTCGGCCCGATAAAATTGGAGGTTCACAATATCTTTGCCGGTATAATATTTTTGAATCATCGATCACAATTCTTCTAAAATTTAAAGTGAATGAAATTGAAATATTACCACCTCGTAGTTAATCGAATAGGTTTTGGATGCAAAACTTCAAACTATTGTAACTCGCTCACCTTAACCCGGTTTTTGGCAAAACTTGAACCTAAATTCACCTAAAATCGTAAGTCTAGTTTTAGGCGCCGCTTTTGCGATTTATTTGGCATCTTGGTGATTTTTTTGAATTCTAATCGAATTCAATTGGATCTCTCGCATGTATTTATAGAGTCCGAGGGAGCCGTTGAGTGTGCCGAAGACTCAAGTCAACAAGGTTGCGAGCAAGGCAAGTCATTACTACCTTTGAGCATGTTGAACCCTTTTACGAACTTATGTTGTTTTCAAAATCAAATATGCATGCTATACACATGCGAACTCCCCCATACTTGTTATAGGCCATGCCATGATGTTGAATACTTGTATATTCTTTGTACCCTATAGTATCATGTGTTCGAAGTCAACCTTCGACAATGCTTAGCCCATGCTAATTTAGATTCATGCATATTCATATTTATCAAATGCTATATGCTTGGGCAACTACCCTGGGAAAGGTGGTTGATATACGGCATGTGGAGACATGAGTGCCACATTGCCATGACAATGATGAAATAGTTTTGGATGAAAACGAAACACCAAACAAATATTTTAGACTAGGGCGGCTGGATGATTTGGGTGGAATCCGGTTAAGGCAAGTGTCATCCCTGGTCAATTAAGGACCGAGCCATGAGATAAACATGAAATGAGCTAGTACATCCATACTTCTCAATGGGTATAGACCTAGCGGACTAAATAGCCGAGCGGAGGCGGTACCCCTGCATAGTGGTTCACTTGGGTGTGTAAATAGCCGGGAAGCCTACGGGGCGGGAAGCCTACAGAAGGGGTAACCATCGGTGGGTAACTGAACTAGACCTGAAATTGGACTTAATTACAACTTAAAGAATGTGTGAGTTTTCCCTTCCCGGGAGCGCCAGAACTCCACTCACTGCTAGAAACCGTGTATGGCTAGAGTGCATGAGGGCTCAAGTTCATGGACCGGGTACTGCCAAAGTGAGGTTATTGAAAGGCTTTGCCATGACGCGTCTCATTCGTTGGGACTTCAGCTCATGTGTTGGGTAAGTCATGAAGTACGCGTAAATTGTATATCCACTACAGTGTAAGTAAAAGAATATATTCGAATAGTTGTGCTCGCGGATACGGAGCATTGAGACAAGCTTTTTGCTTGGCTAGACTCTAAATTTTAAAATGATGGGATGGGCATGCATAATGATTTTATGTGCTGGTGGCTCAACTTCTCAGGAATCGAGAAGGGGAAGACCCTAGAAAATCATGACGATCCAGTGGCAGGAAGCTATCCTTGGGATCACAATGGATGATGGACAAAACCGTCGCTGATTAAACAAACTATGGAAATAAAACTTGACCAGTCTAAGGTCATAGGTTTGTGAAAAGAATTGCAAAACTAGTTTTATACAAAAGAACCACAATTGTTCCTCGATTATCCCCTATCATGTGCATCGTTGTTGTGGTGGCTTGCTGAGTACGATTGGTACTCACCTTTGCTTTACGCAAAACATTCCGAGATGGGCGATGAAGACCCTGAAGATCCGTACGAGTACTACCAGGAGGGCATGGAAGACGATGGCTTTTAGTAGGTCTTAGACTCGGTCATTTCCTGTGGCAATGGTGTGTCACTGCCTTATCTTCGCTGCCTTATCTATATTATGCTTTTGCTCGTATTCTGGACCATTTGGTCCTAAGTTCTAGACAATGCCTTGGGCACTATATTGTAATATTTCACGTAAGACGATTGATGTACCCGGGGTCCTCGGGTCAGGGTCGGAAGCCCGACCTCCTCTTAGGGTCGGTCGCCCCGACCTCCCCCCAGGTCCGACTTTGGCGTTTCTTATTGACCTCAGCTCATCAGCCTGACTTTAGATCTCCTTGGGTAAGAAGGCTTGGCTTGCAAGGTTCGCAGAGGAGGTAAGGAGGGGATAACTCGGTAGAAGATGTTGTCACCCAACAAGGATACACAGATAGTACCTGCAGAGGACAGATCCCAAGGTAGGATAGAGCACGACATGCCCACGGCGCGCAGGACTCGGAGGGATCTCTATGTACTTTTCAGATATTGTTTGTGCTTGCTTTTTAGTCTTTAGTCTTAGCTTTCTTAGCCCCCAAGTCCTCTTGTAACTGCCCCCCTTGAGCTATAAAAGGGAGGGCAGGGTGAACAGGCGAGATGGGACGCTTTGAGAACTCTTCTCTAAACTCTCTCCATTGTAATCCTTGTTCATACACCACCCCAACAAAGAACACTGGACATACGCCTATTATCCTCCGAGAGGGCTAAACCAGTATAAACTCTCTTGTCTCTTGGCTCGTTTGATACCTGAGTCGACCATCGGATCCATCAGTGAGACGCCCCGACCACTCTCTTTCACCTCCTTGGGTAGCCCCCTCGGAGGACTGCCGACCATCCCGTAGACAATCATTTTAGGTCTTTCCAAGATTGAAGTATTTTTTATGCCTACAAAGATGTCCTGCAGTTAGCACAAAACATGTTGGATTCAATCTCTTTCTTTTCTTGGGCCAAAAGTGATGTGTGACCCAGTGGAGGACATTGGGAATACTTGGATTTGGAGGTTGCGGCGCACCCCACTTGGGTCGGGGTCCCAGATGAAGTTACAAGCCCATAGGCCCATTATAGGTGATGCAACTCCTTGTTTTTGTGATTGTGGCTGATTGGGATGGAATTTGGAAATGAGGCTGGATCCGTTGGACAGAGGACTCCGAGAGCTTTCCATCAAGTACTCTTGGACACAAATCGGAGCACGTATGCATCTTTGGCAGTCGTTTGAATTCAGTGCTATTAGAACTGGACGAATTGGATTCCATAATTTTTGAAGCTTGATCTTGATATCTCCCTGTTGACATATGATGTGAGCAACGGTTGTATCCATAGTAGTCATGGTCACATCATTTAGTTACCATGATAATCCTCCAATTCCTTGATATTAGGGCGCTACTTCAAAAGGCGTGATTTTCAAAACTAAGTATATCTTCCTTTGAAACCCAAGACAAAATACGGACATAGAACAAAACACATGGGTTTTACAACAGCGCGGTGAAATGGAACGAGTGGAACCCAAAGAATTTCAAGTGCTTCTATATGACCTCATGCTAGGTGAATAGAAAATTTCTGTCCTGAAAGCGCATCTAGGCCCTTATTTTGATAGTTAATGACAATGCGGTTAGTCAGTACTACTATTTTATTTGAGAACATGTGAAGGAACATTTCTCCTTTATAAGTTGATATTTTAGGTAATAACCGTTCATGTTGCAAAAAGAATAAGTGTGGCTAAAGTACAAATGGAAAAATGTAATTTTTTCCTTTGATTGTGTCGATAAGAAAGACATACTATTAAATGAGATGTTGCCTTAATGTCTAGGAATAAGTTTGGCGCTTAAAATCTTTGTTGAAGTGTTTCTCATTCTTAAAATTTGCTCTTTGATGATTTTCGGAATTTCCAAAAAGCTTGAGCTAGCAAAAATGTTCTCTAGTGATTTTTGGATTTTTCGAAATGGTTATGGCAAGTGAATTTGCTCTCTAATGATTTTTTGGAATGTCTGAAAATGTATTTCGAGATTTTTGAAAATGTGAAAATGCTATATGATGATTCTTGGATTTACCAAAAATGAATTTCAAATTTTCTGAAACTGCACAGTTTGCTCTCTAGTGATTTTTGGATTTTTAATATTTTTTGAATTTTCAAAATGTTATTTTGCCTAGGTTCTGGAAGGCTACATTGTTCGGATTTTCTGAAAATACTTTTCGAAATATCAAAAAATAAAATATTTGCTATGAGGATGTTTGGTAGGGCTCCAACTTCAAGCTCCAACTCTAGCTGGAGGTAGAGTCTAAAGCTCTCGAAAGGTAGCTCCACCTTGCTAGTTCATTTTATTGGAGTGCTTCATCTAGATCTGTTTGGAGCTGGAGCATTTGGCAGGGCTCTAGTTTCACTCCACCAGGATCCAAGATCTGGAGCTCTGCCAAACACCCCCTATAAATAGCCCCTTCACTCCAATCTAGGGTTGCTTCTCCCATTGCAAACTTTGAGCCCTTGGCTTGCTTTATCTTGAGATTCACTTTCAGTCTTGCTTTCTCACTTCTTTCTCTCCATCGATCTTCAAGCTTGGATTTCGCGTGTGTGTGAGTGCTTAGTAAAGATTTGTTGAGCACTAGATTCATTCCCAAGAGATCTTTGCTTCATTTGTTATTTTTGGTGGTTGAGGACACCTAGATGACTAAGAGTCAACCTCGAGGCATCGATTTACTTGTGGTATGCCGTTGAAGTTTGTGAAGATTTGTTAACGACCAAATTTGGTGTTGCATGCATCGGATTTGAAGTTAAGGCTGAAGCCGATTTGGAGGAAATCGGGTTCTTCTGAAGACAGAGTGCGCGCCAAGTGCAGAATGAATCGGCTAAGGAGTTCATCGGCTGATGACCGAATCGGCTAAGGTGATAGTCGGCCGATACTTAATCGGACAAGATAAACCAATGTAGCCAATTCCGGTAAGGGAACATTGGAATCATCTTCAGATTCGTTTGAAGTGCTTCATGAGGATTGCTATACATGGATAAAGTCCAGAGAAGGAAATTGTATCTATTAATTAGGTTATTTTAATGGTTTCCTTATAGATAATATCAGTAAGAGTTTGTTCTAGGCAATTATCTGTAATTTGAATTGTAATAGAGATAGGAATCATGTCCGACAAGGACATATCTTGTATCTTGGTATAAATACGACCCAGGACCTTGCAATTTAACAACAATCAGTTCAATACAACCTTCGGCGCATCGCCACCTTTTTCCTTTTAATTATTTCGACGAGTTCTTGCTTCGAGTTGGGCTGCATCAAGATTGATCTTCAGCAAAAAGTTAAAACTTGTTATGACGGCTTGCGCTCTCGGGGTTAGTGCTTCCATCGTTATGACACTCTAATCATGTTTATGTAAATCGTCGAGTTATCATATACGTTATATAATCTAGGTCGTTTGTGCGATCTAACCTTAATCAGCTAGTCTTTGTAATTAGATAAAAGTCGATAGGGTTAGACATCATCATTGATTTAGATTATATAGTGTATCCACCATCTCAAAAAGTTGTCATCGACTTGTTTAGATCTCATGCTTCTTTTTACTTAATGCTGCATCGGTTAGGTCCGACCTATTAAGTTTTATCCAGAATCATAAAGATCTATCTTGCTCTATGATTGCTATTAGAGATAGTATTGGGATTTCAGCCGATCTTATCTGGTTTAACTATCTCGTTTCGTATATGTTTACTTGATATGTTAAATCTACCCTTTATATTAAGATCTCATTGTGATGAAATATGTTAAGCTTGTTATCGATCTGTTAGGACATCTTAACACTTGATCGGTTCCTGTTTAATGTATTTAATCTATAATGATATCTTAGTATAAAGTGGTATCGGAGTACTAGCCGATATATGTTAGATCTAGGACATCGGCTATGTTATAAATATGTATAATCTCAGTCTTAAAGTATTTTTAGACATAAGTGATTTATACTGTCTCGATACGCTACCGATCTATCCCAATCACTTGGTTTAAATGTATTTCTAGACTTATATTGTATATTATTGATATCTACAGCCGATCGATTATATCTAATTCCCCCTTGGTCGATTCTATGCATATGGCATTGGCTCGATATCAAATGATACGTCATCGGCCTCTAGCCGATCGGCTATCATTTACGGACTGACACTGTCTTCTTTCTTTGTTTCTTGTTGGTTGCAGGATCAAACCAACTGGCACGCCTACGAACCTAAAAGCAATAACTTTGGACCCGCACTAGAGTAAAGCAAATCTCTTAGGCCAACGCGTGATTTTCCAAGTCAACACACTTTCGGTACGATTTGGGATCAACAAGGTTGGATCTCACTTTTGAAAAAAAAAGAGATACCACTAGTGGAAATAGGAGTGCATGGCAACCTCTAGGATAGGGTTGGAAATGACGCGATTCTTTGTAAGATCCTCAACGGAGAGTAAAATCCTCTCAAATATTTAAACTTCAGGAACAAATCGGCTTACAAGAATCCCGATGATATCTCTCTCACTTTTCTAGCTTTCCTATTTGGCACCACTAATAGTTTAGTTGTTGTTTTTGCAAGTCCCTTCCTTACTTGTGCATAGCTAGTTTGCTTGAACTTGTGATTTTTGGAATATCTGAGATTTTCTAGAACATCTGAAAATATTTTGGAATATCAAAAAATTACTGCTTCCACATTTTTTTAATTGCCTATTCACCCCTATATGTCTAAGCGACCCTTTCATGCTCAAATATCAGTCAATTCCGGTATTTTAATTATAGCGGTACGCCGCCAATTCCTACAAATGAAAAAGCAAAGAAATCCTAGATTGGCCACTTGAAGGAGACCTACATTCAGGTGGAGCTCACATCAATTCAAGAATATTCAGATGTATACCTAAGTTTTTTTAAAAAAAAATATAGGTATATACACTATGTATGTCATAGGGGTATAAGTCCAATTTGACTCCCTCAAACATAGGTCAGATATAATTCGCATCCCTCAATCGCAAAACCAGGTGTAACTAGTCCTCCAAATACTAAAGCCATGCAAAACGACTTCCTCAGTAGTATTTATGGTGGTCTTTACTGACATAACGTCCACATGGCAACCTAGTCATTAAAAAATTGAAAAATATCTGTGAGACCCACATGTAAGTGATAAGAGGAAAAAAACAAATAGTCGCCTCTTCATGTTGTTCATCCGCCCGTCCACATGCAAAGGGAAGCCGTGGCGTGCTGCTGGCGAGTCCTGTAGGAGATTGAGCTCGGTCGCCTATCCGTGCGCACGTAGAAAGACACCGGTGTCAATGTATAAAATATTGAATCATTGAAATGAAGGGAATCATGTGTCAGACCCAGAAATTCAAACCAGAATTCCCGAAGCTATACGTGTATTAAAACCCATGTCCAGGACCAGCTAGGGTACACATACGATATTGTTGATATTACAGAATCCACGTCTTAGAAACAACATAAAAGATTACAAAAATTCAGCGAAAAAAGAAATGACTGACTAAACTGAAACTTGACTCTTGTGACGAAGCACCAACACACCAGAGGCAACCTTGATGTTGGACGAAAGCTTAATCCTCATGGAAACCTTCCTCGATCTCTGACTCTGGTGGGGAAGATAGAGCAAGACTGAGTGATACTCACTGGACTCAACAAGTCATACCGGAAGAAAAGGTATGATACATGATAATTCACAAGGAAGGCTAAGGTTTCATTTGCATAAAACAACATTTCACAATAATAGTTGAAAGCAGTAAAACAGTATTATATAATTAAGCAGTATTAAAATAATCACTGTCCAACATTACCCCATGTTGCAACAGGCCCAACCAACCATCTATTCTAGTCAAGTACCATTAATCAAGTTTTTTGCTAGAATGAGAATAATCATGGTGAATCTGGTTGATCGCTCATAACCGTGGGCACGACTATTCGAATAGTTTTTAACTCTGGCCAGAGGTGTACAGCTGTACCCGCAAGACACAGCCTTACGACACATTTCCATGTGCCGGAGTACCACCATGATACCCTAGAAAGGGACTATGACAGGACCCTTCGCATAACTCCCTCTAACCAATCATACCAAACTAAGGTTTTGCCCCCACTCCCATCAGGGTAATGGGCAGCCCCCCGAGTGCCGTGGTGAATTCGGTAGCCGATCAACCCTTTCAACCAAGGACGACTCAGCTCCATCACGCCCACCCTTGCCAGGGTACGTCAGCTAGAGACAACTACACTTCAAATCCAGCCATTATCCATGCTGGATTGTGGTATGCACGGATTTCTTCCAGGTTTTCCCGTGAACCGGTCCTTAACTGCCATGGGCACGACTATCCAAAACCATTGCACCCATAGCCCACCATTATCATATTTTAATTGAATATTAATATCCCAGTGTCTCATAATTGACATCATTTGTATATAGTCTCCACTATAGTAATTATATGATTCCCTTTAATGAACTAATTGATCTAAGCCAGGCCAAGCATTTCCTAAACCACGTCATATTAAACCCAAGTTATCAATGATATAAGGTGACTGAGTACAATAGGTAAAATAATCCCATAAAATGACATTCCAAAACATATGCGATATTTGAGGAAAATAAGACATTTAGAAAAATAGGCACGATATGATCAATGTAAAGTATGACTTGCCTTTCTCTAAAGATTGGGGAACTTCTGCAACTACTTCAAAATAAACGGGATCGCTCGAAGTGCCAGAATCTACACGACAAACAAAGCACTCAACAAAACATCCTAAAAGTCTACTGAAATAACACACAAAACTATTTTTAATGGATTCTCGACATTTTTATGGATTTAACAAAATTTGAATGGACTAAAACGGAGTTCATATTAAAAAGATATGAATTTTAGAAGATTATCTGTGCTTATTACTAACATAGAAAAAACCTTAATAATTTATTGCGCAATTAAGCCCCTGGCTGACGCAATAGATAGGGCCGACGCCAGTGATGACGCAAGGGCTGACACAAGTGGGCATGGGACGCCGGTCCACAGTGGACTTGGCCCACGGGAGGGCGACAACGCAGGTGTACCACGTGGGCACATGTGGCACCGACGTGGCGCCACGCAGCGCCAGCATGGCGGCCGCTTAAGTGTACGGGATGGATGACCCCGATCTACCGCTTGGTAGATCGGATCGGCGGCCGAGCTTGGCACAACCGGCCATGGCCGCACGGCAGCCGGCCGGCTTGCTAGCGGCACTACCGAACGCATCGTGGGGTGTGAGGGTGAGCGGCGAGCGGTGCTAGGGTTTGGGGTGACGGCGCGATATTGCGATAGGCGGCGGCTAGTGCACGGGAGTGAGGAAGAGAGAGAGGAGCTCACCGGCGTTGGGGAAAATGACGGCGGCGTGCGGTGGCGGAACGGGAAGACGACGATTTAGGGCTCAAATCAATCGGCGAAAGGAGGAAACACGGAGAGGAGAGATCCGGCTACATTTATAGGGGGTTTATAGTCCGGTTTGCGCATGGGATAAGGCCGGATTTCTCATCATTCTTCTCGAGTTGAATAGGGAGCGCAGCGCAGATTTGGTTAGGGTTTGACAAGATACGTGCGGATACGGGGCGGTGCGGGTGCGGATAAGGGCCGCCGCATCGTGTGCAACTCGGACCCGGCTCATGTTCGGTGCGGGAGCGCGGGTGGTGCGGCGCGTGCGGCCAAGATGGCGCGACGGTGACACGGGCTCGGGCGTGGGGAAGGGGACGGGCCTGACAGGTGGGCCCCACCTATCAACGGCCTGATAGAGGGAGGGGCGCGATGCGGACTTTGGCGGCGCGCGGCTTGTGCGCCGTGGCCCACTCAGAGGGAGGCGCATGTGCGGGCGGCCGGGCCGACGAGATGGGCGGCGCCCGAAAAACAAAAGGAGTGGGAAAATGATTGCATAGAGAAAAATATTTCGAGGGGATTTATTAGTTCCGAGATTGATTTAATTGGTTAAAAATTATCTCTAGTACTCTGAAAATTCTACTAAAAATCCAGTTAATGTATTTTGATCCTACCATGCCATTTCCGCTTATAATTTGCCTTTTGAAATTACTTATTTGCTCTAGGTTAACTAAAAAATAAACTTCTTTCTGGGGAATTATTTAAATGATTTTTAAAAGGGCAAAACTTCAGGGTGTGACATCATGATATACGGAATTAGCAATGAATTACTAACATACAACCAACATATACACCCTTGAGAATATGTTGTATAAAAGATTAAAACTTCCATCATATTCTCCTTTGTTGTCTATGGCTAGAACGTTCTGCCTGCCCCTGAGCTGCCTGGGTGTCGGTTTAGTAGAAGAAGGGTCTGCATTAGGATCCTTCCTGCGCTTTCTTGCAGTTCTTGAGGCCTAAGTCTAGCCTACACCAATATTCTCCTAGAACCAAAAAGAGATCCGGAGCTATTTGCCTGCATCACAAGCCTCTCACCGAGGCTATTGACACAGGCGAGGTAGACGAGAGCTCCATGTTGATGTTCTTGATCATCAATAAGAAAAAGGGGTAGCGCATGATATCTAGAATGGATGAGTAAGGGGACAAAAGTTTAGACAGGTTAAGGCCTTACCGATGGAAAGTAATACATTACTGCTGTTTGGGAATTAAATATGAGTCTATTATGAAGATCTGATGATCAAGGTGTGGTTATCTACCCATCTTATATAGGTTAAGGGTAGGGTTATAAAGAAAAACCTAGTCAAACACGACATCAGTTTCCTAATCTATTATGTGATAATATTTATCCTGGACCACAAGTCCTACCGTGAAACACAAGGTAACACAATATCTAAGTCCTGGCCTAACTACATAATGTATGAACCCAGCCCATACATTGTCATGATCACTTGGGACTTGTCATGATGAGGCGATGAAGTAGAGCAATTCCCAAATGATGCTATCACAAGAGCATCCTCTCCATCACATTTGGACTGTCATATCTTTCCTTTAGTGTTGTCCAAATGAGATGTGTATCTTCAAGTGGCATGATAATTTTGAACACATCTTCACACAAAGCACTAAACAAAATATTAGTAACTTGATCATTGAGATGTATGCATTTATCTTTCTCTTCAAATGATAGCTCTTTATCATTAGAAGGAGAAATACTCACATCGACAACTCGCTCTATATGAGGACCCATGGCCCTAAACACATTAAGCATGCAAGTACTCCAAGATATGTAATTGAACCATGTAGCAAAAGAAGTTCTAGGAACATTTCACTGCTTGTCGACATCTTCTCTCAAGGTGGTGAAGCCCTAAATAAGAGACCTCGCTCTGATACCAATTAAAAGGACCTTGATGTCGCCTAAAGGTGGGTGAATAGGCATTTCTAAAAATTATCACAACTTCATAGCATATTAGAATGATGGGAGCTTTCGGTTCAAATCGGAATTTTTGGTATGGGATTGGAAGTTCCGGTCTCAACCGAAAAATTTGGCAGATAACGAAATAAAACAATAGCTATGAACTTGTAGCTTAAACAAACAAAAAGTATCTAAATCAAAAGGTGAAAAATAAGGTATCTAACCAAGATATAAGGTCACCAACTATAGTAATTAAGCATACAAGTAGATCGGGTAAAAACAAGCTCAGCACAATATGAGAGAAGGCAAGAACGGGCAAACCAAGAGAGGAGACGCGTGATTTGTGTCCCGAAGTTCAGATTCATGGATCCTACTTTTCCGTTGAGGGGCCACAAAGGTCGGGTCTCTTTCAACCCTTTTCCTCATAAGGTTGCACAAATGCACTAGTCGATTTCACTCTTGATTTCTTCCCTTGCAGAGGCAAATCGAAACCTTCACAAACTTATCATGGCACACCATAACCTTGGGTGCTTACCAGCGATGCCTAGCCCATCTAGGAGACCTTAGTCCCTAAGAGTAACAAACACAATCAACGATTTGCTTGCTATGAACTTGTGCGGAGTCAAGGTCAGCTGAAGTCGGACCAGGGGTCCTCGGGATGGGGTCGGCAGCCCGACCTCCTCTTGGGGCCGGCTGCCCCAACGTCCCCCCAGGGTCGACTTCGGTGTTCCTTCTCGACCTCAACTCATTGGCCCGACCTTAGATCTCCTCGGGAAGGAAGGCTTGCTTTGCAAGGCTCGCAGAGGAGGCAAGGAGGGTACAACCCGGCAGAAGATGATGGCACCTGAGAAGGCTGCACATATAGTACCTACGGAGGACGAATCCCAAGGCGAGATAAGGCACAAGATGCCCATGGCGTGCAGGACTCAGAGGGATCTCTATATACTTTTCAGATATTAATTGTGCTTACTTTTTAGTCTTTAGTCTTAGCTTTCTTGGCCCCAAGTCCTCTTGTAACTGCCCTCTTGAGCTATAAAAGGGAGGGCAGGGTGAACGGGCAGGGGGATCGGCTTTTGATCGTGCTCTGAGAACTCTTCTCTAAACCCTAGTCTTCGAAGCAAGATCCAATCTCTAGAACACCCAAGAACTCTCTCTTAACACCAGAATTTGGTAAGCCCTAGAGTCCCCATCGGCCCATGGTTCATATCGACTTAAAGTTAGTATTGGCTTAGAGTTCTGCATCGGCCGATGGGGGTTTTCTGTTATCAACATCTCCAACAGTTGGATTCTTGTCAGATTTGGTTTGGGAAGGTCTTATCCAGAAGAAACCGAGTTCAGAGAGGATGCGGCTTGTATATATTAATTAGGAAGAGTTTGTTAGCTTTCTATTCTATCTTTAGGAAAGTGTGTTAGTGTCCAATAAGGACTCGGTTTGTTTCCTCTTATCTTTAGGAAAGTTTAAATTGTATTCTGTTAGGATCTTTGTTATCTTATGGGTATAAATATGTATGCCCAAGGTTCATGTAATTTTCATCTCACGATCAATACAATTCGGCACATTGCCACCTTTTACCTTTTCTACTTTATTTATCATCCGGAGGAACTTGGCACCTTACGCGGGGCTGTATCGGCTTTGATCTCTGGCGAAGGGGTGAGTCCAACGTTCCGTCCACCCAGGCAATTGTATTGGCTATGTCGGTGTCATCCAGGCAATTGTATCAGTACATTCGATCTCTTGGATTGCTCTAGTTTGGTTAACGTATTTTCCTGCTTATATATCATATGTCTCTGTTGATCTATTCCTGGTATCTCAATTTAGCTCTATCGGCTGCCTCTCGCTTTAAGGTTTCTGCCAATACCGGCTAAATTGTTTACTAGATTAGATCAGTTTAGGCATCTACTATCCTGAAAATGGTCAAGGGCTTGATTGTCCAGACATTGTGTTTCTTTTCATACTTAGTGTTGCATCAGTTCAGTTCGACCTACTAAGTCATGATTAGAACCGTAATCTCTAGCCTGCTTGGTGGCTGCCATTAAGGGTTTCATTGGGGTTTTAGCCGATGAGTTATCTGGATGTTGCATCGGCTTGTAAGGATTGCATATGAGTTGGTTTTTGCCGATGACAACAGAGTATTCATCGTTCATCGCTTATCTTTTGGATTTTATGCCATCGGACCTCCAGCCGATGTATGCTTTAATCTTCAGATCAATGTCTATTTTATCATGTGATTGGTTTATGATATATTACATTGCTATATCATCGTGTTATCGTCGGCCGATCGTCTTTACATAGATGTTTGCTTAGCACACGGCCGATGGAATTAAAACCCTAACTGCATTGGCCGACATCAGCGTCGGCTGGAATCACACCATCGACTTATCGGTCAATCGGCTGTTTTGGCTATCGGTCTATCGGTCGATTTTTTTTGCTGCTTTGTATATCTTGTGAGTGGCAGGATCAAACTGACTGGCACGCCCACATTTCATCGATTTTAGGACCTACACTAGAGCTAAGCAGATCTCCCAGGCCATGTGTAACACCCTGAAAATCTGGAGTTCTAAAAATCGAAACACAAAAATCAGAACTTGCAAAAATCTTTCGTTTGATTGCATCTTGTCGTATTTATTTGCCTTTTTTTCGCGAGTCTTTGATGCTAGGTTAAAATAAATAAATATTGTTTTGAAGAGGATAAGGTTGAGAGCAATTTCAAAACCCTAAAAAGGAAAAGAGTAGTTGCAAGAATGAAATAATTAGAATAAAATTCTAAGAAAAATAAATTATGGAGAGCTATGATCTAATAAAACTTGCTTTTGGGAACAATATTAAAATATTAGGACAAAATACCAAGAATTCCTAAATATAATTAAGAGGGAAGATGTACATGTGAATATATATACATACAAAATATACATATGGATATATATATATATATGTATATATATATAAATAATAAAAAGTGGATGAAAAGGGGTGAAAACATATTTTACAAACTAATTTTGGGTGTGCTAGAATTTATTTTAAATTTTAGAGGTGAATGGAATAATAAATGGGAAAATAGGAAATTTAATTCGGGAAAATACGAAATGTCACTATTCATCGATCGCGCCAAGTGTTCGACGCCGTACCCAGGACCCCGGACCGCCTCGCCACCGCGCGCCGCGCGTCGTGCCCACAGCGCCATGCCCCACGTCGCCGCACCGTGCCCGCACCGAGCCGACGCGCCCGCCTCGCCTCCCCCGTCCTCGCGCGCCCGCGCCGGACCCCGCCCCGAGCGCCGCCACGCGCCGCCGCGCCCACGCGTCTCGCGTCGCGCCCGGCCCTCCCGAGCGCCGCCACGCGTCGCTCCTCACCCCAGGCCCCCTCCCGGCGCTCGCCGCACGTCGCCATGCCCCCTACGCACACGCACCATGGCCGCCGGCCTCGCCCGAACCAATACCGATATAGAACCTCTATAAAAAGGACATGGCAGATCAAGCTTCACATACAAAACTTCATCGCGAATCACTCCTCTCCATTTCCCCTAAATTTCCCCCACCTATTACGCGCTGAGTCGTCCCAATTTGATCAAGAACCGAAGAACCCTAGCGCCGGCCACCTGAAGCAAAAATCCAAAATTCGTCGCCCTCGGTTGAGTTCTTCCCAAATTGAAGGTACGTCCACAAACTACGTGCTCTATGCTTCATTTCCCCCAAGTTTCCCGAGCCGAATAGCCACCGAAAATCGCCGGCGACGAGCCCGCCGTGCCTCCCTTGCTTCGGCCGCCGCCGTGCACATTGCCAGCTCGTCGTAGTGTTTCCCCGGCCGAATAAATCCCCTAGCTAGCTTCCCCGTACCCCTATGATACTCCCAGAACCCTCGCCATGGCCGTTACGTCGCCGGATGGCCGCCGCGACGTGCGCCGCCGTCGCCAGCCCAATCCGCCGCCTCTTCGGCCCGGCCGTGCCTTGGAACGAGACCCTCGTGTCATGTAGATGGTGTAGAGCCCAATAGACCCCGAGCACCGGCCATCCTCGTCGCCGTTCACCCTCGCCCCGCCGTCGGCCTCGCGGGGAAGAACAAGAGAGGAAAGAAGAAAGAAAAGAAAGAGGGGGGAGATAGATGAGATCGGCTCGGTGGCGCAGTGGCTGGAGCCGAGCCGCGTGAGCCGAAGGTCACGGGTTCGATTCCCAGCCGGCGCAAACCTTTGAAAAAATTTTTATTTCTTTTGAGGAGTTTAAAATTAATAGGAGCCTAATAAAAAATCCTAGAAAATATTTAATTCTTTTAAACCCTTCTAAAACTCTAATCACAAAAATTTTGCATATTTTAAAGGAGTTTATTTATTTACTTTTAAATTGCTTTGCAAATAATTATGAAGTTTATATTTACTTGGACTTCAAACTTTTAATCCAATAAATTTCCAAAATGTTTATATATCTTTGAGAGGCCCATTCATTCCCTTAGGTTATATTCACAAATCAAGAATCTTTTCAAAGAATTACAAACTATCTTTATAATTCCCGATCAACCCCTTTTCGACATATATGTTTTATGTTAAATCCTTCCCAACCCATTTTGGTTGACCGCGACACCAATTAATTTTTGTTTAAGTTATTATAAACCCTAGGGCTTCTCGACCCAATGAATATTTTGATAAAAATTGAAGGATAACTACTTCCTTTTATTAATTGAATCATCAACCCTAATATTTCTCAAACTTTAACCATATTAACGTGAAATAAATATCACATCATATTTAATTAAATCGGGTTCAATACAAAATTTCAAATCCTTATAACTCTTTCGCTCTAACTCGAATTTCGCTGAAACTCGAACCTAGGTTCGCGTAAAATCGTAGCCTAGTGTTAGGAGCCGCTTTTGCGATTCATTTGGCTTTTATTAGATCTTATTGAATTTTATTTGAATTCTAATCGAATTCAAATTGGATTTCTTGCACGTATGATAGAGCCCGAGGGAACCGTCAAGAAGACCCCGGCCAACAAGTGTGCGAGCAAGGCAAGTCAACACTTCCCTTTGAACATATTGATCCTATTTTGTGAAATGATGTTGATTTAAACTCCAAACATGCATGCTATACACAGAATATCTATGCTTGATATACCATGCCTTGATATTGCTTACCTTTAGATATAATCTTTGTAACCCTCGATGTGATATAACCGGAGGATATCTTCGGTAAAATGCTTAGCCATGCTTATACTAGAATCTTGCATACTCATACTTTTACAAAGAGCTATATGCTTGGGCAGCTACCTTAGGGAAGGTAGTTGAAATACGGCATGTGGAGACATGAGCGCCACATTGCCTAGAAAATGATGAAATGAGTTTTTATGAAAACCAAAAATGAAAAACCAATGTTTTTAGACTGAGGCGAATGGTTGGATTTGGGTGGATTCCGGCAAAGGCTAGTACCGTCCCTGGTCAATTAAGGACCGAGCCATGAGACTTATAACTTAGAGCTAACCAGTACAACCGTACTTCTCAAATGGGTATAGACCTAGCGAAGTAGATAGCCGAGCGGAGGCAGTATCCCTGCATAGTGGTTCAGGTGTAGGTGTTGAGTTAAGGACCTACCAATGGGTAGAGTGTCCTGGGCCTACCAATGGTAGAGTGCCCGTGATTGTGATAAGACAAAAGACCTTTATGTGAATAATAAACTGAACTTAACGATGACTTAAAGATTAAGTGAGTTTTTTCTCTTACCCCGGGAACGCCAGAACTCCTCTCACTGCTAGGAAATGACGGCTAGAGTGCACGAGGACTTATGTTCATGGAGCGGGTACAGCCAAAGTGAGGTTATCGAAAAGCTTTGCCGTGACCGTCCCATATAGAGGGATGAAAGCTCATTCAATGAGCAGGTGCAGAGTACGGGTAAAGTGTACATCCACTACAGTGTGAGTAAATCAATCTATTCGAATAGCCGTGCTCGCGGTTAATGAGTGACATAACAAGTTTCTCCCGTGGCTAGACTCATAAATTTTAAAATGATGGGTTGGTATGCATAATGATTTTTGTGCTGGTGGACTCACTTCTCGACCTACGAGAAGGGATAGACTCCCCAGGAAACCATGACGATCCGAAGACGGGAAACCATCCTTGGTATCACGATGGATGGCAGACAGAACCGTCACCGATTTAATATACTCTGAAACTAAAACTTGACCGGCTAGATGTTAGGTTTGTGAAATGATTTGCGAAAATTGGCTTTGTGCAAAAAAACCCCAGCCACCCTTTGAATGACCCGATCATGTGCATCATTCCGTGTTGGCTTGCTGAGGATGTTGGGTACTCACCCTTGCTATATGCACAAACCTTGAGATGGTGGAAACGAAGAACTGGAGGACCCCTATGCTTACTACCAGGATGAATGAAGACATTGGAGCGCAATAGGTCTTAGTCCCCAGTCGTTGCCTGTAGGCGATCGACATGCCGTTGCCTTCCGTCTGCTATTTTATCTAATTTCTGTTTTTGATTGTATCCAGACCGGTAGGTCCTATATGTATTGGATAATGCCTTCGGGCCTATTTTTGTAATACTTTTGGTGTAAGACTATTCGTGCACTTTGCACCTGATAATTCAGTACTGTACTCGTGGGTACCAAACTACTCGATCCAGGGAAATGGTACTATGAACACGAATGATTCCCGTCCTCAAAACCGGGGGTCTACACCGTGTGTGTGGGACGCGAGATCCACGTCGGCGGTACGGATTTGGCATCAACACTCTCTCAATTGTAATTTACACTACCGCAACAAAGATCACTGGATGTAGGTCTACTATCCTCTGGGAGGGCTGAACCGGTATAAACTCTCTTGTCTTCTGGCTCATTTGATTCCCGAGTTGACCATCGGATCCATCGGTGAGACGCCCTGACCACTCTCTTTTACCTCCTTGGGTAGCCCCCTTGGAGGACTGCCAACCATCCCGTCGACAGTTGGCACGCCAGGTAGGGGAGTGTCACGCCCGAAAATTTTTCCCAAATTTCAAGACTATTTTGTGTATTGAATCCTGTCCAGGCATCAACCAGGGTACACAAAATGACAAATTAATACACAGATCCAAACGTATACATAAAGCGTATAATTACTTACAGGAAAAGAGGCACTTACTCCTCACACTCGGAAGAGAGCAGCGACAGTGGGAAAGGACGATCCTAGCGGGGCTTCAGCTCCACTCCACAGGCAAACTCAACTAGGGTCTGAGCCTTGATCCTCTAACACCGTCTTTGACTCAGAAGCACTACACTTCTGGAAGGGGAAAGAATTTGAAAGGATGAGTACAACCAACGTACTCAACAAGCCACACCAAGGAATGCAGATATGCGAGGGAAGGCAAAGGGAAGCTTGGGGCTAATTTGCGGAAAAGCGGTTGCAAACCTTTTATTGTTTCAAAATGGGGAAACCATTGAGTAATTAAGGCAATATTAATCCTCCACTAAACAATGTTATACCCATGTTGACAAGCCCAACCATTCCCATCAAAACTAATCTAGATTATTAAGTCAAATTATTAAGGGTGAGACTAATAATGGTGAATCTGGTCGATCACTCATAACCGTGGCACGGCTATTCGAATAGTTTTACTCTAATTAGATGTGTGCTACTTTACCCACAAGTCACGATTCCACACATGTTGCCATGCTCCGAAGTATCACCATGATACTGCAAAGGGGGAAATCGTAACAAGACCTTTCGCATAACCTTTCCCTAACCAATCGAACCACACCAAGGTTTCACCCCCACTCTCGTTCTTGGGCAGTGGGCAGCCCCCCGAGTGTCACGGTGAATCTGGAAGCCCAGCAACCCTTATACTGGGGCCGACTGCAACTCCATCACGCCCACCCTTGTCAGGGATCGTTGGCTAGAGAAAAGCTATGCTATGAGTCCAACAGTTGCCCATTGTTGCTTGTGGTAAGCATGTTTGTCTTCTAGGGTTTCCCATGAACCGGTCCTTAATTGCCATTGGTGCGACACCCACAGCCCACCATTTAGTCATATTTTAGTTGGGATTTGTATGACCAATAGGTTCGGCAAGATGTTTCGAGCTTGCAGCTCACCTGAACTAAATTTAGATAGCGCGATTATCCCATTTAGTGAGCTAGTGGTAATTAAGCATGGCTAAGCATATAATTCTAGCAAAAGTCAATTTTAGAAGTTTTTAGATAGCGATTATCCCATATTGTGAGCTAGTGCAATTTGAATGGCCCAGTTTGGAGTTCGTATGAATTAGACATGAATTTTAGAAGTTTTGGACCATTAAAATGAATTCTGGAAATTAATTATATTTATTGCATAATTTTTAATTATTTTTCAAAGGAAAAAGGGCAGGTCTGAGGTCAGCAGGACGGCGCTGACGTCAGCGGCCAAGGGCTGACGTCAGGCTGACATCAGCCGCGGCAACGGCGGCGTCCGGTCCATGGTGAACTGGGTCCACGGGGCCCGGTCCACGCGTCCAACATGTTGTTTCCACGCGGGACGGGCCAGCCGATGCGGCAGGGCCGTTGGCAGCCATGGCGACTGCCACGTGGACGGCCCGGATCGACCCGAGGGCGATCGGACAGCCACGGGGACCAACGGCCTGGATCGGCCCGAGGGTGATCCGACTGCCGAGAGCAGGGCGAGGGGCGGCGATGGCCGACAACGGCCGACGACGGCTCGTAGGCAGCACGCGGCCCGATGGTTGCCGGCAGCGGCCATCGTCGCGGCGACGAGCACGGGAAGCGGCGGAGGGGACGGAAAAAGGATGGAAAGGGCCTCACCGGCGTTGGCGTGCGTGGCGATGTGGAAGAGGAGCGACGGTTAGCATGACAATGGTGGCACGGCACAGACACACGGCGGCGAGGCGCTTCGATGGCTCCTGGCGACGGCGGAGGGGATGCTGAGGCTCGGAGGGTGCGACGGAGCCAAGGGAGGCGGCGGTGTGGCCGGGGAAGGCGCGTGGCTGTGGGGAATGGCGGCTGGAGGTGGCGGTTGCAGAGGTGGCTCGGGGAGCTCGGCGATGGTCCGAGCGCGAGATACGGCGGTAGGGATGCGGCGGGTCGTGGCGAAGGCGGCGGAGGCCTTGGCGCGTGGTGGCAGCGCTTGGATTGGCTATGGTGCATGGCCAGAAGACGGTGGCGAGCAGTGGAGCTAAGCCGAGCGTGGGGAGAGGGGTAGGGAGCACGGCAGGCTTGGGGAAACGGGGGAAAATGGGAGAGGGGAGCCTGAGGAAGGGTTTTATAGCCTCCGGGAGGGGCGTGGGTGGCCGAGGGTGGCAGATTTTGCGGTAGAGACAGTGGCCAATGTCGTTAAGGCACGGGGAATTAAAGCGGCAAATGCGACGAGATTCACGGGAAAATAAAGGGGAATAACGCACGGCGTGAAGGCCAGACATTTAAGGCGAGTGCGCGACAAGCGGGGCAGCAGGAATCATGGCGGCGAGGGCGCGGCAGCGGCAGCAATGGCGGTTGAGACGCGGCTGGAGGAGAGGGATGACAGGTAAGCCCCACCTGTCATTGCCTTCGAGAAACGGTGGACGCGGTTTAGACTTTGAGCGCGGAAGGAAATACAAACGGGTCAGCCCACAGGAGGAGAGAGAGAGCACGGGTGCATGGGAAAAAGGAACAGGCCAGCCGAAGAGAGAGGAAAAGGAGGGACCATATGCGGACTTCAAGGATTGGGCAAAACGACCAAGAACAGCAGGAATTTAATTTGTTTTTCTTTTAAATTAATCGTATAAATGATCTTTAAATTTTAGCAAATACTTCGATGCTTAAATAATGACACGAAAATTCTTGAAAATAGATTAAGAGTTAAAGTATTTAATAAAAATAAAACCAAATCATTTAGTGATTAATTTATTTGTCAAATAATTACTTAAATGTTCTTTGTATTGTTCAAATTATTTCTGGAGCTTCAAAATTTCACGGAAAATTTCAGAGAATAATTTAGAGCATGGAGAATATTTCAAAAGTATTTCCAGCCATGATTTTTTAAAGGAAAATTTAATTTCCTTAATACTTTTGCTTGATAAATTTGTTTTGCCTTTCTATTTAATTTGTAGAAAATGATTTATTAAATGATTTTTAATCTCGAACGAAAATCGGGTTGTGACAGGGAGCTTCTTCGCCGTTTCTAGCGATCCGACGGTTGTTGTCTTCTCCACCAACTTCACGACGCCCGTCGGGACGATGTTCGTCTTCCGGTGTTTGGTCTTCTGCGCTGACGACAGCTAAGAACTCTTCACTTAGCTCTTTCTATAAAGTAGCTCCGATATGTCTCCATTTCTCGCTTGTTGCTTTCTATCCCGCCGCCGAGCAGACTATGTATGCTCAATAACTTTTGCGCTATGCTTACGGTCAGCCTTGAGCCATGCGGCCCTGACCCGCAATCGTCGAGGTTCCCCGGTAGGATGTGTATTGAGTACTCCCAAGCTACTCGGGGCTCGGCGGATTCTCCCGATCGTCGGGTAGCATTTGTACGCCCGATAACTTCTGCGTTGCGCTTATGATCAGCTCTGAGTTGCGCGGCCCCGACCCGTTATGGTTGGGGTTCCCTGGAAGGAAGTCTATCGAGTGCGTCTATGTTACTCGGCGGTTTGGTGGTTCTCCCCAGTACTAGTTGACGCACCCTAGCCTAATGCAGTGGCTCGGCCTGATTGCCCACCGAGCAGAGTATGGGCGTGTCCCCTCTCGGGGTCGGCTAGGGCTGGGTTCCGATGAAAGTCAGCTAGGTGCAATGCCAAATTACTCGGGAGGCTCAGTCACCAGTGACCTCTTTGTCCACCTATTCGCAAAGTAAATGACTATAGCGTGGAGGCTCGATCTGAAACCTGTCATGGTCTGGTTAGAGTCTTCTCCCGGCCGCTACAAGCTATGATCGCCACCCGACGTGCGGTAGTCAGATGCAATGTGAATAGATGAACTTAAAACCTTATCCAATAAGCTGCTCTCTAATTTGGCCAGGTGCTCAAACTTTGTTACATAAAAATGTTTTGTAGATTCTGGACCTATCTAATTCAGTCTATGTTTACATCAAGGTTTTTTATAGGACCAAATCACCAACTATCTTCTCGATCGTTGGCTCGACCTCCGCATAGATGCCCTCTACGTCGCCCTCTGCCACGCCGACGGGCCAGCCCTCTGTGATCTCCTCAACCTTGATGCACGGATAGAGCTTGCGCAGGATGCCGAGGGCATGTGTCACGACAAGCTTTGTCGCATCCCGCACCAGTGCCTGCAGACATCATGGCCCATCCTACATCCGGGCGAGGAATGCCGCCTCCGTCTCCTCTGTTGGTGGGAGTGTTAGTGATATGCCCTAGAGACAACATCGAGATGTTGGATATCATCGTCAATGTTTATGTATCAATGAATAAAGTGTTATTCGGTTCTATGAAACAGACAACTTATATTGATCAATAAGTATGTGACTTATTTATGAGACTCTTTATGTATGAATCTATTTCTAAATAATCCCTGATCATATATCATATCAATGGAACAAATATGATTATAAGATCAGCATGTTTATTGATTGATGATCATGTCTCATAGATCATGGTATGGAGATACCAAATCAATAAATATGAACATGTGTTAGAGAACCTATTGTTAGATAGACTCACTCTGAGACACTACAGGGAATTAATGTGTCATTAGTTGGTTCCAAGTAGTGTTGGTGCAAAGTCCTTTGACATGAGATCATCATGGATTCCAACATGTGTAGTAGCTTACTTAGGGACTACCAAACGCTATTCCGTAACTGGGTAGTCATAAAAGTAGTCTTCGGGTTTGATATGAAACATGTAGTGGGATGTGAATGATTAAGATGGAATTTGCCCCTCCTATGGGAGAGATATCTCTGGGCCCTCGATGTAATGGATTATGAAAGTACATGGCCATGCCGAGTTGATTGAGGAGTCAATCAACAGATAGATAATCCAATACGAGATCGAGTGAATGATTAAGCTATTGATAGGATGGCACGAGTCTTTCCTATAGCTTAATTGAAATTGTGAGGCAAAGGGATTTGTGCACACATTACAGGTTCAGCCGATATGATCTTCTTGTATACTTTTGTGTCAATACGTTCTACTAGGAACCGCTGTTGACGAGTCGGCCAAGTTGTACTTGGGTCGGAACTAAGTATACCTGAACCTACAGGGTCGCAAACTTAACGGGATGGAACGTGTATTTGAGTTTGACTCGAATACGGCTCAGTTTGGATAGAGATCCGATTGAATATAGAGTCCTAATGGGCCACAAGGCCCAGTCGGCCAACTCTATTAAAGAGGCGCTTGGGGTGGAAATCGATACGAGAGAAGACACAATAGAACACCAGCGCAACTCCAAGTCGTCGGGTCAAGATTCTCCATGGAAACCCAAGTCGTCGACTTTTGAGCGAAACCCTAGCCAGGCATCGAGTGCTAGCACACAAGGCGTTCGGCGATTCCATGCCTGGATATGTGTATACCGATAGAGACATCGCTACATTGCGGTGTTATTCGATGGCATTGAATCTCACAAAGATCCAACTAGCCAAATCCAATTCGGCGGTTGGGTCAGGTGGCCAGGAGGTCGGAAGGCCAGGCGAATCGGCATGACATCGTCGGCATCGGCAAACCGGCACGAAGTCGTTGGCATTGGTTAATCTTAACGCCACCAGGTGGTCGGGCACCGCGCGTGGAGATCGACAGGGTCGGGTGAAACGAACCAGAAGCGCCATCAGGGTCAGACAAGACGAACTAAGGTCAGCAGGATCGGGCGATACAGACCCGGGGTCGGTGAGGTCGGCTGGAACGTTTCCGAGGTCAGCTAGCAACAGTTTGACTATTTCCGCTGCACTGCACGTCAACTGGTAATGATCTATAGACCCTTACTTGCAAGCTTTCCTGTATTGCACGATAGAAAAAATTTATTTTAAGCTATCGTAGCCTTCGCGTTATACTTCAAGAAGCTCGTTGTTGGCAGCGTCCAAAAGCGCCCGAGCCCCCTCCTGATACCGAGTCGATCGAACCTCGGCCGCCTCTAAGCAGGCTTTGAGGTCTTCGATCTGTCGACGAAACACTAACAGATGGCCTATGCAAAAGGAGGGGTTGGGAGTCGGTCAACACAAGCAAGAAGAAGAAAAGATAAAGAGAAATGTCGGTACTGACACCTACTCTTAGCAGCATTCCTTGCTGACTCGGCTTCCTCCCGCTTTCCCTCCACCTCGATACTCGCCGCCTCTGAGGTCGCAAGTTTCTCCTCCGTGGCGATTCTGGCCGCTTTGAACTCCATCAGCTTCTCGTCCGCCATAGCCTTGGCTATCTCGGCCTCGCGGCGGCGCGCCCGAGAGCTTGAGAAGCCCTTGGACGCCGTCCCGTTGCAGCTGGAGCTTCGAGGCCAACAAGTTGGCTTCCCTAGCGACCTCTTGAGCCTTTCGGCGTAAGCCACGGCCTCGCCGACTTCTGCACAACAAAAAGTCAGCTCATGACTCTTGGAGGGAATCGAGGCAAGAAGGTAGCGGACTTATGGCGGGACGCTTTGTCTAGCCTCTCCTCCAACTCCTACATCGTCTTCGCGGATCGCTATGAGTGGGCGATGTCCTGCAAATTTCATAGTGTTAGAGAGGGAGCCAAGGGAGAAAAGAGGAGTCTGACCCTTACCCGGAACAAATCTCGAACGAGGCGAAGGGCGCGTTCAAGCTCCGACATCTCCTCGGCCTCGATGTCGGAGGATTCCTCGACCACGGGTGTGTTGCTTAAAGCCCGCTGGCCCGTAGTGTCGGCCTCCTCACCCCTCGGCCCAAGCTGGTCCTCGGTGCCCATGGCCCTTTGGTCATCGGCGCTTGAGGCGAACGTGTCCTCAGCCCCTGTTGCGACCGACTCTGTCCCGGGGGCTCCGCCATCGCCGACGTCAAGGAGGGGGAGCAAGTCCCATTTGATATTAGGCAGCTCTGGGAGAGCCCTCTCCTCCTCGGTCGCCTGCTCGGACCCGACTTCTAGGGCCACCTTGGTCGCCGCCTCGACCGATCCGGTGACTGTTGCATCAACCCTACCCTCGGCCTCCATCGTCGGTTGCTCCACTACTTGTCCAGCCACCGGGGTTGTGGCTCCCGAGCCAGCAGCAGCCGAGGGCAGGCCGAATCCCGCCTTCTTGACCTGGGCATCCGGTTCACCTCCCCTCGTCGGGTCCTCGGCTCGAGGCTCCGAGTCCTCACCAACACTGCTCAAAACAATCTGTCAGTGCACAAAGGCGGAAGAAAATCAAGACGAATCACCTTGTCAATCACTTACTTAGCGGAGGCCCGGTACGAGACCCTGACGTGCTAGGCCACCTTCTTCAGGCACCCGGATGCCTCCGGCCGTGGCATCCCGCTCGAACTGGACGATGGTGATGTGGGACACGCTTCGACCTTCCTCGACTCCTCCTTGTCGGAGGTAATCACGAGCTTTCATTTCACGCCGGGGATCTTGAGGCTACCAGGCACCGCCCTTTTTGCCTCAGGCTTTTGCTGGCTGAGGTCAGGCTTCTTCCGCTTCCCCTCTGGCTTCGGCCGAGGTATGCGGATTCTTGGCTACTCGCCTTTGGCCGCTTCGGGGAGCAGAGCAAGCTACACATATGCTTCCCACCCCTGTCGACGCCAGCTCCTGGCTGGTGAGATTCCAAACAAAGGAAGAAGAGGCAGGAAGAACACATGAAGAAAGGGAGGACGAATTCACCTCGGGCCAAGGGTGATGGAGGCTGTAGCTGAGCGGCCCCCCATCGCTGATGTTCGTCGAGCTCTGGAAGAAGCCCGACAGCATTTGACGCACGCGTTCGAGGGGGACCATCGCCTCCCGATTAAGACCTCGGGCACCCGAGTACTCATATCCTAGCCTCACCCTCTCCTTGCAGGGTTGGACACCTCGGAGGGCGAAGTAGAGCACCACTCGAGCACCGGTCAGGCCTTGCTCATTCAGCTGGTCCACCATGGCAGCGAGCTCGTCGACTTGGCGCTGGTCGCCGAGGTAGCAGGTGGCTGTCCAAGTGGTTTTCGGGGGAGATCGCCACTTCATGGTTCCCAATGTAGAACCACTCGGCGAGCCAGCCCTTCTTTGAGGTCGTCAGGTCGATGGGGATGTAGCGCTGTGACATCCTTTCCCGAAATTTGAGTGCAGATACTTATACACAGAAATCAGGTGAAAGCACACTTACATGGTGAAGAAACACAACTCTGACCAATCGACGATTGTCACTCATCCTCCCATGGATCAAAGGGCCCACAAACAGGACTAAACCGATGTATTCAACCACAGGCCAAGGGTATCCTAGGAGAGGACCCATAGATCAGTCACCCAGCAAAAGATGGGCGCGAGAGGAGACCCTAGTGGTTTTGCCGAACTACCAATTCGACCGATCCAGTCAAGGCGCCAATCGCAGTCTCCTTGCACGTGGACACTCTAGATTAATCCCTTATGATGGTGGAAACTGATTCGCGCACTAATCTTGGCGCCAAACCGCCATGGAGACTAGTATAAATAGAGAAGGAGGCTTCACTTCATCACACACACCTCAAGAGAGAGTTCCTACCTTTCACTCTTAGTTTCTAGGCTAGTGGAGTTAGGTTTAGGTTAGAGCTTCTACTCGGTTCCCAAGTCGTCATAGGTGAGTCGGGTATGGCTATTGTATCCTACTTATCTTGTACAACTTTGCTCTATTCAATATATTTATCTTCTCGTATAGTTGAGTGTGGTTCATATGCTAGTTGGTTAGTTATATGTTCCATCCATAGTTTATATGATAATTATATCATGGTTAGACAAGTAACTGTATTGCCACTGTCATGATCCAATATTCAATTAGGATGTAGGTATGCTCTTGTCTTAGTTATTGATGCCTGGAGAGGCAACAGTATCTATGGTAATGTAAGCGCGGTGGTTAGATTGTTCCATAGACATTGGTTATGGTCATATCTCATGGGTTGTAGAGGTAGGCGGCAGGTGGTGACAACCCTGTTTGTCCTTTGTAATCCTCCACGTTCGGGTATAGCGTAGGGCGAATGGTAAGAGATCGACTCTGGGTAGCAGGCCGGGCCACTAGAGGTGGTACCCCCAGAGGCCTAGGAGCATAGTACTGGGTAACTAACCTTGAACTAACCATTTGTATAATCTATGCAATTATATTAGAAGTACATTAGGAACTTAGCTCTAATACTATACTCTCCACTTAGCATTAGTACATCATTTATTAGGACTCTCATGTGTGTCACACTACCCCATTTATCATTTACCGCTTAACTCTGCCTAGACTTTGGTACCTCAACTATAACATATGAATATTCATAGTAACTTAGTATTCTCTTCTCGACCGCTATCTTCCTTTGGGATAAAATACGATACCCCGGAATACTCTTGGGTGAAATGCTACAACAGTATATTCGTACACTGGTGAATTTATCTATGACCGTAAGAAATACCAACACATATGAAAATATTATATATGAACATATAAATATGTGCATGGAGAGAAGGAATGATACATATAACTTTATCTCCATACACTTCTTCCTTGTTGTGATTTACGTCCACTATCAACGAACATTTCTATCTCAACTCATATGAAGTCCGTGAACCACCTCTCACAATTTCCACCTTCATATCCACATGAGATTAGACAAAGAAATGCTTATAAAAATATTAGTCTCATACTGGATTTATCATTAATCACCAAAACAAAATTAATGGCACTTGAACTTTCACCACTTCTTATCTCTAGTTGGATAAGCAGGCCAAATGGGTATACGGTACCCAAAATCTCCATAGCAGCCCCTGAGACATTCACAATCGAGAAATAATCTTCTCCCAAGCATATTCAAACAAAAGTTGAGTGCTTCGATATCCTCATCATAGTTTCCCGAGCGCTTTTCCTCTTCAATCTTGTCAAAAATAACACTTACAAGAGGTTGTGGGCGCTCATCTGAAAAATAATTCAGCAAAAAATAAATAAGAAGTGCATCGGCTAGATTCACCTAATTAGGTGTAGCCCCCGACTATGTGATTAGTTGAAATACAACTAAACATATAGTCAAAGATTAAAAAATTGACCAACCGAGTGGTTTATATATCAAATATCGGCATACGTGGTGTTAAATCCTAAGTGCTTTTCTCGAGTAAATTACCAACCGCCTCTTAATAAGTATGACATCACACATAGCATAAAGCCATTGTGCTTGT
The DNA here is from genome assembly GCA_019925245.2 of Oryza australiensis. NCBI lineage: Eukaryota > Viridiplantae > Streptophyta > Magnoliopsida > Poales > Poaceae > Oryza > Oryza australiensis. Next base: position 1,622,104 of record JAIFGZ020000239.1, read on the forward strand.
CACCAAATTAATACGCATAGCTGTTGGTATTTGTTGCGGTCACAGATAAATCCGCAAGTGCACAGATACCACTGTAGCATTTCACCCGGGAGTCTTCCACAAGTATCGCATTTGTTTTTCCACAGGGAAGGCAACGGTGTAAAGAGTTGGATTATATATTCATAATCATGCTATAATTAATATCGTCCCCTCGACCGATTGGCCATCGTAATCTAACCTGTTTTATTTATCTATCTTGTTAGTTTCAGAATCAAACTATCGGGCACACTTTGAACCCGATTTGATAGGACATGCACTAGAGGTAAGCAGAACTCTCAGGCCTTCATGTGAACGGTGAATTTCTCGTCAACATGCTCAGCAACATCACCTCGGCCCCATAAACCAAGAAAAAGGGAGACTGGCAGTAGCCCGACTGGGTGTAATCCGCAAAGAACAAAGAACCGAAGGCAACTCTTCAACCCATCAACTAGCGTAAGGGCGTAGCATGTCGAAGAAACGAGCTTTAATCCCCTAAAGAACAATCACATTGGTGTGCTCAACCTGTCCATTAATTTGTGGGTATGGAACCGATGCATAGCAAATCTTGATTCCAAAGTCTTCAAAAAATCTTTAAAAACTCGTCAGTGAACTGAGGACCACTGCCGGTGATAATCTTGCACTCCAAACTAGTGTATAATATTGAGAATAAAATCCCGAGCCCTGTCGGCAGTGATTGTTGCAACCAGCTTGGCCTCAATCCACTTGGTAAACTTGTCAATAGGAACAAACAAGTGCGTGAACTCCCCTTGCGCCCTTTTGAAAGGCCCCACCATGTCGAGCCCCCAGACAGCAAAAGGCCAAGAGACAAGTATAGTATGTCTCTTTAGCAGGGACGTGAATCTGCCTGACAAAAAAATGACAACCCTCGCATGTCCGAGCAATGTGCGTAGGATCTCTTACATATGTTGGCCAAAAGAAACCCTGACGGTACGCCTTGCCAACCAATGTCTGAGAAGCGGCATGATTGCCGCAAATACCTGATTGGAAATCTCGTACAACTACTGCCCCTCCTTAATTGGGAGACAACAAAGTAGAATACCAGATTGGCTGCATCTATAAAGCTCTTCTTCTGACATCATATATCACTGGTTGTGATGTCGAATGAATTTGGCTTCATCCTTGCCTTGAGGCAACTCACCCTGAGTCAAGAACTTGATAAAAGACACCCTCCAATCGGACTCCACTATAGAAACTTGCCTTGGATCTTTGGCAAATTGCGCTTACATAGGCTTCTTTGACACAGTTGGCTTATGAAGATTCTAGATAAAGATATTTGTAGGAACGGCTTCTTGTTTGGATCCCAAATTCACCAACTCGTATGTAGCCTCATTGTCATGCTTCAATACGTTTGATAACTCTAAGCCCTTGAATCGATCTTCCAGTTTGTGAACTTCCTGATGGTAGATGACAATATTATAATTTGAACAAGACCAATCCTTCATGACTTGATTCACCACTAAGAATCCCCATGAACTATCATCTGTCATATTCTTGGAGCAAAGCTTCGTACTCGACCACATTATGGGATGCCAGAAAGTGGATTTGCAAAACATATCTTAATCGCTCTCTAGTCGGCGAGATGACAATATGGCTGTGACTCTCCTGCTCCAGCGCCTATGACTCTCAGAGAACCATCGAAATACATAGTCCATATTCAATCTTATCCGTCGTCTTCTCTGCTTGGTCCTCTGTCCACTTGGCAACAAAATCTGCTAACACTTTGGGACTTAATAGATGTGCGAGTATTGAAGGAAATATAGAAATCCATCGACTCCAAAACCCACTTTGTGATCCTGTCGGTAGCCTCGTAGATGTGAAGAACATCACCGAGTGGAAAAGAAGTACCACAACCACCGAGTGGCTCTAGAAATAATGGGCAAGCTTCCGGACCGTGATCAATACTCCATACAGCAGCTTCTGAACTTGCGGATAACAGGATTTTGAGTCCGCCAAAACATCATTGACAAAATAGACCGGCCTCTGAACTTTCGGGATGTGTCCTTCCTCATCACGCTCAACAACCTGAACCGTACTGATGACCTGCGATGTAGCCGAAACATACAACAATAATGGCTCATGCGACATAGGTGAGGCCAGCACCGAAGGCATCATTAGGAACTTCTTGAAGTTTCCAAAGGTCTGCTAAAAATCGTTGGTGTTCTTGAGCAATTTGAAAAAGGCATGTCTCATTCCCCGAGCTAGGAAACGAAACGATTGAGCCACCATGCACCCAGTAAGATTTTGAACATCCTTCTAGGTACTCGGCGGCTCCATCTTGAGTATAGCATTGATCTTCTCCGGGTTGGCATTGATGTCGTGATGCGACATCATAAATCCAAGCAGCTTCCCTGACGGTACTCTGAAGACACACTTTTTTGGGTTTAACTTCATCTTGAAGGCTCGGATATTATGGAAAGTTTTCTCCAAATCGGTGATAAGGTTTTCCTTGAATTTGGTCTTGATGAAGACATCATCAACATAAGCCTCCACATTGCACCCGAACCGTGTCTGCAAACATCTTTGAATCATTCGCTGGTACATAGCCCTAATGTTTTTTAGGCCAAAAGGCATATTGATATAGTAGTACATGCCAAATGTAGTACATATCCTGAATAGCAGTCAAGAAAATTGAGAAACTCGCAGCCGGATGTTGAATCAACAACTTGGTCAATGCGAGGCAATCCAAAAGGATCTTTAGGACAAGCTTTGTTAAGATCCTATAATCCACGCACATACGTCATTGCCTCGACATCTTCCGAACCAACATTGGATTAGCCAAGAGCTTAGTAAGTTCCTTCTTGATGGCATCATGACGATCTTGAGTGAACCGGCGGAGTCATTGCTTGATATGTTTAGTGTTCTTCTTCACATTCAGGGAGTGCTCGATCACCTCTCTAGGAATACCAAACATATCAGAAGGCTTCCATGCAAATATATCTTTATTAGCTTGAAGAAAGGTGATGAGTGCACTTTCCTATTTACAATCTAACCTAACACCAATTACAATTGTTTTGGAGGGATCAGTCGGATCCAGGGGAATCTTCTTTGTCTTCGCATCGCCTTCTCTAGACTTTAATATGTTATTGGCAGGGACTTCTCCTTCTTGCGATGTTGACGTGGCCAGTCAGATTTCCTGTTGGTCGAGTGCTTTTTCATGGGATTGCACCATCTCACAGCTCTCCTTGTCGTAGGTGAAAGCTTGCTTGATGTCGCTACGCAACGGGATGACTCCACGTGGTCCTAGCATCTGAAGGAATACGCGTAGGCTACGAAAGCATAAATTCAAATTTTCTACCGTGCACTCCAGGATAGCATGCGAGTGAGGGACTATAGATTGTTACCAATATGACGCAGAGGGCAGCAAAAGATTACGTTGGAGAAGTCTGTCCAATGTACGCGCATCGGGGAGGTTGCGGAAGCAGCCGATCACCATGATCCAATCGCCCGACCACCGACTCACCTCGCCGATCTACAGTGCAATGTAGCAGTGTCTCTACTGGTATCCGCACATCCAGGGGTGGAATGTCAATCGCCTGTGTGCTAGCACTGGGCGTGCGGCTAGGGTTTGGCTCGAAGGTGGTGGCTAGGGTTTTCTCGTGACAGATCTCAACTCACGTCCAACGTGAATTGCTTGCTCTCGATCTCCACCCCTTGTCCCTCCGTTTATATAGTTAGCCGACTGGGCCTAGATGGCGCATCGGGACTCTATCTCTAATCGAATCCTTATCCGAACTGAGCCTTATCCGTGTCCTCATCCGAGTCAAACTCAAATACTTTTTCCAACTTGTTAAGTGTGCGACCCTGTAGGTTAATGTATACTTGGTTTCGATCTAAGAACACTTCTTGGCCGACTTGTCAACAGCGGCCCCTAGCAGAGCGTATTTACACCAAAGTATACATAAAGATCATGTGGAGATTATGGCAATCGGATACCCACATGGCAAGCTTATCCGACTGGTAATAGGGATAGGTTACGCCTGCTAATTATGTAAATCGGCTATGACTTGGGCGTTACGTTGCCGATTAGATAAGGCAACGGCTCATAGTCATAACTTGGTAAGATTGAAGAAACCGACTTAGAGTATGATAGGGTTTCCGACTTGTAAGCCCGCCCTCTGAGACTATATAAGGAGGGTAGAGGCGTCCCTTGAGGGATATATGATGTATGCGAAGCACATACAAGCTACTAGACACACGAGATCTTGAGATCAATAAACACTCGGCGGATCGAATCCCCGAAACAGGAGTAGGGTATTACCTCATGAGAGGGCCTGAACCTGTCTAAACCTTGTTTTCCACCTAACCCATCGAGCTTTTCGATCTTGACTGCACCCCCAAATTTCTATTGCCGAAACCAAGTTTCGACAGTTGGCGCGCCAGGTAGGAGTCGCGTGTCAAGTTTTTCTTCCTCAATCTCGCCGGCATGTGCGATGGGATCTTCATCAGGCATCGATGACTTCGCCGCCAAAGGCTTCAACGAGCTCTCCTTCCCCGACTCGGATTCGGACCAGTCGGGAGGGGGAACCTGCTCAGCGCCGTTCGGGCTACCGAACAACGCCAGGACCTACGACAAGGTTCTGACTTCCGAGTTAGGTTCTGCCCACTTGGAAAGAAGAATCCACTCGGCGCCGTTCGGGTTGCCGAACAGCGCTGAGATCTACGACAAGGTTCTGACTTCCAAGACAAAGTCCACTCACTCGGAAGGAGGGGTCCACTCAGCGTCGTTCGGACTACCCAACGCCACTGAAATCTACAGCCATCTCCTCACATCCCCGTTGGAATCGATCCACTCGGGGGAAGGAACCCTCTCGGCACCGTTTGGGCTACCAAACGCCGCTGAGATCTATTGCAAATTCCCCTCCTCCGAATCGAAATCGACCCACTCAGAGGAACCCCCGTCATCAAGCCACAACCCGGACTGGAGCGATCCAGATTCAAGCAACTCAGGCTCAAGAGAAGTCGCCGTCATTCTCCAACCATTCGGGTCATGCTCATCTACGGAGCTCAATGAGTACCTCAGCTCTTCAGGCTTCGACGATCTCTACGGCATCCCCTCAGACGAGGCCAACGACTCCGACTGTGACAAGGACTACGAGCCGAAGTGCTTCGACGTTCTCATGGCTGAGGTGGCTGAGACCGACTCAGCCATGGCCCGCAGGGTCGCAGAGGAAGAACAAGCCAGGCTTGAGCAGGAGTGCAAGCTGGCAGAAGATGAGAATAGGCGCAAGGAGGAAGCTGATAGGAGAAAGCGAGACCTGAGGGCAACCGAACGATCCGCTCGGGAGGCCATACTTCAGACGCGAGTCGACAACACTAACATCTTCCAAACACCTCAACAGAGCGCCGTTGCCGCCCTCACCCTCCTCGACACCGTTATCGAAACGGCACCCGCTACGGTGACACCGATCCTCGACAAGATCAAGACCATCGTCGCGGCTACGCCCAATCGCTTCTCCCTCCACCTCAAGACGGAGGCCGACCGAGTCCGTGGCGTAAACGCCCGACGTAAGCCGACTTCCGCCACGCGCGGTCGAAGGATTACAAGAGGACAGAAAAAGATCGGACGGCCACTATGTCAAGAGACCTTTGCCACGAAGCCACACGAAAGCATCAAGAGCAATCGGCCGACTCCCGTGAAAAGCGGCATGGACGGCCACCCGTCGACGACCGGGTCCGCCGCAGCAACAACTCAGACTACCGAAGCAGCCTACCAAGGACCCCGCCAAGTGATCTGCGGGAAGTCCTCGACTGACGCTATCAGGAACAAGATCAGTGCTCCCACGAAGATCGAAGGAGATTGCCCGACAGCAATGACGATGGAGTACCTGCGTTCACTCGGGACCTGCGCCGAGTGCACTGGCCGAGTGGTTTTAAGCCGACAGGAATCGAGAAGTACGATGGGAAGACCGACCCCGAGTCATGGCTGACCGTGTACACCCTCGCCATCCGTGTAGCAGGAGGAGACAACAAGGCCATGGCCAATTACTTGCCTGTTGCCCTCGCCAACTCAGCCAGGAACTGGCTCACAAGCCTGCCAAGAGGCTCAATCGGCTCATGGAGCGAACTGAGGGACCACTTCATCGCCAACTTCCAGGGCATCTTTGAAAGGCCTGAGACCCACTTTGACCTCTACAATGTCATCCATAAGCTAGATGAGCCGCTGAAAGACTACATCCGGTGCTTCTCGGAAAAGTGCAACAAGATCCCCAACATCACCGACGACATCATCATCGCCGCCTTCCAGAAGGGAGTCCGCGATGAGCTCTTGATAGGGAAGTTTGGGTGCAAGCCACCGAAGACGGTAAAGCAGATGTTTGAGACGGCGAACTCCTACGCCAAGTCCAACGATGCAATCAAGGCGGCGCGCCAAGATCGGCCTGACAAAAGGGACGACAAGCAGTCGGGAGGAAGTAGGCATCCTAAGAAGGATAATGGCAACAACAACCAGGGCCAGAAGGATCACAAGCGCCGGCCTGAGGACCTGGTTGCCACGACCTCCAACTCCCAACGCCGTCCCCGAGTCACGGCCTACGACGCGATCATGAACGCTCAGTGCACGCATCATCCAAACCACAAGCATGCGGCCAAGGACTGCTTTATTTATAAGCAATTCGCCGAGCAATATGCGGCACAGCTTAACAAGAAGCCGACCGACAAAGCCGGCCCATCGGGGACCAAGAAGAATAACCCGACTGGAAATTTGGAGCCTTTTCAAGACCCCATAGGCGAGCTGAATCACATCTTCGGAGGGCCGCAAACTTATGAGTCCAAGATGAAGCAAAAGCTAACCGACCGCAAGGTCAACGTGGCACAACCCGAGGTCCCACAATATCTACGGTGGTCGGAGGTGGCCATCACGTTCGACCGCTTGGATCACCCTGACCGGGTGGTTCACCCAGGGCGGTATCCCCTGGTACTAGACCCAGTGGTTCGGAACATGAAGCTAAAGTGCGTCCTCATTGATGGGGGCAGCGCCCTCAATATCCTGTTCGCTAAGACCCTGGACGAGATGCAAATCCCGAGAGCCGAATTGAAGGCAAGCTCAACCCCCTTCCATGGAGTTATCCCAGGGTTGTCATCTATGCCACTCGGGTACATTGCCCTTCCAGTCACTATCGGAGTTCGAGAGAACTTCCAGACGGAGAACATCACCTTCGAGGTGGTCGACTTTGAGACGGCCTACCACGCAATCATTGGGAGGCCTGCGCTCGCCAAGTTCATGGCGATACCACACTACACCTACCTCTGCATGAAGATGCCCGGCCCCAATGGCGTCATCATCCTGCGCAGCGACGTCAAACAAGCCTTCACCTACGACAAAGAAAGCTGCGACATGACCCAATCTCGTGAGAGATCATGTGGCTAGGAAGAAATTCGATTGGCTGCATCAACTTCTGGAGAGGGTGAAATCCCCACGAAGAAGATAGCCAAGTCGGGACAAGGCGATGCCAAAATGAAGAAAATCTCCCTTGATCAATCAGATCCTTCTAAAACCGCTGTAATCAGCGCTGAGCTAGATCCTAAATAGGAAAGCGTGCTCGTCACCTTCCTCCAAAACAATAAAGATGTTTTTGCTTGGAAACCATCTGATATGCCTGGAATTCCTAGGGAGGTGATCGAGCAATCTTTACACGTCAAAGATGACGCGAAACCTATCAAACAACGATTACGCTGTTTTGCTCAGGATCGAAAGGATGCCATCAAGGAAGAACTCGCAAAGCTCTTAGCCGCCAGTTTCATCAAAGAAGTTCTACATCCCGACTGGCTGGCTAACCCTGTCTTGGTCAGGAAGAAGACGGGGCAATGGCGCATGTGCGTTGACTACACCGACCTCAACAAAGCCTGCCCCAAAGATCCATTTGGGTTGCCACGCATCGACCAAGTTGTGGACTCAACAGCCGGCTGCCAACTTCTGAGTTTTCTGGACTGTTACTCGAGCTACCATCAGATCAGCTTGAAGGAATCCGATTGCCCGAAAACATCGTTCATCACGCCGTTTGGAGCTTACTGCTACATCACGATGCCCTTCGGTCTGAAGAACGCCGGGGCCACATACCAACGCATGATTCAAAGGTGCTTTCAAACGCAGATCGGGAAAAACGTGGAAGCTTACGTCGACGATGTTGTCATCAAGACCAAGCAGAAGGAAGACCTGATTGCTGACTTAGAAGAAACCTTTGCAAACATTCGGGCCTTCAGAATGAAGCTGAACTCGAAGAAGTGCACGTTCGGCATGCCATCAGGCAAACTGCTCGACTTCATGGTGTCTCATCGCGGCATCGAAGCTAACCCAGAGAAAATCAACGTTGTCCTGAATATGAAGCCCCCGAGTAACCAGAAAGACGTCCAGAAGCTCACTGGCTGCATGGCGGCATGCCTTTCTTCAGGCTACTGAAGAAAATCGATGACTTCCAATGGACCACGGAAGCCCACAAGGCCTTTGAAGATTTTAAAGAATTTCACACGACGCCACCCGTCCTAGCCTCACCTCAGCCTCAGGAACCCTTGCTACTGTATGTCTCAGCAACCCACCAAGTGGTCAGCACGGTTCTTGTCGTTGAGCGTGAGGAAGAAGGACGAGTCCAGAAGATTCAAAGGCCAATCTACTTTGTTAGCGAAGTGTTGGCAGGAGCCAAAATTTGCTACCCTCAGGTACAAAAATTGCTATATGGTGTTCTGATAACCGCGAGGAAATTGGCGCACTACTTTCAGGGTCACTCGGTCACCGTCGTTACCTCTTTTCCACTCGGCGATGTCATCCATAACCGGGAGGCAACTGGACGCATCGCAAAGTGGGCCCTGGAACTGATGCCGCTGGACTTAACTTTCAAGGCGAGGATGTCTGTAAAGTCACAAGCCCTAGCGGATTTCCTGGCCAAGTGGACCGAGCAACAAGAAGACGTACCTAGGGAAGACCTACAACACTGGACCATGCACTTTGACGGATCCAAGAGGATCACTGGCTTGGGAGCGGGAGTCGTGCTGATCTCCCCGACTGGGGAAAGGCTAAGATATGTTTTTCACCTTCACTTCTCCGCCTCACACAACGTCGCCGAGTATGAAGCCCTGCTGCATGGCCTACGTCTTGCTGTTTCACTCGGGATACGACGGTTGGTCGTAAAAGGAGATTCCCAGCTGGTTGTCAACCAAGTGATGAAAGACTGGTCCTGTTTAAACGACACCATGGAGGCCTATCGGCAAGAAGTTCGCAAACTTGAAGACAAGTTTGACGGATTGGAGCTATCTCATGTCTTGAGACATAACAACGAGACAGCTGACGAGTTGGCGCAGTTCGGGTCCAAACGAGAAGCCGCTCCAACAGACGTTTTTGTAGAGCATCTCTATGAGCCGACTGTCGCAGCAAAACCAACTCCCAACGAGCAAGCTGCAAATCAAGTCGCCATGCTCGACGCCGATTGGAGGACACCGCTCATCAAATTTTTGACTCAGCAAGAGTTGCCGGAAGATAGGGATGACGCGGAACGAGTCCGACGTCGTTGTCAAGCTTACGTTATGGTCGACTCTGAATTGTACAAGAGGAGCCCCTCTGGAGTCCTAATGAGATGTATCACGCCTGAGGAAGGACGGCAATTACTCCAAGATATCCATCCGGATATATGCGAAAGTCACGCGGCAGCACACACCTTGGTAGGCAAAGCCTACAGACAAGGTTTTTTCTGGCTTACGACGGTCTCCGACGCCGACAAAGTGGTCCGAACGTGTGAAGGTTGCTAGTTCTTTGCTCGGCAGAGCCATGTTCCAGCCCAAGAGCTACAAACGATTCCATTATCATGGTCGTTCGCAGTATGAGGCTTGGATATGGTCGGCCCTTTCAAGAAGGCTCCAGGAGGATTCACGCATCTTTTCGTTGCAATTGACAAGTTTTCCAAGTGGATCGAGGCTAAGCTGGTTGCTACGATCACTTATGACAAGGCACGAGACTTCATCCTCAACATCGTACACCGGTTTGGCGTCCCAAACAGAATAATAACCGACAATGGGACTTAATTCACTGGAGGCGTTTTTAAGGAATTATGTGAAGACTTTGGCATCAAAATATGCTATGCATTGGTCGCGCACCCCAAAAGCAACGAACAAGTTGAACGCGCCAATGGCATGGTTCTTCAAGGCATCAAGGCCCGAGTGTTTGACCGGCTAAACCCTTATGCCGGCAAATGGGTTCAAGAATTACCTTCGGTCTTAAGGTCACTACGGACTACGCCCAGTCGGGCTACCGGCCAAACTCCTTTCTTCATGGTTTACGGGGCAGAAGCCATGTTGCCGAATGAAATGGAGTACGAATCTCTTTGAGTCCGCAGCTTCAACGACAAGCGCTACGATCAAGACCGAGTAGATGACCTGACCCGACTGGAAGAGGCCCGGGAGGCAGCCCTGATCCAGTCGACAAGGTATCTTCAACGATTTAGACGATACCATAGTCGCAATGTTCGGGCACGAGCCTTCATTGTCGGCGATTTGGTTCTGTGCAAGATCCAGACCACCAAGGACCGTCACAAACTATCTCCATTATGGGAAGGACCATACATAATCGCTGAGGTGACTCGGCCAGGAGCATATCGACTAAAGCGTGAAGACGGATCCATGGTGGAAAACTCTTGGAACATCGAACATCTTCGACGATACTATGCTTAAATTGCCTTAAGTTTCATGTTATTCTTGACTACCAACCTCAAGCAAGATGACTTCTTGAGTTGACAGTCGGGGGCTGCATACATGTCAATAAAGCATGGCTTTCCTCGACAACTTGTGTATATTTTGTTTATCATTGTTTAATGTTTTTGACTCGAGTTCAATGGACAAGGACTGAGAATTTTTTGCTGACCTAATCAAGCTTAGGCTTGATGACAGTCAGACGAAAATTACTTAAGAAATTTGACATAAAGACTCGGATCAAGGCATTAACATAAATAAACTGAATATTTACAAGTCCACACCAGAAAGTTACATACAAATGTCGGTAAAATAATCAGGACCAAAAATTGTTCACTACATTTGCGGCTACTTTCTTGCCCGACTCCTGCGCTTCACTAATCAATTCCAAGGCCTGCTCGTCTGAAGTGCCATCGGCGAAGCCCTCCCCAACTGAATCAACATCTATTCGGGGATAGAGTGACTTGGTCTGTGCAAGGGCGAACCCCGCTCCCATGGTGGTCGCCTCTGAGATGTTGGCCAGGTACTGATCTGGGGGCCTTCTAATCTTGTCGAAGACCTCAATGGCGTCTAGTGAACTGGTCCCGAGCCCATGATGGAACAGCGACAAGAGAATCGGTGTCGCCGCGGTATCAACATCGTCCCTTACGCTTTCGGCCCTTCGGACCCTTTCAACGAAGACATCATACTGGGCTTGGGTTTTGACCTTATAAGCTGCCAAAGACCTATGATTACACAGATACTCGAAGATGAAGCAAAATGAAGAATGCTGTCTTGAAAGAGTTTACCTTCGAACTCAGATTCCAGCTCAGCTTTGCTGGCATTAGCTTCCTCCAGCTGGGTCTGGAGCGCATGGACTTCCAACGAGTTCTCTGCAACAAAAAGAGTTGCTGACGCCAAGATCAAAACAGACTATGAATAAAAACATAAAGAGACCGAGAGGATTAAGCTTACTCCCGACTGAACCCCGGAGGTTAAGGTTTTCCTCCCGGAGCGCGGCTATCTCTCTCCTTAGAGCGGCTTCTCTCGATGCAGCCTCTTCTCAAGTGGTCTTCAATTCTTGCTGGATGTTCTCCAGGGAGTTCAGGTGCGGGACCAACTTCTCGAGCGCATCGGATTTAGCCATCGACCAGTAGTATACTCTCTGCGCACACATTTTGAGTTAGCCGACCAGAAGCAATCATAAGGCTATGACACAAAGAAGCAACGCTTACGTTGAGCAGCCGGGTAGCTTCGTTCAGGCTGTCGATGAGCATCTCCCTTTCTTTGTTTTCCTTCTGCTTGTTCAGGACGATGCCCTGTTTCAAGCCCTCAGAGTCATGCCACTCTATTTTGATTGGAGGGACCCAGGCCTCGGAGGACTGCAGCCTGGGGATCTCCTCCACTTTGGCTGATCGATTCAGAGAGAGTGAATGAAGATACAGAAAAAACGGATTGAAGATTAAAGACAAAAGTTCTCTTCAGAGCTTACCAGCTTCAGTGGCCGAGTCCTTGGCTGGTGCTTCCCGGCTGTGTTTCTTCTCTTGGTTCGCATCCGACTGGTTCTTATTCGGGGTCCCTTGGGTGGTAGCCGGGACCTCTTCTTCGGCTGATTGGTTTCCAGTCGGGCCTTCTTGGCTGGCAATCGGGGGCTCCTCTGCTGGGACGGCTCCACTGGGAGGTGGGGTTTTTTCACTCGGGGTGTCCTCACTCGGGAGAGGGCCCTGGGTTTCTTGTTCTGCCGGTTTTGCCACCCCAGCCGCGGCAGATGATTTAGAGCCCTCACTCTGCCCAGTGGGGTCTATATTTTGAGGCCTCTTGCAAAGAGAAAGATGGAAGCAATCGGGACCAAGGTAGAAAGGTTTTCAACGAGAGACTCATTTCAGTCACGAGACACACCTGGATGAACGGCGAATCTTGGGCGCAGTGTTTTTGGTGACGGCCTCGGAGGGGTCACTTCAACTTGAGGGGCTGGGACGTCATCGTCCGAGTCGTCAATCACCAACCTCCTCTTACTCACCCTCTTGCTGATATCCTCGCTAGTTGCAGCCCTCTTGCCGATCGGATCACTCTGGATATTTACACCGCCGGCTGGTTTCTTGGCAGATCGAGCTGGCGCATCATCATGGTGTATTTTGTACGGCTTAGAGATAATGAAGGCATTTTCCTGCAAGAGAGATTTCTTGTACACTGAGAAGTGTGACATTACGATTGAAAGACAATAAAGAAGCTGAGTCGACTTACCGGAGGAGGAGGTCAATACAAGCTGTACGGGAGAATCGGCAGCATGAGGCTGCACTCGACTGCAATCCTAGAAGAGAAGATCTTGTACATGCGAGTCTTCAAAGTTTCGTAGCTCAGAGAATCGTGGTCCTCCCGATTGGGATCCTGTTCGCCCTCGTACTCGAACGCGGGCTTGGACCTCTCCTTGATAGGTGCCAATCGGTTCTTGATGGAATGCCGAGTGATCTGTTCACCCCGAAGGCCCTTCTTCTTCATTTCCAAGATATTTGCCAAAAGCTTATTGGCTTCATCTCAATCTTGGGCTACTGGCACGGTGCTCCCGTTAGGCCTTGGCACTGGAGGAAGACCAATGAAGTTGGGCAGACTGGGTTCGAGGTTTGCGATATAGAACCAGTTTGCATGCCAACCCTTATTGGAGGATTTCAAGGGAAGAGAAAAGTAGTCTCTGCGGAGAGATCCGCGGAGCTGGAAGCCGGCACCACCGACAACGCAGGGCTCATCCTTGTTCGGATGCAGCTTGAGATAGAACATGCGGCGGAAGAGCTGGAAGTGAGGGAGGATGCCGAGAAAAGCTTTGCAAACATGGATGAAGAGAGCAATGTGAAGCATGGAGTTGGGGTTTAGGTGGTAGAAATGAAGGCCGTAATAATCGAGAAGGCCCCTAAAGAACTCGAAAGTGGGGAGGCCGAAGCCACAGTAGAAAAAGGAAGTAAAGACGACGACCTCACCAGTGTTTGGAGTGGGGAACTCCTCGCCGGCCGCCGGGCGCCAGCCGACGATCTCCTTAGGAGGGAGAACTCCGTTCTTCACCATCTTCCTAAGAGTCGACTCCTTCACATCCAAGGTTGCCCATTGCTCGAAGGGGATTTCTTTCTCTCCCACCATGGATGCGGTTTGGGGGAAGTGGATCTAGCTCGGGGAATGGGGGTTTGAGAAGGAGGTCTTGGGAGCTGGATGCGGAGGCTGGCTTGTGGAGAAACGTGAGCTCCTGGATCGATGGATTTGGGTGCGCGCGCGAGCCTAGGGTTTTCCTCTGTGAGCTGGTGAACAGTTTTGCAAAAGAGGAAATTTTTTGGGAAGACGAAGTGGCGGGGATGACCTCGAGGCTTTGTATAAAGATTTGAGGGTTTTACTAAGTCATCTCGCGAGTGGGCCGAGCCCATGAGAGACTTACAGCCCAACTAAGGTGTGGCTTGGCACGTATCCTTAGGGACTTAAGTGGATCGACTTGAGCAGATTTGCCTTGGCAATATGCACGTGTCACATAGCCCGATACATTTAAAATCCTTTCATGCCGCGGTTTGCGCAACTTCATGAGAGGTTGACACGATGCAATTTGAAAGGTGACAAACCTTTAAGTTTTCCATGGCTGTCCTGATGACAGGGACTGTTTGGATTTTAAGCATTTGATTGAATGATTATATCAATGCTATCTTTCCACCTTGGTGAAGATCTTTTTAGATTAAAGACCAATATTATGGCAGAAGCTATTTAATGTTTTTGTCATATTTTTCAGATGACTGAAAAATTTGTTTACCCATGAGGGACGATTAAATTATTTGTTCCGAGATGACTCGGGCATATCCACTCGGATAAGCATGAGCTTACCGAGTGCTTTTTACCCACGAGGGTTGATTGAACTATTTGTTCTGAGATGACTCGGGCAGATTCACTCGGATAAGTGAGAGCTTGTCGAGTGATGAGATTTTTATGATTGCTTTAGCTTGAGCTAAGCATTTATATGAGAATGATTTTTTATAGTTCTTGACTATATGCTTAGTCTGTTTTGACTAACCTTATAGTGGGGGGCTACACCTAATTAGGTGCATCAGGAGATGCACCTAGATGTTTATATTTTGAGAATTTTTTGGATGTTTTCCAGCCCTTCACAGTCTTTGGAGTCACTCGGGAGATTCAGGCAGAGATGACGGAACCAAATAGTTGTTTGGCTGTGAGTTATTTTGGTTTGAGACAAAGTTATCTCGTCGACTACGAAGAACTCGGGGGCTACTGTGGAGATTATGGCAATCGGATACCCACATGACAAGCTTATCCGACTGGTAATAGGGATAGGTTACGCCTGCTAATTATGTAAACCGGCTATAACTTGGGTGTTACATTGTCGATTAGATAAGGCAACGGCTCATAGTCATAACTTGGTAAGATTGAGGAAACCGACTTAGAGTATGATAGGGTTTTCGACTTGTAAGCCCGCCCTCCGAGACTATATAAGGAGGGTAGAGGCGTCCCTTGAGGGATATCTGATGTATGCGAAGCACATACAAGCTACTAGACACATGAGATCTTGAGATCAATAAACACTCGGCGGATCGAATCCCCGAAACAGAAGTAGGGTATTACCTCACGAGAGAGCCTGAACCTGTCTAAACCTTGTTTTCCACCTAACCCATCGAGCTTGGCGATCTTGACTGCACCCCCAAATTTCTATTGCCGAAACCAAGTTTCGACAAATCATATCGACTGAACCTGTAATATGTGCACAAATCACCTTGCCTCACGACATCAATTAAGCCATAGGCAAGACACGTGTCATCCTATCAATAGCTTAATCATTCACTCGTTCTCGTATTGGATTATATAGCTGTTGATTGACTCATCAATCAACTCGGCATGGCCATGCACTTTCATAATCCATTACATCGAGGGGCCCAGAGATATCTCTTCCATAGGAGGGGCAAATTCCATCTTGATCATTCATATCCCACTACATGTTTCATAGCAAACCCGAAGACTACTTTTATAACTAGCCAGTTATGATGTAGCATTTGGTAGTCTCTAAGTAAGCTATTACACATGTTGAAATTCATGATGATCTTAGGTTTAAGGACTTTGCACCAACACTACTTGAGACCAACTAATGGCACATAAAATCCTTATAGTGTCTCAAGGTGGGTCTATCCAACAACATGTTCTCTAACATGTGTTCACGTATTGATCTGGTATCTCCATACCATGATCCATGAGACATGATCATCAATTAATACATGTGATGAACTTAGAATCATATTCGTTCCATACTTATGATATATGATCATGGATCATTTAGAAATAGATTTATATCACATAAAGAGTCTCATTAATAAGTCACATACTTATTCATCAATACAAGTTGTCTATTTCATGAAACATAATAACTCTTCATTCATTAATACATAAACATTGACTGTGCTATCCAACATATCCATGTTGCCTCTAGGGCATATCACTAACAACATCTTCATCAAGTAGGTATAGTGAGGGACGGCCATGAACTTTGCGAGGGCTGGCCATCCCAAAATTGCATGATAAGCTGTCTTGAAATCTGTGACCTCGAAACATATATTTTCAGTTCGGAAATTATCCCAGGTGCCGAAGGTGACTAGAAGAGTGATCTGGCTAGGTGGTGCCGAAGACAACCCGGGATAACCCCGTGAAATGAAGCAGTGCTCGGCCTCAACTCAGATCTTGGAATCTGCATCTCATCCATCATCTTGGCAAAAAGAATATTGAGTGTGTTACCCCCATCGATGAGAATACACTTCAACTTGATGTTTCTGACCATTGGGTCAAATAGTTGATCTCGCGGTCGATAAGCTTCTATCTGCGCTTGGACTCATAGGCTAGGGGGCTTCCGAAGATGTGATTCAGCTTGGTTCTGTGGTCTTGAAATGCACCCCAACTTGGATCACTGTTGTCCTCTTTGTTTTGTCCTGATGTACCTTCACCGGCCATGAGTTTCAACTATTTGGCATTCTTCTCTGCAAACTTCTCAAAGATGTAGCAGCCCTTGGCGGTGTGCTCGGAGTTGGGATGATGTTGGCATGGCTCGTTGATGATCTTGTCGTAATTGCTGACGCGTGGCCACTGGAATTCGACGTCGCTGCTACCAGGTCTTCGGGTCTTCGCTTGCGATCCTTCTGGCGGTTGTTGTTGTTGTCCTTCTTTGGGCGACAGTTGCCTGACTGCTTCTCTTTGTGCGATGCCTCGACGGTCTCAACCGACTTAGCGTAGGAATTAGATGTCTCAAAAAGCTTCATGAAAGTGCGCGATGGCTTGCGGGAGAACTTGCCAATGAGGTGTTCGTCACATATTCCTTTTCGAAATGCATCAATGAAGGTGTCATTCGTGACCTCTAGGATCTTGTTGCGGGCTTTAGAAAAACACCCGATGTAGTCCTTAAGCGACTTGTTTTTGCGTTGTATAACATGGTAGAGATCAAAGAGCGTTCAGGTCTCTCGTAGGTGCCTTGAAAGTTGGCAACGAACCGGCTTCAAAGCTTGTCCTGGGAATCAATTGACCCCCACTAAAGCCCCAAGAGCCAGCTCCTTGCTGAATCAGTAAGCGCCACAGGCAAATAGTTAGCCATGGCCTTGCTGTCTCCTCCTGCTACGTGGATAGCCAAGGTGTAGACAGTGAGCCATGACTCATGGTTGTTTTGCCATCATACTTCTTGATACTAGTCGGTTTGAAGCCGACTGGCCAATCCACTCGATGTAGGTCTTGGGTGAAAGCTGGGACCCCATCGTCACCATCGTTCGATGAAAATGGTCAGTTGAGCGAGTGGCGGATCATGTGGCGCTCATGGTTTTCCCTTTCTTGGAGACATGAATTTAACTCCTGTCAGAGATCTTTGGGTTCTTGGCAGTCGTATCCATGTTCTGACCTACGGCCACCGTCGTAGTGTCCCTCATGGCGGTGATGGTCCTGATGATGTCCATCTTCGTGGTGGTCGGCGCCGTGGTTCCCAACTGAGTGCTCTGGTTGTCAGTCTCGTTCGTCATGGCGTCGCTAGTTTGAAGCCATATGGCCCTTGGAAGGGCGATGTGACGGCTGATGACTTGGTTCGTTACCCGCCGGGGACCTGGACTTAGGCGTCTTGGGGTAGGATTCTTTCGGCATGTAGCTGGGTCACCGACTGCCTTCGGCTCCTTGCTCTTGTTGCGCAGCCGCCATGAGGATCAGGGCTTTAGCCTACTTAAGTGTTAACGTTGTGGTGTTGTACAGAGGGGCAATGTCAATGAGGGTGTCTAGTAATGTGACAGCAGCGACGGTGTTCTGTTGAGGCGTGGCGAAGACATCGATGTCGTCGATATGAGTCTAGAGGATGTTGTTATGTACTGCTCGTCCACCTCAGGCCAGGTCTCGTTGTTTGTGTGCGCGATCTTCTTCCTCCTTGCGTAGACGCTCCTCCTCGGCTTCACGGGCAATGCAGGCTTGTCCATCCTCGGTCCGGGCACCGCCATGAAGACTTTGTAGATCAGAGTGTAGTCATCAGAGTGCTCAGAGTTGTAGATGGTTTTGGAACTGTAATAGTTGTAGTGGTTCGAGTAGTCGCAGCGTTGACAACCTTCGTGATGCTACAGGAGTCATCGAGTGGTTTGAGAAGGGTGCCCACATTCCTAGGCCCGGTCCCCGACATGGCTGAAACATGCCCAGACCAAAACCTAGGGGATGAGGTAGATCCAGATCCGAAAGTTATCGCGAGAAAAGGAGGAAACTACACAACGATTTGGGGAGAGATTGTTGCGTTGTCGGAGATCACATGTGAGGTGGTTGAGTCTTGCGCCTTCTCCGAGTGTATTGAATCTGCATCGGAGGAGATCAACCTGGAGTAGGCCTCGGCCATGTTTGGAAGGCCGAAGGGAGCCAAAGAGATCTGATCTTCTTTCGACTGGTTCGAATCCGAATAAAATAGAGAGCTTGCCAAAGTCATCAGCGAAGAAGTCGAGACTGCCAAAGCAAAAAACCTGTCATAGAGGAAAGGTGAAGTCGACAACTCCTGAAGTTGATCCCATCGCACTTGTCGATGAAAAGACTCGACACAACTCCTACCTAATATACCAACTGTCGATGTTCTTGATCGGTAATAAGAAAAGGGGTAGCGCATGAGATCTAAAATGGATGAGTAAGGGGATAATGATTTAGACAGATTCAGGCCTTCTCGATGTGAAGTAATACCTTACTTTTGTTTGGGAATTGAATCCGCCGAGGGTATCATGAAGATCTGACGATCAAGGTGTGTTTATACCCTTGGAGGGCTCTCCGTCCATTTTATATAGGTTTGGGAAGGGTTACAAAGAGGAATACATTACATGATAATATTTATTTCGAACCACAAGTCCTGCTATGAAATACAAGACAACACAATATCTAAGTTGTGGTATAACTACATAATGTATGAATCTGACCCATCTTCTATTTCTAGTCGGATAAGCAGACTGAGTGGGTATATAGTATCCATAATCCTTTTACAATTTGATGATAAAAAAAATAAGGGAGAGAGAGAAGAGAGGAGGAGCCGCCGATGTCCTTCCTGGCTTCGGCTCGTCGCCATACCCGTCCTCCTAGCCTCTGTGCTGCCTGCCCAACTGCTAGTGTGAGAGGCGGAAGAGATTAAGAGAGGAAGGTGAGAGGTTGGGGAAGAAGACGAGATGAAGCCATACACATCGTTTTTGTAATTTTAATGCCACATACACGTCACATAGTTCACCAACCGATGTAGGTCTTCATCAAAATAACGACCCAAATTCATCGAATCCACCCATCCCCTCACGGAGACGCCTCTCCCCCCCTTTCTCTCGCACTTCCCCGACGCCGCTGACGCCAACATCCAGCGCAGTTCGCCGTCGCGCGCCCGTAAATCCCCCGTCCGCCGCTGCTCGATTTCTCTCCTCTCCCGCGCCGCCCCTCCGCCGTCGTCGCATCCCTCCTGCGCCGCCCCTCCGTCTTCGTCGCGTCGCGCCGCCCCTCCGCGATTCCTCCCCTCCGCGCGGCCCTCTCCCGCTCTCCGCGCCGCCCCTCCCCGCTCGAGTCCATCCCGCCGCCAGTTCGCCGTCCACCACAATCGCCGCCGACCGTCACCGTCCTCCTCCGTCAAACGCCGACCTCGCCGCACAGCGCCGCGCCTCCATCCCGTCGGCCGTTCTCACCCTCAGACGCCACCGTCGATCTCCCGCTGCCGGCTACCCGACGCTCGCCCTCGCCCATATCGGCGCCGCCGCCGACCCGACGCTCGTCCTCGCGCAGATCAGCGACACCAACGACCCCTAATCAGGTACAATATACATCCTCCAAAGAAATAAACGTCTTTGATCTTGTCCAATTGATTGACACATGACACATGTATATTTACAATAAAAATGAATTTGTAAAATATCAGTGACATGTATATTTGGAGTACATGCATCTGTGATAAGTTTCCTTGGTTTAAATCCAATGTGTTCTTGAATTTGTAGTATATCAATGACAACCAACTTGTCAGGATTAACGATTGTTATATTTCTTAAGCTTGCAGAATCAAATATCATAGTTCAGGGGTCATGAAGAATAAAATGCATTGCCAGTTAATCTAAAATGCTGAAACAATGCGCTGAGCTTAAATATTTTGGTGGCAATAGAATCCTGAGGGCCTGTTCTTCCTTTGCTATAAGAATAAAACTAAAAAAATTGAAATAAACTCAGGTAAAAAGTGAGCGAAATAAATAACTTGGAGCCTTGAAATAACTTGGAGTTCATTAATTATCGTTCTCATAATACAGCCTTGAAAATGAGTCATGTGATCTGATTTTTCTTTCTAATGCAGATCCTACTTTGGTGTGGTTGAGACTTCATAAATTATTAGGCTTCCTCGATGACCCTTTTATGAATTTGTTTTGCACCGCATTTGCATGATTCTATCAAGACAAGTCTCCTTTCTTTGCCAAGGAGTTTGCTGATTTGTTTGAGTCTTTAGGAAAATTATGTCTTTTGGTTAGGTTGGATGTCATACAATCTATACACTGTGCATTGAACTCATATCAAGTGCAGCGTGCACTTGAAAGCTGGTAATCCCAGCAAGTTATAGTTGTACCCCCTTAATAGATATACTGCAATATGATGAATAGTGTGAAACTCACTCATGTTATAGCTAAATTCGTGAGCGAAAAAATGGAATCATATGTTGATGTGTTATTATCTGGAATCGACTGGCGAAAAAAATGGAATCATATGATGTAAGCCTGATTTGCGATTTGTCACTATGTAGGTACTTCCCTGAAGGTATCAACGTCTACTTTGAGAACATAGGTGGACAAATGCTAGATCGACATTTATGCGTGACAGCGGCAGCAGCGATCCGCCGTGCGTGACCCCGCCAATCGGAGACCTCCTGTGCCCATATCCGGTTGTTTCCGGTCGACGTCCTCAGTTCCACCTCATCTGAATTGAAGGTAAACGCACTATTTTCCCTGTTTTGGTTGTGTGATTGATATGAGAAGATATTTTGCACTTGTTCTTCTCAATGAGAAATGTGCAATGATGATTATTGATGTTCATTTTTCCCACTATGTTCACTCTACTTCTAAATATGTGCAAACTGAAAATACTATTCAAGGTACCAAAGAGAAATTCTTATTATTTTAAGAACATAAGGAGGTGTTTTTTGAGTCTTTCCTCCAATTGCCTCCATATGTTCTATTATAGCAGTGGCGCCGTACCTATGATGTGCAATCCATATATAGAACCAAATCAATGATTGAAAAAAATTGAGTTCAGATAAGTCACAGCCATTAGGACTATATTAAATGAGTGATAAATCATGGTATTTGCACTTTTTGCATAATCATGGCAGTAATTACATGGTCAGGTTGTGACAAAAAAAATCAGAGATACATATGGTCAGGTTTTGATCAATTAACTGGTGGTACACATTCTCAGATTTTGGCAAAAATACACATACACTACAACTCGACACATTCTTTGAATTTCCTGCAACCATTACAGTTCAAATGCAAATTTGCGAAAATAGTGCATGTCAAATACCCGAGCAAACCAACCAAAGAACCTGCCCCAATGGTGAATTTCCTGCAACCATTACAGCTCAAATGCAAGTTTGTGAAAAAAATAGTGCATGTCAAATACCCGAGCAAACCAACCAAAGCAACTGTCCCAATGGCTTAGACTTGAAAATAACCAATTTGTTTTAGTGCCCAAACAAAAGCAGCTGTAGCAGCAGCTGTTGCCCGGGCTATTTTGCTAACTAATCATTGGCATGTATCGAAGAAGGCAAGCTCCTCTCTATCGACAAATAATTATACTGCTATCCACTATAAGATTTTGCATGGGAGTTTATTGTCTATTCATATTTCTATAATATTAGATTGAGTTGAACTGATAAGGAACCATTCTTTTTTAAGTGATTTTGTAGCATCCTTACCGTGTTTATAATATTGTATTCTGTGAGTAGGATTTTAAAATATTACATTTAATTTCATTCTATCTTGCTGAGAAACTTATGAAAAGAGATATAGACAAACCTATATGAAATTGCATTCCAACCAGTTGCACATTCAATAATTACAATCGTAGCTGTACATCAGCCTCTTCTTTGAGAGCAATAGCTTTTCATTTTTGAAATGATCAAGCAGAGTTATTACATATACACATTCCTGTTCTGAATATATAATACATACAGTCTATTAAATGGCAGTAGTAAGAGGTGTGGATACAAACATTCCTACATACCCTATTTATTCTTTTCTGCCAGCAACTCTCTTCTTTTTCATTACTAAAAACTTTAGATGGCTCATGGATGGATTTAGTTTTTTTTGGTACTGCTAGAGGCGCATACCACATGCTACGGTTCTTTTGTTTCAGTAAAAAGATTGTTACTCTCTACTTTTTTAACATATTTTTTTAAATGTATATTGCCCTCGTATATTGTATACTGAAATGATTATATTGCCCTCGTAAATTATTACTTTTCTGTTCTAAAATATAAGCTCTTTTTTTGTGTTTTTAAAAATATATTTGGGTATTCCTTCGTGCAGATATATATATTTAGAGAAAAGTGCAAAGATTAGTAATATAGTACACGTCGGTGGAGCTAACTAGCTAGCTGACAGATGATCAGTGCATGTGCAGACAAAGTATAATCAGTTTAGTCGTGATCAATCAATCTAGATGTCTATATGTCAGAATCAGATGAGTTGTACAGTGAGTTGTATGAATTAAAGGTTGAGGTTGCATTTTTTATTTGATTAGCTGATTAATTAATCAAACATAGTGTTAAAAAGACTAGCCAAGGGTGTTATGAAAGCCTCTTGATTGCTCCAAATGGATTACACTCTTATAGATCATGAGCCTCCTGATCGGTCCTATATTATATGATCCAAAGTTGTTTTTTTATTGGTTGCATTCAACGGTTCTTGTTATTTTAGATGATGTGGCTTATTCTCTTTTGAGATAACTTGCTTCGTTCAACCATAAGATACATAGTCCAAAGTCAAAACAATACTATCTAACTTGAACTTTTCCTGTATAAAATGTCAATAAAAAATTCTGAACTAATTAATTGATATTACAAATCCATTCTTCATGTCAAATCCCACTAGTACCGTAAAAAAAATCTAAAGGAGTTTTTAAATTGGGTTTAATTTGATGAGATTTCCTCCTCATAACACCACCGCTGATTAAAAAGGAAAAAAAAGAAGGAAAAGGCCAAAAGAAAGAGGGCAAGAAACACAAGAGGGATCCAAGAAACGGGAGGAGGCATCGACCAAGATTCGCTACCCATGGCAACGCGTGTGCCATCGACTGGATCCACGACCGTGATGGTGGATCCCTCCCCGTCCTCCTCATCCTCCGCGTCGGCCTCGCCGGCGCCCCCGCAGGCGGCGGAGTCGGTGGTGCTGCGGCTGAAGCGGCGGCCGAAGAAGAAGGTGACCTGGAAGGAGGGTACGGTGGACAACGAGTCCCTCGGCCGCAAGAGCTCCAAGAAGTGCTGCATCTTCCACAAAGAGGTCCCCTTCGACGAGGATTGCAGCGACGATGAGCCCAACGGCGGTGACCGCCGAAGCCCGCCGGGGGACACCGGCGATGGGACAAGCGGCGGCGGTGGCGGATGCTGCTCCTCGTCCTCCCATGGTCACAACCACGGTCACGGCCATTGATCTTGTCGATTGGATAGGTATGAATTGGTGAGTCTTATGCTTATCTTTACTGATTAATTTGGTGAGGTTGATTTGGGGAAAAACATATTTCTAGGTTGTGTTGCAATTTGCGGTTAAACAAGTTTTAATTGGCAAATCAAATTTGTTAAACACTACTTTTATCTACACATTTCAGCTATCATACATTTGATTTGTTCTCTTGTAATAGTTGTAATTATTGTAATATGAAGGTATAAACACTGATTTGTTCAGTACTAGAAATTTGGAAGCCTCAATGATCAAATTCTTCTAACCTACAATTGCAACTACTCCATATATATGTAAACATATTTTCACTAGTGAATTTGCTAAGCTTGTGTTGTTTCGTTACTGATCTTTATATACTTGGTTGCAGTCAACTTATTGTGGAACTCCACATCAATGCATGAAGTTATAACTTGAAGGGGAAAATTGATTCTCTGTGACGAAACATTAGGTGAAATGATACTGCTTTATTTTGTGTGGCATTTGCAAGAGACAAACGTTGTACCGTATAGCTGGCTTTATTGTTGGTCATGTGCAATTCTCTTGAGATGTATGAAGTACTGTTCCTGTTGTTATTGTCACCATTCCATGGCATCAAATATCCTCTTGTTCTTTATTTCTATATGGTGGGTTGGTAGTTCTATTGTATTTACATTAATAGCAGTGTATTATGTTTTGATGATGAAATGTCTTGCCCTAAATTACTAAATTAGCACATGTTTATCAATAGGTTGAGGTTTATTAGTTCACAAAATCATTTTGTGGAATTTAATTATTATTAGTCAGAATGCTACGGGTCATCCAAATGGTTATGAAAAAATTTGAAAAAAATTCAACAAGATAGATTAATATGAGATAGATCATTTTATAAACATGCAAGTTAAAACTCAATTTTACAAGTTGTAACGAAAAATAAATTAAAATATGGCTAGTTAACATATAATCAAAGTTAAACTTGTTTTCATTGTTGCAACCTGTATGTGTAGTGATTTATTATATATTAATCTATCTTATAAATTTTTTTTAAAATTTTCATAATCATTTATATAATATGCAAACAATGAGGGGATGTCCTCTCGAGAGTTTAGAATAATTTTCTACTATACCATAAATCAAAAATTCATATATTTGTGGAATCAATTATTAAGTGCAAATGCGGCCATACAAATCATTTTTGTTCATTGACAACATTATAATACTAAACAATTCACAGATAGCTCTGAAGTTAGTTGTCACTTGTCAGTTTAGTCGACAACAGTATGGAATTTGAAGGTTGCTTGTAAGTCTTACCAGAGAGTAGATTCTGGCTGTGTTAGCGGGGGCAGGGGTGTGGATTCTCTGAAAGTCAGTGTGACTTTGGCTCACTGACATGTAGGCTGGTCGCGAGATGGGTCCACATGTCAATGATCTAAAGTTACCTGACTTAAGTCAGAGAATCTTTTCTAGGGGGCAGATAAGGTCGCTGTTTATTTCTGTCGGTATAAAACAATACATGGTATCAGTATGATTAGTATTTTCAGTATAAAAGAATACATGGTATCAGGATGTTTAGTATGACTTGGAGCTTGTCTGCTCCGGTGCTCCCGGAAAAGCCAAAACCGTTGCTGATTGTCAAGCTTTCAATCTGGCGGTATTGTGGTGACAACGGCCGCATTTTCAGGGGGAAAATGTCTTTCTTTCTATCGGCTGCTGAGATATTCTCGATACAAAGCCTCATTTTTTTTCTTTCCTTAGCAAGCCTCATTTTTTTCTTTCCCTTTTCTCACGAATGAGCAAGATCTCTTGCCTCTGGTTATGGACTTCAACAAGTCATCCATAACCTCATCAACCTCCTTTTCCCCATCACTAACAAGATCAACATTGAATAACTTGAGAGAGGAAGGTACCTATTGGAGAAACTGAAACCGGGGTCCCTATTCCTCTGAGAACATAGGGCACTAACAGTTTACAAGATCAACATCTACAGTTTTCCAAGAAGAATGTTGAGACCAATAAGATGTACATCTATAAGGTCTTAAGAAAAGTGTCAAGACCTATAAGATCATATATATATATATAAAAGGTCTCAAGAAAAGCATCGAGACCTACAAGATTTATATCTTCATAAAGCTGAAACAAATATGTCATGGCGATGACTTTCTATCCAAGGCCATGTCCATCATGAACTCATTCGTCTTCAACATCTTCGAGAAGCTCATCCAAATTAATGAGATAATATGTAAAGAAGCAGAGGGAGCACGCGTGAGGCCCTGGGTGCGCTTGAGGGCCCTAGGCACGGATCAGGCCTCGGGTAGGCAGCTACCCCGAGAAGTGGAGATTACTCCGGGCACAGTACAGGTGGCTAGGAGCCCCCAATGAGGCCCAAGCACACCTTATAGCCCCGGGCTCATGCTGGGGTTTTCTTCGCCCTGCCTTAACTCCATCCAAACATAATGGTTTTGTTGCAGGAGAAAGACAATTAGATAATAGCTCACCTGCCTTCATTTGAAGGATGTGGCGCTGCATGCAGCCTCTTGCATGCCCACGTCTACCAGAGGAATAGGAGGGGTGCGATGTGTCGCACCCGTAACACCCCGACATATTTCATCTTGCCACCTCGCAAGAACTGGCTAGTGGGTCCCTTGGTAACCAGGCAGAGATCACCTGGCTCCTACGCCATGTGTAAACCAAGAGCAAGGCTGTCACATCCGGTCGGGTTACCATAGAGGACATCGACAATACTAAGCATACCCAACTCTTTGAAGTAGAGCCTGCTCCTGCATTCATATGTTGGCACTGTGTACCGCCCTTGGCCTATAAAAGGAGGATGTATGCCAATGAGTAAAGGAGTTGGACTAGTAACATTTTGAACTCACACAAGTCTTATATTTCATTGTAACTCCAGTTCCTCAGAGATAACACACAACAACAGGAGTAGGGTGTTATGCATCTATGTGGCCCGAACCTATATAATCCCTTGTGTCTTTCAGCTCTCTGATGGTGACTCAGGCTCGACTCGCCCCCCGGCCAAATCTTCAAAGGAGAGGCCCTCGCTTCCCCATTGTTGTGGTCCCGTGCTCTGACGGCTGGTGCGCCAGGTATAGGGGCCACTTCGGATTTGAGTTTGTCGCGTTTTTCTTTTGTTTTGTCTCTCTTCCTCTGCCATTCGTCATCGCTGGAGGGCATCTGCAACGTGATTCCGTTGAGGAGGATATCATCGAGGTAGCTCAGGAGCTAGTGGCGGTTATGGAGGCTGTGGTCGCGCCTGCGACGACCGATGTGGCAAATGGTCGCGCGCCTCCCCCGTCTCCGATTCCAACAACCACGTCTAGGCGTGCAACACGCTTCCAACACCTCAGCCACGTGGCTTTCGCTCAGTCCCTCCTTGAGTGGGCTGTAGCGGGGCTTCGTTAGGTCAGTGCCTCATCATCGATGCATCACGAGAAGGCGCGTCGCACACCTATGCGGTGCCGCCTCCACCTCAAGCACATGACACCAGGGAGTGCGTGTTAACGGCAAAATTTGGCATATTCCGTTAAATAAGGAACAAGTGCGAAGCGGGATTGACGACGTGATTTCATTTGCCAAAAACAGGGAATTGCATCGGCTGAGGGTGTATCGTCTGAGAATATATCGACGGGTGTGCATCGGTACTGATAGTTGCCGATAAGTGCTAGCAGTTCGAGTTCTCATCGGATTTGGTTGAGGGGACAGAAAATATGGCCAAAAAGGAATCGGATTCGGGAAGAGAGAGACATGAAGATTTATCTATTAATTAGGCAGGATTAATTATTTTCCTTTTGTAATTTTAGGAAAGATTGATTAGAGTCTGGTTTGGGCTTATATTGTTTGCTTTATCTTTAGAAAAGATTGTGTCATGTCCGATATGGACTAGTTTATGCTGATGGGTATAAATAATGTACACCCAGAGTCTTGTAATAACAACAACAGTTCAATGCGCACTTTCGACACATCGCCACCATGGTTTTCTAGGTTTTTCATCTCGATGAGTTCTTGTTTCGAGTTGGGTTGCATGCATTAGGTTCAATCTCCAGTAAGAGGTGAGTTTCGTCTATAGTTGCTTGTATTGGTGGGGCTAGGGCTTCCATCGGTTGAGTTCGACACTATTTTGGTCAATATGTTAGTGATATGCCGTAGAGGCAACATGGATATGTTGGATAGCGCAATCAATGTTTATGTATTAATGAATAAAGTGTTATTCCGCTCCATGAAATAGACAACTTGTATTGATCAATAAGTATGTGACTTATTCATAAGACTCTTTATCTGATATGAATCTATTTCTGAATGATCCTTGATCATATATCATATGTATGAAACAAATATGATTCTAAGATCGGCACGTATATTGATTGATGATCATGTCTCATGAATCATGGTATGGAGATACCAAATCAATAACGTGAACACATGTTAGAGAATATGTTGTTGGATAGACCCACCTTGAGGCACTACAGGGATTTAATGTGCCATTAGTTGGTCTCAAGTAGTTTTGGTGCAAAGTCCTTAGACCTAAGATCATCATGGATTCCAACATGTGTAATGGCTTACTTAGGGACTACCAAACGCTACATCATAACTTATAAAAGTAGTTGTCGGGTTTGCTATGAAACATGTAGTGGGATGTGAATGATCAAGATAGAATTTGCCCCTCTAATGTGAGAGATATCTCTGGGCCCCTCGATGTAATGGATTATGGAAGTGCATGGCCATGCCGAGTTGATTGAGGAGTCAATCAACAGATATATAATTCAATACGAGATCGAGTGAATGATTAAGCTATTGATAGAATGACACATGTCTTGCCTATAACTTAATTGATATCGTGAGGCAAATGTATTTGCACACACATTATTGTCACTTAACCAAATTCTAGGGTCAAGAAATTTTTGTGAAAACCAAATGAAAGTGAAGTTCTTCATTTTTTTTGAACCAAGATTTTTTATTCCTAAGTTCTTCATTTTTTTTGAACCAAGATTTTTTATTTCTAACTTAGGGGAAGTACTTCAATCTATTGCATGATTAAAATTTGAGAACTAATTAAAACTTTTTCATTCCTAACCTTAAGCATAGATTCAATCATACATGTGTGCATGTATATGCATAAAAGAATGTTTTGACAATGAGTCCTTTGTGCATCTATGTGCATCTAGACTTTGGTTTCACATTTCATAATAGGTATCATAAGCAAAACCTAAAAGATTTATTTCATTAAACAAACCTACAACTAGCCTTGGGTGATAACATGTGAACATACCACTAAATTCAAATATCATCTCCTCAGCTCAAGAGAAGTTTAATATAGCCACTATAACAATATTAGATGTATTTATGAAGTGGGAACACATATACAAAGAAAGGTCATCCTAATTCTCTAAAATAATTCATGCAAGATAAAATCATGGAAAAATTCATGCAGGTGCCAATAACTATATTCAACTCAATGTAATTTTGGTACAACTTAATAACTAAGTTTGATGTCTCGAACAAACTAGTCAAAACAGTCACATAGTAGACCAATTAAAATCCTTTAACGGCTAAAACCATACCTCACCCAAAAGTAAATTAAAATGCATATAAGTGTACATGGGAAATAATTTATTTAAATGCTAGGTTAATTATAATGAATAAATATAATTTTTCTACAATTTTCTCCTTTGTTTAGGTCCCCTAAAAATTCAAACTAGTTTCCAATTAACCCATATTTGTTTAATTTCTGTGAGCAAACTACAAATGATTTTTTGGTGCAACCAAAGAAAATGGAATTTAGGTATGAACATCTACCTCCAGTAAAATTTACTCTAATTTATCTGGTCCACACATTAAGTTATGAAGTTACAAAGATTGGGGAGAGAAATAAATCTGAAAATTCGTCCAAAATCACTTACACCTAGATACCTACCCATACCACACTCACCCAACTTAGCTTACCGTGCCCTGGACCCACTGAACAGACTCTCTAACTCGCCTCCACTCCAGTCCCTCTCCAGTTCACTGAGGAACAGCCCCAGACAGTGCTCTGGGCGCGCTCGACGCGTGGCTACGACGTGTCGACGCCCCAAGCTTCTCCTCTCACCCTCTAACTCTCCCAGTCGCGTCGCCCAACCTCACTCTCCACCCCAGTGCAAAGAAACCAATGTAGGAGAGCTCTCTCTTGTCCACTTTGCCTCCAGCGTTCCGTCAGCCACCGGGAAGACGCCATCACCGCCGCCCAACGGGTCATCGTCGTCGCCATCTTCTCCACTTTCCCAGCTCCTATCATCATGCCGAGCAATTTCCCTTTTGATACCATCTCATTTCATCCACTGTAGCGGCAGGAACGCCGCCGCGCCCTCGGACGTCCTAGAGCATGGTCTGAGAGCCGCCGCCAAGACATCATCTCCATCGTCGTCGATCTGGAGCAAGCCGGGGCGAGCCACCGCGCCATCAGCTTCGCCTCAAGGTCCTCTTCAAAACCCCTCAAGAATCCCCAACATCGAGGAAGCAAGATAGGAGATCGACTACTTCTTCCTCGGCGTCGGCCATCGTCGCCGCCATCGATTTCCTTTGCACATGTGTTGGACTACGGGTTCTATTCTTGAGGACTCCAGGGGCCTTTCTGCATATTTACATAGGATGATATGTGGACCCCGCCAATTAAAAATCTGGAAAATACTAAATAAAGTAACTGAAACCTTTTCTATTCAATAGAAAATTGTACAAACTTGTAAAATCCATATAAAATCCAATATGACCCATTTTGAGATTAAACCAATTTCTATGAACTAACAAGATAAAGAACTTTAATATAGAAGAATAAAACTTAGCACTCACGCTACAAATTTTGTCTCTAAAATTTATCTAAGGAAAATCACACATAAAGCTTGCACAAACTTATAGAATGCATAGAAAATTTAATTTGACTTATTTTGGGACAAACTTAAATTCTACGGGTTCATCAACTTACACTCTAATTAGGGAAAATATAAGTATATAAATTACTTTGTGCCAAATGCCTTTAAAACTACTGTTAATAAAATGATGAGATTTAGATGAGCTGAAATTTAGATATTTATATCAACTTCATTTTAACTCATTTTTGAGTAGACTCAAGTTCTCTAGAATCACCAAAACATATACTTTCAAAGTATAAAATAAAAATATGTACTTACTATGTAGTAAAACCCCTTAAATATTTAAATAAAGAATAATTATCTTAATGCACATTTCAACTTGTAAAATTTGTAGAAAATTCATTTTTAATCCTTTTTGAGTGAACCAAGTTTCTATAGGAACAACAACTAATGAGCTTCCATTAGAAAAAATAAAGCATGGTCACTTATATGCCAAATATATCAGTAAACCTTACAAAGATAATCTAGATGCTATTAATAGTAATTAAGTACTACATATATGTATATGTATGTATATGTGTATATATATATATATATATATATATATATATATATATATATATATATATAAGCACTTTAGCTCCAAACAAATCAAACTAAAACCTATTAGACCAGAGAAGCCTTAGGATCATCCTCATTTACCAATAACTTGATGCACTTAGTTCTATAAATAAGCTCTAGGTTAATAAAAGGGTATTTATAATCTAGATTAGGGCACCCCTAGTTTATAAATTAAGGACCATGAGCTTATGAACTAAAAATGGTTTAGCCAAACAAAAATTTTGTCCTTTCATTCACCTATAATAGTACTAATGCTCTGAACCTATAATTTTTAAGTTATGCACATATAGAACGTTATAGACCTAGAGCACGTAGTAACTTGTTTAATACATAGAAAATTCAAGTTAACTCTAAAAATTATGAAACCAAATATGTTAGTCCTAGAAATCATAACTCTTCACCTCTGTGAAATCAAATTAATAAAAATCAAATTATAGGAACCTTGTCCAAACATCACCTAACCCTATGCCGCTACCCGCCGATAAAACTTCTAAAAATCGTAACTCCTAAATGGAATAAGGTAAATTAGAAATTCTTTCACCAAAAATCATTTTAGATCAGTACCCACTCAATGCGTACAAATCATGCATTTAAGAGCATTTTGGATTTTTTTTGCATATTTCGATGTTTAACTACATAACATATACTTTTTATAGATAATTGCTTAAGCGGTGAAGAAGTGACTTAGGTGCTGACCTTTTAGAGTTACAAGGCAAGTCCCACCTCCTCTCTTTTTGAACACTTTGAACCAATATTTCGGAGGTTATTGAAAATGTTTGAAAATCTTGCATGTCGATTGTACACTAATAAAATCAAAGTTGTGTTAAACCTGTTAGACGAACTCCTCTTACTTGCATTATCACCTTGACCCCACATATGTCCATATCCCTAATTCCTATCCTTAGGAAAAATATGGCTATACAACTTATATCATAAATTTTAATGTCACTAGGGTAGTATAATGCTTAGCCCTGCTTAGAATGATCTTTATCGTCATTAGGGGCTCATTACAAATGTGAAAACTTATTTTTAAATAATCTGGATAGAACTTGAATACTTGTGATTTTGACAAATAAAATGGTGAAAAACATGGATTTTAGGTTTGGGCCTCAAGTGGCATGTGATTGATGTATTTGTATGCCGATAGGGGGAGAGTGTGCCCAAACCGACCTAAGGACTTCACTCAATGTTAGTTCATTTCGTATACAGTACAACCACATGTGTTAGTATGGGATGACCTAAGCTAACTAGTCTACTTAGCACTTACCCTTGCACTAAGGTAGGCCAATGTGTATGGGTTTGGATAACCCAAATGAACTTCCTATTTACCACTGATGTGGTAGTTTAGGTGACTACATCTGTCCAATACAATGGTATTGTGCCACGTGCGTGGGTTCCTATCGTGTTCGCCACCACGGCGTCAAGTTTAAGGCAGGGCCACGCCACTTGACGGTTCTGGGTTATATTTTCTAGTATGCCTAGGATGGGGAGAACACGTATCGTGCTGGTGCAAGGCTAGAGATTAAGTAGTGTAAAGGCTTCGTTATGACCTCTAGTATGTACTCAATGAGTAGAGTATGGTGGTACCAATGGGTACCGAGCAAAACTAGAGCGCTTCACTTCAAGTGAGCGACTCACATCATGTGGGTAAAGTGTACAAACTCTGCAGAGTCTAAACTAATCAATTAGCCGTGCTTACGGTCATGAGCGGCATGTGGATATGTATTGAGTATAGATTTGTGTTTATCCTTCTAAATGCTAAAATTTACCTTCAAATTATGTTGAGTTTTGTGAATAATCTCCTTACTGCCATGGAGGGCAATGAGGTGTATATGTATACATGATTAATGACTACTTTGATGCCCATATACTTAGAACTTGCTTGCTGAAATTTACATTTCAAAGCAAATCTGATTTGAAAGTGTTTTATGGAAAATAAAACTTGCTTTGTGCTAAAATAAACGATACTATGCCTTCCTTGATTATATGCCCTACATGTAGTGTGTTAGGCTTGTCTTGGTGCTTGCCAGTACATTATTTCTAATAATGTACTGACTCTTGTCGATTGGATTATGCTTGCTTGCATGTTTAGACATAGTCCTTGAGTGATGCGGGTTTTTGATTCGCTTCTTCTAGGACTTGAACTTAAAGGGGTAAACCCCTAGTCGGTATGCTTGTGATTGGGTAGCCAAGCTTCCGCAATTTTCTGATTCATATATATATATATATATATATATATATATATATATATATTTGGCCAGTCGGCCTATGTAATTATTATGTTGAAGTAAGACTTTAAGTCTCTTTCATCTTACTTGTGTTTGATATGTTTATCCACGCTTGAGATGAAAGTGTGAATCTAGTGCACATCCTGGGAACTAGATTCACATGAGTATGAGTTAAGGATATTTGAGATGTTGTAGATCTTTAGCCATTTTGTCAAGTCTCCTGAATGTGTAACACATTTGGTCGCCGCCTTCGAGTTGTTTGACGGGCACATCTCAGGCTGAAGTTGACTGACAGGCTAAAGGCTAGCAATGTCTCACGTATCCTTCTCTCGGGACATCGGACGTCTCGTTATGTTTGTTTGATGACTTGAAGCGTTTCACTTCATCATGCAAATGTAATAAGATGGTGCGAGTTGTTGAAGGGTTACGCGGAAGCTACGCTAGCCGAAAACAAAATTTTCTACCGCGCAAACCAGGAACACTCGCAAGTAAGGGCCGATAGATCGTTACCGATTGGAGTAGAGTGCAGCGGAATAGCCAATCAGGGCAATCCGATCCGGAATAGTGTAGCCGATTCCGGAGAGCCGATTCGCGGTCGCCCGATTCGAGTCGTCCGGCGCGCGTTCACGCCTCGCTCCGATGCGCCCGACCGCAGCCGATTCCACCACAGCCGATCAAGAGCGCGCAACGTAGCAGCGCCTCTACCGGTATCCACACGTCCGGGGACGAACGCCGTACACCCGTGTGCTAGCACGCGATGCAAGGCTAGGGTTTGGCTCGAAAGTGGGGAGGGTTTCCGTGGAGATTGATCTCGGCGACTTCGTTGCACGCGATGCAATTGACGTGTCACGGCTCTCCACCCTCCCTCCTTTATATAGAGTTGGCCGACGGGACTAGTGGCCGATTAGGACTCTATTTTGAATCGGATCTCATCCGTATATCATAGAGTTGGCCGCCCCACACGTCGTAAGCCCATAGGACTCTATCCGATCGGATCCCTATCCGATCGAGCCGTATCCAAGTCCAACTCGAATATCTATTCTATCCCCTTAAGCGTGCGACCCTGTAGGTTCGGTATACTCGGTTTCGGCTATAGTCTAACTTAGCCGATCGTCGGCTCGAGTCTAACTTAGCCGACTGTCAATAGCGGCGCCTAGCAGCACATATTGACACCATAGTATACAAGAATAATATCGGCTCGAACCTGTAATGTGTACACAAATCCCTTTGCCTCACGATACCGTTAAGCTATAGGCAAGATGTGTGCCATCCCTTAAATAGCTTAACCATTCACTCGAACCGTATTGGATTATCGTCGTTGATTGACTCCTCAATCAACTTAGCATGGCCATGCATTTCCATAATCCATTACCTCGAGGGGCCCAGAGATATCTCTCCAAAGGAGGGGCAAATTCCATCTTGATCACTCACATCCCACTCCATGTTTCATAGCAAACCCGAAAACTACCTTTATAACTATCCAGTTACGGAATAGCGTTTGGTAGTCCCAAAGTAGGCTACTACACATGTTGGAATCCATGGTGATCTCGGG
Organism: Oryza australiensis; assembly: GCA_019925245.2. NCBI lineage: Eukaryota > Viridiplantae > Streptophyta > Magnoliopsida > Poales > Poaceae > Oryza > Oryza australiensis. The sequence continues at coordinate 1,657,223 of JAIFGZ020000239.1, forward strand.
TCTAAGGACTTTGTACCAACACTACCCGAGACCAATTAATGGCACATTAATTCTGTAGTGTCTCATGGTGGGTCTATCCAACAATGTGTTCTCCAACACATATGTCCATGTTTATTGATTTGGTATCTCCATACCCATGATCTATGAGACATGATCATCAATCAATAAACATGCCGATCTTAGAATCATATTTGTTCCAACAATATGACATATGATCGGGATCGTTTAGAAATAGATTCATACATAAAGAGTCTCATAAATAAGTCACGTACTTATTGATCAATACAAGATGTCTATTTCATGGAACCGAATAACACTTTATTCATTTATACATAAACATTGACGTGATATCCAACATCTCCATGTTGCCTCTAGGGCATATCACTAACAATCTCCCACTTGCACTAGAGTCAATCATGTAAGTATCTAATACCCATTGCTCTTGTGTGCGCCTCATGCTTCTGGCCGAGGGAGAGGTTTTGTCGGCGGATCGGCTATGTTGAGATCCGTGTGCACTTTGCATATCTTGACATCACCTCTGTCCACTATCTCGCGGATGAGATGATATCGCCGAAGTATGTGTTTGGACTTCGATGTGACCTCGGCTCCTTGGCTTGCGCAATGGCTCCACTATTATCACAATAGAGAGACATTGGACCGTCGTACTAGTCATCACACCAAGCTCGAAACGAATTTCTTGATCCAAACAGCCTCCTTTGTAGCTTCCGAAGCAGCAATGTACTCGGCCTCCGTTGTAGAATCGCAACGGATCCGCTTGGAACTCTTCCAGTGATGCGCCTCCGTTCGGGCGGAACACGAACCCGATTGCGATCTATAATCATCCTTGTCTGTTTGGAAGCTAGCATCGGTGTAACCACTTACAACGAGCTCTTCTTCACCTCCATAGACTAGGAACATATCCTTAGTTCTTCTCAAGTACTTAAGGATATTCTTTACGGCGATCCAGTGACCTTCACCTGGATCTCGAGTATCTGCTCGTAGCACTCAAAGCGTACGAGACATCGGCGTGTACAAAGCATGGCATACATGATGGATCCAATTGCCGAAGCATATGGAACCATACCCATCTTATTCCGCTCATCATGTGTCCGAGGACACCGATTCTTGCTAAGATTAATGCCATGTGACATGGGCAAGAAACCTTTCTTGGAATCATGCATGTTGAACCTTTTCAACACCTTGTCAATGTATGTACTTTGGCTTAATCCAATTAGCCTCTTGGATCTATCTCTATAGATCCGAATGCTAATATATATGCTGCTCCCCTAAGTCTTTCATGGAAAAACTATTTTTCAATGAAGACTTGTGATTCTAGCATAGGGATATCATTTCCAATCGTAATATGTCATCCACTATAAGATTAGAAATACAATTGCGCTCCCACCGACCTTTTGTAAACACAGGCCTCTTCTTCATTTTTGATGAAACCAAACCCTTTGATTACTTCATCAAAACGAATATTCCAACTCCGAGATGCTTGGTTCAATCCATAAATGGATTTCGTAGCTTGCATATCTTTCCGGACGATTTTGGATCGACAAAACCCCGAGGTTGTATCATGTATACATCCTCGCTTAGGTTTCCATTTAGGAAAGCCGTTTTGACATCCATCTCGCCATATCTCATAATCGAAATATGCAGCAACCGCTAGGATAATCCGAATAGATTTAAGCATTGCGACGGGCGAGAAGGTTTCATCATAATCAACTCCTTGAATCTGTTTAAAACCTTTCGCCACCAATCGCGCCTTATAGATGTGAACATTTCCATCCATATCGGCCTTTTCTTAAAAACCCATTTACACTCAATGGTTTTGACACCATCAGTGGATCAACCAAGTTCCAAACTTGATTGTCGTACATGGATTCTATTTCGGATTTCATGGCTCCAAGCCACTTGTTGGAATCGGGTCCCACCATCGCTTCCTCATAGGTCTTAGGTTCATCGTTGTCCAACAACAATATATCACATTGTTCCGTGTACCGTTAGGTGCACGACGTGATCTTTCGACCTCCGTGGGGGCTGGTGTATCTACAACCGGTGGCGCAACACTTTGCACCTCCTGTTGTGGTTCGTGGTTTGAAACATTTTTCGGTGTTTCTTGAACTTCTTCAAGATGCACCCGCTCCCACTAACCCTTCTTGAAAGAAACTCTTTCTCCAAGAAGACACCGTGTCGGGCAACAAACACTTTGCCTTGTTCCCGATTATAAAAGTAATATCCCTTAGTTTCCTTAGGATATCCCACAAAGAAGCACTTGTCGATTTGGGTGTGAGCTTGTCGATCAAACGTTTTACATAAGCTTCGCATCCCCAAATTTTGAGAAAAGACAAACTAGGGGGTTGCCCTGTCCATATCTCATATGGTGTCTTTTCAACGACTTAGATGGAACTCTATTTAGTGTGAGCGCAGTTGTTTCAAGAGCATATCCCCGAAGGATAACGGAAGATTACTTTGGCTCATCATCGACCGCACCATGTCCAACAAGGTGCGATTTCTCCGTTCGGACACTCCGTTCCATTGCGGAGTTCCGACGGAGTCAAGCGTGGAACAATTCCACAATCTTTCGATGATTACCAAACTCTTGGCTCAAGTATTCCCCTCCACGATCCGATCGTAGAAACTTGATTGTTTTCCCTAAATGATTCTCAGTACTTCATTCGGAATTCTTTGAACTTTTCAAAGGATTCGGACTTATGCCTCATTAAGTAGATATAACCATATCTACTAAAGTCATCGGTAAAGGTAATGAAGTAATGATAACCACCTCTGGCCGTTGAGCTCATTGGTCCACATACATCAGTATGTACGAGTGCCAATAAGTCACTTGCTCTCTCACTATGTCCCGTGAAAGGTGCCTTTGTCATCTTACCAAGTAAACAAGACTCACATGTCTCAAATGATTCAAAATCAAAAGAGTGAAGCAATCCATCCTTATGGAGCTTCTCCATGCGTTTTTTATTTATATGGCCTAAGCGACAATGCCGGATAAACGTGGGGTTTATATCATTAGAGAGTTGCCTTTCGTATTAATGTTATAGATGGGAGACGCTTCAAGATTCAAAACGTATAATCCATTCACCAATGGAGCATGAAAATAGAACATATCTCTAAGATATATTGAACAACCATTGTCCATTGATCTAAAATCATATCCTTCCGCTTGCAAACATGAAGCGGAAATAACGTTTTGACATAGTGTTGGAACACAATAACAATTATTCAATTCCAAAACTAATCCCGAAGGTAGATGAAGTGGTACTGTGCCGACAAGAATCGTAGCAACGCTTGCTCCATTGCCGACGCGCAGTTCACCTCGCCCCTTCTCAATCCTCTACTTCTTCTCATTCCCGCAACGATTTGCAAATATGAGCTACGATCCGGTATCAAATACCCAAGAGTCGTAGGTGAAGTAGCGAGATTAATGTCTATAACATTAATACCTGAAGCAGAAGTCGTACTTTGCTTCTTCTTGAGATCCTCCATGTATTTCTTGCAGTTCCTTTTCCAGTGGCCTGTCTCCTTGCAAGTAGAAGCAAACGGCATCCGATGCCGCCGACCCTTCTTGCCCTTCTTTGCATTGGAGGCACTCGCGATCTCATCGGGAGTTAACTTCCTCTTGGTGCAAAGTTTCTTGACAGTGGTTTGCGCTTTGCCTTATGCATCATCATCACATGATGACCGTTTTTCTGGATACTCTCCTCAGCTGTCTTTAGCATCCCATGCAATTCAGCCAAGGTTCTATCCATATTGTTCATGTGATATTTTAATATGAATGGCTCGAAGCTCGGAGGGAGCGACGGAGAATCACATCGTAGCCAACTCTTGGCTAAGGGGAAAACCTAGTTTTTCCGGACTCTCGATATAGCCAATCATCTTTATCACATGCGGATCGACGGGATTCCCTCAACAAGCTCGCACGCAAACAAGGACTTTGAGGTGTTGAACCTCTCGGCCCGAGCTTGGTTCTCAAACATGCCACGCAGCCCCCGAATAATAGTGTGAGCATCGCCGCTCTCATATTGCTTCAAGCTCGGGGACATTGTAGCAAGCATGAGACGGCTTATATCTAGGGCATCATTAGTGTGCTTCTCATAAGCCCTCCGTGCGTTGCGGTGGCATTATTTGGCAAATCCTCATGATAGGGTACTTCAAGAACGTACTCCTTACGCTCTTGCTTGAGAACAATTCTCAAGTTGCGATACCAATCCATAAAGTTTGTTCCATTTAATTTTTCCTTTTCGAGAATAGATCGCAAATTAAAGGTACTGGGTGTAGTATTAGCCGCCATTTATTCTAAAGAAAAACAAAGTTTATCACAATGTTTATGTTATGTCTTTTGTTAAACAATTTAACATAAGACTCCCATTACGTATTTTCCACCTTCCCTCTAGGTTACGTATTGGGTCAAGATCCACATGTTAGTTAATTTTCTAGTGAGCTTTGGCATCACTGCTAGAAAATTAGTAACATCGTAAGCAACTCCTTGCTAATCACATCTCTATGTGACTCTTGTTGTTGGTGTGGCATCTCCATGCCCCGGCCCCAACCTATGCCCCAAGGCCCAAAACTGTTTTGATAGCCTTGTTAAGTAAACCAAATGCTCTGCTGTATATGTCCGACATATACCCCTCGTGTTATGATAGAGAATGGCACTCTGCTTTGGCAGACCCACCATTGACGAGCATAACGGTGACGGTGCAACATTTGGAAGGGCATCATTACTACTTAATCTTGTGAGGGATGCTATCCTATCAAACAAACATATCACATATGAAAGCAAGAAGAATAGCATATAGTGAAATAGTATGGCCCCCTTCACATGGTGATCTCCATCTCCATGCTGTGTACAGGATCTCCATCTTCATCACCGTTCTTCCGAGTGCCGAATGCTTGATTTCTTCAAACTAAGCTACTACTATAGAAGCTCTAATTGAAGATTACATCGACTCGCAGTCGTGAAAGAATATTACAAGCATTGCACGTATGAAAGAATATTACGGGATTGCACATATGAAAGAATATTACATGCATCACATGCATCTCATACATACAATAGGGCCATACCATCTCAAAGCATTCTCTGCAAAAACAAGTTAGGCGTAGAAACGTTTTCTACTTATCGCGAGCTACGGCATCGAGACGACCTATAAGGGGGTACGCACACGGCGGTCCCTCGCGGGCGGGGGTCGAGGGGAAGCCGCCCCTCGCGGGCTTCGGGCAGCGCCCGAACACCACACGAAATTCATAGATCCAATCTATGAAATCGCTTACGGAAACCATATCGGCATAATCACATTATGCCGTCCCGATACACTATCAAGGGAGATGGTTTGCGCAGCGCGAGGCAGCAAACAAGATCGGACTACGAGATAGCTTCGCATAATCACATTATACCGTTCCGATACACTATCAAGGAACGCTATCTCGAAGCCGACTCAAACCGAGTTATATGGAAATTGCTTCGACGTAATCACATTACGCCGTTCCGATACACTATCAAGGAACGCAATTACCATTAACTCTCCTCAGATCCCGTTAAACCGATTGATCTAATCAACCCGTGCGCAAAACTTGTTCCAGATCCAATCTAAAACCCGAACTAAGCAAGATTAGCTCTGATACCACTGTAGGGTTACGTGGAAGCTACGCTAGCCGAAAACAAAAACTTTTAACCGCGCAAACCAGGAACACTTGCAAGTAAGGGCCGATAGATCGTTACTGATTGGAGTAGAGTGCGGAATAGCCAATCAGGGCAAGCCGATTCCCGGAGTGTAGCCGATTCCCGGAGACAGCCGATTCGAGTCGTCCGGCCGCGTTCTCACGCCTCGCTCCGATGCGCCCGACCGCAGCCGATTCCACCACAGCCGATCAAGAGCGCGCAACGTAGCAGCGCCTCTACCGGTATCCACACGTCCGGGGACGAACGCCGTACACCCGTGTGCTAGCACGCGATGCAAGGCTAGGGTTTGGCTCGAAAGTGGGGAGGGTTTCCGTGGAGATTGATCTCGGCGACTTCGTTGCACGCGATGCAATTGACGTGTCACAGCTCTCCACCCCTCCCTCCTTTATATAGAGTTGGCCGACTGGGACTAGTGGCCGATTAGGACTCTATTTTGAATCGGATCTCATCCGTATCTCATAGAGTTGGCCGCCCACACGTCGTAAGCCCATAGGACTCTATCCGATCGGATCCCTATCCGATCGAGCCGTATCCGAGTCCAACTCGAATATCTATTCTATCCCCTTAAGCGTGCGACCCTGTAGGTTCAGGTATACTCGGTTTTGGCTATAGTCTAACTTAGCCGATCGTCGGCTCGAGTCTAACTCAGCCGACCTGTCAATAGCGGCGCCTAGCAGCACATATTGACACCATAGTATACAAGAATAATATCGGCTCGAACCTGTAATGTGTACACAAATCCCTTTGCCTCACGATACCGCTTAAGCTATAGGCAAGATGTGTGCCATCCCTTCAATAGCTTAACCATTCACTCGAACCGTATTGGATTATCCGTCCGTTGATTGACTCCTCAATCAACTTAGCATGGCCATGCATTTCCATAATCCATTACCTCGAGGGGCCAGAGATATCTCTCCAAAGGAGGGGCAAATTCCATCTTGATCACTCACATCCCACTCCATGTTTCATAGCAAACCCGAAAACTACCTTTATAACTACCCGCAGAATAGCGTTTGGTAGTCCCAAAGTAGGCTACTACACATGTTGGAATCCATGGTGATCTCAGGTCTAAGGACTTTGTACCAACACTACCCGAGACCAACTAATGGCACATTAATTCTGTAGTGTCTCATGGTGGGTCTATCCAACAATGTGTTCTCCAACACATATGTCCATGTTTATTGATTTGGTATCTCCATACCCATGATCTATGAGACATGATCATCAATCAATAAACATGCCGATCTTAGAATCATATTTGTTCCAACAATATGACATATGATCGGATCGTTTAGAAATAGATTCATACATAAAGAGTCTCATAAATAAGTCACGTACTTATTGATCAATACAAGATGTCTATTTCATGGAACTGAATAACACTTTATTCATTTATACATAAACATTGACGTGATATCCAACATCTCCATGTTGCCTCTAGGGCATATCACTAACAGTTGTCTCCTACAATAGTGGTATCAGAGCAAATACCGACTATAGGAGCCCTTAAGTTGGTCGTTTAGAATGGATTCTCAAAAACTATTTTGAGGGCTTCGCTCTGAGCTATAAATTATTTGCGAAAACCAAATTCAATCTTATATCTCATCCCTCTCTAGAGATTATTCTTCTCTATATCTCTATTTCAAGTTTTAAAAACTCTTACCTTGCTCTATAGGGCCGAAACCTTCGAAAGATTGTGTTTTTATGAAAAGGAGTTTGAAAACACTCAAATATCACAACTAATCAGTACCAAAGAGCCTTTTAAAAGTTTTGAAATCCATTTGCAAACTATTCCTATGTGCTAGTGCGATTTTGCAAAAAAATCGGGTTAAAAATAGCCTCTAGTGAATGGGTTTTGAAAAGGGTTGTAGAAAAACATAAAACTTGATAGACACTACAGGGATTCCAACTCCTCATGTTATCTCTGCACCAAAAATAAAATTGGGTTGATTCTGAGCTCCATCCTCTCGACTTTTCAAATCTTACGATGTGGCCTACAACGGGTAGTTTGGTATAAAATAGAATTTGTTGTGCTAAAACCTTTAGGTTGTTTGCTGTAACACCCAAAAAATCAGAGATTTAAAAATTAGAATATAAAAAATCAGAACTTACAAAAATCTTCTGATTGATTGCATCTTGTCGAATTTATTTGCCTCTTATTCGCAAGTCTTTGTTGCCGAGTTAAATAAATGAATATTTATTTTGGACGGGAAAAAGTCGATAGGGTTTTAAAATACTAAAAGAAAGGAAATTGCAAATATTAGAAATAAAATTATAAAAATAAAGATTTAGGGAAGAGTTAAGATTTAATAAAAATTTGCTTTTGAAAAAAAGGATATTGAATTCTTGGGTAAAATACAAAAATTGCTAATTTAAAATAAAAGGGGAAGTATATAAAAATAATAAATAATAGTAAATATAATAAAGTTTGGCAAAAACTTACAAATTAATTAAATTACTTTTGAGCAAAAATTTTATTTAAATTTATGGGTGAAATGTAAAAGAAAAATAACTCACAATCAGTGTAAAAAAATAGAAAATCAGAAAAATAAAAAAATGCATTGTTCATTGCCAACTAAGTGTTCGGTCCGGTCCCATCCCTTGCAATGTGCGCGTCGCCTCACGGCCGCGCCGTGCGACTCCGCGCCGAGCCCGGCGCCGTGCCCCTGCCACCACCCGTCCCATCGCTGCGCTGTCCGCTGCGCCGCCATCCCATCGCCACGCCGCCGAGTCCCGTGCTCGCAGCCGAGCCCCGTGCCCACCGTCCTGTCGCCCCCTCTCTCTCCGGCCATCCCTATAAAAAGGGGAAGGGACCGAGCCCTCTCCCCCTCACCTCGCCGTCCTCTTCCCCATTCCCGCTCTCCCTTCCCCCTTTCTTCCCCCGCAACGCCGTCGTCCCGAGCGCCGTCGGTCTGTCGCCGTTCGCCACCTAGCGCCACCTTGCCGTAGCCCGGTGAGCCCTCCTCTTTCCTCCCCCATGTCCGCACTGCGCTGCCACGCCGCCCCACATAGGCCCAGCCCTAGCCGGCCGGGGTACGCCGAGAGAGAGAGAGGGAAGAAGGAGAGGGCGTCGTGTAACATCCTTGCCCAGGGCTTAATAGGATTAATAGAATACTCATACCAACAAGTTGCAACTTCTTTTCTGGAAACTCATCTCCAAAGAACTCTGAGGTTAAGTGTGCTTGGCCTGGGGCAATTTGGGGATGGATGACCGACCGGGAAGTTTTCTTCTCAGGTGAGCATGAGTGAGGACAAAGTGCGCAGAAAAGACTGGTGTTGGTCGGTTAGGGCAGTCTAAGGTCCTAGAGAGCTTCCAAATGTAGGCGGGCCCAACCCGGAAAGGGTGGGACGTTACAAGCTGGTATCAGAGCCAATTCCAGACCGTAGGAAAAGCCAAATGGAAAAACTTCCCGGGTACGCATGAGTGAGTACAAAGTGCGCAGAAAAGACTGGCAGTCTAAGGTCCTAGAGAGCTTCCAAATGTAGGCAGGCCCAGTCCGAAAAGGGTGGGACGTTACAAGTTGGTATCACAGCCAATTCCAGACCGTAGGAAAAGCCAAATGGAAAAACCCTAGGAGCCCTCTGAAGTTTTTCATATGCATAAGTCCTGGCATTTAGAGTCGTTTCGGGAAAATGGGTCTCTGTTTCCTCGGGGTTGGGAGAATTTTGAGCATGTTTCAAAACAGAAAATTTTGAAAATCAGGTTAGTCTAAGTGATAGGACTTCGAAGCTAAATTTGGAAAAAACCATTTGCAATCTTATTCGGCAGTCGGTCGAGATTTTTCTAAGGGAGCAAAGTCCTAAGTCAGGATAGGAGGGAATGGTCGCTGATTTTATACTTATTATAACTAAGCATCTATTTTAAGCATCACCACATCATCTAGGGGATGTTGTTAGAAGCTTTACTTAGCCTCATGAGAATGTTTCTCAAAAACCCTTCTTTTCTCGTTTACTTTACTTGAGTCCTTTACCATTTATATAACTTGGGTTTGAGCATGCATTGATCCCCTACCTTGTCTTCTCTAGATGGTAGGCCGTCCCGTCACCCACAACGGTCAGGGTCTTAAGGGTTTCGTCGCGGAACTGGCAAGGATGGCTTTGGCAGTAGGCTATCCTGGTGCTCCCGAGTACACCGTCGTCTCACCTTTCGGCAGCGAGTTGCCCCATCAGGTCCGTTGGAGATGCACGGTTTCGTCAGCACCAACACCCCGAACATGGTGGTCACTGCTTCGGGAGGAACGGATGAGCATGCCTGCCAAGAGGCTGCTTACCTGATGCTGGCTCGGATGAGGGAGATGCATGACTACCATCTCCGTCACTCTGCCTACCGTTTCCATTCCCGGCGGAATCTCGTCAGTGGTCAGCTCCTTCCAATCCACCGAAGGGGAGAACGACACCATCTTCTCTCACATGAGGACTATGATTGAAGGGTTGGACAAGATGCATTCAGACCTGCACATGGCAACCAAAGCCCTGAATGACCAGAAAATTCTGAGGATCAAGAGCCTGAAGGATGAGGTGGATCGCCTCAAGAAAGAAATCACCATCCTGAAAGGGCTTCCACCCCCCAACATCCTTTGGATCAGGATCACGCCTCGGAAGAACACCAAGGCCCCGGTGCGGATGCAGCTGGAGCCCAGGGTCCCCCTTCCTTCTCCGCCTCCTTCCCCAGCTCCTGCACCAGTGCCAGATCCTACTCCTCCTCTGGTCCCCGCTTCGACCCTGAGCAGAGGAGGAGGATGGATCTCCGTGTCCAAGAAGCCAGCAGAGGCGCAGGTGGCGGCTCCAAGATCCCGGGCGTAAAAGAGGAGTTAGCAAGCTCTGGAGCCGCTCGAAGGAAAAGGAAGACGGGAACTCCCAAGGGAGTGGTTTCGACTCCACCGACCGTGGAAGCCGCTCCGACCCCTAGAGCGTCGCCACCCTTAGTTTACCGTTTTCCCTAGTTTCCTGCCTTATTTAGTTGTTGTGTGTTAGGAGTGTTGTGTGTGGGGTAGCGGTCAACCTATATCAAGTGTGGGTATGGGTTGTCCAGTTAAGGATGTAGAGTGTGTTTTAAGTGTTTTAATAAAGAACAGATCAAAGCAAGTAATAAAGATCAGCTCTCAGTCCAATCTGTTTTACTCCTTCTCTCGCCTTATTTGTTCCGCTCCTTCAGATCGTGAACACCAGGAATGGCAGCACCAACACCAACACTGAGTCAGCAGAAAACAACACCAGAGCTAATGGAAACACCCCACCTCCTCCACCCGAGAACATCACCTTGGCTCAAGTCTTAGCCAACCAGACCCAAATGATGGCTTCAATGATGCAGCAGATGCAACAGCACAGTGATGCGCTTGCAAATGATGCAACAGTTTCAACACAGTAACGAACCGTAACGACCGTCGCACCGCCACCTCCCCACAAAACAAATTGTTGGAGTTTCTTCCTGTCCGACCCCCAACCTTCTCTAGCACCACAAATCCCATGGAAGCCAACGATTGGCTCAATGCCATAGAAAAGAAAATGGACCTACTACAGTGCATAGACGAAGAAAGGGTGTCTTTTGCAACCCACCAACTCCAAGGACCCGCCTCGGCATGGTGGGACAATCTCCTAGTCACTCGTCGGGCAGACGCACCTGCGGTCACTTGGGCCAAATTCTGCCAACAATTTTGGAAAGCACACATTCCAGGAGGGATTGTGTCACAGAAGAAAAGGGAGTTTAGATCCCTTGAACAAGGCAACCGAATAGTCATGGAATACTTGCATGAGTTTAATCGCTTAGCACGTTATGCACCGGAAGATGTGCACACTGACGGCGAGCGTCAAGAAAAGTTCTTGGCTGAACTTGATAATGAGTTAACGGACAAGCTCATCTCAGGTGAATACGCTGATTTTGTAAAACTAGTCGACAAAGCTATTCGCCAAGAAGATCAGCGGAACAAGATGCTAAAGAAACGGAAGGCGGTTCAGTTCAGACCACAGCCTCAACAAGGGAACCCCCAACGGCCACGTTTCACTCCCGGAGGTCAGGGCGGACCTACTACCATGATCGTCTGCCAACATCGACCTTACCACCCTGGAAACTTCCAAAACAGTGGAAGCCGCTTTGGGCAGCCGCAATGGAATCTCGCCCCGCGTCCACCAATGGCACAACCGCCATCGCAACCCAAGCCAGCGCCGCCGGAGGACTCAGGATTTAAACCAGGCAACTGTTTCAACTGTGGAGAACCTGGACATTTCACATATAAGTGTCCAAAACCCAAGCGTGCACCCCGGTTCGTCCAAGCCAGGGTGAATCATGCGTCAGCAGAGGAAGCCCAAGATGCACCGGAAGTAACACTGGGTATGTTCCCTGTGAACTCCTTTACCACATCAGTCCTGTTTGATTTGGGTGCAACCCATTCTTTCATATCAAAAGCATTTGTGGGGACACATGGGTTGTCAGTACTGAAACTTAAGATACCCATGTGGGTTCAAACCCCAGAAAAACATTTGAACACCGCCCACTTCTGTCCTTCGGTGGCAATAGAAATCCAAGGATCCCCCTTTCTATCCAACCTTATCCTTTTGGAATCACAAGGCCTAGATGTCATCCTTGGGATGGACTGGCTAACCCGTTATAAAGGCTTGATCGATTGCGCGAGTCGCACGATCACCTTGACCAGTGGTGAAGGGAGGGAAGTGATTTTCCGCTCCCCTAAACCATCAGGGGAATAGCAAGCCTGAATCGGATCTCAGTGTTAACGACCAAATTTGGTAACCAAATCCCTAAGTTCAAGGTCAAATTTGAAGCGGAATTGGATTGGCGGAATAATCTGCAAAGAAGCAGAGGCTGCGTCGGCTATGCTCAAATCAGCTGAACAACGATCGACTACGTGGTCAATCGACTGAGGTTGGATCGGACAAGGATAGCCGATAGCCGATGCTGAGTCAAAGGAGAAGATAAAACCGTTTCTGATGAAAGTACTTGAAGATAAATATAATATGCGGTTATCAGTTTGCGCATTAAAAGATATTGCCATCTATGGATAGAGTCCTGTAACGACAATTGTATCTGTAAATTAGGAATTTGTTTAAACTGTCTATTGTAATGCGGCATGGGTCCTTCCCAGGATATTATCGTATTTTAAATAGTAGTTTAGATAGAGTCCAGGGTTTGTACATATAATGTTATTCTTGGGTATAAATAGGACCCGAGATCCCTATAATTAAAACATTTAATCACAATCAATACAACCTTCGGCGCATCGCCTCCTTTTTCTTCACACGAACAATTGATCCAGCTTCAGGCTGCATCGTTTTGATCCCCAAGTTCAGATAAATGTTTGTCATTAGTGGTGTATCTCGTCGAATTTAGTGCTTCCATCATCATGATACTCTAAATTCGATGATTTATGCTACGCTAGTTATCATATATCGCATATAATCTAGAACAATGTTTAGATCTATATCGTTATCGGCTAACTTCTATCAAGAACCGGCAGCCGATAGAGCTAGATCTAAAGGTTGTCAGGATTATATGCGATATCCATCGTCTCGAGGTATTTACATCAGCTACAATAGATCAGATTGTTCTTTCTATACTTAATGCTGCATCAGTGTTGAACTATTAAGTCATTTTTAGAGCTTTCATGATCAGTTCGGCTAGATATATTTGGCTTAGAGACAGTGCCGGGGTTTCAGTCGGCCTTATCTGTTTTAATGTTCTGTTGATATATTTGTTATCAGGATTGTTAAAACCGCCTCTTATATTAAGATCTTATTCTAGTTAAGTACCCTAAGCCAGGATTAGTTTGTCAGCCACAGCCGATAGCTGACTGATCTTGGTTTAGCGCATTTAGCTTAGATCAATATCTTTTCATAAGATAAATTGGAGTATTAGCCGATTCACAGTTGAACTTATGACATCGGGTAAGTTTGTTAAAGCATATATCTATTATTCTGTGGTATATTTGGGTTAAGTTGCTAATATTGTCTTGGCACCAGCCGATCTATTCTAGTCACTTAGTTTAAATACACTATGGAATAGCATATATATGTAAATCGACTCCTGCAGCTGATCCAGTAGGATCTAACTTAATACTTAACGCACATATCTCTATTTTTCTTGTTGGTTAATAGATCAAACCAACTGGCACGCCTTGAACAGCATAGGTAGCCGAGAAGGACCTGCACTGGAGTTAAGCAAATCTCCCAGGCCGGCGCGTGAGAGAAATTTCTCGTCAACACGCTTCTTGGCACGCCCAGTGGGACTTTCTTTGTCACCTCGGCTAGGACGCATTGATGCAGCTGACAAGATGGTCGACTCCAAGAGCCCCAATGATTCTCAGGACAATATCGTGCCTGTGAAGATGGAGCAATTATCGGCTGAACAGCAAGCCGATTACAAGAAGATGGTAGAAGAGCTCCAGGCCAACTACCTACAGTCTTTCACTCAAACAAGATCCGGGGCCGTGCATCAAAAGTACAAATTCAGCATGGACGAACTCAAGGTGTCCTCCTCCAGCGAATCAAAGGGCAAACAGAAGGTGGAGGAGCCGATTCGAGAACAAGACGATTTGGCCCTGCATACTTTGCAAGACTGAATTGATTCGGCCGTCCATCACGTGTTGGTCAACCAGAGTAGCATCCTTGTCAACACCCTTAACAACATGATTGCTACTGTGGTCGACGCCAAGATAGCCGACCAGCTGTAACGAGGGCCGACGTACTTCACAGACAGCCAGTTTCCTGGTTACAGGACGTTGGTCACCCAAAATCGGCCAATTTTTGACTTACTGCTCAAGGGAAAGCAGATCCAGCTTCCAGAGAACCACGTGATCCCATCGGCCGAAGAACTCAAGAAGAAAAAATATTGCAAGTGACACAACTCCACATCTCATGCCACCAACGATTGTAAAGTCTTCAGGCAACAAATCCAGTCGGTAATAGAAGCCGGAAAACTCAAGTTCGCCGATTCCAATCGACCGATGAAGATAGATGGCCACCCCTTCCCAATCCGCATGGTTCAAACCGGCCCGAGCAAGCTGATCGGCAGCAGAATGACATACGGCTTAGCCAAAACTTTGAAAGGGGTCAATGCAGAAGGAGAGCCCCGCCAATCAACATGGTGCACCCCGTTGCCCGATCGGCTGATCAACGGCCGATCGACACGAACAGCCGACGCCGCCCCCAAAGGCAATCTTGGCGGGAAGAAGCTCGGTTTGAAAGGTTTTATCGGCAAAGGCCAGAAACGCGAGGCCGCTAGTATGATGAGAATCACAGCGGTGCCAATCCTCATTGGCATTGTGAATCCTTCAGGCACTGCTGGGAGACCGGGATGAGGCTGCTGACGATAGAAAACTGCCCGGCTTGCAGCGAGTACCTCGAGGACGAACACAGAAGCCAGCCAATTACCAGTCCAACTCGGTTCGTCCCAAGGCCCGTTCAGCTCAACCAGCGTCGACAGTCCGTTCATGATCGGCTAGGGCTGATCTATCAAGAATTCTTTGACGAAAACAAAAACGACAACTACTACGACGAAGAAGAGGCCGATGAGGAAGAATCGGCCAACCCCCAATAGTGCCCCACTGATCTTTTCACCAAAACACAGAAACGAAGAATTCAAAGGTTAAAGCGTGAAGGAAGGGAAGAAGAAGTTCGGCAAATGATCCAAGAACAGCGCAGTCGGCTGGGTAAGATCAGAAGGCGATGGATCCCCAAAGAGAAAGCTGCCACAGCCGACGAGGAGCAAGCCCGGAGAGTTCAGCCACCAAGCCGGGAGGGCAGCCAAAGGGAAAGGCAAAGTTTCGCATCGGTCAACATGGTATTCATATTGCCAGCCGAATTCAGTGCTCCTGAAGCCGATGCAGACACCATTGAAGACGACTTGGTAAAACTAGCAATCTCACCGGACCAAGCTATTTTCGACAAACCCGAGAGAACCAAAAATCGACACCTGAAGCCGTTGTACGTTAAAGGATTCATCACCGGCAAGCCGATGTCCAAGATGCTGGTTGATGGGGGAGGCGCAGTCAATCTAATGCCCTACGCAACATTTAGAAAACTAGGCAAAGGGGCCGAAGACCTGATAAAGACCAATATGGTGCTCAAAGACTTCGGCGGCAACCCGTTAGAAACCAAGGGCGTCCTGAACATCAAACTGACCATCGGCAATAAGACCGTGCCCACAACATTCTTTGTCATCGACGGGAAGGGGTCTTACAGCCTGCTGCTCGGAAGGGACTGGATACACGCCAATTGTTGCGTTACTTCTACAATGCATCAGAGCCTGATCCAATGGGACGGTGACAAGATTGAGATCGTACCAGGCGACAGGTCAGTTAGCGTCATCAGTGCCGATTTGCCGCTTTGGGAAATCGAAGGCATTGATTGTTTGTCTGGGAAGATCTGGCAAGCTAATTTTCTAAATGTGTCCAATTCCACAATACAGCCAATTGGAGATGACGAGCCGCAGCTGTTGCTTTGAACAAGACATGGTGGAGGCTCAAGCGTCTTCGGCATGGACACCGCAGACGAAGACGATGGCAAGCTTGGGCAAGGTTTTACGTTGGCCGACGAGTTAGAAGAAATTGACATCGGCTCTGGTGACAAGCCGAGGCCGACATATATTAGCAAAAATCTATCTTCTCATTGTAGATCCCAGCTCATTAATTTGTTAAAAGAATATAAAGATTGTTTTGCTTGAGAGTACTTCGAGATGCCTGATCTTAGCCGATCTATTGTCGTTCATCAACTGCCAATCAAGGCGGGCTATCGGCCGTTCAAACAACCTCCTAGGAGGTTCAAAGCCGATATGTACGATGCGATTAAAGCCGAAATAACTCGTCTATACGATGCTGGATTCATTCGGCCTTGCCGATATGTCGAGTGGGTCTCAAACATTGTCCCAGTGCTGAAAAAGAACGGCAAACTCAGGATATGCATCGACTTCAGAGACCTGAATAAGGCTACCCCCAAAGATGAATACCCAATGCCCATAGTCGATTTGCTCATAGACGCTGCGTCAGGCCATAAAATTATCAGCTTTATGGATGGAAATGCGGGATACAATCAAATCTTCATGGCCAAAGAGGACATCCATAAAACTGCCTTCCGATGTCCTGGGGCAATCAGCTTGTATGAATGGGTCGTCATGACGTTCGGGCTAAAAAATGCTGGGGCAACATATCAACGGGCCATGAATTACATTTTTCATGATATGATCAGCTCTCTGGTGGAGATCTACATCGACGATGTTGTTGTCAAGTCCAGAGAGATAGAGGACCATAAAGCCGATCTCAGGCAGGTTTTGGAGCGGACAAGAAAATATGGCCTGAAGATGAATCCGTTAAAGTGTGCATTTTCAGCGTATCGGCCGGGCAATTTCTAGGGTTTCTTGTTCATGAAAGAGGAATTGAGGTTACACCAAGAAGCATCAATGCTATCAAGATGATACAACCTCCAAAGGATAAGAAGCAGCTTCAATCATTGATTGGCAAAATCAACTTCATCAGGCAGTTCATAGCCAATCTTTCAGAAAAGATGGAGCCGTTCACACCACTACTTCGGCTGAAGGCCGATCAAGCATTCACATGGGGGGCAGAGCAACAAAAGGCTTTGGACAATATCAAGGATTATTTAAGCTCCCCTCCAGTTTTAATGCCTCCACAAAAAGGGATACCATTTAAGTTGTACCTATCAGCCGATGACAAGTCAATCGGCTCAGTTTTGATCCAAGAGGTTGAAGGCAAGGAAACGGCCATCTTCTATCTCAGTCGACGGCTACTAGACGCAGAAACAAGGTATTCACCAGTGGAGAAGCTATGCGTGTGCCTATATTTTTCATGTACCAAGTTAAGGCATTATCTACTATCCAACGAGTGCACGATAATCTGTAAAGCCGACGTGGTTAAGTACATGCTATCGGCTCCAGA
Organism: Oryza australiensis; assembly: GCA_019925245.2. Lineage (NCBI taxonomy): Eukaryota > Viridiplantae > Streptophyta > Magnoliopsida > Poales > Poaceae > Oryza > Oryza australiensis. Next base: position 1,674,827 of record JAIFGZ020000239.1, read on the forward strand.
GTTAAAAGGAATAATTGGAAAGTGGATTTTTGCTCTAACAGAGTTTGATTTGAGGTATCAGGTGCCTAGGGCAGTCAAAGGACAAGCTGTAGCCGATTTTATCGTGGAGCACAGGAATGATTCAATCGGCTCAGTAGAAATCATGCCTTGGACATTGATATTTGATGGTTCGGTTTGCGCCCATGGCTGCGGCATCGGCTTGGTCATTATTTCACCTATGGGGGCAAGTTTTCAATTTGCTTTCGCATTAACCCCCATGCTACAAACAACCAAGCCAAATACAAAGACGTACTTAAAAGATTGCATATACTCAAAGAAGTTGAAGCCGACGCCATCGAAATAATGGGAGATTTACTGTTGGTCATCAGCCAGTTGTCAGGAGAGTACGAATGCAAAAATGATGCGCTGATGATCTACTATCAACAATGCCGGGAATTGATGGAAGGTTTTCGGCTGGTCACGTTGAAGCATATCCCCAGAGAACAGAACATTGAGGCCAATGATTTAGCTCAAGGGGCATCCGGCTACAGGCCGACGATAAAGGATATTGAAGTCGAAATTGCTGTCATCACAGCCGATGATTGGAGGTCTGAAGTCTACAACTATCTCAAGAACCCCTCTCAATCGACTATAAGGAAATTGTGATATAAGGCATTACAATATGTTTTGCTCGATGAAGATCTGTATTATCGGACGATTGACGACGTGCTGCTTAAGTGTTTGGGAACCGATCAAGCCAAAGTGGCCATCGGAGAGGTGCATGAAGGGATTTGCGGCACGCATCAATCGGCCCATAAGATGAAGTGGCTACTTCGGCGAGTAGGATACTTCTGGCCGACAATGCTGGAGGACTGTTTCAAGTATTATAAGGGCTACCAGGATTGTCAGAAATTTGGCACCGTGCAGAGAGCACCAGCATCGGCTATGAATCCAATCATCAAGCCTTGGCCGTTCAGAGGATGGGGCATTTGTTAGTGATATGCCCTAGAGACAACATGGAGATGTTGGATATCATGTCAATGTTTATGTATTTATGAATAAAGTGTTATTCAGTTCCATGAAATAGACATCTTGTATTGATCAATAAGTACGTGACTTATTTATGAGACTCTTTATGTATGAATCTATTTCTAAACGATCCCTGATCATATGTCATATTGTTGGAACAAATATGATTCTAAGATCGGCATGTTTATTGATTGATGATCATGTCTCATAGATCATGGGTATGAAGATACCAAATCAATAAACATGGACATATGTGTTGGAGAACACATTGTTGGATAGACCCACCATGAGACACTACAGGAATTAATGTGCCATTAGTTGGTCTCAGGTAGTGTTGGTACAAAGTCCTTAGACCTGAGATCACCATGGATTCCAACATGTGTAGTAGCCTACTTTGGGACTACCAAACGCTATTCCGTAACTAGGTAGTTATAAAGGTAGTTTTCGGGTTTGCTATGAAACATGGAGTGGGATGTGAGTGATCAAGATGGAATTTGCCCCTCCTTTGGAGAGATATCTCTGGGACCCTCGAGGTAATGGATTATGGAAATGCATGGCCATGCTAAGTTGATTGATGAGTCAATCAACAGACAGATAATCCAATACGGTTCGAGTGAATGGTTAAGCTATTGAAGGGATGGCACACATCTTGCCTATAGCTTAACTGGTATCGTGAGGCAAAGGGATTTGTGTACACATTACAGGTTCAGAGCCGATATTATATTCTTGTATACTATGGTGTCAATATGTGCTGCTAGGCGCCGCTGTTGACAGGTCGGCTGAGTTGGACTCGAGCCGACGGTCGGCTAAGTTAGACTATAGCAGAAACCAAGTATACCTGAACCTACAGGGTCGCACGCTTAAGGGGATAAGAACAGGCATTCGAGTTGGACTCGGATACGGCTCGATCGGATAGGGATCCGATCGGATAGAGTCCTATGGGCTTACGACGTATGGGCAGCCAACTCTGTGAGATTCGGATAGGATCCGATTCAAAATAGAGTCCTGATCGGCCACTAGTCCCAGTCGGCCAACTCTATATAAAGGAGGGAGGGGTGGAGAGCTGCGGCACGTCAATTGCATCGCGTGCAACAGAAGTCGCCGAGATCAATCTCTACGGAAACCCTCCCCACTTTCGAGCCAAACCCTAGCCTTGCATCGCGTGCTAGGACACGGGTGTACGACGTTTTGTCCCCGGACGTGTGGATACCGGTAGAGGCGCGGCTACGTTGCGCGCTGTTGATCGGCTTCGGATCGGCTACGGCATCTGCGAATCGGCTGATTGGCGAATCGGCTGTCGGCTTGCAAGAATCGGCTACACTGTTCCGGATCGGATAGCCCTGATTGGCTATTTCCGTTGTACACACCAATCGGTAACGATCTATCGGCCCTTACTTGCAAGTGTTCCTGGTTTGCGCGGTAGAAAATTTTTGTTTTCGGCTAGCGTAGCTTCCGCGTAACCCTGCAGCATTGACATGATCGGCCAGATCAATCCACCCTCAAGCAAAGGGCACAAGTTTATCCTAGTGGCAACAGACTTTTTTACAAAATGGGTGGAAGCAGTCCCCTTAAAGAAAGTTGACTCTAAAGACGCAATCGAGTTTGTCAAAGAACATATTATCTACCGATTCGGCGTCCCACAAACAATTAAGACGGATCAGGGATCTACATTCGTATCAGATGAATTTGTTCAGTTTGCCGACGGCATGGGGATCAAGCTACTTAATTCTTCGCCGTACTATGCACAACCCAACGGGCAAGCCGAAGCTTCAAATAAGAGTTTGATTAAATTGATTAAAAGAAAAATCTCTGAGTACCCCAAGCAATGGCATAGACGATTAGCCGAATCACTATGGGCATATCGGATGGCATGCCATGGATCAATTCAAGTCCCTCCATACAAGCTAGTCTACGGGCATGAGGCAGTGCTACCATGGGAAAGTGTCATCAGCTCAAGGCGCATTCAGCTATAGGACCAACTCACAGCCGATGATTATTATCACTTGATGGTGGACGAATCAGAAGACTTAGTTTTGTCCAGGATGAGGGCCTTGGAAAAAGTTACAAGGGATAAAGAACGAGTAGCCAGACATTATAATAAAAACGTTGTGCCTAAATCTTTTGAAGAGGGCGAACTCGTTTGGAAATTGATACTACTGATTGGATCCAGAGACAATAAATTTGGCAAGTGGTCGCCAAATTGGGAAGGGCCTTTCAAGATCCACAAATGCGTCTCTACAGGAGCTTATATGCTAGAATGTTTAGATGGAGAAGTGTTTGGGAGGGCTCTTAATGGGAAATACCTGAAAAAATACTACCCAAGCGTGTGGATCAACTCATGATTCGGCTGTTTGCTTAGCCGATTCGTGCTAGCCGATGTCCTGTTTCAATCAGGCATCGCCTTTAGGCCATTTTATGGCACATTTTTCCCTAATTTCTATAATCGACTGGTATTGGCCGATAGCGACTACAACGAAGTGAAATTTGACTACAGTTCATAATTTTGTCGACATCGGAGACATCAACAAAATTAGGAGGGCAAATACATACACAAGATTCATGCCGATTACGGAATGGTGGATGTCAAAAAAAATTTCGGTGGTCAACATAAAAAATTCCGGAATCGGCAAGCATGATGTAACGCATAAGGCCAGAGTCGGTTTCATTTACAAGCATAGTTCCAGGATTTGACGAGTCGTAACATTGGCGAGGCCGAAGCCGATTACGAAAGTTAGACCGACATTTACAGAAGCGACAGCCAATTTTAGAATCGTAAAAATATTACAAGGAATTGGATTTTAGTCCTTCAAGAAATCGGCTATAACCGATAGTGCCTTCCGCCTAATTTGGTCTACTTCCTCTATGGCCTTGGCATCATCGGCTTCAGACCCGGTCACCGGCCGAATCCCTTTCACCAAGCCCTTGAGGTGAGCCACAGCCGTCGTAATTTTTTGATGTTGGGCGTCGATTTCTGCTGGCAGGCTGGCCATGTACTCCTTGTGGATGTAGATTTCATTCGTGACTTGAACGAGATCGGCCATCAGTTGATCTTGGCATGCGAGGAGTTCCTCGAGCTTAGCGTTTGGCTCGGTCTTCAGGCGGTCAAATGCGGATTTCTGTGCCTCGATGTTTTCTTTGTTGGTTTGGATGGCTGCCAACAACATTTGGTTTTCTCGGCGGTCGGCTATCCGCTGCTGAGCCCACTCGTATTTGAGTTGGTAAGCCTCCAGGAAAGTCGCCGGTACAATGGCGTCGGCTATCGCCTCCGGCATCTGGCCTTGGATTTCTTTGAACCGAGCGCGGATTGGGCCACAGTCGGCTACTAGTACATCCAGAGGGACCTCTAGCCGATTGCCGATGTCGGCTAGAACCGCCTTCAGATCCGCGTCCAGTGGCACCAGCGCCTTCTCGCCGTCCTCGCTCGGGTCCTCGAACTCCGACAGGTCGAAGTTAAGAAGATCGGCTATATTCTGCAAGAGGAAAATAACAGTTTGAAAAAAGTGATGGACTTATCATATTGGCTCATGAAATTGACCGGGGCTTACTGTGGGCATCGTAGCCGGAGTGGGTTCCGCATCGGCTTGATCATTACCTGCAGCCGAGATGACTTCTTCATCAGCATGGCCGCTGCCCACGGCCGATTGGGTGCGCTCACTTGATTCCTAGGGGGCAGGTGTTGGTGCGCTTGGCGGCTGTGAAGGGAGTTAGTTGGAGATCGGCTAAGCAATGCACAAAGTATGAGGATTTCTTCATGGTGACGCGTTTGGTTCTCTGCCGATTCAGAGGTACAAGGGAAACGTGAGCAAATGCAGATGAGTGGTTTAAAGAGGGGAAAGGAGTGAAATTATTTACCGTTATCGGCCGAGCAGGACGCCTTGGAGGGCTTGGAGTTCTTTGGATGCTGCTCTCGTCGGCCGATGGGGTTGCGATGTATTTGTCCGAGCTGGAATCGAATGCGGCTTCATCAATAGCTTATGCAACCTCTTCATCCTCCACTTCTTGAGCTTAGAAGGCGTCCACGACTGGATCGACGGGGGACAGGTCATCGTCGGCTGGGGCTCGCTTCGCCTTCTTGGCTGCCCTTTTTCTTGCTTCGGCAGCCGGAGTAGCAACAGCCGATGGTTGGGTCCTCTTTGTCCGAAGGAGCGGCTCACGGGTCTGGCCGTGGAGTAATGTGCCCACCTTCGGCGCATTGAAGCCGATTGGGGATGGCACCAGCCCACACCCGTTCGGCAGGGTGCCGGGTGCGTAGTTGATCACCACCCCGCTTCGGCTGATTGGGGGAGGGGAGTCATCGATTGTCTGCAACAGAAGGAAATTTTGGTTAGCCGATGATATGAGTAATGATTGTTGAATAAACAAAGGACTAGGAAATGTGCTTACTGATGGAACTCTGTCAGGGTCGATGATGGTCAGGAACATTGTAGCCGATTGATGGAATAAATGTTGCTTCCACTCGCCCCACCACTAGTTGAAGATTGGTGATCTGCTTATAGCCAGATTGATTCTGTTCATGCTGCCGAGAGGAGGAGTTGGGAGTTGAAGCAGCTGAAGCATCATTACATTGCCTTCGATTCTTCCCCTCGGCTGGATCTTGTCGGCAAACCATAAGCCGAGAGGCAGTTGGCCCAGTCCAAATTGCCTTGCCGCCACCATGGGGTGATAAAACTCATAAGATTTTGTGATGTTGCGGCCTTGGTGAATACTGATGGGAAGGATGCAAGGACTGATGGCATTTACAAAAATTTCCCTTGGCGCCGTGTACTCTTCTGAGTCAAGTTCGTCTAGCCAAAGGTTGTCTGGCTGTTCAAGTTCGATAAAGTCTTAGTATGCAAACCAGACTTTGGAGGTGTTTGGGAAACCGCTGTACAGCCGATCAAACCATTCTGTGAAGTCTTCGGCTGTCAGTTTTGAGCCTGGGTAGGTTGAAGCAGCTTCACCGAAGGACGTCGGCCGCCGAGTGGTTTTTTCTTCATCATCCACGATTCTCGGCTCTATCAATGGGAACTCAGTTTGAAGTGGGGCAGGCAGTTCGGCTATTTTGTACAAATGTAAGCTGAGCCAGAGCTGTAGCAACCACCATGCGCCCCCAGTGCCAACAGATTGCTTGATGGCCAATCAAGCCGAAGCCGAGCTTAAAACCTGGTATAGATAACCCAATAGGTACTTGCCTAAGGGGATACACTTTTTCTCCACAAGGGGTTCGGCTACGTGCTGCCAGTTACTAGTTGGGCCGCAGCTAGATCCACAGAATACAAACTTCTCTAGCCACATAAGGAGGAAGGCGGTGTGCTCCCTGTCCAAAATCGGCCCGTCTTTCATATTCATAGAGATGAAGCCGCTCCAGCCGCCAATGCTTTTGGTCTTGAAGTTGTGTTGGCACTTGCGCTGAAGATCACTTGGGCTGACTGTGGAGGTAATATCCAAGCCGGTTATCATTGCCACGTCCATAAGGGTGGGGGTCATCGGCCCTTGTCTGAATAAGAAGGCGTTGAGCGTGTCGGACCAAAAGTAGTAAGCAGCCGATAGAAGGGATTCGTTCTTGGGCATGTCGGCTATTGATAGTTCCAAACATTGAGCTATTCCAAGTTCGGTCCAGTGCGTCCTTTTCCTAGCCGACATTCTTAAAAACTAGGCTGGCCAGGACTTGTCGGTTGATGGCCATGATTTGAAGGCGCAGGTCCAGTATGACAAGTTTGGGGTTGAAAACCTAAAAGGGATCCGATCGGTTTCTGCGTTTATTAGTTCGCTTGGGTCCAAATTGCCGATCGGCCCTAGGAAGTATTGGTTCTAATGGGCTAGGTTGGGGATTGCGATTTGATGGGTTAAGTGCTATAGAATAAGGAAAGGAACATGGAATTACAAAGAGGTAGTATCCAAATCGCAGAAGGAAAAAAGGAATGAAGCCAATAGGTTTACCTCAGGGTAAGCTGGCTGCTGCGATGCCGCGGAAGGAGTGCTGGAGGAAGCCATTGCCGGTAGTTGCCGCTTCTTGGGGTTCGTCGGAGAAGACGAGATCGCTGTGGTCGCCGAGGCCGCCGAGGTTGCTGAGTTCGCCAAAGAGGTCGCCGGAGAGCTCGAGGGTTGTTGAGGTGGCTGTTCGAGTGTGGCAATATGACACGTGCAGTAGCCGCGAAGGCGGTATTTGAAGGATATTTTTGGGCAGCCGAAATGGTTTCGGCCGGAGAAAGCGGGAATTTGGAAAGGTAGCAAATCCGCAATATTATCTTATCACGGACTTGGGGGGCATGTGTTAACGACCAAATTTAGTAACCAAATCCCTAAGTTCAAGGTCGAATTTGAAGCGGAATTGGATTGGCGAAATAATCTGCGGAGAAGCAGAGGCTGCGTCGACTATGCTCAAATCGGCTGAATAACGATCGGCTACGAGGTCAATCGGCTGAGATTGGATCAGACAAGGATAGCCGATAGCCGATGCTGAGTCAAAGGAGAAGATAAAACCGTTTCTGATGAAAGTACTTGAAGATAAATAGAAGTTTCGGTTATCAGTTTGCGCATTAAAACATATTGCCATCTAAGAATAGAGTCCTGTAACGGCAATTGTATCTGTAAATTAGGAATTTGTTTAAAGTGTCTATTGTAATGCGGCATGGGTCCTTCCCAAGATATTATCGTATTTTAAATAGTAGTTTAGATAGAGTCCAGGGTTTGTACATATAATGTTATTCTTGGGTATAAATAGGACCTGAGATCCCTGTAATTAAAATATTCAATCACAATCAATACAACCTTCGGCGCATCGCCTTCTTTTTCTTCAGACGAACAATTGATCCGGCTTTGGGCTGCATCGTTTCGATCCCCAGTTCAGGTAAATGTTTGTCATTCGTGGTGTATCATCAAATTTAGTGCTTCCATCATCATGATACTCTAAATTCGATGATTTAGGTGCGCTAGTTATCATATATCGCATATAATCTAGAACAATGTTTAGATCTATCTCGTTATCGGCTAACTTCTGTCAGGAACCGGCAGCCGATAGAGCTAGATCTAGAGGTTGTCAAGATTATATGTGATATCCACTGTCTCGAGGTATTTACATCAGCTACAATAGAACAGATTGTTCTTTCTATACTTAATGCTGCATCAGTGTTGAACTATTAAGTCATTTTTAGAGCTTTCATGATCTGTTCGGCTAGATATATTTCGCTTAGAGACAGTGCTGGGGTTTCAGCCAGCCTTATCTGTTTTAATGTTCTTTTCATATATCTGTTATCAGGATTGTTAAAAACGCCTCTTATATTAAAGATCTTGTTCTAGTTAAATACCCTAAGGTAGGATCAGTTTGTTAGCCACAGCCGACAGCCGACTGATCTTGGTTTAGCGCATTTAGCTTAGATCAATATCTTTTCATAAGTTTGTTAAAGCATATATCTATTATTCTGTGGTATATTTGTGTTAAGTTGCTAATACTGTCTTGGCAGCAACCGATCTATTCTAGTCACTTAGTTTAAATACACTTTGGAATAGCATATATATGTAAATCGACTCTTGCAGCCGATCCAGTAGGATCTAACTTAATACTTAACGCACATATCTCTATTTTCTTGTTGGTTAACAGATCAAACCAACTGGCACGCCTTGAACAGCATAGGTAGCCGAGAAGGACCTGCACTAGAGTTAAGCAGATCTCCCAGGCCGGCGCGTGAGAGAAATTTCTCGTCAACACGCTTCCTGGCACGCCCAGTGGGACTTTCTTTGTCAGCTCGGCTAGGACGCATTGACGCAGCTGACAAGATGGTCGACTCCAAGAGCCCCAATGTTTCTCAGGACAATATCGTGCCTGTGAAGATGGAGCAATTATCGGCTGAACAGCAAGCCGATTACAAGAAGATGGTAGAAGAGCTCCAGGCCAACTACCTACAATCTTTCACTCAAACAAGATCCGGGGCCATGCATCAAAAGTACAAATTCAGCATGGACGAACTCAAGGCGTTCTCCTCCAGCGGATCAAAGGGCAAACAGAAGGTGGAGGAGCCGATTCAGGAACAAGACGATTCAACCCTGCATACTTTGCAAGACCGAATTGATTCGGCCGTCCATCACGCGCTGGTCAACCAGAGTAGCATCCTTGTCAACACCCTTAACAACATGATTGCTACTGTGGTCGATGCCAAGATAGCCGACCAGCTGCAACGAGGGCCGACGTACTTCACAAATGGCCAGTTTCCTGGTTATAGGATGTTTGTCACCCAGAATCGCCCGATCCCATCGTCAGCACAACTAGGACCGCCAGGAGGGGTCCTTAACCAGCGGAATCCATCAGGATCGGCTGCGAAACTGGTGATCACTATGCTGAACCGGCAACAACCGCTGTCCCAGGACCAGATCGCTAACATGTTCAACGACAATCGACAGTTAGAGCCGGTTACCCAGATTGACGTCCGTTCTCCCCCGGCTGCCCTTCCTCGCGCTCTTCCGCCGCAGTTTCTGCCGTCATCGTCTTTCCCATCTCCGGCGATCCCCGCGGTGAGCTGCCCCTCCCCTTCCTCTCGGCCGTTCGCGACGCCGCTTGTGAGTGCGCGCGGCTCCGCCCACGTGTGAGCCGCGCCACTCCGCCGCCTCCACCACCATGCACCGTCGTCCGGATGGCGTCGGCAGGCCGTTGGCCGCCGGTCGCCGTGCACTGCCGTGCGCCCGCGCCACCCGAGCCGCTATGCCCCTTCCCGACCGTCCAATCTGCTTCGGCCGATCAGAGCCGTCCGATTTCCTTTGCCCCGTGGCACGCCACGTGGCCACCACCTCGGCGCCACGTGTGCGCCACGTGGTGCACCACCCTCCCGGCCCATGGACCCAGTCCACCGTGGACCGGCGCTCCCGCGGCCGCTGACGTCAGCCCTCGGCCGTTGACGTCAGCCCTAGCCGATGACGTCATTCCTGGGACTTATTGTGCAATAATTAATTAAGGACTTTTCTATTTTAGTAAAAAAACCCAGAAAACTTCTAAAAATCATATCTTTTCAATCCGAACTCCGTTTTAGCCCATTCAAATTTCATTAAATTCATAAAAATGCCAAGAATACATTAAAAATGGTTTTGTTCCCTGTTTCAGTAGCTTTTTAGCCTGTTTTATTGAAGTGCTTTGTTTGTCGTGTAGACCCTGGTAGTTCCTCCGACCCGTTGTACTTTGAAGTAGTCACGGAATTTCCCCAGTCCGAAGAGCAAGGCAAGTCATACTTTATTATTGATCATATTGCTCCTATTTTTGCTAAAGCACCTGTTTTATTCTATTAAACTGTATTTATTTTCGAATGTCATCTTATGGGAAATATTACACCGTGTGGTTAGATTTAAGCCTTAGGCTTGCCACCCTAACCCCTTTGATAAACTTGGGATAACAACTTGACTAGCTTATAGGCCTAGGTTATGCTTAGACCTGCTTGGACTTACTAGCACACTAAATGGGTAATTTCATTTAGACTACATTATATTGGACACATGAAATGAAAGATATAATCCGAGGACTTTGTGGACCAAATGGTGGGCGTGGGCGCTGTGGTTTTGATAGTGGTTCCCGTGGCATTTAAGGACCGGTTCACGGGAAACCCTCATAAGAATGACCATACAAACCACAAGCCAGAATGGGCAACGGTGGGTGTTGTAGTGTAGCTCTTCCTAGCCGACGAACCCAGGCAAGGGTGAGCGGAATGGAGTGCCAATCAGCCTCGGTATAAGGGTTGCCGAGCTGCCGGATTCACCGAGGCACTCGAGGGGGCTGCCCACGTCCCAGGGACAGGAGTAGGGGCGAAACCTTGGTGTGGTTCGCTTGGTTAGCGGGGGGTTATACAAAAGGTCCTATCACAGTCCCTTTCCAGGGTACCGTGACGGTATTCCGGTGCACGGGAAGCCATTCTATGGGGCTGTGTCTTGTGGGTATAGTTGTACACCTCTGATCAGAGTAAAGCTATTCGAATAGTCGTGCCCATAGATATGGGCGATCAACCGACTTCACCGTGATTAGTCCCACACTGACTAAAACCTGAATAATGGAACATGACTAGTATAGTTGGATGGTTTGGGCCTGTCGCAACGTGGGGATAACGTTGGACAGTGTTGGTTTTCAATATGAATTAAATACTTGAACTACTACTATTTTGTCGTGTTCAAAACCCCCTTTGTTTGCAAAATCCCTAGTTGTTTGTGCTAAAGGCAAACCTGAGCCAAATCCTTGTTCTCCCCCTTGCATTCATACCATCTCTTTTCCGGTATGACTTGCTGAGTACATGGAAGTACTCATCCTTGCCTCTTCACCAGAAGCTGAGCAAGAAGCCAAAGAAGAAGATGAAGTCGAGTAGGCTTTGTCCTGCACTCTAGAAGATGTCTGTGGAATGGTTGAAGCCACGTGGCCAGCGTCAAGCTTAGGCTTAGGCCCCTTTTCTTTTTTCAATGCTCTTTTGTAATCTTTTGTAATGTTTCTAAGACGTGGAACTGTAATATCAACAATTGTCATATGTGTACCCTAGCTGGTCTTGGACAGGGATTTTAATACACATATAGCTTCAGAAATTCTGGTCTGAATTTCTGGGCGTGACAAGTTGATATCAGAGCCGACTCTCGTGGTTTCACGGGGCGCGTGGCAGGTCAGTTGCGCAGGCATGGTGCGCATGGCGCGTGGGCCCTGAGGGGACACAACATGGCACATGCGCCGGCACTGGTTGCATGGACGCGGCCAAGAGGGGAGGTTCCTGGCCTGGGGTTGACCGACGAGGACGTCGGGTCTCCTAAGGGGGTGTGGATGTAACATCATTGCCTAGGGCATAATAGGATTAATAGAATACTCAAGTTGCAACTTCTTTTCTGGAAGCTCATTTCCAAAGAACTCTGAGGTTAAGTGTGCTTGGCCTGGGGCAATTTGGGGATGGGTGACTGACCGGAAAGTTCTTCCCGGGTGCGCATGAGTGAGGACAAAGTGCGCAAAAAAGACTGGTGTTAGTCTGTGAGGACAGTCTAAGGTCCTAGAGAGCTTTCAAATGTAGGCGGGGCCAGCCCGAAAAGGGTGGGACGTTACATGTTGGGAGGAGAGAGAGAAGGGGAGGAGTTGAAGGAGGGGAGGGAAAAAGAAAAAAGAAAAAAAGAAAGAAAGAGGAAAAGAAAAGAAATGGAAAAGAAAGAAAAAGGAGAAAACAAAAAAAAGAAGAAAGGAAAAATAGAAAAAAAATATTTTGGGGAGATAATTAGGAAATTTTGAATAAAAATATATTCTCTGGAATAAAATTTGAGGGAATAATTATAGACTAAATCCTAAATATAATGCTAAGAATCTACTTACCTCGTGAATTCAATTTAGGAATTTAATTAGGGCATTAGGAATTTAATTATAATTTAGTTTGTAAATTAAACACTAATTTTATCATATGGATTCTCAAAATCCAAATTCTATGTTATTAAAATGTAATGTTAAGCTTTAGGGTTGACTATTTACAAGAGTCGATTATATTAATCCCCGGGGTTTGTCGGCTCGTTAAATTGGAAATAAAATTTCAATTAACCACTTCCTTTGCCGGTATAATATTTTTGAATTGTCGACTGATATTAATTTTTCTAAATTATAATAGACTAACTCGAAATAACATCACCTTATAATTAATTAAGTCGATAAAACGCAAAACTTTAAATTATTGTATCTCGTTCATTTTAACTTGGATTTTACCAAAACTCAAACCTAAATTCATCTAAAATCATAGACTAATTTTAGGAGTCGCTTTTACGATTTTATTTGGCATTTTGGTGATTTTATTTGAATTCTAATCGAATTCAATCGGTTTGATCGCACGTTATTATAGAGTTTATGGGAGCACCTGAGTGCGTTGAAGACCCAGGTCAACAAGTTTGCGAGCAAGGCAAGCCATCACTACCTTTGAGCATGTTGAACCTTTTTCGAACTTATGTTTGTTTTAAATCAAATATGCATGCTATACACATATAAACTCCCATACTTGTTATATGCCCTACCTTGATATTGAATACTCGTTTATTCTTTGTACCTTACAGTATCGTGTGTTCAAAGTCGTTCTTCGACAATGCTTAGCCCCTGCTATTTTAGATGCATGCACAATCATATTTATCAAATGCTATATGCTTGGGCAAATACCTTAGGGAAGGTGGTTGATGTACGGCATATGGAGACATGAGCGCCACATTGCCATGACAATGATGAAATGATTCTTCGATGAAAAACTAAAACAAACAAATGTTTTAGACTAGGGGCGGCTGGATGATTTGGGTGGATTCCGGAAAAGGCAAGCGCCGACCCTGGTCAATTAAGGACCGAGCCATGAGATAGTTGGGAAACGAGTCAGTACAACCATACTTCTCGAATGGGTATAGACCTAGCGGAGTAGATAGCCGAGCGGAGGCAGTATCCCTGCATAGTGGCTCTTATGATTGAGATGAGGCTGTGGGCCTACATGTCGAATGATGAACTAAAATTGGATTTAATTATACCTTAAAGAATGAATGAGTTTTTCACTTCCTGGAGCGCCAGAACTCCTCTCACTGCTAGAAACTGTGTACGGCTAGAGTGGATGAGGGCTCATGTTCATGGAGCGGGTACTGCCAAAGTGAGGTTATCGAAAGGCTTTGCCGTGAACGTCTCATGTGTTGGGACATAGGCTCATTTGTTGGGCAGTCACGGAATACGGGTAAAGTGTACATCCACTGCAGTGTGAGTGAATCAATCTATTCGAATAGCCATGCTCACGGATATGGAGCAACGTGACAAGACTTTCGCTTGGTTAGACTCAAAATTTTAAAATGATGGGATAGGCATGCATGATGATTTTTATGTACTGGTGGATCAACTTCTCGGAACACGAGAAGGGGTAGACCCCAGAAAATCATGACGATCTAGTGGCGGGAAGCTATCCTTGGGATCACAATGGATAATGAACTATGGAAATAAAACTTGATTAGTCTTAGGTCTTAGTCTTGTGAAAAGAATTGCAAAACTGGCTTTATGCAAAAGAACCACAGCCACTCCTTGATTATCCCCTATCGTATGCATCGTTGTTATGGTGGCTTGCTAAGGTCGGTTGGTACTCACCCTTGCTATACGTAAAAACATTCAGATGGGGGTGAAAAAGACCTTGAAGACCCGTATGCGGACTACCAGGAGGGTGTGGAGGATGATGGCGTCCAGTAGGTCTTAGCTCCGGTCGTTGCCTGTGGCAATGGCATCCCGCTGCCTTCTCTCCGTTGCCTTATCTATTTTCTGCTTTTGGTTGTATTCCAGACCGTTTGGTCCTATGTTCTAGACATTGCCTTCGGGCCCTATATTGTAATATTTTAGTAAGTTAATGGATGTATCGTGCACCTGATGATTCAGCAATGTATTCATGGGTATCAAACTACTCGATCCAGGGAAATGATACGATGAACACGATTGATTGCTGTTACATAAACGGTGGTCCACATTTTCTTAGATGGACCACCCAAAAATTCATCTAGCCTCTGGAACATCCTAACATAATGAGACTAAAAGATGATAAATTTAGACAAACTAAAACTTGAATAAAATTTCATTTCGTGCCGGTTGTTTGTGTTCCGAAATTTTGAGTCAGTCAGTTTGTAAATTTTGCATAATCTAAACCGTTGGACATAAAACTTAGAAGTTTATCAAACAACATGTAGACTAACTCAGTAATCTTCATGGAATTTTGCATAATTTTTAGTCCCCTGCATCATGGTAAAACAATCCAGTTAATGAACATAATCACGATCTGGAAATTGGTAGCAGTTGCCTTCATCCCTTCATGTAGCCCAAACCATAATTGATAAAATGTGCATCTTTTTACAGAAGTTTGCATACATAACCAGTAGAGTCCACCAATTTTGGTTGAATTGTTGAGTCATTGCATCATGGCATAAAAACTCATATAGCACTGCGTAGTCCCAATCTGAAAACAGATGATAGCCCGGTTGTAGAATTTTTGTAGCCTAAACCATAGGTGATAAAATCTTGATTTCCTCAAGGTAGCTCACAATCCTACTCACCTACCTCTTTCATCTTTGCTCAAATTTTTGTGCTTTTAGAACCTGACCTAAAGTTCCAGTAAGTACAGCGAAACCAATACTTTTCAGCACTGCATCACCTGTCTAGATCATTTTCTCTAAAACGATCCACTTCTCCAAAAGTTACCATCTCTCCTTCTAATATAGACCACTTCCTTAAGGAGTAAATATAAAAAATTTTCATAGTTAAGACCTCTCTAGCATATCCTTTTTCTTCAGATTGTACCTCAGGCTTGTGTAAATCAGCACGTAGCATCCATATCGATTTAGCTCCTTTCCAACAGGATTTGTTGATAAACCCCAGTGCAAAACTTTATTTTATTTTAAGGGGGATAGTTTAACATGAGCGTATAAACCCAAAGACAAATGTGTAGCCTCTGCAAGCCCCCACAAGCTTAAATGGAAATGTTACACTAGGAACAAGTCATAACCGAACTATGTAATTTATGTTGAGATGGCTCAATGCGCGAATTTTGTGCCCCTTTATGGTTGGATGCATGATTTATACATTGAAGCAACTCACAGCCATGGTTTGGAAACTTGACTTGTAGATTTTGAAAACTTCTCTAAAAATAATATATTTGTTTTAAAACTTTGCTAACTTTTTCTGGAATTATAAGAACCCTGTTGCGAGTCTGAGAAATTTTGTCACCTCAACCTAGCCAATAACGCAACCTATAAAAGTTGCGACCTTTTCTATGCCTATGAAAACTTTCGGGTAGGATCAATAGACTCACAAACACCTTTTGAGAAGAATTGTTGTTGAGACGGATACCACAACAACCCATTGATCAGTTGGACATTAGGCTCGATTCTCACCAAATCAGTATGTAGACAGATCTGAGACTACCAAACTAGTTTCTCTTCAATTTCACAAATCCTCCCATCTAAAGACTTTTAAATTTTAAGGGGGATAGCATAATTTGCTAGTTTCAACCATGCAAGACTTAGAGACCTTTGCACGCTTCTAGAATAAAATTCTGTAACCAAGAAGGCTATAGGGAAACCTTTTTCATCCTTACCGTCGTAGAACTAAAACTTCATGAACCTAGGTTGGGAAAATGCAAAAATTTGATTGTGGTAACATTAGACTTAGTACCCTACTGCAGCCATATTAATTCCTATTTATTTGATCATCTTTTCATGCACCACATCAAAATTTGATACATCCAACCCAACCACATCATCCAAACAAATAGATCTGAACTTTCTCCAACATAATTATATCTCCATGTTTTACAAAAGGAAATTGGTTGGAGTACAACTAGCAATCAATATCGTCCAACCACCCTTCCCACAGAACAATCTAAACCACCTGAGCACCAATCAACACCAAAAACCCACTGTGCTCCTAGTACAAAAGCAAAAGAGAGATTCTGGCAGATACCTGCCAGATTCCTGCACAAGGGGACTGATTCTAGAGGACCAGCCACTAACTACCTAATCTATCAACAACCTCAGAATAGAGAGAAAGACAAGAGCCGCCAACACGATAAGGAGACAAACCGCTTCACAAAAGCAATCCCGGTAGCCATCCTCTGACACATAACGCCATAGCTTCCAAACAAAGACCAAAGGGTATAGTACCCAAGCCAAGAAAGTACAAATAGCCATTCAATCATACCACGCACCTGCCCACGCCCATTGCCAAGCAACTGTTAGTGATATGTCCTAGAGGCAACATGGAGATGTTGGATATCACGTCAATGTTTATGTATTTATGAATAAAGTGTTATTCAGTTCCATGAAATAGACATCTTGTATTGATCAATAAGTACGTGACTTATTTATGAGACTCGATATATATGAATCTGTTTCTAAATGATCCCTGATCATATATCATATTATTGGAACTA
The DNA here is from genome assembly GCA_019925245.2 of Oryza australiensis. Taxonomy (NCBI): domain Eukaryota; kingdom Viridiplantae; phylum Streptophyta; class Magnoliopsida; order Poales; family Poaceae; genus Oryza; species Oryza australiensis. The sequence continues at coordinate 1,691,719 of JAIFGZ020000239.1, forward strand.
ATATGATTCTAAGATCGGCATGTCTATTGATTGATGATCATGTCTCATAGATCATGGGTATGGAGATACCAAATCAATAAACATGGACATATGTGTTAGAGAACACATTGTTGGATAGACCCACCATGAGACACTACAGAATTAATGTGCCATTAGTTGGTCTCGTAGTGTTGGTACAAAGTCCTTAGACCCGAGATCACCATGGATTCCAACATGTGTAGTAGCCTACTTTGGGACTACCAAACGCTATTCCGTAATCGGGTAGTTATAAAGGGAGTTTTCGGGTTTGCTATGAAACATGGAGTGGGATGTGAGTGATCAAGATGGAATTTGCCCCTCCTTTGGAGAGATATCTCTGGGCCCCTCGAGGTAATAGATTATGGAAATGCATGGCCATGCTAAGTTGATTGAGGAGTCAATCAACAGACAGATAATCCAATACGGTTCGAGTGAATTGTTAAGCTATTGAAGGGATGGCACACATCTTGCCTATAGCTTAATTGGTATCGTGAGGCAAAGGGATTTGTGTACACATTACAGGTTCAGAGCCGATATTATATTCTTGTATACTATGGTGTCAACATGTGCTGCTAGGCGCCGCTATTGACAGGTCGGCTGAGTTGGACTCGAGCCGATGATCGGCTAAGTTGGACTCTAGCAGAAACCGAGTATACCTGAACCTACAGGGTCACACGCTTAAGGAGATAAGAACAAGCATTCGAGTTAGACTCGAATACGGCTCGATCGGATAGGGATCCGATTGGATAGAGTCCTATGGTCTTACGACGTATGGGTGGCCAACTCTATGAGATTCATATGAGATCCGATTCAAAATAGAGTCCTGATCGGCCACTAGTCCCAATAGGCCAACTCTATATAAAGGGGCGAGGGGTGGAGAGCTGCGACACATCAGTTGAATTGCATTGCACCGAGATCAATCTCCACAGAAACCCTCCCACCTTCGAGCCAAACCCTAGCCTTGCATCGCGTGCTAGCACACGGATGTTCGGCGTTCTGTTCCCGGACATGTGGATACCGGTAGAGGCGCTGCTACGTTGCGCGCTGTTGATCGGCTATGAATCGGCTGCAATCAGAGCGAGGTGACTGTGGCAGATCGGCAACGAGAACGTGGTCGGCAACTTGGATTGGCTGCGGCATCGACAAATCGGCTGATTGGTGAATCGGCTGTCCCCGGGAATCGGCTGTCGGCTTGCGGGAATCGGCTGCACTGTTCCAGATCGGATAGTCCTGATTGGCTATTTCCGCTGCATACACCAATTGGTAACGATCTATTGGCCCTTACTTGCAAGTGTTCCTGGTTTGCGCGGTAGAAAAGTTTTTGTTTTCGGCTAGCGTAGCTTCCATGTAACCCTTCAGCAACAACCATTCCTGCCAGAATGTAGCTTCTTCGACCGAAACACCTTAGCACCGCTAGCATCCGAGCGTCGTCTTCGGCGACGAATCCATCCATCGCCTGAGCCGATGAAGGAACTCCTCGCCTCATCCCAGACCCTGCGACCGAAAGCCCCAAACGCTGACGAAGTCCGCCTCCGCCAGCAACACATCGCATTGCTCCGCCTTCGTCGTGAGACCCCCGCTCCATCCCTTCTCCACTCGAGCTATTTCGCCTTCACTCACTCTCCAATCCGCTAGCCGGAGGAAGTGTGAAAGACAAGCCTCCTCTCTCTTTTCCTTTTTAATAAAGAAATGGCACACACCAAAAGATTCCTTGTGGAAATATTAAGTTATTAGAACAACTAAGTCTAGGATACCTAGAAGAGTTCAATAGAAGCAAAAAAAAATCATAACATTGTTATTAGAAACAAAGAATCACAAAGAAAAGAAATGGGTCGCCCTTAGAAACTTAATGGTCGAATCCCGCCTTATCCTAAGCAAGTGTTTTGTCCATCGTCTTGTTGGGACGAAACGCCCCATAGATTAACCCTCGTATGTCAAACAAACTTTCATCCATAACTCAACCCAAATCTCGGGGACGAGATTTATTTAAGAGGGATAGACTGTCACATACCCAAATTCCAGGGTCAAGAAATCTTTGTCAGATACAAAATGAAACTAAAGTTTCTCAATTTTGTGAACCAAAATTTTTCATTTCTAACTTAGGTGAAGCATTTCAACCAAGTTGCATGATTAAAATTTGGGAATAAAAGAAAACCTTCTTCATATCTAACTTAGAATGTGGATACAAACATACATGAGCACATGCATATGCATAAAACATGTTTTGACAATAAGTCTTTTTGTGCATTTGAGTTTTGAACTCACATTTCACAATAGGACTCATAAGCAATAACCTAAAAGATTAAAAATTTGCCAAAACAAATTGCAGCCAACCTTGGGTATAATAATTGGACATAAAAATGTAATTCAAGGTTCACCTCCTCAACGCAGGAGGAAATTTAATATGAACCCAATAACTATAATAGATGCATGCACATAGAGTGAACACCTAAACCTAGGGAGGTTATCCTAATTTTGTAGAATAATCCATACTAGGTAAAATCATGAAAAAAATCATGTCGGTGTAAAACATTAAATTCAACCCATTATAATTTTGGTGAAATTTAATAGCTAATTTTGATACCTCAAACAAAATGGAGAAAACAGTCAAATAATTGACCAATTAATATCCTTTATCGGCTAAAACAACATCTTGTCTAGAAGTTCATTAAAATGCACATAAGTGTACATGGAAAATAATTTATTCAAGTACTAGATTAATTATCATGAATAAATATAATTTTTCTATAATTTTTCTCCTCGTTTTATGGCTCCTAAAAATTCAAACTACTTTCTAGATACCCCATCTTTGTTTAATTTCTGAGAGATATCTACAAATGATTTTTGTGTGCAACAAAATAAAATGGAATCTAGGTGTAAACATCTACCTCCAGTAAAAGTTTCACTAATTTATCATGTACACAAATTAAATTAGGAAGCTACAAAGTTAGGGGAGGAAATAATATGAAAAATTAACTCAAAATCAAAGTGTACACATTTCTCTACCCAAACCTCTCTTGTTTGCCTAGACCACCACGCCCTGGACCCACTTGGCATCCACCATGGCTTGTTTTTCCTCTGTCCCTCTCCTCTAGCCGACCAGGAACACGTGAGAGAAGCCGAGAGCGCGGGAGTGAGATGTCGCCGGCATGTTAGACGCATGTGTTCGACGTGTCAATGCCCTAAACTTTGCCTCTCACCCTCAAACCTCTCTGGCAGCATCACCCATCCTGACTCTTCACTCCAGTGCTGAGAAACTAAGGGAGGAGAGATGCAGGGCCGACCCGTATGTATAAGGTGCCGGTGCCACCGCAGCGGGCCTTGAATTCTTGTGGGCCTAAAAAATTCAGACTTTTATGTGGCCCACCACACCGTTGGTTCTGGCACCTACTGCACAACGCATCAGCGAGGCCTACCCGCTGCCCGTGACTCCGCGAGTCCACGAGGACCACTGACCATGACGTTTCCAATTCCACGCGATGTGATCTGATTGCGATTCACGAGGGCCTCCGTCTCTCCCATCGCCGCCGACGTCGCTTTTAAATCATATCACGAGGGCCTGCAGATCGCCGCCGCCTTTGGCCTTGCACGGTTCTGAATCATTGATCTTAATAGTATAATTAATGAGTTCGTATCAGAGAGTATTAGAAAAAGTTATTTAAGATGAAGTAACGTGTAAGTATTTATGGTTTTATGTATTCTTTTATTATCTTTAGGATATTATATGACCGTTATGTTGAATATTATATTTTAGTTGACGTGTGCTATAAAATTACATATATATTTCTATGCATATATATATATCAAAAGGCCTCAGTTGGTATAGGTTTACGTTACGGGCCACCAAAACTGCGGACCGGCCCTGGAGAGATGCAGCAGCTCTCTTTCTCATTTTTCTTGCCGTCGGCCGAAGAGAAGAAGTCGTCGCTCCTCCGGTGAACTCTCTATATTTTTCGTGTTCTCCACTCTTCTTAGCATGCCATAGCTACCATATTGATTTTGTTCCTTTTCTCACTGCCAATCTCTGGGAACATCGACCTCGCCACGGGAGCTCTGGAGCGTGGCCGCGCCATCGCATTGTTCAGCCGCAGGATCATGCCGTCGTTCCCGTTCCCTCGAAGCTTTCCCGGCTGAGCTGCTTCACCACCAGAACCACCTCACCCTCCTCTTCAAAACGTCCTCACGAATGGTGCAGCGAGGAAGGGGAATGTCCATCGTCTTCCCGGCCTCGACCAAACCTCGCCGTCGCCGTTCCGGCCATCTCGGAGCACGAGAGGCTGAGCCACCACGCCATTGATTCCCCGTAGCCAACACGGTAAGCATCCAAGTGCCCTAGACCTCTCATGCATGGATTAGTTTGGTCTAAATTAAACTCTAGCTCGACATGCGCAGCCACAACTTTCCGCCGTTTCTACCCGCCGCTTACACTACTCCGACCTCCACTAGCCGAAGTAAGTAGAGGAATGGATTCGCGAGAACGTGCTCTTCATGTTCTCTTTTGACCTCGACCCCAACTGAGCCATCAATCGCCGCCGGTGAACTCGCCAAACCACGGCTAAAATTCTAAGCAAACCGATCTGTTGCAGTTCTATTAGAATGCCAGGACTAGTCTTTGAAAATTTGAACAATTCTAGGGTCAAAAGTGTAAACATCCTGCTCAATAACATGTGGGTCTAGGACCTAAATGTAATTAACAGAAAATACTGAGGACTCTTAATAAAGATTTCAATTCACATGTGCTTTAGGGCTGTGGGTTGATTTCTATGGACTCTAGGGGTTTTTCTGCAAAAGTTTCATAGAATGACAAGTGGACCCCATGTGTATAACAATCTGAAAATGCAAAGGAAAATAGCTAAAACATTAAATTTTTAACAGGAAAACAACTGAACTTGAAAAATCCATATAAAATCAAAAATAGCTCCTTTTTAGATGATTCCAGTTGCTATAGATTCACAAAGTAATGAAATTTAATATTATGAAATACAAACTTGCACTTGCAAATTTCACCTCTAAAATTTATCTAATATAAACTATACATAAAGTTTGTACAAAATTGTAAAATGCATAGAAAATTCAGTTTGACTTATTTTTGGATAAACTCAAATTATACAGACCCACCAACTTGCATTATTTGTTTAGGAAAAAATAAAAATATATAGTTACTTTGTACCAAATAACTCTAAGACTATTAATATTGAAATGATGTGATTTAGATGAGCCGAAATTTAGATATTTATATAAAATTTATTTTAACTCTTTTTTAGTAAACTCAAGTTGTGTAGAATCACCAAAACACGTACTTTCAAAGTATAAAATAAAAATATGTGCTTACTATGTAGTAAAACCCCTTAAATATTTAAATAAAGAATAATTAGCTTAATGCACATTTCAACTTGTAAACTTTGTAGAAAATTTATTTTTAATCCTTTTTGAGTGTACCAAGTTTCTATAGGACCAGAAACTAATGAACTTCCATTAGGAAAAATAAAACATGGTGACTTATATGCCAAATATATCAGTAAACCTTACAAGGAGAATCTAGACGCTAGTAATAATAATTAAGTATATATATATAAGCACTTTAGCTCCAAACAAATCAAACTAAAACCTATTAGACCAGAGAAGACTTAGGATCATCCTCATTTACCAATAACTTGATGCACTTAGTTCTGAAAATAAGCTCTAGGTTAATAAAAGGGCATTTTTAATATAGATTACGACACCCATAGTTTATAAATTAAGGACCATGAGCTTATGAACTAAAAATGGTTTAGACAACAAAAAATTATCCTTTCATTCACCTAAATATAAGAGTACCAATACTCTGAACCTATAATTTTTAAGTTATGTGCATATAGAACGTTATAGATCTAGAGCACGTAGTAACTTGTTTAATACATAGAAAATTCAAGTTAACTCCAAAAATTATGAAACCAAATGTGTTAGTCCTAGAAATCATAACTCTTCACCTCTGTGAAGTCAAATTAATAAAAATCAAATTATAGGAACCTTGTCCAAACATCACCTAACCCGATGCCGCTACGTCCCGATAAAACTTCTAAAAATCGTGACTCCTAAATGGAATAAGGTAAATTAGAAATTATTTCACCAAAAATCATTTTAGATCATTACCCACTCAATTCATTCAAATCATGCATTTTAGAGCATTTTGGATTTTTTTTGCATATTTTGGTGTTTAACTATATAACGTATACTTTTTGTAGATAATTGCTTAAGCGATGAAGAAGTGACTTAGGTGCTGACCTTTTCGAGTTACAAGGCAAGTCCCACCTCCCTCTCTTTTTGAACACTTTGAGCAATGTTTTGGAGGTTATTGAGAATGCTTGAAAATTTGCATGTAGATTGTACACTAATAAAATTTAAATTTTGTTAAACCTGTTAGACGAACTTCTCTTACTTGCATTATGACCTTAACCCCACATATGTCCATATCCCTCATTCCTATCCTTAGGAAAATATGGCTATACCACCTTATATCATAAATTTTAATGTCACTAGGGTACTATAATGCTTAGCCCTACTTAGAATGATCTTTATCATCATTATGGGCTCATTATAAACGTGAAAACTTATTTGTAAATAATCTGGACAGAACTTGAATACTTGTGATTTTGACAAATAAAATGGTGGAAAACATGGATTTTAGGTTTGGGCCTCAAGTGGCATGCGATTGATGTATTTGTATGCCGATAGGGGAGAGTGTGCCCAAACCGACTTAAGGACTTCACTCAATGTCAGTTCATTTCGTATATAGTATAACCACATGTGTTAGTATGGGATGACCTAAGCTAACTAGTCTACTTAGCACTTAGCCTTGCACTAAGGTAGGCCGGTGTGTGTGGGTTTGGATAACCCAGGGGAACTTCCTATTTACCACCAATGTGGTAGTATAGGCGACTCAGTCTGTCTAATACAACGGTATTGTGCCACGTGGGTGGGTTCCTGTTGTGTCCGCCACCACGACGTCAAGTTTAAGGCGGGGCCACGCCACTTGACAGTTCTGGGTTATATTTTCTAGTATGCTCGGGATGGGGAGAACACGTATCGTGTTGGTGCAAGGCTAGAGATTAAGTAGTGTAAAGGTTTTGTTATGACCTCTAGTCTGTACTCAATGAGTAGAGTATGGTGGTACCGATGGGTACCGAGCAAAACTAGAGTGCTTCACTTCAAGTGAGAGGTTCACATCATGTGGGTAAAGTGTACAAACTCTGCAGAGTCTAAACTAATCGATTAGCCGTGCTCACGGTCATGAGCGGCGTGTGGATATGTACTGAGTATAGACTTGTGTTTATCCTTATAAATGCTGAAATTTACCTTCTAATTATGTTGAGTTTTGTGAATAATCTCATTGCTGCCATGGAGGGCAATGAGGTGTATATGTATACATGATTAATGACTACTTTGATGCCCATATACTTAGAACTTGCTTGCTGAAATTTATATTTCAGAGCAAATCTGATTTGAAAGTGTTTTATGGAAAATAAAACTTGCTTTGTGCTAAAATGAACGATACTATGCCTTCCTTGATTATATGCCCTACATGTAGTGTGTTAGGCTTGTCTTGGTGCTTGCCAGTACATTATTTCTAATAATGTACTGACTCTTCCCGATTGGATTATCCTTGCTTGCAGGTTTAGACATAGTTCTTGAGTGATGCGGGTTTTTGATCCACTTCTTCTATGACTTGAACTTAACGGGGTAAACCCTCAGTCGGTGTGCTTGTGATTGGGTAGCCAAGCTTACGTAGTTCTCTGACTCATATATATATATATATATATATATATATATATATATATATATATTTGGCTGGTCGGCCTATGTAATTATTATGTCGATGTAAGACTTTAAGTTTCTTTCATCTTACTTGTGTTTGCTATGTATATCCACGCTTGAGATGAAAGTGTGAATCTAGTGCACATCCTGGGAACTAGATTCACATGAGCATGAGTTAAGGATATTTGATATGTTGTAGATCTTTAGCCAATTTGTCAAGTCTCCTAAATGTGTAACACAACTGGTCGCCGCCTTCGAGTGGTTTGACGGGCACATCTCAGGCTAAAGTTGACTGGCAGGGTAAAGGCCCAGCAATGTCTCACGTATCCTTCTCTTGGGACGTCGGATGTCTCGCTATGTTTGTTTGATGACTTGAAGCATTTCACTTCATCATGCAAATGTAATGAGATGGTCCGGGTCGTCTCTGACATTGAATCCCATGATTTGAGGAATGAAAATATTTGTTTGCAAAATTGCATATGAACCTAGACTCTATCGATATTTAAAACTTGGACAAGGTAGTTATGACCTATTTGCTGCATTCCCTACATTGAATAATTGTAATCCTTGCTGTTTGTACCACTAGAAATGGTTAGAGTACATTATTTGCGCTCAAATGGGTTTATATATGCTTTCTGCAACTACTTGCTTAGCCTTGCTTAGAATTATGAAAATGGTCATTCCATCTACAACTAAAATGTGATTTTGATATGTGAACCCTTGCTGGGATAGAATGAAATATGATGAGTATTTGCGAACTAAAATGTGTAAAAATATGATTTTGACTTGGGCGGCAAGTGGCATGCATATGGTGTTAGTTGTATGCCGATAGGGGGAGAGATGTTTGCCCAAGTCCGTAAGGACCGAACTTGCGTCACCAACTTAAAGTTATCCGTACATTCACATGTGCTAGTATGGGATGTCCTAAGCTGACTATTCTACTTAGCACCTAGCCTTGCACTATGATAGGCCGGTGTGTATGGGTTCGTATAACTCAGAGGAACTTTCTATTTACCTCGATGTGGTAGTTTAGGTGACTAAATCTGTCCAATACAATGGTATTGTGCCACGTGGTGGGTTCTTTCGCGTCCACCACCACGGCGTTAAGTTTAAGGCGCAGGTCTGCCACCTAACAGTTCTAGGTTATATTTCCAGTATGCCTAGGATGGAGGAACACGTATCCTGCTGGTGGAAGGCTAGATATTAACTACTGTAAAGGCTTCGTTATGACCCCTAGACCACATTCAATATGAAGAGTGTGGTGGAGTCTTGCAAACTCAAAATAAACTAGAGTGTTCATATCATGTGGGTAAAGCTATTGAGTTGTGTGAGTATGGTTAAATATTTTGACTTGTTGTCAAGGATGTCAACAAGATGTTGAATATGATGGAATTATGATGAAATTAATGATGAAACTTAAAACATGTTTTGTTAATTGAATTGTCAACTCTTTTACAAAAACATTTGTGAAACAAGACTTTCTTTATGTTGAAAATGGAATACTTATATAGCCCCTCTTTGAATATATGCCTTTCATGAAGTATGTTAGGTTTGACTTGTGCTTGCCAGTACATTAACTCGATTAATGTACTGACTCTTGCGGTTGATATAATCGTTTGCCTGCAGGTTTAGACGCAGTCTTTGAGTGATGCGGGTTTCCGATTGCTTCTTCTAGGATTTTGAACTTAATGGGGTAAACCCCTAGTCGGTGTGCTTATGATTGGGTAGTCAAGCTTCCGCTGTTAGGGGCCGCTGTTGACGGGTCGGCCGAGAAGTGTTCTCAGATCGTAATCAAGTATACATGAATGTGCAGGGTCACACACTTAACGGGTTGGATCAGGTATTCGAGTTTGACTCGGATGAGGATTCGAATAAGGATCCGATTAGAGATAAGAGTCCCGATGGGCCATCTAGGCCCAATCGGCTAACTCTATAAATAGAGGGGCAAGGGGTGGAGATCGCAAGCAAGAATTTCACGTTAGACGCGAGTTGAGATCTACCACGAGCAAACCCTTGTCGCCACCTTCGAGCCAAACCCTAGCCTCACATCAAGTGCTAGCACACAGGCAATCAGCGTTCCACCCTTGGACGTGTGGATACTGGTAGAGGGACTGCTACGTTGTGGTGTAGATCAGCGAGGTGAGTCGGTGGTTGAGCGATCGGATCATGGTGATCCAACATATTCTTCCACTGCACTGCGCATCAATTGGTAACAATCTATAGTCCCTTACTCGCATACTTTCCTGGAGTGCACGATAGAATATTTTGATTTTATGCTATCATAGCCTACGTGTATTCCTTCAGTGGTATCACGCTAGACTTGCGTAGTCTGGGATTTGGATTGATTCATATCTTGATATGAAGTTGTAATAGATTGGATACATTACAAGTTTTTGGCACACGGGTTGATTATATCAATCAGTATAAGGGGTTGGTAGAGGAAATAAAGGTAGTATAGGTTGCTAATAGAAACCGTGTTCCTTGAGAGTGTCTTGGATCGGTATAATGTGATTATGCCAATGCATTTTCCATAATAATCTAATATTGCTTGTAGACTCATGACTATGAAAATTGTGTTCCTTGAGATTGTCTCGGATCGACATAATATGATTGTGTCGAGGCGTATTCCATAGTACTCGGGATGAGTATGAGTCGGACTCGGGATGGTGTTCCTTGAGATAGTCTCGGATCGGTATAATGTGATTATGCCGATGTTGTTTTTAGTCCGACTATGACTGCCGCCTTGCGCCTATGCAAATCATGTCCCTTGAGAGTGTCTTAGATCGACATAATGTTATTATGCCGATGTGGTTTCCATAAGCGATTTCATAGATTGGATCTACGATTTTCGTGTGGTGTTCCGGGCGTACCCCATTTTATAGCGTCTCGGTATCATATCTCAGAGATAGGTAGAATACGGTTCTACGTCTAACTTGTTTTTGCAGAGAATGTTTTGAGATGGTATGGCCCTATTGTATTGTGGACCCCCGATTTTGAGTCGGGAATCTTTCGTGTTCATAGTACCATTTCCCTGGATCAAGTAGTTGGTACCCACGAATGCAGTACTGGATAATCAAGTGCGCATGCACGAATAGTCTTACAATACCATTATTACATAAATAGGCCCGAAGGCATTGTTCATCCCACAGGACCTTATGGTCCGAATACAATATAAAAACAGAGTTTAGATAAGACAGCGGAAAGAGGCAGCGGCTTGTCCATTGCCACAGGCAACGACCGGAGCTAAAGTCTAATATGCGCCGTCAGTTCCCTCGTCCTCCTGGTGGTAAGCATATGGATCTTCCGGCTCTTCAACTCCATCAGCTGGAGGTTTGTGCGTATAGCAAGGGTGAGTACCAACCGTACTCAACAAGTCAACACAGAATTGATGCATATGACAGGGTTATTCAAAGAACATGGCTAGGGTTATTTTTGCGTAAAGCCGTTTTCACAATTCTTTTCACAAGCTGTCGTCTAGCCAAATCAAGTTTTAATTTCATAGTTCATTAACCCGGCGACGTTCGTCTACCATCCACCGTGATTCCAAGGATGGCTTCCGCCTCCGGTTCGTCATGATTTTCGGGAGTCCACCCTTCTCGCATTCTCGAGAAGTTGATCCACCAGAATTAAATCATCATGCAAACCCATCCCAGCATTTTTAAGTTCAAAGTCTAGCCAAGCGAAAGTCTTGTCACGATGCTCAATATCCGCGAGCACGGCTATTCGAATAGATTGATTCACTCACACTGCAGTGGATGTACACTTTACCCGTACTCCGTGACAGCCCAACAAATGAGCCTACGCCTCAACACATGAGACGGTCACGGCAAAGCCTTTCGATAACCTCACTTTGGCAGTACCCGCTCCATGAACTTATGCCCTCATGCACTCTAGCCGTCCTTTTCTAGCAGTGAGAGGAGTTCTGGCACACCCGGGGTAAGGGAAGACATTTCCAATCTTTAAGTTTAATTAATCAGTAGTTTAATTCCACATTCATAACGACGGCCTCAGCCACATTCTCATCCCATAACCACATCATAGAGAACCATCTATGCAAGGATACTGCCTCCGCTCGGCTATCTAGTCAGCTAGGTCTATACCCATTCGAGAAGTACGGTTGTGCGGCTCGTTTCCCGGCTATCTCATGGCTCGGTCCTTAATTGACCAGGGTCGGCACTTGCCTTTTCCGGAATCCACCCGAATCATCCGGCCGCCCCAGTCTAAAACATTTGTATAGTACTTTCAATTTTCATCAAACTTAATTCATCATGGTCATGTGGCGCTCATGTCTCCACATGCCGAATCTCAACTACCTCCCCTAAGGTAGTTGCCCAAGCACAAAGCTTTTTCATAAAGTCATGAGTATGCATAAATCTAAGTATAGCATGGCTAAGCAGTTTACCGAAGTTATGCTTCGGTTATTTGTATCGCATCGCGAGTTACAAGGAGTAATTCTAAAGGTAAACAATAGCAAGGTATGCCACAACAAGTATAGGTGACTCGGTAGAGCATGCATGTTTAGAGTTTAAAATAAGATCATTTCGCGAATGGGATCAATATATTCAAAGGGTGTGAAGACTTGCCTTGTTCGTACGCTTCTTGAGGGGGGTCTCCTGCGGGGTCAGTGTTTGCCTCCTCGGTCGCTAATCATACGAGCGAAAAGGAAAAAGAACAATGGATTCCAGTTAAAATCCGATAAGAACGAACGAAAAAGCATGAAAAATCATAAAGAACTCTCCAAACCATTTTCCCCTACGACCCTAATCGAATTACGGAGGATTTTTATAGCAAAATCGGCCGTAGCGACGAGTTTCGAGTTTTTAGAGTTTTTGTAAAAAGGGGTCGATAAAACGACGAAGCGGGAATCTTGCGAATGTTGTTCAAGAGGTTCGTTGATATATCTTTGCCGAGCCCAATGGTTAAATATAGCTTAAAGAAAAGAAAAGTAACATTAATTCTTCAAGAAAATTTTCACGTGAACGGAAATTTTCCAAAAAACGTATATAGAAAATCATTTTACTCCGAGGAAAAATACCCGAGAAAACTATATATTTTTGCACAAATATTCCCCAAAATTCCCTAAAAATATTCCCCAAATTTTTCTAAAATTTTCCCTATTTTTTTCTAATTTTTTTTCCTTCTTTCTTTTCTTTCTCTTTTCTTTTTTTCTTTCTTCTTTTTTTTTTTCTTTCTTCCTTCCCAGCTGCCCCCTTTCCTATTCTCTCTCCTCTCGTCTACCCCCGTTCCTATTCTCTCTCCTCTCGTCTACCCCCTTTCCCCGACGACTTGGCGCAGCGGGCAAACCGATGCAGCGCGCGGCGGCACGATGTGGCGGCGGACTGCGTTGACGGCGGTGATCGGAAAAAGAGAGGAAGGAGCGGCGGCTTACGGCGGCGACGCGGCAGCAATGGCACAGCGGCGGCGGTGGCTTGCTACGGCGGCGACGGCTCTAGCTACGGCGAGGAAAAAGAAAGAGAGAACGGGTAGTGGCAAGGTGGGAAACCAATGGAGCTTCGCCCGTTTTATAGCCGCGGAGAGAAAGAAACAAAGAGAGAGGGGGGGGCCGGCACGGCGGCGTACGGCGGACCACCACGCGGCGGTGTTCGGGGCGGGGCCGGGCACGGAGCGCACAGACGACGTGCGGAGACGTGGCTCGGGGCTGTGCGGCGGCGTGGGTGACGCGGCGGCGGTGCGGCACGTCGGCACAGCGTGCGGACGGTGACGGGCGGCGGATGAGCGCGCGGCGAGGACGCGCGCCGATGGGGCCGGACGGTGCGGTGACGCGCGCGCGCGTGCGTGAGCGCGTGCGGCGGGGCGACGGCACGGCACGCGCGCGGCGCGTGCGTGAGCGCGCGTGGCCGAGGCCGGTGCTGCGCGGGCGGCGGCGCGCGGCGCGTGTCGCGTGCGTGCGCGAGGCGGGGACCAGATCGAACACCTTATGACGCGTGAATGTGCCCTTTCTCAATTTCCGAATTTGATTTTCTATTTTCCATTCCCATTTCCTTTTACTCTAAAAATTCAAAATAAATTTCAGTATCTCCAAAATAGTTTTAAAACTATATTTTCAAACTTTTTCCCCACTTTTTATTTTTCAAAATATATTTTTCCTATCTTTATTTCTTCTTTTAAAATCAATAATTTGGGATCTTTGATAAATTTTTAAATTCATATTCCCTTGTCAAAAATATTTTTATCCCAAATCCAAATATTTATTATTTTTCTTCCACCGTCGGGTTTAAACCAAAATATATTCTTTTCAAGAATCTTTTGTAAATCTCCAAAATTAATATGTTTACCCTCCTTCAAATTTATATATATATATATATATTTTGAATTATTTCCCAATAGGGTCTCAAAGCTTAGGGTTTAATTCAACTTCACTTCATAGCAATTCCAAAAGAAATTCTTACGCAACTGAATTGGCAAATAAAATTGAAAAACATGATAAGAAGCAATGATTCCAAAAAGTTTTTGCGAGTTCCGATTTTCACGTTCCGAATTCTACTTCTTCGATTTTCGGATGTTACAAACCTACCCCCTAACAATATATCTCGTCCCCGAGATTTCTTACGGCTTGCGAATAGGTGTGGGTATTCCGTCCTCGGAATTCTTCGCTCTCCCGTAGCTTCTTCTTCGGTGTGATTACTCCATTGTACCCTGTACATGCGCCACGACTTGGTTCGTGTCTTCTTTTCTGCTTCGTCTAGTATCTTGATTGGATGTTCTGGGTAGGTAAGATCACTGTGGACTTGGATGGTTTCTAACGGGGTTTGCTCTTCAGGTACCCGCAGACATTTCTTCAGCTGCGATACGTGGAATACGGGTGGGCATCCGAGAGATTTTCAGGCGCCCAATTGGTAGGCCACTTCTCCCTCCTAGCGCTTATCAGAATGGGCCCACGTATCGTGGTGCGAGTTTCCCTTTGACTTTGAATCTCTGCGTTCCCCGTAGGGGTGAGACCTTTAGATACACGTAGTCACCCTCTTTGAATTCCAATTCCCTTCGTCGAGTGTCCGCGTAGCTCTTTTGTCGTGACTGAGCAGCTTGTAGTCGGTCCCGGATCAGGCGAACCTTTTCCTCAGCCTCCTTGATTATGTCAGGCCCGAATACGGTTCGTTCACCGGTTTCTGACCACATTAATGGGGTTCGACATCGGCGACCAAATAAAGCTTCGTTTGGCGACATCTTCAGACTGGCTTGATAGCTATTGTTGTAGGAGAACTCGGCGTACGGCAAACATTTCTCCCAATCCTTGGTGAAATCCAATGCAGGCTCTCAGCATGTCTTCTAGCACTTGATTCGTCCTCTCGCCCGTCCGTCGTGCGCGGGTGGTAAGCTGATCGAAGGCGAGGTGACCGCCGAGTGCCTCGTGGACTTTGCTCCAAAAATGAGATGTGAATTGGGTACCACGATCCGATATGATCCTCTTTGGTACACCGTGAAGACATACAATCCTACTCATATATAGTTCTGCTAGCTTGGCGCTGTTGTAGTTAGTTTTCACTGGTATAAATCTGGCGTCTTGGTGAGCCGATCTACTATTACCCAAATGGAATCGTAGCGCCGTAGTTTTGGGTAGCCCCACTATGAAATCCATGCCTATCTCGTCCCATTTTCCATTCGGGAATCTTGAGTGGTCTGCAGCAAGCACCGGCCGTTGATGCTCGGCTTTCACCCTTTGGCACACATCGCACACGGCTACGTATTCGGCTACATCTCTCTTCATATTGGGCCACCAATATTCTCCTTTCAAGTCTTGGTACATTTTCGTGCTTCCGGATGTAACGAATATGCCGATTCGTGGGCTTCCTTTAAGATCAATCCCTCAAACCGCCTTGTTCAGGCACACAGATTCTTTTCTTGTACCACAGGATTCCCTTGTCATCCACTGAAAACTCCTGGGCGCGTCCAGCGGCCATGCGTTCCTTGATTTCCTGGGTTTCCTCATTCCCTTTTTGGGCTTCCTCTATTTGGGTTCTCAGTAGGGGTTGGATTTCCAGTGAGTTCACTTCTCCGTGAGGAATCAGGTGCATTGAGTCGGCCATTTCTTCTTGAAGTTCGCCGCCATACCTCCTAATTCCATGTGATTGCATTGGGCTTTGCGGCTCGCCGCATCGGCCACTACATTTGCCTTGCCGGGATGATAATGGATTCCTAGACTGTAATCTTTGATCAACTCCAACCATCGCCTCTGTCGTAGGTTGAGATCAGGCTGAGTAAAGAAATATTTTAAGCTCTTGTGATCGGTATACACATCACAGTGGTTCCCGATCGATAGTGCCTCCAAATCTTCAATGCGTGTACAACCGCGGCTAATTCCAGTCGTGTGTGGGATAATTCTCTTCGTGGGGTCGTAATCGTCGCGAGGCATACGCCACGACCTTTCCATCCTGCATCAATACTCCTCCCAATCCTTGCCGGATGCATCACAAGTACATCACGAAGTCTTTTCGGTTGTCGGGTAAGGTCAAGATTGGAGCAAAGTGGTTAACTTTTCTTTTAATTGGTCGAAGGCTTTTTGGCACTTCTCATTCCATTCAAACTTCTTTTCCTTCTTCAGAAGTTGAGTCATAGGTCGGGCTACGGTGGAAAACCCTTCGATAAACCATCGGTAATAACCGGCCAAGCCCAAGAAACTCCGAACTTCTCGTCACCGACTTGGGTGCCTTCCATCCCGTGACGCTTCGACCTTGGCGGGTCCACTGCTACTCCTCCGCTGAAACCACGTGACCAAGAAAAGCGACTTCCTTGAGCCGTAACTCACATTTGCTGAACTTTGCATACACTGGTGCTCTCGTAGCTTTTCCAAGACTAGTCGTAGATGCTCCGCGTGTTCCTCATCGTTTTTGGAGTAGATAAGTATATCGTCGATGAACACCACCACGAATTTGTCCAGGTATTCCATGAATACCTTGTTCATCAGGTTCATAAAGTAGGCAGGGGCATTGGTTAATCCAAAGGACATCACTGTGAACTCGTATAAGCCGTATCGTGTAGAGAACGCCGTCTTAGGAATGTCTCCGGCTCTAATCTTTAACTGATGATATCCTGACCGCAGATCAATCTTTGAGAACACCCGTGCACCCTTAAGTTGATCGAATAGGTCATCGATCCGGGTAGCGGGTACTTGTTCTTGATGGTTACTTCATTCAGCGATCGGTAGTCCACACACATTCTCATACTCCCATCCTTCTTTTTGACAAAGAGTACGGGGGCTCCCCAGGGAGAAGAGCTGGGGCGTACAAATCCCTTCTCTTGTAGTTCCCTTATCTGCTTCTTGAGTTCCTCTAACTCGTTGGCCGGCATTCGATAAGGTCTCTTGGATATGAGGGCGTACTGTGCATTAGATCGATGATAAACTCTACGTCGCGATCCGGGGCATTCCGGTAATTCCTCGGGAAATACATCCGGGTATTCTTGTACTACTGGCATTCCGCCTAGGGGTAGCATGGTGAACACTCCCGCAGCTTGATCACATAGCTTCGGGTTTTGATCCATAGTTATGCTCATCGGTGATCCCCACGGGGTGGATACCGTGACTTCCCTTCGACTGCAGTCTATAATTCCATTATTTTTGGTCAACCAATCCATTCCGAGTATGACATCTATGGTCCTGGGGTGATAGCACCATAAGGTTTGAGAGAAACACCACGTCTCTAATCCGTATGGGCACATTAATGCAGGCATGGGGTACCGTTATGTCTCCCCAGTGAGTGTACCAACATAGGCCTCTTAAGTGCTACTTGGTGTAGGTGGTGTTGTTTGCTTACTTGGGAAGATATGAATGAATGCGAGGCTCCAGAATCGAATAAAACTTTAACTGGTGCAGAGTTGATAGAGAACATACCCATCAATACGTTCTGGTCCTCCTGAGCTTCTTCTGTCCGCACATGATTCACCCGACCACGTCGAAACCCGGTGGCAGCCTCGTTGGGTAGCGGGGTCCCGAATGCACCTCATCCCGCCGCAGGGGTGGGGTTCCTCCGACGGGCGTTGCATTGGCGCCTGCGCGCATGGGGCGTTGCGTGGTTTTGGACAGCTATTGGAGTAGTGCCCGAATTCTCCGCAATTAAAACAGCTCACATTCCTTCTTCCTGGAGCGGCTAGGGTTGGTGGGGGCGTACGGAACTGAGGTGTAGCTGACCTGTTGACATGGTCGGAAGCGGGAGAACGTCCGGTTGCCGGAACATTTGGCTTCCATCCGCACGGGGTGGCTCCCTTGGGGCGTTGTGGCGTTCCCGGAATGGGCGAGCCATAGCGAGCCTCCTCTTGCGGTTATTGTCTACCACCTTTTGGTCATGCTCAAGTCGGACGACCTTGTTGATGAGGCTTTGGAACCGGTGTGATCCCGCCCGATCATTGGTCCCCTCACTCGTCATTTAGTCCCTCAATGAATTTGTCTATCTTTTCTTCTTCGTCCGCGTGTCACCGGTGGCGTAACGGCAAGCTGGGTGAACTTGTTCAAGTATTCTTGTACCGATGCGTTCCCTTGACGCAGCGCGGAACTCGTTCTTCTTCATCCTCATTACGCACTGGCACGAAATTCTCACGGAATGCAGCCGTGAATTCTTTCCATGTTGGCTCGCCGGCGTCTTCAGCTCGTGTCTCCTTGTAGGTGTCCCACCGCCACTTGCGGGACCCTCCAGTGGTTAGTAGCGAAGATAACTCTATCGCTTTCGGACTCGACGAGGGTTAACTTCTTCTCTATCACTCTTAACCAATCTTCGCGTCCATAGGTTCTTCGGCCGTGGAAAAAGTGGGCGGCTTAGCTCTCATGAATTCCCCCGCACTCGATCCTCCTCGACCTCCTTGATTGTTAGCAATCACTTGGAGTAGCCGGGTCTCCGCAATGCCATGACCTCCGCCTGTGGTGGAGGGTTGGGTTCCGGCGGGTTTTCGTTGGTTGCCGCGTCTCGCGACGATGTGCCATCCGAAGAAGGGAGATGAATTAAGAGAGCGGACTAGTTTAAGTTATAGTTCATCGGAAATTTTTCTTCAAGCTCTATCGAATGATCTCCAATCCACGACAAGGTGAAATAATAATAAGCATACGAATTAAGACATCGCAAGGCGATGCTCAGGTTCAACATATTACATAAGGGGGGGTACACGGACTGTACACACACAGTCCTCCATGCCAGGATAGCAATAATAATTATATCGTCCAACTACATCAACTAATTAAGGGTAAATAGGAAGTGCTGCCGGGCTGGGAAGGTCCTTCCGCCTAGTCATCCAACCACCCGCAAGAGCCGGCGCCGGAAGTGGGTGGTCTCGTCGTGAAGCAAACCGAAGTCCCCACGGCTCGGAGGTGGTGGCCTCGGAGTCACGCCGAATCTTCCGACTCGGCGGCCGCGTACTCTTGCGAGCAGTCTGGCGGGTGAGGGGGCCTCCCGTGTGAGTCAAGCGACGAGGGGGAACTTCCTCCTCCATTGAGTCGGTGTCGCTAGACTCCCATTTGATCTCCATGGGCTCGCCTCGGACTCCGTGTCGGTGCAAATCGGATGGGGTTACCCTCTCCGGATCCCGGCTCGGATGGTACGTGCACGGAGCTCCGGGTGGGTCCCATGGATGTAGCAAGAAGTGGGGTCGACTGTGTGGCAGTGTGCTCGTGCTCAACATGAAAGCTTGCTCCATCATAGCTTGAAAAGTATCAAAGCTTGCTGGAGTCATATGGTAATAGTGGTCGGGCACAGGGGCAGGATGTGATGGTACAGGCTCAGTGGAAGTACCCGCAGCGTAAACAGGACGAGTGCGCAGCTGTTCTTCTAGCTGGTTGATCTGCTGTTTGCTCTTCCTGAGCTGCTCTTCCAGCTCCACCAGAGCCTCCCCTCGGGCCATGTAGCGGTCCGAGAGTTGCTCGTATTGAGCACCATTGGCCTGCAGCTGAGTCTGCAGCATGCTTATCTGGTCTCCACAGCCTTGGTGGCTGTTGACCAGATCATTGAGGCGTGACTGCTGGTCGTTGATCTCGAGAAGGGCTTCCTCGTAACAGTCGTCTGCGGTCTCCGCCCAACGCGATAGACGCGTGACCATCGGGTTGTAACAGCAGGGGGTAGCCTCCACAGTGCAGACTGGGTTGCCCTCTTCGCGGTAAGGATGATGCACGAACTCTGTCATTGTGAGTTCGGCACGGTGTTCCGCATTAAGGCGAAGGAAAGCCTCGCGAGCTGCATCCTGAATAGCTGCTTCTGCTAGGTCCCGGTGGTAGCGAGTATGGAAGCAGTAAGATGTCTCGCTTCCCATACGGGCTTCTATGGATACAGCCGCCTCCCAGCTGGATACTCTTCTGAGCCATGCCTTTTGATGTGATAGGTGGGTGGCTCCGGTATCTCAAGCACCACAGAGGGATCGGAGTTGGACCACGAACCCTTCGTCCCGCGGAATGCTGACTTCCCAAGTTCCGTCGTGGTTTGACATCTCGCTTTACGTGCAACTTAGGGTTAGCGGGAGGGAGCTATCATAATCATTTGGTAAAAAGGAAATACAGATGTAGAAAAGGTATATTTGCATTTTCGGAAATAATAGTTTAAAACCGATCCTATGTAGGGATATTTCCCTTTAGCCAACTGGTTAGGGGTAGGGCGCCATTTGGTCTTAGCCTACGGTCGCATGGCTCGATACCAGCTCTGTGGACCCCGATTTTGAGTCGGGAATCTTTCGTGTTCATAGTACCATTTCCCTGGATCAAGTAGTTGGTACCCACGAATGCAAGATCTGGATAATCAAGTGCGCATGCACGAATAGTCTTACAATACCATTATTACATAAATAGGCCCGAAGGCATTGTTCATCCACAGGACCTTATGGTCCGAATACAATATAAAAACGAGTTTAGATAAGACTGGAAAGAGGCGGCTTGTCCATTGCCACAGCAACGACCGGAGCTAAAGTCTAATATGCGCCGTCGCCTCGTCCTCCCGGTGGTAAGCATATGGATCTTCCGCTCTTCAACTCCATCACTGGAGGTTTGTGCGTATAGCAAGGGTGAGTACCAACCGTACTCAGCAAGTCAACACAGAATTGATGCATATGACAGGTTATTCAAAGAACATGGCTAGGGTTATTTTTGCGTAAAGCCGTTTTCACAATTCTTTTCACAAGCCCGTCGTCTAGCCAAATCAAGTTTTAATTTCATAGTTCATTAACCCGGCGACGGTTCGTCTACCATCCACCGTGATTCCAAGGATGGCTTCCCGCCTCCGGTTCGTCATGATTTTCCGGGAGTCCACCCCTTCTCGCATTCTCGAGAAGTTGATCCACCAGCGAATTAAATCATCATGCAAACCCATCCCAGCATTTTTAAGTTCAAAGTCTAGCCAAGCGAAAGTCTTGTCACGATGCTCAATATCCGCGAGCACGGCTATTCGAATAGATTGATTCACTCACACTGCAGTGGATGTACACTTTACCCGTACTCCGTGACAGCCCAACAAATGAGCCTACGCCTCAACACATGAGACGGTCACGGCAAAGCCTTTCGATAACCTCACTTTGGCAGTACCCGCTCCATGAACTTATGCCCTCATGCACTCTAGCCATCCTTTTCTAGCAGTGAGAGGAGTTCTGGCGCACCCGGGGTAAGGGAAGACATTTCCAATCTTTAAGTTTAATTAATCAGTAGTTTAATTCCACATTCATAACGAAGGCCGCAGCCACATTCTCATCCCATAACCACATCATAGAGAACCATCTATGCAAGGATACCGCTCCGCTCGGCTATCTAGTCGCTATGTCTATACCCATTCGAGAAGTACGGTTGTACCGGCTCGTTTCCGGCTATCTCATGGCTCGGTCCCACTGACCAGGGTCGGCACTTGCCTTTTCCGGAATCCACCCGAATCATCCGGCCGCCCCGACCTAAAACATTTGTATAGTACTTTCAATTTTCATCAAACTTAATTCATCATGGTCATGTGGCGCTCATGTCTCCACATGCCGAATCTCAACTACCTCCCTAAGGTAGTTGCCCAAGCACAAAGCTTTTTCATAAAGTCATGAGTATGCATAAATCTAAGTATAGCATGGCTAAGCAGTTTACCGAAGTTATGCTTCGGTTATTTGTATCACATCGCGAGTTACAAGGAGTAATTCTAAAGGTAAACAATAGCAAGGTATGGCACAACAAGTATAGGTGACTCGGTAGAGCATGCATGTTTAGAGTTTAAAATAAGATCATTTCGCGAATGGGATCAATATATTCAAAGGGTGTGAAGACTTGCCTTGTTCGTACGCTTCTTGAGGGGGTCTCCTGCGGGTCGTGTTTGCCTCCTCTGGCCGCTAATCATACGAGCGAAAAGGAAAAAGAACAATGGATTCCGTTAAAATCCGATAAGAACGAACGAAAAGCATGAAAATCATAAAGAACTCTCCAAACCATTTTCCCTACGACCCTAATCGAATTACGGAGGATTTTTATAGCAAAATCGGCCGTAGCGACGAGTTTCGAGTTTTTAGAGTTTTTGTAAAAAGGGTCGATAAAACGACGAAGCGGGAATCTTGCGAATGTTGTTCAAGAGGTTCGTTGATATATCTTTGCCGAGCCCAATGGTTAAATATATAGCTTAAAGAAAAGAAAAGTAACATTAATTCTTCAAGAAAATTTTCACGTAAACGGAAATTTTCCAAAAAACGTATATAGAAAATCATTTTACTCCGAGGAAAATACCGAGAAAACTATATATTTTTGCACAAATATTCCCCAAAATTCCCTAAAAATATTCTCCAAATTTTTCTAAAATTTTCCCTATTTTTTTTTCTAATTTTTTTTCCTTCTTTTCTTTTCTCTTTCTCTTTTTTTCTTTCTTCTTTTTTTTTCTTTCTTCCTTCCTGTGCTGCCCCCTTTCCTATTCTCTCTCCTCTCGTCTACCCCCTTTCCCCGACGACTTGGCGCAGCTGGGCAAACCGATGGGGCGCGCGGCGCATGATGGCGGCGGCGGATCGCGTTGACGGCGGTGGATCGGGAAAAAGAGAGGAAGGAGCGGCGGCTTACCGGCGGCGCGACACGGCAGCAATGGCACAGCGGCGGCGGTGGCTTGCTACGGCGGCGACGGCTCTAGCTACGGCGAGGAAAAAGAAAGAGAGAACGGGTAGTGGCAAGGTGGGAAACCAATGGAGCTTCGCCCGTTTTATAGCCGCGGAGAGAAAGAAACAAAGAGAGAGGGGGCCGGCACGGCGGCGTACGGCGGACCACCACGCGGCGGTGTTCGGGCGGGCCGGCACGGAGCGCACGACGACGGCGGAGACGTGGCTCGGGGCGTGCGGCGGCGTGGGTGACGCGGCGGCGGGCGGCACGCCGGCACAGCGCGGCGGACGTACGGGCGGCGACGAGCGGCGCGGCGAGGACGCGCGCGATGGGGCCCGCAGACGGTGCGGTGACGCGCGGCGCATGCGTGAGCGCGTGCGGCCGGGCCGACGGCACGGCAACGCGCGGCGCGTGCGTGAGCGCGCGTGGCCGAGGCCGTTACGGCGCGGCGGCGGCGCGCGTCGCGTGTCGCGTGCGTGCGCGAGGCGGGGACCGATCGAACACCTTATGACGCGTGAACAGTGCCCTTTCTCAATTTCCCGAATTTGATTTTCTATTTTCCATTCCCATTTCCTTTTACTCTAAAAATTCAAAATAAATTTCAGTATCTCCAAAATAGTTTTAAAACTATATTTTCAAACTTTTTCCCCCACTTTTTATTTTTCAAAATATATTTTTCCTATCTTTATTTCTTCTTTTAAAATCAATAATTTGGGATCTTTGATAAATTTTTAAATTCATATTCCCTTGTCAAAAATATTTTTATCCCAAATCCAAATATTTATTATTTTTCTTCCACCAGTCAGGGTTTAAACCAAAATATATTCTTTTCAAGAATCTTTTGTAAATCTCCAAAATTAATATGTTTACCCTTCTTCAAATTTATATATATATATATTTTGAATTATTTCCCCCAGCAGGGGTCTCAAAGCTTAGGGGTTTAATTCAACTTCACTTCATAGCAATTCCAAAAGAAATTCTTACGCAACTAAATTGGCAAATAAAATTGAAAAACATGATAAGAAGCAATGATTCCAAAAAGTTTTTGCGAGTTCCGATTTTCACGTTCCGAATTCTACTTCTTCGATTTTCAGGATGTTACATGTATGTATGTGATGCATGTAATATTACCGTATGTATGTGATGCATGTGATATTATTGTATGTATATGATGCATGTAATGTTATTTAATGTATGTGATGCATGTAATATTCTTTCACGACATGCAAGTCGATGTAATCTTTAATTTATAATTTTATAGTAGTAGCTTAGTTTGAAGAAAGTAAGCATGAGGCACTCTAAAGAACAGTGCTGAAGATGGAGATCCTCTACACCAACATGGAAATGGAGATCACCATGTGAAAGGGCAATACTATTTCATTATTAATTGCTATTCTTCTTGCTTTTATATATGTGATATGTTTGTTTGATATTATAGTATCCCTCACAAGATTAGGTAGTAATGATGCCCTTCCAAATGCTGCACTTGTCATGGTTGTGATCGTCAATTGGTGGGTCTATCAAAGTAAAGTGCCATTGGCTATCATGACTGGATGGGGTATATGTTAGACATATACATGCAAGAGCATTTGGTTTACATAACAAGGCTATCAAAACAGTTTTGGGCCTTAGGGCATAGGTTGGGGCCAGGGCATAGTGATGCCACCCAACGAACAAGAGTACATATGGATGTGATTAGCATGGTGTTGCTTACCCATGTCACTGCTTTTCTAGTACTGATGCCAAAGCTCACTAGAAATTAATAAACATGTGGATCTTGACTTAATACGTGACCTAGAGGAAAGGTTTAAAACACATAGTGGGAGTCTTTTGTTAAATTGTTTAATAAAAGACAACGCATAAACATTGTGCTAAACTTTACATATATTTTTTGTTGTAGATCATGGCAGCTAATACTGCACCCAGTTCTTTTAATTTGCGATCTATTCTTGAGAAAGAAAAGTTGAATGAAACAAACTTTATGGATTTGTATGGAAACTTGAGAATTGTTCTCAAGCAAGAGTGAAAGGAGTATGTTATTGAAGTTCCTTATTCTAATGATTTGCCTGATAATGCTAATGCTGCTGCACGGAGGACTTATGAGAAGCATACTAATGATTCCCTAGATGTAAGCTATCTCATGCTTGCCACGATGTCCTTTGAGCTTTAGAAGCAATATGAGAGCAATGATGCTAATAGTATTATTAAGGGTCTGCGCGACATGTTTGAGAACCAAGCTAGGGCTGAGAGGTTCAATACTTTAAAGTCTTTGTTTGCGTGCAGGCTTGCAGAGGGGAACCCGTCAGCCCTCATGTAATAAAGATAATTGGCTATATTAAGAGTCTAAAAAAGCTTGGTTTTCCTCTTAGCCAAGAGTTTGCTATAGATGTGATTCTTCACTCACTCCCTCCGAGCTTTGAGCCATTCATATTAAATTATCATATGAACAACATGGACAAAACCTTGGCTGAATTGCATGGGATGCTAAAGAGTGCTGAGGAGAGCATCCAAAAAATAGTCATCATTTGATGATGATGCAGAAAACTAAGCGTAAACCCCCTGTCAAGAAATTTTGCACCAAAAGAAAGTTAACTCCTGATGAGATCATGAGTGCTTCCAAGGCAAAGAAGGGCAAGAAAGGGTCTATGACTGCAGATGTTGTTTACTTCTATTGCAAGGAGACAAGTCATTGGAAGAGGAACTGCAAGAAGTGCTTGGAGGATCTCAAAAAGAAGCAAAGTACGACTTCTGCTTCAAGTATTAATATTATAGAAATTAATCTTGCTACTTCATCTATTGACTCTTGGGTATTTGATACCGGATCAGTTGCTCATATATGCAAATCGTTGCAGGGTCTGAGAAGAAATAGAAGCTTGAGAAGGGGTGAGGTGAATCTTCGTATCGGCAATGGAGCAAGAGTTGCTATAGTTGCCATTGGCACTATGCCACTTTATTTACCTTCAGGATTAGTTTTGGAATTAAATAATTGTTATTGTGTTCCAACTCTATGTCAAAATGTTATTTCCACTTCATATTTGCAAGCGAAAGCATATGACTATAGGTCTATGGACAATGGTTGCTCAATTTATCTTAAAGATATGTTCTATTTTCATGCTCCATTGGTGAATGGATTATACGTTTTGGATCTTGAAGCGTCTCTCATCTATAATATTAATGCAAAGAGGCTATGCCCAAATGATTTAAACCCCACATTTATTTGGCATTGTCGTCTGGGCCATATAAATGATAAACGCATGGAGAAACTCCATAAAGATGGTCTTCTACATTCTTTTGATTTTGAATCATTTGAGACATGCAAGTCTTGTCTATTTGGCAAGATGACAAGGGCACCTTTCATGGGTCAAAGTGACAGAGAAAATGACTTGTTGGAACTCGTACATACTGATGTCTGTGGACCAATGAGTTCAACAGCCAGAGGTGGTTTCAGTACTTCATTACTTTTACCGACGACTTTAGTAGATATGATTATATCTACTTAATGAGGCATAAGTCTGAATCCTTTGAAAAGTTCAAAGAACTCCATAATGAGGTACATAATCATTTACATAAAACAATTAAGTTTCTACGATCAGGTCGTGGTGGCGAATACTTAAGCTAATAATTTGGTAATCATCTAAAAGATTATGGAATCGTTCCACAGTTTACTCTGCCAGGAACTCCTCAATGGAATGGGGTGTCCGAACGAAGAAATCGTACCTTGTTTGACATGGTACGTTCAATGATGAGCCAATGTGATCTTCCACTGTCCTTCTGGGGATATGCTCTTAAAACAGCTGCGTTACACTAAATAGAGTTCCATCTAAATCAGTGAAAAAGACACCATATGAGATATGGACAGGGCAGCACCCTAGTTTGTCTTTTCTCAAAATTTGGGGATGTGAAGCTTATGTAAAACGTTTACAATCTGACAAGCTTACACCCAAATCTGACAAATGCTTCTTTGTGAGGTATCCTAGGGAAACAAAAGTGATGTGATCCCGCTAGGGTTTAGTCCCAATCTTTCGATGAGAGGTGGAGGATAACTCGATTGGGGAACAGAGGCGACGTTCACGGCCCGACTACAACCGTCCAAGGACGATGCGCCTTAGCAACCGATACACTGCCTCCGATGGTTGACGCGATCTTGCGGTGCGCGACAACCCAGCCACTAGGGCACTCGTCCTGCAAGCAATCGAAGAACAAGCAAGAACAAGTAAAACAAGCACTAAAATTGCTATATATTAAGATGAAAGATTCAATCTGAATACACGATATGGTGGGGTTCCGAAGACAAAGAGACGGACGGTCTAGCCGACACGCGCGCTGTGTGCAAGTAGCAAAAGGCTAACTCTAATCAACAAAACCCACCCTTCTCGGTGGCGGCTGAAGGTTTAAGAAGAGGGGAGAGACGACCATAGGGGTGCCGGTGTCGTGCTAAACCCTAGGACGCGCCCCTAACGGGCCCAACTTGATACACGGCCCATTGGGCCAAAAGAGGTGACGCAGCACCAAAGACAAAAAACACTTGGTAGAAAAAGGACAATTGCGGCCGCTCCAGGACAGATATTGACATGGGGCTGGATCCATTTGAAAGTAGACTTGATAACCTTTCCATCAAGTACTTGCACGCCCAAATCGGAGTTTGCATGAAATCGTGGCGGCCGTTAGAACTTGGCACTGTGCTGCAGTCCGAATCCACCCCGCGCGAATCCTCTTCCCGTTGGATCCTCACCATCGTTCCTGAGTAAAACAAAAGTGCACGCGCCTCCAGGGTATAAAGAAGAGGAACATAAACTTAAGAATAAAATCACCTGACGTGCACGAGCGCGGGTTATTAGGCCATGAAGTTGTACGTGTGGAGGCATGGATGTATCGATAGTACTAATGTCCTCATCAAAAAGGATATTATTTTTATAATCGAGAACAAGGCAAAGTGTTTGACGCCCGACATGGTGTCTTCTTGAAGAAAAAGTTTCTTTCAAGAAGGGTTAGTGGGAGCATGGTGCATCTTTAAGAAATTAAAGAAACTCCAGAAAATGTCTCAGCTACCACTAGACCACAACAGGATGAATAAGATGTTGAACCACTTGTTGTAGATACACAAGCCCCACGTAAGTCTGAAAGATCATGTCGTGCCTCTGAAAGGTACACAGGCACGGAACAACGATGAACCTAAGACCTGTGAAAAAGCGATGGTGGGACTAGATTCCAACAAATGGCTTGGAGCCATGAAATCCAAAATAGAATCCATGTATGATAATCAAGTTTTAAACTTGGTTGATCCACCTGATGGTGTTAAAACCATTGAGTGTAAATGAGTTTTTAAGAAAAAGACATATATGGATGAAAATGTTCACATCTATAAAGCGCGACTGGTGATGAAAGGTTTCAAGCAGATTCAAGGTGTTGATTATGATGTAACCTTCTCGCCCGTTGCAATGCTAAAGTCTATTCAGATTATTCTAGCGATTGCTGCATATTTCAATTATGAGATATGGCAGATGGATGTCAAAACAAATTTCCTAAATGAAAACCTAAGCGAGGATGTGTATATGATATAGCCTAAAGGTTTTGTCGATCCATAATCGCCTGGAATGATATGCAAGCTACAGAAATCTATTTATGGAGTAAAGCAAGCATCTCAAAGTTGGAATATTCGTTTTGATGAGGTAATCAAAGGGTTTGGTATCACCAAAAATGAAGAAGAGCCATGTGTTTACAAAAGGGCCAGTGGGAGCGTACTTGTATTCCTAATCTTATATGTGGATGACATATTGTTGATTGGAAATGATATCCCTATGCTAGAATCTGTCAAGTCTTCACTGAAAAATAATTTTGCATGAAAGACTTAGGGGATACAACATACATTCTGGGCATTAAGATCTGTAGAGATAGATCTAAGAGGCTAATTGAATTAAGCCAAAGTACATACATTGACAAAGTGTTAAAATAGTTCAACATGCATGAATCCAAGAAATGTTTCTTTCCAATGTTGCATGACATTACTCTCAGCAAAAATCAATGTCCTAGGACACCTGATGAGCGGAGTAAAATGAATATGGTTCCATATGCTTGGGTAATTGGATCCATCATGTGTGCTATGCTTTGTACACGTCCAGATGGATCGTACGCTTTAAGTGCTATGAGTAGATACTAGTCAGATCCAGGTAAAGGTCATTGGATTGTCGTAAAGAATATTCTTAAGTACTTGAGAAGAACTAAGGATATGTTCCTTGTCTATGGACGTGAAGAAGAGCTCATTGTAAGTGGTTACACCGATGCTAGCTTCCAAACAGACAAAGAAGACTATATAGCGCAATATGGGTTTGTGTTTTGCGTAAACGGAGGCGTAGTCTGCTGGAAGAGTACCAAAAAGGACACTGTTGCTGATTTCACAATGGAGGCCAAGTACATCGCTGCTTCTAGAGCTACAAAGGAGGCTATTTGGATCAAGAAATTTGTTTCTGAGCTAGGTGTTCTGACTAAGGAGGCTGTTTGGATCAAGAAATGTCCCTCTATTGTGATAATAGTGGAGCCATTGCGCAGACTAAAGAACCTAGGTCACATCAGAAGTTCAAACACATTCCTCAGTGATACCATCTCATCAGAGAGATAGTGGATAGAGGTGATGTGAAGATATGCAAAGTGCACACGGATCTAAATATTGCTGATCCGTTGACAAAGCCACTCCCTCAGTCTAAGCATGAGGCACATACCAGAGCAATGGGTATTAGATACTTATATGATTGACTCTAGTGCAAGTAGGAGATTGTTAGTGATATGGATATGTTTGATATCACAGTCAACGTTTATGTATTAATGAATAAAGTGTTATTTTGCTTAATAAAATAGAAATCTTGTATTGATCAATAAGTATGTGACTTATTCATGAGACTCTTCATGTGATATGAATCTATTTCTAAATGATCCCTGATCAAATATCATATGTATGGAACAAATATGATTCTAAGATCAGCACATGTATGATTGATGATCATGTCTCATGGATAATGGTATGGAGATACCAAATCAATAACGTGAACACATGTTAGAGAACATATTGTTGGATATACCCACCTTGAGACACTACATGGATTTAATGTGTCATAAGTTGGTCTCAAGTAGTGTTGGTGCCAAGTCCTTAGATCTGAGATCATCATGGATTTCAATATGTGTAATGACTTACTCAGGGACTACCAAACACTACACCATAACTGGGTAGTTATAAAAATAGTCTTCGGGTTTGCCCCTCCTATGTGAGAGATATCTCTGGGCCCCTCAATGTAAAGGATTATGGAAGTGCATCCCTATGCCAAGTTGATTGAGGATTCAATCAACAGAAATATAATAAATACGAGATCGAGTGAATGATTAAGCTATTGATAGGATGGCACATGTCTTGCCTATAACTTAATTGATATCATGAGGCAAAGGGATTTGTGCACAAATTCTAGGTTCAGCCGATATGATCTTTATGTACACTTTGGTCTCAATACGCTCCGCTAGGGGCCGCTGTTGACGGGTCGGCTGAGAAGTGTTCTCAGATCGTAACCAAGTATACATGAACTTACAGGGTCGCACACTTAATGGGTTGAAACAGGTATTCAAGTTTGATTCGGATGAGGATTCGGATAAGGATCCCGATGGGCCATCTAGGCTCAGTCGGCTAACTCTATAAATAGAGGGGCAAGGGGTGGAGATCGCAAGCAAGCAATTCATGTTAGACGCGAGCTGAGATCTGCCACGAGGAAACCCTAGCCGCCACCTCCGAGCCAATCCATAGCCACGTGTCAAGTGCTAGCACACAGGCGATCGACGTTCCACCCTTGGACGTGTGGATACGTGTAGAGACACTGCTACGTTGTGGTGTAGATCGGCGAGGCGAGTCGGCGGTCGGACGATCGGATCATGGTGATCCAACGTAGTCTTTCGCTGCACTGCATGTCAATTGGTAACAATCTATAGTCCCTTACTCGCATACTTTCCTGGAGTGCGCGGTAGAAAATTTTGATTTTATGCTATCGTAGCCTACGTGTATTCCTTCACAATATAAGTGCTAAGTTATCATATGCATTATCTAATCTAATTTGTTAGTACTGTTTGTTTGTATCGGTTGATTTTATCTAGGGTTTGCTAATATCAGCTAAACCATTCCTAATGTCTTAGATTTTTTGTTGTATCTACCACCCTAAAAAATAATCAAAGACTTGTTTAGACCTTATTTGTTATTTCATATTAGTGCTGCATCAATTGGGTTTGACCTACTAAGTCGTGATTGAAGTTGTAAGAACTAACTTGCTCTTGGGTTACTAATAAGGGTAGTATCATGGTTTTAGCGGATCTTACCTGGTATAATTGTTTTGCTTTAAGTTACATGCTTTATTTTCTTAACTTGTTATATCTATCATCTTGTGTTAGTTTATAAATCCTTTAAATCTATTAAGCTTATTATTAGTCTCGCCGTGTCTCTGTTAGGTCCAATCTGTTGAGGTTATAACCTGTTTAGTAGATTTAATTAAGGTTGATAGTGTTATATAAGGTTATATCGAAATTATAGCCAGTATGTTATCTAAAAACACCTAAGCTATTTCATCAGTTATGGTATAAGTCCATATAATTATTAATTATCTAAGCTTGGTTATAAGCAATTAATACTGTCTCAGCTTGGTCCGATCTATCATAATTTCTTGTAGCTAGGAAAATGATTAAATTAGTAATTGCATGATATTTACATCTATAACCGATCGTGATTGTTTTGGGTCTAATCTACAATATCTGTCTATTGGATAGCTATTTAGATCATATAATTACATAACAACTCACTTTAATTTTCTCAATCTTATGTTGCATCGATTAGGTTGGACCTATAGGATTGGTTGTGTTAAACAAAAGTTGTTTATGATTATATCTTATCTAAATCTAGTTCATGAGTAGCATCTTCTACCTTACAGCTGATTTGGCTTGTTTGCATCGGCTAGGTCATCACGCTACGACATCAGCCAATCGGTCGATTGGCTATCGTCTACTAACTTTTACTTTTTGTCTATTTTGTTGGTTGCAGGATCAAACCAACTGGCACACCCTTAAACCCAAAGTTTTGAACCTGCACTGGAGCTAAGCAGACCTCCTAGGCCGCCGTGTTTTTGCATCAACACGCTTTTGGCACGCCTGGTGTGACATCAAGATTTTCGCCATGTCAGAAATCAAGGAAGAAAGCATCATTCCAGTTACTATTGATAAATTGTCTAATGAGAAAAAGGTGCAGATGGAACAACTTACTCAGGAATTTCAAAAGATGTATTTGGATTCCTTCAGTGTTACTCGGCAAGGAAAATTAATACAAAAATCCAAAATTGTTAGGCCGAAGCCTTGAGATGAAGGAAGTAACAAGTAAGAAGATATAACCAACCAATAATCTAAAGAATAACCTTCTCTCATGACTCTGCAAGATAGGATTGATGCAACAGCTCATCATGCTTTGATAAACCAATTTGGGGTGTTGGTTAACACATTGACATCTATGATCAAAAAGGTAGTGGATGGAACTATAGCTGAAGAACAAGCTAAGGGACTGATTTATCTTCCAAATCATACATTTCTAGCATATAGGGCGATTAAGACTAAGGATCCAGAACAAAAGCATACAATAGACTCTAATTCAACATTGAATGTTAATAATCAGAATCAAGATCAGTATCGAACTAAATATTTTTGGGGGGCAACCACTTCAAGCATCAATGGGATACATATGCAACAACCAATTGGAAATTTGCCAATTCAACCTATATACAGGCAACAACAACCAACTGGGGCAACCAATCAGACAAAAATATGTGCACGAACATCTTCAAAAATATAATATTAACTAAATCTACATCAACAATATGTGCATTAGTATTTCAATCCTCAGCAAATAGCATTCATCATCACCTCATTAGCATCGGCATGGGGAGGCCAACCAATATCAACCTCAGGTAAATCAGTTTGCTCAAGGACCTTCACCACAGTAATTTGGAAACCATGGGAATCAAGAATGGGTTGATATGATTCCTAAAGTCATGAGGGACCTGTTTGGATTAAAACCAAAGGACATTGGAATTATGTATCGGCATCCGTATCTAGAATATTTTGATACAATACCATTGCTTAATCGATACAGAATTCCAGACTTCTCAAAGTTTTTAGGGCAAGACAATATTTCTACAGTTGAACACATCACCGATTTTTAGCTCAATGTGAGGAGGCATCGCTGAGTAAGCTTTGAGGTTAGATTTTTCCATTGTCATTATCTAGATCGGCATTTACATGGTTTTCCTCTTTGCCGCCTAATTCTGTTAGAGGATGAGCTGATTTGGAGAAACAATTTTAGAAGTATTTCTTTGCTGGAGTTCAAGAGATGAAGCTATTAGACTTGACATCAATCAAGCAGAGATCTGACAAATCGATTCTAGATTTTATTCAGAGGTTCAAAGATATAAGGAGTAGATTTTACAGTTTGAACCTAACTGATTCACAATTGGCCGATTTGGCATTCCATGGATTATTGGGGCCGATAAAAGACATGTTTTCTTCACAAGACTTTGAAAACTTAGCTCAGTTGGTGCAGAAAGTATTGGCTCATGAATAGCGATTCCAAGAATCTAAAAGGGAGAGGTTTACTAAAAGGCCAATAATGTTAATAATGTTTAAGAGGTTTACTAAAAGGCCAATAATGTTAATAATGTTTACAACTATGCTTCTGATTCAGATCAAGAAGAAGATCCAGAGATTGGCCTGACAGAGTAGGCACGAAACAATAAGACAGTTGTTTGCAAATGGGTCAAAGATATTAGAAAGGAAGAAAGATATGATTTTGATATCAACAAAGCCGATAAAATTTTTGATCTATTATTGCAAGAAAAGCATATTATATTACCTTAAAATTATATTATTCCATCGGTTGAAGAGTTAAAGAAGAGGAAATATTGGAAATAGCATAATACAGGATCTCATAGTACCAATGAGTGCAAAGTGTTCAGGCAACAAATTCAATCGACTGTAGAACAAGGAAGAATTAAATTTGATGATAACAGAAAAGTGATGAAGATTGATGGGCATCTTTTTCTAGTAAACATGGTTTATCCAAAAAGATCCAGAGATGAAGCCGATAGAAGAAATCATTGGGCTAGATTTAACTCAACAAGTTTGATCAAGAGGTATCAGAAATGACATGAAAAGGAAATGCATAATTATTATGAGGAAGATAGATCTTGTTTTGATCCACATTGGGATCGTGAATTTTTTCGATTCTGTTGAAATAAAGGGATGAGATTACCTTTGTCAATTCTTATGATCGGCAATATAATTTATAGGGTGCACTAAATCAAGGAGAGATGGTGACACAGATGCTTATACTGGTTTAGGCCCTCAAGGTGAGGTAATACCCTAGTCCAGTTGAGTATAGATTGGATTTGTGTAGGTGCGCAGCATGGCTCAGGAATAGCACGTAGCTCTTATGAGAAAATTTTTCTCCACTTAGGGTTTCCCGCAGCGCCCCTTATATAGATACTAGGGCAGTCGGCTAGATATGGCAAGGTAGCCCTTATAATCCAGGAACTTATCACCAATTTACATGGGATAAGATTGATTGTCTCATCCTCATTCTCTTTCTTCAAATATAAGTACGCCGAATGGGCCTAGGGCACTTGCCCTATTCTATGTCGCACGGGCCAAAAGCCATGCCATGGGTACCCAGGTACTGTGTACCCCACAGTAGCCCTCGAGCACTAAGCTTCACGAAGACTCGAAAGTCAATGAAGTCATCTGGAAGAGGCAAAACGAGCTAAGTACTCACCCCTAGTATTGCCGCATAAGAACTGTTGCAGCCGAATAATTATTCAAGTGATTAGCCAACTGACTCACCGAGTAATATCCTTTTAAGGAGATATCATAGACTTTATCAAGGAATCCTTTTGTGGGTCGGCCCACGAGGCATTCTGAGCATTATAAATAAACCAAGCAGGAGGGCCGTTGCCCTAAATCCCAAAACAAATAGTTCCCTGTCCCTTCATCTTCCTTGCCATGCCGTCTCCTCTCTCTTTCTTCGTAGGGTTCCAACAGACTGAGGCTCGATGAGACCGATTTCTCTTCAATCCACACCTCAAATCCATCCCATCTCAAAACTCTTCCTTCTCCACCATGTCTCAATCCATAGAGGAATCAATCCCAATCCTAGATCAGACTCAATCTTGGGTCAAGTCCACTGTGACGGAGGTAGATCTGTTGGCAATGATGGAAGAGTTAACCCAAAATTTGGTAAGCCCTGGAATACTCATCGGCTGAGTGTTCATATCGGCTATAAGCTAGAATCAGCTGAGAGTTTTTGCATTAGCCGATGAGGGTTTTCTATTATCAATATCTCCAGTAGTCGGATTTTTGTTGGATTCGGTTTGGAAACATCTTATCTAGAAGAGACCGAGTTCAGGAAGGATGCGGCTTGTATCTATTAATTAGGAAGAGCTTGTTAGCTTTCCCTTTTATCTTTAGCAAGGTTTGGATTT
Organism: Oryza australiensis; assembly: GCA_019925245.2. NCBI lineage: Eukaryota > Viridiplantae > Streptophyta > Magnoliopsida > Poales > Poaceae > Oryza > Oryza australiensis. The sequence continues at coordinate 1,727,095 of JAIFGZ020000239.1, forward strand.
GTAATCTGTTAGGATCTCTGTTAGCCTTTGAGTATAAATATGTAAGCTCGAGGTTCATGTAATATCAATCTTTTGATCAATACACTTCGGCGAATCGCCACATTTTTTCATCTGTTCTACTTTATCATCTGGCGGAACTTGGCACCTGACGCGGGCTGCATCGGCTTCGATCTCCAGCGAAGGGGTAAGTCCAAGGTCCCACCGGCTCAGGCAATCGTATTGGCTACGTCGGCGTTGTCCAAGGCTGCATCAGTACTTTTGATCTCTTGGATTGTTTCGATTCAGTTAACATCTTTACCTGATTATTTATCATATGTCTCTGTTGAATCTAGTCCTAGTATCTCGATTTGGCTCTATCGATTGTCTCTCATTTTACGGTTTCTGCCGATACCGGCTAAATTGTTTACTTAGATTAGATTAGCTTAGGACCCCACCACCCCGAAAATCAGTCAAGGGCTTGATTGTCTAGATATTGTGTTTCTTTTCATACTTAGTGTTGTATCAGTTCAGTTTGACCTACTAAGTCATGATTAGAACCATGATCTCTAGCCTGCCTGTTGGTTGCCAATAAGGGTTTCATCGGGGTTTCAGCCGATGAGTTATCTGTACATGACATCGGCTATGCTATGGATACGTCTAATCTTTGTCTTAAGGTACATTTAGATATAAGTGATTTATACTATCTCGGTACGCTACCGATCTATCCCAGTCACTTGGTCTAAACATATTCTGAGACCTAGATTATGTGCTATTGATATATAAAGCCGATCTCATGGACGTTGCATCGGCTTGTAAGGGATTGCATATGTGTTGGTTTTCAGCTGATGACAACAGAGTATTCATTATTCTCCAGCCGATGTGTGCTTAATACTCAGATCAATATCTATGTTATCATGTGATCAGTTTATGCTATTATATCATCATGTTTTCGTCAGTCGATCGCCTTTATATAGATGTTCGCTCAACACACTGCCGATGGATCAAAACTATAACCGCATCGACTGGAATCACGCTATTGGCCTATTAGCCAGTCGGCTGTCTTGGCTACTGACCTGTCAGTTGATATGTTTTATGTTCTGTTGTTTTGCATACCTTGTCAGTGGTAGGATCAAACTGATTGGCATGCCCGCGTTCATCAATTTTAGGACCTGCACTTGAGCTAAGCGGATCTTCCAGGCTAGCGTGTGATTCGACGTCAACAAATCTTTTGGCACACTAGCAGCAGTACGGATTTGGCGTCAACACATTTTTGGCATGCCTGGTGGGACCACAGATTGTTTTATACAGCTTTTAGAACCCACAATTGCCATAACATGTCTAATAAAGAAGTCAAGGCCGAGGAAGAACAATCTCTCAAGCTGATGGATGAAGACAGGGAACGATCTACAAAGTTGATGGATGACAAGATACTTCAAGAGATAGTTGATAAAACCATTCATTGCGCTGTGTTTGATCAATCTGGAGTTTTGATAAGTACATTGTGTGGTTTGATCGAGGAGATAGTTCCCAGGATAATTGATGAGCGATTTCAACATCATCGGCAACAACAATGTTGGCTCGGGGGGCAAGTTGATCAATATCAGCATGAAGGGCCACAACAACAATATCGGCCAGAAGAAACTCAAAGGTATCAATCTCAAGAAGATTGGACCGATATAATTGCAACGGTAATGGAGGAATAGTTTGGAATTAAACCTAAAAATCAAACTTCTGTGTATCGGCTGCCATATCCTGAATGGTTTGATAGAATACCATTTCCAAGGGGTACAAGGTTCCAGACTTCTCCAAGTTTTCAGGGCAAGAGAGAATGGAACATATTACCCGATCCTTAGCTCAATGTGGGGAGGCATCGACTGAAGAAGCTCTGAGAGTTAGACTTTTTCCATTGTCTTTAACTGGATCGGCCTTCACATGGTTTTCATCATTGCCACCAACTCTATCAGATGTTGGGCCGATCTTGAGAGGCAATTTCAGTCGTACTTTTTTGCTGTGGTTGATGAGTTGAAGCTTGCAGACTTGTTATCAGTTAAACAACAAGAAGGGGAATCAGCTAAGGAATATATTCAAAGATTTCGTAATATCCACAGCCGATGTTATAATTTGAATTTAAGTGATGAGCAGCTGGTAGAGCTCGTACTCCAAGGGTTATCAATGCCAATCAGAGTTAAATTTTTCTTCCATGAGTTTGACAACCTGGCTCATCTAGTACAGAAGGTATCGGCTTACCAGAGCCGATGTCAAGAAGAAGAGAAGAATTAGTTTTGGGGCGATCAAGGCAAAGATAATTTTGAAGCATGACTTCTCATACTCCAAAACTGGGGGCATGTGTTAACGCCAGAATTTGGTAAGCCTCGGAATCCTCATTGGCTGAGTGTTCATATCGGCTATAAGCTAATAATCGGCTGAGAGTTTTTGCGTTAGCCGATGAGGGTTTTCTATTATCAATATCTCTAGTAGTCGGATTCTTGTTGGATTCGGTTGGAAAGATCTTATCCAGAAGAGACCGAGTTCAGGAAGGATGTGGCTTGTATCTATTAATTAGGAAGAGCTTGTTAGCTTTCCCTTTTATCTTTAGAAAAGTTTGGATTTGTAATCTGTTAGGATCTCTATTAGCCTACGGGTATAAATATGTAAGCCCGAGGTTCATGTAATATCAATCTTTCAATCAATACACTTCGGCGAATCATCACCTTTTTTCATCTGTTCTACTTTATCATCCGGCGGAACTTGGAACCTGACGCGGGGCTGCATCGGCTTCGATCTCTGGTGAAGGGGTAAGTCCAAGGTCACGCCGGCTCAGGCAATCGTATCGGCTACGTCGGCGTTGTCCAAGGCTGCATTAGTACTTTTGATCTCTTGGATTGTTTTGATTCAGTTAACATCTTTGCATGATTATTTATCATATGTCTCTGTTGAATCTAGTCCTAGTATCTCGATTTGGCTCTATCGGTTGTCTCTCGTTTTAGGGTTTCTGCCGATACCGGCTAAATTGTTTACTAGATTAGATTAGCTTAGGCATCCACAACCCCGAAAATCAGTCAAGGGCTTGACTGTCTAGATATTGCATTTCTTTCCATCCTTAGTGCTGCATCAGTTCAGTTTGACCTACTAAGTCATGATTAGAACTATGATCTCTAGCTTGCCTGTTGGTCGCCAATATGGTTTCATCGGGGTTTCAGCCGATGAGTTATCTGTACATGACATCGGCTATGCTATGGATACATATAATCTTTGTCTTAAGGTATGTTTAGATATAAGTGATTTATACTCTCTCGGTACACTATCGATCTATCCCAGTCACTTGGTCTAAACATATTTTGAGACCTAGATTATATGCTATTGATATATACAGCCGATCCCATGGACGTTGCATCGGCTTGTAAGGGATTGCATATGAGTTGGTTTTTAGCCGATGACAACAGAGTATTCATTATTCTCCAGCCGATGTGTGCTTAATACTCAGATCAATATCTATGTTATCATGTTATCAGTTTATGCTATTATATCATCATGTTTTCGTCAGCCGATCGCCTTTATATAGATGTTTGCTCAACACACTGCCGATTGATCAAAATGCTAACTGCATCGGCTAGAATCATGCTATCGGCGTTTTAGCCGATCGGCTGTCTTCGCTACTGACCTATCGACCAATATGCTTTATGTTCTATTGTTTTGCATACATTGTCAGTGGCAGGATCAAACTGACTAGCACGCCCGTGCTTCATCAATTTTAGGACCTGCACTAGAGCTAAGCAGATCTCCTAGGCCAGCGTGTGATTCGACGTCAACACATCTCTTGGCACACCAGCAGCGGTATGGATTTGGTGTCAACAGCTTTCGCCGCAAGATCTAATCGGCTGACGGGCTGCCGCCGACGAAGAATTCCCCACCCCAACACCAACGAGGTCTTAGCTTTCTTCACCTTTTTCTACTTTGGGTTGGGGCTCCCTGCCGGCGATTTCTCTTGTGGGCTTCTTCATTATTATGGTATTAACATCCACCACCTCAATCCAAACTCGATCATCAAAATCTTCTTCTTCATCAATCTGTGTGAAGCATGCTGCGGGATCTACCCGCTTCGGGTTATTCCGGTACTTGTACCAACTCAAGGCCCAGTTGGGGAGAAGAATCCTTGGGTCGTCAGTGGTAGCAAATTCCAAGTCCGCCCAGATAAGAAGGAGTTCTTTGATCTCCCCCTGTGCTCTAACAACACGGGATGGCGTCCAAAGTGATTTTATTGTTCAAACCTACTCCCGACTTGTCTTCTTTGATGGGCCATGCTCCAGTGGTAAGGGACTGTTGGTCCTCCTTCTCGGATCACAGCGAAATGGACCAGGTGAGGGGATTGTTGAAGGGAATCTAGATGCTGGGTCATGCCGGTGTAACAGGTGTTGCCTTAGCCTGTAACTTTGTGATGCGCAAGGTGCAGCCCCTAAAGAGCCGAAGTCACCTAGCCTGGGAGTATAGAGGCCAAAAAGATTCCACTCGGTAATCTCCTAGGCCATGTGATGAGGACAAAGCCGCCGCCCGGCTATCGAGCTTCTTTAAGCCGGGTACTTCGGTAAGCACAGAGGTCTGCCCCAAGCCATTGAAGCAAGAGTCAAATCGCCACGAGGTAAATTCACATGCAATCCATCTTCTTTTTGGGTGCCAGGATTACTAATCCCTACGCGTCCCTGGAGGGAGCCGACAAATTTATGTCTCATCCGCCGATGCCTAGGACGTCAGCGAAGAGGCGCGCCACCGATAACTGTTGATGGTTGTTAAGTACCAATTCTGACCATCACATACCTTGGGAATAAAAGGGAAATTAGCATCTCTTACATGCATATAGGTTTAAAATTAATAAAGTTCCACATGTCCTTGGAGATTATTTGAGTGTAGGTACTTATACAAATAAATGAAGTAAAGCATGCTTACATGGAAAAGAAACACAACTCTGACTAATCGATGCTTGCCACATCAGCATCCCACGGATTGGAGGGCCCACATGTTAGTTGAAACTGACTCAAAGTGGGGCCAAACACCCAATCAACTAAGGGGCCCACCTATCATCCCCTGGCCAAAGGCGGCGGCTAGAGGCGGCTTTCAGGGTTTGGCCGAACCATGGTTCGTCCAAACCAAACGTGGCGTCCCTAGCTTCTCCCTTCCACGTGGTGACTCCTCATCTGCTCCTAATGGCGGTTAAGCTTGATTAGCAGGAATAAATCGACATATCAACCGCCATTTGAAGGCTATAAGAGGAGGGAGCTTCACTTCATCCAAAACACACCATAAGACAGAGTTTCTACATTTCACTCTTAGTCTCTAGGCTAGTGGAGTTAGGAGTTAGGTTAGAGCTTCTACTGAAGGGTTACGCGGAAGCTACGCTAGCTGAAAACAAAAATTTCTACCGCGCAAACCAGGAACACTTGCAAGTAAGGGCCAATAGATCGTTACCGATTGGAGTAGAGTGCGGCGGAATAGCCAATCGGGGCAATCCGATGCGGAACAGTGTAGCCGACTCCGGAGACAAGCCGATCAACGGCGCGCAACGTAGCAGCGCCTCTACCGGTATCCACACGTCCGGGGACAGAACGCCGTACACCCGTGTGCTAGCACGCGATGCAAGGCTAGGGTTTGGCTCGAAAGTGGGGAGGGTTTCCGTGGAGATTGATCTCGGCGACTTCTGTTGCACGCGATACAATTGATATATGGCAGCTCTCCACCCCTCCCTCCTTTATATAGAGTTGGCCTGGGATTAGTAGCCGCTCGGGACTCTATTTTGAATTGGATCTCATCCGTATCTCATATAGAGTTTGGCGCTCACACGTCGTAAGCCCATAGGACTCTATTTTGAATTGGATCTCATCCGTATCTCATATAGAGTTTGGCCGCTCACACGTCGTAAGCCCATAGGACTCTATCCGATCGGATCCCTATCCGATCGAGCTGTATCCGAGTCCAACTCGAATGCCTGTTCTTATCCCCTTAAGCGTGCGAACCCGTAGGTTCAGGTATACTCGGTTTCGGCTATAGTCTAACTTAGCCGATCGTCGGCTCGAGTCCAACTCGGCCGACCATCACCGGCGCCTAGCAGCACATATTGACACCATAGTATACAAGAATATAATATCGGCTCGAACCTGTAATGTGTACACAAATCCCTTTGCCTCACGATACCGGTTAAGCTATAGGCAAGATGTGTGCCATCCCTTCAATAACTTAACCATTCACTCGAACCGTATTGGATTATCTGTCTATTGATTGACTCCTCAATCAACTTAGCATGGCCATGCATTTCCATAATCCATTACCTCGAGGGCCCAGAGATATCTCTCCAAAGGAGGGGCAAATTCCATCTTGATCACTCACATCCCACTCCATGTTTCATAGCAAACCCGAAAACTACCTTTATAACTACCCGATTACGGAATAGCGTTTGGTAGTCCCAAAGTAGGCTACTACACATGTTGGAATCCATGGTGATCTCGGGTCTAAGGACTTTGTACCAACACTACCCGAGACCAACTAATGGCACATTAATTCCTGTAGTGTCTCATGGTGGGTCTATCCAACAATGTGTTCTCCAACACATGTGTCCATGTTTATTGATTTGGTATCACCATACCCATGATCTATGAGACATGATCATCAATCAATAAACATGCCGATCTTAGAATCATATTTGTTCCAACAATATGACATATGATCAGGATCGTTTAGAAATAGATTCATACATATCGAGTCTCATAAATAAGTCACGTACTTATTGATCAATACAAGATGTCTATTTCATGGAACCGAATAACACTTTATTCATAAATACATAAACATTGACGTGATATCCAACATCTCCATGTTGCCTCTAGGGCATATCACTAACAATCTCCCACTTGCACTAGAGTCAATCATGTAAGTATCTAATACCCATTGCTCTTGTGTGCGCCTCATGCTTCGGATGAGGGAGAGGTTTTGTCGGCGGATCGGCTATGTTGAGATCCGTGTGCACTTTGCGTATCTTGACATCACCTCTGTCCACAATCTCGCGGATGAGATGATATCGCCGAAGTATGTGTTTGGACTTCGATGTGACCTCGGCTCCTTGGCTTGCGCAATGGCTCCACTATTGTCACAATAGAGAGACATTGGACCGTCGTACTAGTCATCACACCAAGCTCGAAACAAATTTCTTGATCCAAACAGCCTCCTTTGCGCTTCCGAAGCAGCAATGTACTCGGCCTCCGTTGTAGAATCGCAACGGTATCCCGCTTGGAACTCTTCCAGTGATCGCCTCCGTTCAGAACACGAACCCGCATTGCGATCTATAATCATCCTTGTCTGTTTGGAAGCTAGCATCGGTGTAACCACATACAACGAGCTCTTCTTCACCTCCATAGACTAGGAACGTATCCTTAGTTCTTCTCAAGTACTTAAGGATATTCTTTACGGCGATCCAGTGACCTTCACCTGGATCGCGGTATCTGCTCGTAGCACTCAAAGCGTACGAGACATGCGGCGTGTACAAAGCATGGCATACATGATGGATCCAATTGCCGAAGCATATGGAACCATACCCATCTTATTCCGCTCATCATGTGTCCGAGGACACCGATTCTTGCTAAGATTAATGCCATGTGACATGGGCAAGAAACCTTTCTTGGAATCATGCATGTTGAACCTTTTCAACACCTTGTCAATGTATGTACTTTGGCTTAATCCAATTAGCCTCTTGGATCTATCTCTATAGATCCGAATGCCCAATATATATGCTGCCTCCCTAAGTCTTTCATGGAAAAACTATTTTTCAATGAAGACTTGACGATTCAAGCATAGGGATATCATTTCCAATCGTAATATGTCATCCACATATAAGATTAGAAATACAATTGCGCTCCCACTGACCTTTTTGTAAACACAGGCCTCTTCTTCATTTTTGATGAAACCAAACCCTTTGATTACTTCATCAAAACGAATATTCCAACTCCGAGATGCTTGCTTCAATCCATAAATGGATTTCGTAGCTTGCATATCTTTCGAGCGATTCTGGATCGACAAAACCCCGAGGTTGTATCATGTATACATCCTCGCTTAGGTTTCCATTCAGGAAAGCCGTTTTGACATCCATCTCGCCATATCTCATAATCGAAATATGCAGCAATCGCTAGCATAATCCGAATAGATTTAAGCATTGCGACGGGCGAGAAGGTTTCATCATAATCAACTCCTTGAATCTGTTTAAAACCTTTCGCCACCAATCGCGCCTTATAGATGTGAACATTTCCATCCATATCGGCCTTTTCTTAAAAACCCATTTACACTCAATGGTTTTGACACCATCAGTGGATCAACCAAGTTCCAAACTTGATTGTCGTACATGGATTCTATTTCGGATTTCATGGCTCCAAGCCACTTGTTGGAATCGGGTCCCACCATCGCTTCCTCATAGGTCTTAGGTTCATCGTTGTCCAACAACAATATATCACGTTGTTTGTGTACTGTCGGTGCACGACGTGATCTTTCGACTCCGTGGGTGGTGTATCTACAACCGGTGGCGCAACACTTTGCACCTCGGTGTTTCTTGAACTTCTTCAAGATGCACCCTGCTCCCACTAACCCTTCTTGAAAGAAACTCTTTCTCTAGGAAGACACCGTGTCGGGCGACAAACACTTTGCCTTGTTCCCGATTATAAAAGTAATATCCCTTAGTTTCCTTAGGATATCCCACAAAGAAGCACTTGTCGATTTGGGTGTGAGCTTGTCGATCAGAACGTTTTACATAAGCTTCGCATCCCCATATTTTGAGAAAAGACAAACTAGGGGTTGCCCTGTCCATATCTCATATGGTGTCTTTTCAACCGACTTAGATGGAACTCTATTTAGTGTGAGCGCAGTTTGTTTCAAGAGCATATCCCCGAAAGATAACGGAAGATCACTTTGGCTCATCATCGACCGCACCATGTCCAACAAGGTGCGATTTCTCCGTTCGGACACTCCGTTCCATTGTGGAGTTCTGGCGGAGTTAGCGTGGAACAATTCCACAATCTTTCGATGATTACCAAACTCTTGGCTCAAGTATTCCCCTCCACGATCGATCGTAGAAACTTGATTGTTTTCCCTAAATGATTCGTACTTCATTCTGAAATTCTTTGAACTTTTCAAAGGATTCGGACTTATGCCTCATCAAGTAGATATAACCATATCTACTAAAGTCATCGGTAAAGGTAATGAAGTACGATAACCACCTCGGCCGTTGAGCTCATTGGTCCACATACATCGGTATGTACGAGTGCCAACAAGTCACTTGCTCTTTCACTGTGTCCCGTGAAAGGTGTCTTTGTCATCTTACCAAGTAAACAAGACTCACATGTCTCAAATGATTCAAAATCAAAAGAGTGAAGCAATCCATCCTTATGGAGCTTCTCCATGCGTTTCTTATTTATATGGCCTAAGCGACAATGCCGGATAAACGTGGGGTTTATATCATTAGAGAGTTGTCTTTACGTATTAATGTTATAGATGGGAGACGCTTCAAGATTCAAAACGTATAGTCCATTCACCAATGGAGCATGAAAATAGAACATATCTCGAGATATATTGAACAACCATTGTTCATTGATCTAAAATCATATCCTTCCGCTTGCAAACATGAAGCGGAAATAACGTTTTGACATAGTGTTGGAACACAATAACAATTATTTAATTCCAAAACTAATCGAAGGTAGATGAAGTGGTCTTGTGCCGACAAGAAGCCGTAGCAACGCTTGCTCCATTGCCGACGCGCAGTTCACCTCGCCCCTTCTCAATCCTCTACTTCTTCTCATTCCCGCAACGACTTGCAAATATGAGCTACGATCCGGTATCAAATACCCAAGAGTCAGTAGGTGAAGTAGCAAGATTAATGTCTATAACATTAATACCGGCGAAGTCGTACTTTGCTTCTTCTTGAGATCCTCCATGTACTTCTTGCAGTTCCTTTTCCAGTGGCTGTCTCCTTGCGGTAGAAGCAACAACGGCATCGATGCCGACCCCTTCTTGCCCTTCTTTGCATTAGAGGCACTCGCGATCTCATCGGGAGTTAACTTTCTCTTGGTGCAAAGTTTCTTGACAGTGGTTTGCGCTTAGCCTTCGCATCATCATCACATGATGACCGTTTTTCGGATACTCTCCTCACTGTCTTTAGCATCCCATGCAATTCAGCCAAGGTCCTATCCATATTGTTCATGTGATAATTTAATATGAATGGCTCGAAGCTCGGAGGGAGCGCGGAGAATCACATCGTAGCCAACTCTTGGCTAAGGGAAAACCCAGTTTTCCGGACTCTCAATGTAGCCAATCATCTTTATCACATGCGGATCGACGGGATTCCCTCAACAAGCTCGCACGCAAACAAGGACTTTGAGGTGTTGAACCTCTCGGCCCGAGCTTGGTTCTCAAACATGCCACGCAGTCCCCGAATAATAGTGTGAGCATCTGCTCTCATATTGCTTCAAGCTCGGGGGACATTGTAGCAAGCATGAGACAGCTTATATCTAGGGCATCATTAGTGTGCTTCTCATAAGCCCTCCGTGCGGTTGCGGTGGCATTAGTTGGCAAATCCTCGGGATAGGGTACTTCAAGAACGTACTCCTTACGCTCTTGCTTGAGAACAATTCTCAAGTTGCGATACCAATCCATAAAGTTTGTTCCATTTAATTTTTCCTTTTCGAGAATAGATCGCAAATTAAAGGTACGGGTGTAGTATTAGCCGCCATTTATTCTACAATGAAAAAGCAAAGTTTAGCACAATGTTTATGCTATGTCTATTGTTAAACAATTTAACATTAGACTCCCATTACGTATTTTCCACCTTCCCTCTAGGTTACGTATTGGGTCAAGATCCACATGTTAATTAATTTTCTAGTGAGCTTTGGCATCACTTGCTAGAAAATTAGTAACATCGGTAAGCAACACCTTGCTAATCACATCTCTATGTGACTCTTGTTGTTGGTGTGGCATCTCCATGCCCCGGCGCCAACCTATGCCCCAAGGCCCAAAACTGTTTTGATAGCCTTGTTAAGTAAACCAAATGCTCCTGCATGTATATGTCGACATATACCCCTCGTGTTATGATAGAGAATGGCACTGCTTTGGCGGACCCACCATTGACGAGCATAACGGTGACGGGTGCAACATTTGGAAGGGCATCATTACTACTTAATTTTGAGAGGGATGCTATCCTATCAAACAAACATATCACATATGAAATCAAGAAGAATAGCATATAATGAAATAGTATGGCCCCCTTCACATGGTGATCTCCATCTCCATGTCGGCGCTGAGGATCTCCATCTTCGGCACCATATTCCAAGTGTCGAATGCTTGATATCTTCAAACTAAGCTACTACTATAGAAGCTCTAATTGAAGATTACATCGACTCGCAGTCGTGAAAGAATATTACAAGCATTGCACGTATGAAAGAATATTACGGGGATTGCACATATGAAAGAATATTACATGCATCACATGCATCTCATACATCTCATACATACAATAGGGCCATACCATTGTTAGTGATATGCCCTAGAGGCAACATGGAGATGTTGGATATCACGTCAATGTTTATGTATTTATGAATAAAGTGTTATTCAGTTCCATGAAATAGACATCTTGTATTGATCAATAAGTACGTGACTTATTTATGAGACTCGATATGTATGAATCTATTTCTAAACGATCCCTGATCATATGTCATATTGTTGGAACAAATATGATTCTAAGATCGGCATGTTTATTGATTGATGATCATGTCTCATAGATCATGGGTATGGTGATACCAAATCAATAAACATGGACACATGTGTTGGAGAACACATTGTTGGATAGACCCACCATGAGACACTACAGAATTAATGTGCCATTAGTTGGTCTCGGGTAGTGTTGGTACAAAGTCCTTAAACCTGAGATCACCATGGATTCCAACATGTGTAGTAGCCTACTTTGGGACTACAAACGCTATTCCGTGCGGGTAGTTATAAAGGTAGTTTTCGGGTTTGCTATGAAACATGGAGTGGGATGTGAGTGATCAAGATGGAATTTGCCCCTCCTTTGGAGAGATATCTCGGGCCCTCGAGGTAATGGATTATGGAAATGCATGGCCATGCTAAGTTGATTGAGGAGTCAATCACAGACGATAATCCAATACGGTTCGAGTGAATGGTTAAGCTATTGAAGGGATGGCACACATCTTGCCTATAGCTTAACGGTATCGTGAGGCAAAGGGATTTGTGTACACATTACAGGTTCGAGCCGATATTATATTCTTGTATACTATGGTGTCAATATGTGCTGCTAGGCGCCGTCGTTGACGGTCGGCTGAGTTGGACTCGAGCCGACGATCGGCTAAGTTAGACTATAGCTGAAACCGAGTATACCTGAACCTACTGGGTCGCACGCTTAAGGGGGTAAGAACGGGCATTCGAGTTGGACTCGGATACGGCTCGATCGGATAGGGATCCGATCGGATAGAGTCCTATGGGCTTACGACGTGTGGACGGCCAACTCTATATGAGATACGGATGAGATCCAATTCAAAATAGAGTCCTATGGGCTTACGACGTGTGAGCGGCCAACTCTATATGAGATACGGATGAGATCCAATTCAAAATAGAGTCCTGAGCGGCTACTAATCCCGTCGGCCAACTCTATATAAAGGAGGGAGGGGTGGAGAGCTGCTGCATAACAATTGCATCGCGTGCAACGAAGTCGCCGAGATCAATCTCCACGAAACCCTCCCCACTTTCGAGCCAAACCCTAGCCTTGCATCGCGTGCTAGCACACGGGTGTATGGCGTTCGTCCCCGGACGTGTGGATACCGGTAGGCGCTGCTACGTTGCGCGCTGTTGTGTTGTCTCCGGAGTCGGCTACTGTTCCAGATCGGATTGCCCGATTGGCTATTCCGCTGCACTCTACTCCAATCGGTAACGATCTATTGGCCCTTACTTGCAAGTGTTCCTGGTTTGCGCGGTAGAAAATTTTTGTTTTCGGCTAGCGTAGCTTCCGCGTAACCCTTCAGTGGTATCAGAGCTAATCTTGCTTAGTTCGGGTTTTAGATTGGATCTGGAACAAGTTTTGCGCACGGGTTGATTAGATCAATCGGTTTTACGGGATTTGTTGAGGAGAGTTGATGGTAATTGCGTTCCTTGATAGTGTATCGGAACGGCGTAATGTGATTACGTCGAAGCAATTTCCATATAACTCGGTTTGATCGGCTTCGAGATAGCGTTCCTTGATAGTGTATCGGAACGGTATAATGTGATTATGCCGAAGCTATCTCGTAGTCTGATCTTGTTAGCTGCCTCGCGCCTACGCAAACCATCTCCCTTGATAGTGTATCGGGACGGCATAATGTGATTACGCCGATATGGTTTCCATAAGCGATTTCATAGATTGGATCTATGAATTTCCGTTAGCGGGACCGCCGTGTGCGTACCCCCTTATAGGTCGTCTCGGTGTCGTATCTCTGCGATAGGTAGAAAATGTTTCTACGCCTAACTTGTTTTTGCAGAGAATGCTTTGAGATGGTATGGCCCTATTGTATGTATGAGATGCATGTGATGCATGTAATATTCTTTCATATGTGCAATCCTCGTAATATTCTTTCATACGTGCAATGCTTGTAATATTCTTTCACGACTGCGAGTCGATGTAATCTTCAATTAGAGCTTCTATAGTAGTAGCTTAGTTTGAAGAAATCAAGCATCATGCACATTGAAAGATGGTGCCGAAGATGGAGATCTCGCGACATGGAGATGGAGATCACCATGTGAAGGGGGCCATACTATTTCATTATATGCTATTCTACCTGTTTTCATATGTGATATGTTTGTTTGATAGGATAGCATCCCTCTCAAAATTAAGTAGTAATGATGCCCTTCCAAATGTTGCACCCGTCACCGTTATGCTCGTCAATGGTGGGTCCGCAAAGCAGAGTGCCATTCTCTATCATAACACGAGGGGTATATGTCGACATATACATGCGGGAGCATTTGGTTTACTTAACAAGGCTATCAAAACAGTTTTGGGCCTTGGGGCATAGGTTGGCGCCGGGGCATGGAGATGCCACACCAACAACAAGAGTCACATAGAGATGTGATTAGCAAGGTGTTGCTTACCGATGTTACTAATTTTCTAGCGAGTGATGCCAAAGCTCACTAGAAAATTAATTAACATGTGGATCTTGACCCAATACGTAACCTAGAGGGAAGGTGGAAAATACGTAATGGGAGTCTAATGTTAAATTGTTTAACAATAGACATAGCATAAACATTGTGCTAAACTTTGCTTTTTCTGTTGTAGAATAAATGGCGGCTAATACTACACCCACCTTTAATTTGCGATCTATTCTCGAAAAGGAAAAATTAAATGGAACAAACTTTATGGATTGGTATCGCAACTTGAGAATTGTTCTCAAGCAAGAGCGTAAGGAGTACGTTCTTGAAGTACCCTATCCCGAGGATTTGCCAACTAATGCCACCGCAACCGCACGGAGGGCTTATGAGAAGCACACTAATGATGCCCTAGATATAAGCCTGTCTCATGCTTTCTACAATGTCCCCCGAGCTTGAAGCAATATGAGAGCGCGATGCTCACACTATTATTCAGGGATCGCTCGTGGCATGTTTGAGAACCAAGCTCGGGCCGAGAGGTTCAACACCTCAAAGTCCTTGTTTGCGTGCGAGCTTGTTGAGGGAATCCCGTCACCCGCATGTGATAAAAATGATTGGCTACATTGAGAGTCCGGAAAAACTAGGCTTTCCCTTAGCCAAGAGTTGGCTACCGATGTGATTCTCCCGTCGCTCCCTCCGAGCTTCGAGCCATTCATATTGAATTATCACATGAACAATATGGATAGGACCTTGGCTGAATTGCATGGGATGCTAAAGACAGTGAGGAGAGTATCCAGAAAAACGGTCATCATGTGATGATGATGCGAAGGCTAAGCGCAAACCACTGTCAAGAAGCTTTGCACCAAGAGGAAGTTAACTCCCGATGAGATCGCGAGTGCCTCTAATGCAAAGAAGGGCAAGAAGGGGTCGGCGGCATCGATGCCGTTTGCTTCTATTGCAAGGAGACAGCCACTGGAAGAGGAACTGCAAGAAGTACATGGAGGATCTCAAAAAGAAGCAAAGTACGACTTCGCTTCAGTATTAATGTTATAGACATTAATCTCGCTACTTCACCTACTCGACTCTTGGGTATTTGATACCGGATCGTAGCTCATATTTGCAAGTCGTTGTGGAATGAGAAGAAGTAGAGGATTGAGAAGGGGCGAGGTGAACTGCGCGTCGGCAATGGAGCAAGCGTTGCTACGCTTGTCGGCACAACCACTTCATCTACCTTCGGGATTAGTTTTGGAATTGAATAATTGTTATTGTGTTCCAACACTATGTCAAAACGTTATTTCCGCTTCATGTTTGCAAGCGGAAGGATATGATTTTAGATCAATGAACAATGGTTGTTCAATATATCTCGAGAGATATGTTCTATTTTCATGCTCCATTGGTGAATGGATTATACGTTTTGAATCTTGAAGCGTCTCCCATCTATAACATTAATACGAAAGGCAACTCTCTAATGATATAAACCCCACGTTTATCCGGCATTGTCGCTTAGGCCATATAAATAAGAAACGCATGGAGAAGCTCCATAAGGATGGATTGCTTCACTCTTTTGATTTTGAATCATTTGAGACATGTGAGTCTTGTTTACTTGGTAAGATGACAAAGGCACCTTTCACGGGACACAGTGAAAGAGCAAGTGACTTGTTGGCACTCGTACATACCGATGTATGTGGACCAATGAGCTCAACGGCCGAGGTGGTTATCGGTACTTCATTACCTTTACCGATGACTTTAGTAGATATGGTTATATCTACTTAATGAGGCATAAGTCCGAATCCTTTGAAAAGTTCAAAGAATTCCGAATGAAGTACAGAATCATTTAGGAAAACAATCAAGTTTCTACGATCGATCGTGGAGGGAATACTTGAGCCAAGAGTTTGGTAATCATCCGAAAGATTGTGGAATTGTTCGCAGTTAACTCCGCCAGAACTCCACAATGGAACGGAGTGTCCGAATGAAGAAATCGCACCTTGTTGGACATGGTGCGGTCGATCATGAGCCAAAGTGATCTTCCGTTATCCTTCGGGGATATGCTCTTGAAACACTGCGCTCACACTAAATAGAGTTCCATCTAAGTCGAGTTGAAAAGACACCATATGAGATATGGACAGGGCAACCCCTAGTTTGTCTTTTCTCAAAATTTGGGGATGCGAAGCTTATGTAAAACGTTTACGTCGACAAGCTCACACCCAAATCGACAAGTGCTTCTTTGTGGGATATCCTAAGGAAACTAAGGGATATTACTTTTATAATCGGGAACAAGGCAAAGTGTTTGTCGCCCGACACGGTGTCTTCTTGGAGAAAGAGTTTCTTACAAGAAGGGTTAGTGGGAGCGGGTGCATCTTGAAGAAGTTCAAGAAACACCGAGAAAATGTTTCGGCGACCACGGAACCACAACGAGGTGCAAAGTGTTGCGCCACCGGTTGTAGATACACCAGCCCACGGAGGTCGAAAGATCACGTCGTGCACTGACAGTACACAGTGCGGAACAACGTGATATATTGTTGTTAGACAACGATGAGCCTAAGACCTATGAGGAAGCGATGGTGGGACCCGATTCCAACAAGTGGCTTGGAGCCATGAAATCCGAAATAGAATCCATGTACGACAATCAAGTTTGGAACTTGGTTGATCCACGATGGTGTCAAAACCATTGAGTGCAAATGGGTTTTTAAGAAAAGGCAGATATGGATGGAAATGTTCACATCTATAAGGCGTGATTGGTGGCGAAAGGTTTTAAACGATTCAAGGAGTTGATTATGATGAAACCTTCTCGCCCGTCGCAATGCTTAAATCTATTCGGATTATCCTAGCGATTGCTGCATATTTCGACTATGAGATATGGCGATGGATGTCAAAACGGCTTTCCTAAATGGAAACCTAAGCGAGGATGTATACATGATACAACCTTAGGGTTTTGTCGATCCGAATCGCTGAAAGATATGCAAGCTACGAAATCCATTTATGGATTGAAGCAAGCATCTCGGAGTTGGAATATTCGTTTTGATGAAGTAATCAAAGGGTTTGGTTTCATCAAAAACGAAGAAGAGGCCTGTGTTTACAAAAAGGTCGAGTGGGAGTGCAATTGTATTTCTAATCTTATATGTGGATGACATATTCGATTGGAAATGATATCCCTATGCTAGAATCGTCAAGTCTTCATTGAAAAATAGTTTTTCCATGAAAGACTTAGGGGAGGCAAGCATATATATTGGCATTCGGATCTATAGAGATAGATCCAAGAGGCTAATCGGATTAAGCCAAAGTACATACATTGACAAGGTGTTGAAAAGGTTCAACATGCATGATTCCAAGAAAGGTTTCTTGCCCATGTCACATGGCATTAATCTTAGCAAGAATCGGTGTCCTCGGACACATGATGAGCGGAATAAGATGGGTATGGTTCCATATGCTTCGGCAATTGGATCCATCATGTATGCCATGCTTTGTACACGCCTGGATGTCTCGTACGCTTTGA
Source organism: Oryza australiensis (assembly GCA_019925245.2). Classification (NCBI taxonomy): domain Eukaryota; kingdom Viridiplantae; phylum Streptophyta; class Magnoliopsida; order Poales; family Poaceae; genus Oryza; species Oryza australiensis. Next base: position 1,744,715 of record JAIFGZ020000239.1, read on the forward strand.
GTGCTACGAGCAGATACCGCGATCAGGTGAAGGTCACTGGATCGCCAGAAAGAATATCCTTAAGTACTTGAGAAGAACTAAGGATATGTTCCTAGTCTATGGAGGTGAAGAAGAGCTCGTTGTAAGTGGTTACACCGATGCTAGCTTCCAAACGGACAAGGATGATTATAGATCGCAATCTGGGTTCGTGTTCTCGCCCGAACGGAGGCGCAGCACTGGAAGAGTTCCAAGCGGGATACGTTGCCGATTCTACAACGGAGGCCGAGTACATTGCGCTTCGGAAGCGCAAAGGAGGCTGTTTGGATCAAGAAATTCGTTTCGAGCTTGGTGTGATGACTAGTGCGATGGTCCAATGTCTCTCTATTGTGATAATAGTGGAGCCATTGCGCAAGCCAAGGAGCCGAGGTCACATCGAAGTCCAAACACATACTTCGGCGATATCATCTCATCCGCGAGATAGTGGACAGAGGTGATGTCAAGATATGCAAAGTGCACACGGATCTCAACATAGCCGATCCGCCGACAAAACCCTCTCCTCGCCGAAGCATGAGGCGCACACAAGAGCAATGGGTATTAGATACTTACATGATTGACTCTAGTGCAAGTGGGAGATTGTTAGTGATATGCCCTAGAGGCAACATGGAGATGTTGGATATCACGTCAATGTTTATGTATTTATGAATAAAGTGTTATTCAGTTCCATGAAATAGACATCTTGTATTGATCAATAAGTACGTGACTTATTTATGAGACTCGATATGTATGAATCTATTTCTAAACGATCCACGATCATATGTCATATTGTTGGAACAAATATGATTCTAAGATCGGCATGTTTATTGATTGATGATCATGTCTCATAGATCATGGGTATGGTGATACCAAATCAATAAACATGGACACATGTGTTGGAGAACACATTGTTGGATAGACCCACCATGAGACACTACAGAATTAATGTGCCATTAGTTGGTCTCGGTAGTGTTGGTACAAAGTCCTTAAACCTGAGATCACCATGGATTCCAACATGTGTAGTAGCCTACTTTGGGACTACAAAACGCTATTCCGTAACCGGGTAGTTATAAAGGTAGTTTTCGGGTTTGCTATGAAACATGGAGTGGGATGTGAGTGATCAAGATGGAATTTGCCCCTCCTTTGGAGAGATATCTCTGGGCCCCTCGAGGTAATGGATTATGGAAATGCATGGCCATGCTAAGTTGATTGAGGAGTCAATCACGACGGATAATCCAATACGGTTCGAGTGAATGGTTAAGCTATTGAAGGGATGGCACACATCTTGCCTATAGCTTACGGTATCGTGAGGCAAAGGGATTTGTGTACACATTACGAGTTCGAGCCGATATTATATTCTTGTATACTATGGTGTCAATATGTGCTGCTAGGCGCCCATTGTTGACAGTCGGCGAGAGTTGGACTCGAGCCGACGATCGGCTAAGTTAGACTATAGCTGAAACCGAGTATACCTGAACCTACGGGTCGCACGCTTAAGGGGTAAGAACAGGCATTCGAGTTGGACTCGGATACGGCTCGATCGGATAGGGATCCGATCGGATAGAGTCCTATGGGCTTACGACGTGTGGACGGCCAACTCTATATGAGATACGGATGAGATCCAATTCAAAATAGAGTCCTATGGGCTTACGACGTGTGAGCGGCCAACTCTATATGAGATACGGATGAGATCCAATTCAAAATAGAGTCTGAGCGGCTACTAATCCCGGTCGGCCAACTCTATATAAAGGAGGGAGGGGTGGAGAGCTGGCATAACAATTGCATCGCGTGCAACGAAGTCGCCGAGATCAATCTCCACAGAAACCCTCCCCACTTTCGAGCCAAACCCTAGCCTTGCATCGCGTGCTAGCACACGGGTGTATGGCGTTCGTCCCCGGACGTGTGGATACGGAGAGAGGCGCTGCTACGTTGCGCGCCGTTGATCGGCTGTTGTCTCCGGAGTCGGCTACACCTGTTCCGATCGGATTGCCCCGATTGGCTATTCCGCTGCACTCTACTCCAATCGGTAACGATCTATTGGCCCTTACTTGCAAGTGTTCCTGGTTTGCGCGGTAGAAAATTTTTGTTTTCGGCTAGCGTAGCTTCCGCGTAACCCTTCAACCATCTCAAAGCATTCTCTGCAAAAACAAGTTAGGCGTAGAAACGTTTTCTACCTATCGCAGAGCTACGGCATCGAGACGACCTATAAGGGGGTACGCACACGGCGGTCCCGCTAACGGAAATTCATAGATCCAATCTATGAAATCGCTTACGGAAACCATGTCGGCATAATCATATTATGCCGTCCCGATACACTATCAAGGGAGATGGTTTGCGTAGGCGCGAGGCAGCAACAAAGTCGGACTACGAGATAGCTTCGGTATAATCACATTATACCGTTCCGATACACTATCAAGGAACGCTATCTCGAACCCAACTCAAACCGAGTTATTTGGAAATTGCTTCGACGTAATCACATTACACCGTTCCGATACACTATCAAGGAACGCAATTACCATTAACTCTCCTCAACAGATCCCGTTAAACCGATTGATCTAATCAACCCGTGCGCAAAACTTGTTCCAGATCCAATCTAAAACCCGAACTAAGCAAGATTAGCTCTGATACCACTGAAGGGTTACGCGGAAGCTACGCTAGCTGAAAACAAAAATTTCTACCGCGCAAACCAGGAACACTTGCAAGTAAGGGCCAATAGATCGTTACCGATTGGAGTAGAGTGCAGCGGAATAGCCAATCAGGGCAATCCGATCTGGAACAGTGTAGCCGACTCCCGGAGACAACAGCCGATCAACAGCGCGCAACGTAGCAGCGCCTCTACCGGTATCCACACGTCCGGGGACAGAACGCCGTACACCCGTGTGCTAGCACGCGATGCAAGGCTAGGGTTTGGCTCGAAAGTGGGGAGGGTTTCCGTGGAGATTGATCTCGGCGACTTCTGTTGCACGCGATACAATTGATATATGGCAGCTCTCCACCCCTCCCTCCTTTATATAGAGTTGGCCGACTGGGATTAGTAGCCGCTCAGGACTCTATTTTGAATTGGATCTCATCCGTATCTCATATAGAGTTTGGCTGCTCACACGTCGTAAGCCCATAGGACTCTATTTTGAATTGGATCTCATCCGTATCTCATATAGAGTTTGGCCGCTCACACGTCGTAAGCCCATAGGACTCTATCCGATCGGATCCCTATCCGATCGAGCCGTATCCGAGTCCAACTCGAATGCCTGTTCTTATCCCCTTAAGCGTGCGACCCTGTAGGTTCAGGTATACTCGGTTTCGGCTATAGTCTAACTTAGCCGATCGTCGGCTCGAGTCCAACTCAGCCGACCTGTCAACAGCGGCGCCTAGCAGCACATATTGACACCATAGTATACAAGAATATAATATCGGCTCTGAACCTGTAATGTGTACACAAATCCCTTTGCCTCACGATACCAGTTAAGCTATAGGCAAGATGTGTGCCATCCCTTCAATAACTTAACCATTCACTCGAACCGTATTGGATTATCTGTCTATTGATTGACTCCTCAATCAACTTAGCATGGCCATGCATTTCCATAATCCATTACCTCGAGGGGCCCAGAGATATCTCTCCAAAGGAGGGGCAAATTCCATCTTGATCACTCACATCCCACTCCATGTTTCATAGCAAACCCGAAAACTACCTTTATAACTACCCAGTTACGGAATAGCGTTTGGTAGTCCCAAAGTAGGCTACTACACATGTTGGAATCCATGGTGATCTCAGGTCTAAGGACTTTGTACCAACACTACCTGAGACCAACTAATGGCACATTAATTCCTGTAGTGTCTCATGGTGGGTCTATCCAACAATGTGTTCTCCAACACATGTGTCCATGTTTATTGATTTGGTATCACCATACCCATGATCTATGAGACATGATCATCAATCAATAAACATGCCGATCTTAGAATCATATTTGTTCCAACAATATGACATATGATCAGGGATCGTTTAGAAATAGATTCATACATATCGAGTCTCATAAATAAGTCACGTACTTATTGATCAATACAAGATGTCTATTTCATGGAACTGAATAACACTTTATTCATAAATACATAAACATTGACGTGATATCCAACATCTCCATGTTGCCTCTAGGGCATATCACTAACATCTACTTGGTTCCCAAGTCATCTTTGGTGAGTCGGGTATGGCTTTTGTATCTTACTTACCTTGTATAGCTTTGATCGATTCAATATATTTATCTTCTCGTATAATTGAGTATGGTCCATATACTAGTTGGTTAGTTATATGTTCCATCTAGAGTTTATATGATAATTATATATTGCCACGGTCACAGTCCAATGTGCAATTAGGATGTAGGTATGCTCTTGTCTTAGTCATTGACGCCTGGGAAGGCAAGAGTATCTATGACATGTGCAATTGTACTAGAAGTACATTAGGAACTTAGCTCTGACACTATACTATCCACTTAGCATTAGTGTATTATTTTGTTAGGGCTCCTCTATGTGTGTCGCACTACCCCTTTACCATATACCTCTTACCCCTGGCTAGACTTTGGAGCTCAACTATAACATATAAATATTCATAGTAACTTCTCGGCACCCTCTCGAGAAGTGAGCCTCTCACAAAGTGAACTGGCAATTAAAGTGCCATCAAGCTCAATGGCCCAAAAGACCCTCCATGACTTCTCGGCACCCTCGGCTGCCAACGTCCTTTCTGGACCAGCTGTCAGCATGGGTGATGTTGGCTTTGAAATCAAGACAGGTCTAATTACTATGGTGCAGACTAACCTATTCCATGGGAAAGCCAACGAGGACGCAAGCGCTCATCTCCAATCATCTTGGAGATCCGCAACACTTTTACTATCAAGGGAGTCACCCAAGATGCCATCTGGCTTCGGTTGTTTATGCTCTCTCTCCTTGGGAGGGCCAAACAATGGTTCTATGCAAACCGAAGTGCTGTTTACTCCTGTTATAAATGTTCCTGTTATAACTTCGTTCCTCGCGATGTTCTTGTCGATGGGTAAAACTAATGCCCTTCGTGGAAGGGTTTCAAGTTTTCAACAAGCGTCAGACGAGTCGATCCCCGAAGCGTGGGAGCGGTTCCAAGAGTACATCTTGGCTTGCTCTCACCACGAGATGGATGATTGGCTCATCATTCAAAACTTCTACAATGGGTTAACTACGACTTCCCATGATCATATTGATGCTGCTACTGGAGGAGCTTTCTTCTCGTTAACCGTTGCTAATGCTACAGAGCTAAATTAAAAGATGGTATCCAACCAAGGGTGGAGCGACGATCGTCTCCAAACCCATAAGCGGGGCATGCATACTGATGAGGACATCCCATCGCTGGATACACGCAACAACAGTCCATCCCCAACAATCCAGCCACAAGGACCGATTACACGTGCCCGTGCCCGTCGATTAAATCATGAAGTGAATTCGTTTCTTAGTGTCCATAATAATATTGCTTTGGATGGGATGCTAATGAGTTCATGTGATATTTTTATGCTTAGGAACATAGGCGAGGATTTATCCAAGTCGGAGATGAAGACGGGTGGCATAGTAACACCAAAGATGACAACGACTCCGATTCGGATTCGACAGATCACCTTGCACCCAAACGGGCATAACTGTCTTATACAGAGCCCGTTGGAGGCAAATGACAACTCTACGGTAAGCTAACGACGAGACCTTTTATTTGGATCTAGTCCCAGCTCCAGATTGGTCCAAGAACTCTCCGTGTGGTCACAACAAGTCCTGCATGACTTACTTGGGCCTAATGGGGATTGTATCGGTTTAGGGTCCGAGTTGGATTGGCGTGTGCCCTCTCTGGTCGCCCACAACCCTAGCAATCCCCCTCTCGTATTTAGGTCAGTAGCCACCACCCAAGTTCATTGGGTTTTGCCTATAATGCATCTATACATATTGTGTTAGATTTCGCCTTGCACCGGACCGACTAGGCTGCTGCGTTTGGTTTGTGGAACCCCAACCCTTCGTGTTCTTCATAATACATCTCGCATTTGTGTTGCGTTCTTTCTGTTCTTGCTTGTGTCTTGGATGCGCATGCAGGGATAAGCATTCTTAGCGAGGTCAACCGAGTTTTGGTGAGGTTGATAACCAACGGAGCAGTGGTCTTTTGATAGGGCCAACTCCTACGGAAGATAGGGCCAACTCCTCTATCAATTGGTATCAGATTTCCAGGTTTCCCATAGGTAATCTCTTGTTCTTCATTTTTCATACCTAGAGTCCAGAAAATTACCCCACAAAAAAATAGTTTGTTCCTCATGCTTCCACTGTCCCATAACCCTTTGTTCCTGTGCGATTTTCAATTTCAGTTGGCTTTGTTGAATTCTTGTCCTAGGTGAGTCGTTTTGCTGGTTTAGTCGTATTCGAGTTCGAGTCTCCTGCATTTTCCCTTGGCCAATTCGGTTTTGATTCCCACCACATCCTTTTCGTCTTCTGACCACCAACCTTTGATCTACTTATGTTGTCTTTTCATCATCTGCTGAGGCAATAAAAAAGACAAAGAAAATGTTGTCTTTTCATCTTCTGTTGAGGCAATAAAAAAATGAGAAAAAAACACAGAGACAAAACAGAGAGAGTGGGTGTTTGATTTCTGTGGGCGAGTAGTGATGAGTAAAACAGCCATAACTTTTACATGCAGACTCAGAATGGGGAGTACTATATGCCTTTTTGAAGCTAACGAAAAGTTGCCTCTGATGAAACCCGCATAGCTGGGTCTGGAAAATTTTAGATTTCGCAAAATCAGCTTCTTTCTATCCCAATAACGCCTCACAAGTTTTGGTGCTTTGTTTCCACTTACTTGATCGTCTCGCTGTTTCTTGTGTTCTACCTTTCTCTTTTCCCTCTTGTGCCTATTTTCATTGTTCCTTCTTGATTAGCCTTTGCTGACCAAGTTTCACAAAAAAAGGCAAATATCAGTACGCGAAGCACAGAGACATACAGAGCACTGGGCCTTCGGCTACCCTTACTCCCTTCTTCTGCTAGCCTTTGTTGCAGCTTGCTCGCACTTTTCTTGGATTCATTAGACCGGCAGCTATGGCGAGTACTTGGGACATTGATTCAGCTTTGCTTTCACTGTTATTGTTGATCGCTAACCCTTGCTACTAATATTGCCTGTCCGAGCTCCACATACTCTTGGTCAGAACAGGGCTACCTTGCGATTGACCCACTCTTTACAGGTATCACAACCTTCCAATCGATGACCATCCTGTTGCAGCATGGTAAGATCACTTGCAAGTGTGGGTAAGGCGCTTCATGAGTTGCGTCTCCACTCCACCACACCACCTCCTGCAGTTTCTAGGTTGCTCTTTGTGTTTCTATGTTTTGCTTGGATAACATGGCAGGTCACAACGCCACCGATTTTGCTGATTGTGCAACCAAGGCCGAGCTTCAAGCTTACCGCGATGAGGTGAACACTGGCATCACACAGATCCTACGCTCTCTTGAGGTGCATGACACACGATTGATGCAATTGGAGAACAACAATGCTCAATGACAACAAGCTGATCCATGGCAGCCACCTCCTGCAAATGACCATGGTGCTGACAATGATGAGGTGGTTGACGACGCCAACAATGAAGCTGACCCTGATGCCCTTGCTCCCGCTCGGCTCAACTTCAACCGCCAAGGTATGGGTGGCAACCGCCAAGGTATGGGCGGCAACCGCCAAGGTCGAGGTAACGATGACCCTTACTCCAAGGTGAATTTCTCCATTCCTCCTTTTTCTGGCCCATATGATCCAGATGCTTATTTAGATTGGGAGCTGTCGGTTGAGCAGAAATTTAATGCCCACTTAGTCCCTTCTGTCCATCATGTGAGACTTGCTACTAGTGAGTTTACCGGTGGTGGAATGAGCTTGTTCGAAGGCACTGATCCTCAGACTTGCGATATACTTAAACGAGCTATGTGCAGTCAATTTGTTCCCCCTTCTTATAAGCGTGATTTGCGAAAAAGTTGCAGCCCTTTAATCAGGGAAATAGGATGGTTGAGGAGTATTACCAGAAGTTACAAATAGGTTGCTTGCGTGCTGAGATAGAGGAGGACGATGAGGATAAAATGGCCCATTTTTATGGGGGTTTACGTCGTGAAATTCAGGATATTGTTGATTATAAAGAGTACAATACTCTTAACCGTTTGTTCCATCTTGCTATATTGGCTGAAAAAGAGTTGCAGGTTCAGCAGCTACAACAGCGCAGGAACAACACGTTTGGTAGTACATCCACATCGCACTCAGGCCGACAACCTCGTCCATTTTCTTCGCAGATGCGACCACCACCTTCTTCTTCATCACGCCCAGCAGCTCCACCTCCACTGGCAGCACCTACAGAGGCCAGCAAAGCAGTGAGCACGAAGGCACCAGCCAAGTCCACCTCTTCGGTGGCTTCCACGAGCCGCTCGGTGTCATCGCTGCAAGGGCATGGGACACACCACGAAGGACTGCCCGAGCCAGCGTGCGTACATTGCTACAGATGACAGCGGTTATGTAAGTGCTAGTGATGTTGAGGATGAGCTCGCACTTGCCATTAACCTTGCAGCAGACAGCGACGATGATTCGGATGAGGGTGCTGTTTTGGACGCCACTGCCTTCAGCGGGTCATTCTACACTCATCGTGCAGCAAGTGTTAAGCACACATATGGAGCAAGCCGAGCGACTCCAATGTCACAATCTGTTTCAGACTTTCTTCATCGTCAAAGACCAACGGGTGCGTGTCATCATTGATGGTGGGAGCTGCAACAACTTCGTGAGCGCTGACATGGTGGCCAAGCTTCAATTGCCTACACGTGACCATTCTCACCCATACCACATTCAGAGGTTCAACAACAGCGGTAAGGTTAAGGTAAAACAGACCTCACACATTCACTTCTCCCTAGGCGATTATAGTGATGTTGCTGATTTTGATGTCGTCCCTATGCAAGCATGCTCGCGTTTGTTTGGACGTCTTTGGGAGTTTGATACTGATGCTATGCACCATGGTAGAAGCTATAAATACACGTTTACACACAAGAGCAAGAAGTTTACTTTGCTTCCCATGACACCTGCTGAAATTGTGCAACATGAACAAGATACCCTTGCTCACAATACACGTGCTAATTCCAATAATTCTGAAAACAAGCAAGTGGATAAAAGTGTTTTTCCATCCAAGAAAGACAAGGTTTCACCTAGTTCTTCCTCTCATGCTATTGAATTGAAGGGTGGTGTTATGCTTGCAACCAAATTTGTCCTTTCTAAAATTTCTGATGTTGGTACACCTTGCTATGCCTTGATATGTCATGATGTGTTGTTTTCATTCGAGGATGTACCTAGCTCTATTTCCCTTGTCGTCACTAACCTTTTGCAGGAGTTCAAGGATGTTTTTCCACTGGAGATTCTACCGGGGCTGCCATATCTTCGTGGCATCGAACACCAGATCAACTTGATTGCCAAACCGTGCGGCCTATCTGACTAATCTGGAGGAGACCAAGGAAATTTAGCGTCAAGTACAAGACATTCTGGACCATGGGTATGTCCGTGAAAGTCTTAGCCCTTGTGTTGTTCGTGTCCTTTTGGTTCCTAAGAAAGATGGTAGTTGGCACATGTGCGTTGATTGTGGAGCTATAAATAACATTACCATTCGATATCATCATCCTATTTCTAGATTGCGACATGCTTGATGAGCTGAGTGGTGCTTTTGTATTTACTAAGATTGACTTGCGTAGTGGCTACCACCAAATTCGAATGAAATTAGGTGATGAAAGGAAAACTGCTTTCAAAACAAAGTTCGGCTTATATGAGTGGTTAGTTATGCCTTTCAGATTGACTAATGCACCAAGCACTTTCATGAGATTAATGAACAAGGTTTTGCGTTCCTTTATTGGTAGATTTGTGGTGGTTTATTTTGATGATATCCTCATTTACAACAAGTCACTTGATGCCCATCTTGATCACCTACGTGCTGTTTGTTCTGCCTTGCGGGCTGCTCGCTTATTTCCTAACCTTGAGAAGTACACTTTTTGCACGGATCGAGTTACTTTTCTTGGATATGTTGTTACCCCGCAGGGAATCGAGGTTGATGAGTCTAAGGTGGACACCATCAACAGCTGCCCACGGCCTCAAACGATTACATAGGTGTGTAGTTTTCTTGGTCTTGCAGGTTTTTATCAGTGCTTTGTGAGGGATTTTGGCACCATTGCCGCCCCACTAAACGAGCTGATAAAGAAAAGCGTTGTATTTGATTGGGATCCTGCTCAAGAACAAGCCTTCACCACGCTTAAGGACAAGCTCATGCATGCACCTCTTCCTCAGCTTTCAGATTTTGACAAGACTTTTGAGTTGGAGTGTGATGCGAGTGGCATTGGAATAGGCGGTGTGCTACTGCAAGAAGGTAAACATGTGGCTTATTTCAGTGAGAAATTGCATGGTCCTTCGCTGAATTATTCTACTTATGATAACGAATTGTATGCCTTAGTGTGTGTGCTTGAAATTTGGCTACATTACCTTTGGCCTAAGGAGTTCGTTATTCATTCGGACCATGAATCTTGAAAGCATAATCATAGTCAAACAAATCTAAATAAACAACATGCTAAGTGGGTTGAATTTATTGAGTCATTTCCATACATCATTAAGCATAAGAAAGAGAGAAAATGTCATTGGCGATGCTTTATCTAGATGCTATACCTTGCTTTCTCAACTTGACCATAAGATTTTTGGTTTGGAGACAATTAAAGGGTTATATGCTGCTGATTTGGACTTTAAAGATGCATTTGAAAATTGTGGTGAGGGGAGAATTTGGAATAAATACATGCTGTCCGATGGATTGCTTTATCGTGCTAACAAGTTATGTGTCCCGGCAAGTTCTCTTTGTCTTTTGTTGTTGCAGGAGGAACATGGAGGTGGCTTGATGGGTCATTTTGGCATGAGAAAAATAGAGGATGTACTGTCCACACACTTCTTTTGGCATAGGATGCGACGAAATGTGAACGCTATGTCTCCCGATGCACTACTTGCAACAAAGCTGAGTCCCGACTCAACTTGCATAGTCTTTATATGCGTCTTCCTGTTCCTAGTGTTTCTTGGGAGGATATTTCTATGGATTTTGTGTTAGGATTACCTAGGACAAAATCTTATACCTTGTCATAAGAGTGATGATGCTACTTATGTTGTTGATTCGTTTTTCAGGGAGATCGTTGGCTTGCATTGTGTACCAAACATCATCGTTTCAGATCGTGATGCAAAGTTTTTGAGCCAGTTTTGGAGAACACTTTGGCACAAGCTTGGAACCAAGTGGTTGTTTTCTACTACGTGCCACCCCCAAGCTGATGGACAGACGGAGGTCGTCAACCGCACATTATCCACCATGTTGCAGGCTGCTTTGAATACCAATTTGAAGCTTTGGGAAGAGTGTTTACCTCACATCGAGTTTGCTTATAACAGGTCGGTACACTCCACTACCAAGGTAAGTCCGTTCCAGGTGGTATATGGCTTTAACCCCCATGCTCCGATTGATTTGCTACCATTGCCACCTTCTAAAAAATTTAATTTTGATGCTAGCACACGTGCTGAATTGTTACTTAAGATGCATGAATCTAATAAGGCTAGTATTGAGAAGATGAATGAAAAATATCGTGCTTATGGTAGCCGGGGTCGAAAACATGATACGCTTGAACCAGGTGGTCTTGTTTGGTTGTATTTACATAAAGACCGGTTTTCGGAGTTCTGAAAATATAAGTTGATTCCTCGTGCTCATGGTCCTTTTCGCATAGTTGAAAAGATTAAGATAATGCATACAGACATGAGTTGCCTACAGATTTTGGGGTTAATCCCACATTTAATGTTTCAAATTTGAAGCCCTACTTGGGAGATGGCGATGAGCTTGAGTCGAGGACGACTCCAACTGAAGAAGGGGAGGATGATGAGAGCATCCCATCGCCGAATACACACAACAACGGTCCATCCCCAACAATCCAGCCACAAGGACCGATTACATGTGTCTGTGTCCGTCGATTAAATCATAAAGTGAATTCATTTCTTAGCGTCCATAATAATATTGCTTTGGATGGGATGCTACTGAGTTCATGTAATATTTTGATGCTTAGGAACATGGGCAAGGATTTTTCCAAGTCGGAGATGAAGACGGGTGGCGCAGTAACACCAAAGACGACAACGACTCTGGTTCGGGATTTGGCAGACCACCTTGCACGAAAACGAGTATAACTCTCTCATACGGAGTCCGTTGGAGGCGAATGACCACTCTACGAAAAGGTAACAACGAGAAATTTCATGTGGATGTGGTCACTACAACTCATGCATGACTTACTTGGGCCTAATGGGGCTTGTATCGGTTTAGGGTCCGAGTTGGAGTTGTGTGCGCCCCTTTCTGGTCGCCCACAACCCTAGCAGTCCCCCTCTCGTATTTAGGTCAGTAGCCGCCACCCAAGTTCATTGGGTTTTGCTTAGAATGCCTCTATATACATTGTGTTAGATTTCGCCATGCACCAGACCGACTAGGCTGCTGCGTTTGGTTTGTGGAACTCCAACCCTTCATGTTCTTCATAATACATCTCGTATTTGTGTTGTGTTCTTTCTGTTCTTGCTTGTGTCTTGGATGCACTTGCAGGGATATGCCTTCTTGGCGAGGTCAAATGAGTTTCGGTGAGGTTGATAACCAACGGAGCAGTGGTGTTTTGATCGCTAGGGTTTGATCCGTTCGAATCAGAGCCTTGCATCGATTACATCGAGATCTATACCCATCCAATTTACCATCTACCTATAGAAGATCGGGCCAACTCCTCTATCACATACCGTTAAGGAAATGGACATGCTCGCCGCTAAACTATACCTCCTATTGAAGAAACTGGACAACAAGGCCAAAGGAGTAAACAATGTACAAGCTATTGATGCTCGCATGATGTTCGAGATATGTGGCAACACCGGCCACTCGGGGAGTAATTGCCCCGAGACCCATGAAGATGCATGCTATATGAACAACAACAATGGGTATCGTCCACAATGAGGCCAAGGGTGGAATTAATAACACCCTTATTATCAAGGAGGTAACAACTCTTCCCATAGTTTTATTTCGAATCAATCCTCCTTGAAAGATCATATCCTAGGCCAAGCTAAAGTTAATGAAACCATGTCTACAAGATTAGTTGCCAACGGCAAGACTTTAGAAAGCATAAATTCTAAAATGGAAGATCTTTCTTCAGCCATCAAAAATCAATTGAGCTTTAATAAAATTTTAGAAACCCAATTAGCTCAATTAGATGTTGTCGTCCCATCTTCTGAATTGGGGAAGATTCTAGGGCAACCTAAACCTTCCTTGGAAAATGTTAGTGCGGTGACCACACAAGGGGGTAAAACCACTCGTGATCTGCCAAATCCTAACAATGCAGGGAAAGCAACAGAGAAAGGAAGATGGACTGTCCGACAATAAAGGACAAGTACATGAGAGAAATACGGCTCTGCATGAGTTCTATGACACAACTCTACTGTCGTTTCCTCATCGTATCAGGAAGCCAACCGTGGATGAGCAATTCACTTGTTTTGTTGAGGTCATTCAGAAAATCAACATCGACATCCCTCTGCTTGATGTGATGCAAGTCCCAACTTATGCTCGCTATCTCAAGGACATCATCAACAACAAAATGCCGATGCCAACTACGGAAATTGTCAAACTAGTGGAGGAGTGTAGTGCAGCTATACTCAACAAACTTCCTGAAAAGAAGAAATATCTGGGTGCCCAACAAGTACTTGTTCATTTGGGGCACAACAATTCAACCATGCCCTATGTGACCTTGGAGCAAGCGTCAATGTTATGCCCAAGGAATTATTTGACTGACTAAACTACACCACTCTATCATTAACTCCGATGTGGCTACAGCTGGCTGATTCCTCGGTCCACTACCTAGCGAGAATTGCTGAAGACATTTCGGTGAAAATCCAGGGTTGCTTCATTCCCGTTGACTTCATGGTGCTCGACATGGATGTCGATAAGAGAATGCTGCTCATCCTTGGGTAATGATTCCTTAGCACCACGGATGCCCGCATCGATGTGAGAGCTAGAGAAATCCAACTTTGTATCAATGGAAAAGAGGAGAAGTTCGACTTCCAACCTAGGGTGGAACAATGCTCAATGGTCAGTATCAAGTATGGACCGAACAAAAGGAATATTAAAGAGGTCAAAGTAAAACCTCCGGAAAAGGACAGCCTCATCTTGTTCATGATGAAATTCCTTGAGAGGGAGTTACCGTCGCATCGCCATCAAGGAAGAATCAACACGACGGTGAGGCAAGCGGTGTCAGTTCAACCACCACTACCAAAGTCTAAAAAACCCTCGATCACACCAAGCAAGCCAAAGAAGACCAAGAAGGTGTGGCGAGTGAAACAAGGGCATCCATCCACATCTACTTCTCTGAGACCGGGCAACACAACTTCAACATGATCGTGCGGAGGAAGCCCCCTCTCGGTATGGGGAGTCCTTGTCGATAGGTAAATCGGTAGTTATCTTATATTTTATTTTTCCAAATGCATGTATAATTTCCTTGAAATTTTTGACTTCAAATTCTGCATACTCGCATAGCATGTTTAATTTTTTTGAATCATGCATAGAAAAAATATATTTGAACTTGGAATTTTAATAATGAGAACTCTAGTGCACTAATTGACAAAACATTTTCCTTGGCTTCCAAACATCAAACCTAAACATTTCTGAACACAAATTTACTATTGAACATTGGATTCTTGGGTGGGGATCAAAGGCCCCCATAATGGTTCGGCCGAACCACTATTAGACCCACTTGTGTTCAGCTTTTGTGTAGAGTATGCTTTGATGTTTGTGTTTGGAAATCCAAAGTTTGGAGGCGAGAAGAGCACCCCTTGGTTCGGCCGAACCAAGGGTGAGCTCCCTCTATAAAAGCCAAGACATGAAGCTTGCTCTCCTTGCCCCAAATTGAGCTGCACCTAGTTGCTCTCAAGTTATATCCTCCTCTCTTGAGTTCTCATGGTGCTCTTCCTCTAAGTTCATAAAAAATATTTCTCAAAGCTTTCTTCCATCTTGAGTTTCCTCCGCGTGTTGTCATGCAAGAACGATTTGTGGTGGCAACCAAGCTCCACAAGAATGACTAACTTTCAGACAGCTAACCTACTTTGAACAAACACTTAACCCGTCTCGAGTGTTCTTGTGTTGTTCTTGTTCTTTTCCAGCTGCAGGTATGAAGAAAGGTGTTAAGCGGTTGTTCGATGCTATGTGCAAAGCAACGGGGTCGAGCTTGAGCCATTCAAGTTCAGTTCCATCCTCTAGCTATGCTCCTAGCCTGATGAGACAAGAGGAACCGCAAACTGCTGCAACAAGGCAAATCCGACCTGATGGCCTACTTTCGTTCACAAGGGTTGAATCCCTATCACGAACCGTGAGAAAGAAATAAGCTTGGGGTAAGGCCCCCACATGAGGTAACTCGTATCTTTTATTTCCTGCATTGCATTTAAAATTTTTTAATAAGGTAGCTATGCGTGGTAGGAATGTTACTTTGAAAATGATGAATAGTTGCTCTATTTTATTTCCCTTTTGTGCCTAGTTTACAACTTAGCATTCTCCAAGTTTTGAGTTTGCTGGCTTTAGTATATCACCTTGAACTTGAAAAATTGTGGTTGGCAAAGTGCATAATCTAAGTCTAGGTTGTTGTGAGATATGATATGCTAAAGTAGAGTTGCTATGATCTTATTCTAAGTGAAACTTGAATCCGGATATTTTATTTTCAAAAGACAAAAAAATGATGAGTTCATCAATGATGATAAATTCCTACCAAAGCCATATGTTGAGTACATGAAAAATCATATACATATGCTGCTTGTAGTCATTTTCTCTAAATAAAAGATAGGAAGGAGAATCATACAAAAGATAGGAAGGAGAATCATACAAAAATGAGTCACCAACTGAGTCCTTTCTCTGCTTCCATTTTTCTACTCTTACATCCCTTTCCACATATATGCATAAGTTTGATCATGGTTGCATGACTAGTATTTTTCTTGGATGTACTCTTTGACTTTACAAATTATATGATGCAAGTGTGCATTATAATTTTCCCTACCTTGAGCCCCACATAAC
Organism: Oryza australiensis; assembly: GCA_019925245.2. Lineage (NCBI taxonomy): Eukaryota > Viridiplantae > Streptophyta > Magnoliopsida > Poales > Poaceae > Oryza > Oryza australiensis. The sequence goes on from JAIFGZ020000239.1 coordinate 1,760,854, forward strand.
ACTTATTAGAAGTAGGAGAAAGAGGCAAAGTAATGCCTTGTAAGGTATCAAACACATTGAGCGATTCGAGAGTATAATTCGAGGAACTCTGATTTCTTTTCAAAAAATTATTAAAAACCTCTGGATGAAAGTCAAAAAATTTGTTGTAGGCATGGTACTTTAGAGAAATAAAACATAGTAGCAACTCCTGATCCACCGAGCCTAAGTATTGACCTTGCTCGAGGACGAGCAAAGGGTAAGCTTGGGGGAGTTTGTTGACGGTCGTTAAGTACCAATTCCGACCGTCACATACCTCGGGAATAAAAGGGGAATTAGCATCTCTTACACGCATGTAGGTTTAAAATTAATAAAGTTCCACATGTCTCTGGAGATTATTTGAGTGTATGTACTTATACAAAGAAATTGGGTGAAAACACGCTTACGTGGCGAAGAAACACTACTCTGACAAATCAACACTCGTCACGTCAGCATCCCACGGATTGGAGGGCCCACATGTTAGTTGAAAGCGACTCAAAGTGGGACCAAACAGCCAGGAACCGACTAAGGGGCCCACCTGTCATCCCCTGGCCAAAGGCGGTGGCCAGAGGTGGCTTCCAGGGTTTGGCCGAACCATGGTTCAGCCGAACTAAACGTGGAGTCCACGGCTTCCCCCTTCCATGTGGTGACTCCTCATTTGCTCCTAATGGCGGTTAAACTTGATGAGCAGGAAGAAACTGACCTATCAACCGCCATTTGAAGGCTATAAGAGGAGGGAGCTTCACTTCATCCAACACACACCACAAGAAGGAGTTTCTACATTTCACTCTTAGTCTCTAGGCTAGTGGAGTTAGGAGTTAGGTTAGAGCTTCTACTCGGTTCCCAAGTCGTGTTTGGTGAGTCGGGTATGGCTTTTGTATTTTACTTACCTTGTATAACTTTGATCAATTCAATATATTTATCTTCTCATAGGTCCATATACTAGTTGGTTAGTTATATGTTTCATCTATAGTTGATATGATAATTATATAATGGTTAGACGAGTAACTTTATTACCATGGTCATGATCCAATTTGCAATTAGGATGTAGGTATCCTCTAGTCTTAGTCATTGACGTCTAGTGATATGCACTGGGGTGTCCCAATCTTTTGGTGGAAACGATAACTTTGATTTAATGGAGCGACGTTCATGACCCGGCAACGATACTCGACGGAGTAATTATGCTTTAGCGACCGATACACCAACTCCACCGGTTGACACGATCTTGCGGAGCATGATCAACCAAACCACTAGGGTTATTCCTGCAAGCAACCAAAGAAGTAGCAAGAACAAGATGAACAACAACTCAAATTGCAAATATTAGGTTTAGATCTGAATACACATGAAAAGGTCGGGTTCCGAATCAAATAGAACAGATGGTCTAGCCGACACACGCGTCTATCAGGAAGTAGCAATAGCTAAACTTACATAAACAAAACCCAATTTTTTCTAGGCCGCTATGGGGGTATTTATACAGTGGGAAGGATGAGTTGGAGATGTATTCCAACCCTAGAACGCGTCTGTAATGGACTCGACTTGATACAAGGCCATCGGCCCAATTTGGTGGCACAGCACATCGGACAAAACAAGGTAGCTGGACTAAACTGATGATTGTGGCCGTCTTGTAATAGATATGGAAGTGAGGCTGGATGCATTGGAAAGTAGACTTCATAATCTTTCCACGAAGTACTTGAACGTCTAAATCGGAGTCCGTATGAAGCCGTGGCAACCGTTACAAGTCAGCACTGTCCTGCTAACCGATTCCAGCCCCAAAACGTGTTGGATTAGATCACTTTCTTTCCTTGGGCCAAAAGTTATGTGGTGCCTTGGTGGAGGACGTTGGGAATAATTGGATTTGGCCCCCAATAAATTTCCTTTGTCCTCCATGCCTTCCGTGTGTTTTTAACTCTCTTTTTGATCCATGTATGTATTTCTAAAAATGTAACTGAACACATATCATGATGCAGCAACAATTCATCAAAAACATCAAACACAATCTTTACAAAGAATTTGTTCACCTTTAAATCAAAAGTTCCCCATGTGGTTGTATCTGATTAGGTGATGACCTCATCATTCTCCCCTTTTTGGCTGCAAGTCGTCCTTGACTTGCTCCAATGGTATTCAGAGGTGATTGGTTTGATGTTGGAACACGAAGAGACGGCTATGTTGCATGGCCAAAACCAACAATGCTTCCCTTCTTTGGGCTTACCCTGTTGCACAGGGGAAAAACTAGAAAAACTTTGCATGACATTGTTAGTATTAGTGTAGCCCCCTATTTGATCATAGTATTGTTGCCACAAAGGATATTTCAGAATAGAACAAATATAACTGTATGCACCGAACATATTATTCTGTCATTATATTTGCCAGAGATATAAAAATAACATTAGTTAGATATGGCAAATCAGCCTTAGCAAATAATGTATTCTTCAGATTATCGAGCTCACAAAAATCATCAAACTGAACATAACCCAAACAATATAAACACTACTACAAAAAGGCTCATTGGTGTCGTCCCAAAATGTGCCGGTCAAAATAAATCCGGCACCTATAATGCATATAGGTAGCGGCTAAAGAATAGGTGGCGGTTCTTGTTAAGAACCGTCACCTATAGTCCCAAAAAGGTGTCGGGTGAACAGTAAAACCGACACCTATACTATAGGTGGCGGTTCTTAATTGGAACCAGCACCTATTCTTCCTGAATAGGTGTCGGCTCAATAGTAAAACCGGCACCTATAAAAACTAACCGCCCGAACCGCCTCGTTCTTATCCAAGCCCAGCTCCTCGTTCTTATCTATCCGGCATCACTTCTTCTCTCTCCTTATCTTTTCACTCTCTTCCTCTCCATCCTCCTCTCTCCTATCACTCTCTTTCTTTGGTCTCATCTCTCAGGCGACAGGCTCGGCAGGTGGGCCAGCGGTGGGAGGGAGGGGCGCGGAGCGGCGGGAGGGGCCGCAACGGGTGGGCCGGCCGGCGCGTGGTCCGCCACGGCCCCTGTGGTCCGATGGCCTCCCTCCCAAGATTCCCCGTCTGCCGCTTGTGGCGCTCCGCCGCGGCCTTCGTCGATTCCCCACATCGCGGGCTCCCGTGGCTGCTCCTCCCGTCCCGCGACGCGCCGTCCCAACAAGCTCCCAACAGGGAGGACGTCGTGGTGTACGCGCCCCACGCCGGTCGGGACCCCAACACATTGGTCTTACTCTCTCTCACCCCTCTCTCCCTCAGATCTGTGGCGGCAGACGACGGCCGAAGGCAGGACAACGACCGAGCTCGAGGTTTTTTTTTGTGCTATGATCTATGAATCTTTGATTTTTTTTTGATTTGTGGAGGAGTCTGTGGATGAATCGTGGATGATTAATATGTGGATCTGTGGATGATTGATTTGTAGAGGATTAAATTTATCTATGTTTTTTGATTGATCCATGGATGTTGTTGTGGATGGATATGTGGATTTGTGGTGTTGTTGATTGGATCGATCTGTACATGGATGTGGTGGAGCTCGGAGGAACCGGATTTTTTAAAATTTTTTTGAATCTTAAAGGTGCCGGTTCTTAGGCTGGCACCTATTAATCTTGCTATAGGTGCCGACCAATAGGTGCCGGTTGGGAAAACTGGCACCTATGGGGGTTTCTCAACCGACACCTTTGGACTCTTTTGTAGTAGTGAAAGAAGACAACAATTCATGCTCCTCAACTTCATTACAAACATGAACAACATGCTTAAAATTAATGTCTAAAGAATTAACAACAGGTATAGAATATTTATTTACTAGTTGTGGTATGGATATAAGTCAAGGATCATCACACAACTCTTCTTTGTCACAAGAAACAACAAAGAAATCAACTTGTGACAAAGGCAAATGAGATATAGGTTCCACTAATTGTTGCTCTATGTTAGCATGAAATGTGAACATATGTAGCTAACCTTGTGAATACTCACCTTGACTCGTGTTAGCACCTATACCTTGCAAACTCTCTTTAGATATTTTCGGTGCTTCATGCTTCTCACCTTTATTCTCAAGAACGTTGTTCTCCTCCTCTTGGTGAATATTTTGAACTTCTTGCAAAGTGTTAGTGACCGGAGACAAAAAAGAATGCTCCTCACAAGTTTGGAGGTCATCATTACATGGGAAAATATGAGGTACAAGAACAACTTGTTGCTTCCTCATGTCCTCTATTTTACATTTAATATTGAAAGCAAGTTCTAACAAATAAGAAGAAGATCTATAACATTGACAAGCAAGTATGTCCTGAATTTCTTTGTTAAGCCCACGTAAAAACCTCAATTGTGTAGCTTCTTCGCATTCATTTAAACCACAACGTAATAAACAAACATGCATATCATGATAATACGAAGTAACAGTTCTAGTTTCTTGTTTTAAACATTGTAGTTTGTTGAATAGAATATCAGCATAATACATGGGAACATAAGCATCTCTCCATTATCGTTTTAGGTCTTTCCAAGATTGAGGTATTTTGTTATGCCTACAAAGATGTTTCCATTCATAAGAAGCATTTTTAATTAAAACATTAGAGACACACATAACCTTTTGTTTTTCGACAAATTGTTCTTTTAAAATTCTCTGTCAATCGATAGCTCCCGTTTAATATAAGCATGAGGATCATAATTTCCTTCAAAATAAGGTAGTGTAGATTTGATCTAGCAACAACAATGTCACTTACCTCATAAGCATCATGTTGATCACTCCTCATGTCTCAACGAAGATGTCGATGTTGAACATGACCATCTCGTATCCCCTTGCATAATCCTGCCATGGTTAGAGCATCTCCAAGAGTTTCCCATAATTTTCTCCCCAAATCTTGTTGTTTTGCAACTCCTCAAAAGATATTGGGAGAGAAAAAAGAGGTAATCTCCAAGAGTTTCCTATAAATACTTTCCAAAAATTCAAATTTGGGCCCATAGCTCTTATTTCTGTTAAATAGTAGTTGAATTGGAGAGGATTAGCACACAGCCGCCTCCTTTTATATATGTTGTTGCGCCTCTGTTTCCTGGCCCCAAACAAATATTTTGCTCTATTTCCTGCGCCTGCATTGTTTCTTTGTTCAGTAGAGCCGTGCATTGTTCCTTTGCCTAGTAAAGAGCCGATGACTATTGCTTTGATCAACAATTTTGTACTGTGGCCTTTTTTTCCTTGCGTCGCCAAAAACCGTTCGTGTGACAAGCAATTTTCCAGTGCAAAGTCGATCCTAGGACGTTCACCGCTGCCCCCGATTAGGATCTCGCTGCCACTTTTTTCAAATCATTCCTAGCAAGCCATCCCCGCTAAACGCCATGAGTGGTTCCAAATCACTTCTGCAGAGAGAGTTGGATGACTCATCATCAGATGATGATGACATTTTGGTTTTATCAGTGGCTGCAATTGTCGAGACATATTCAAACCAAAAAGGAAGACATGGTGGTTCCGTCCCAGGGCACAAAGTTATTTATCGAGATCGACAAGGCGGGCATGAAAGGATGTTTCAAGATTACTTGGCTGAAGAGCCGACATACGACCCAAATTTATTTCGTCGGCAATACGTGTGCATTCAATTGTAATATGTACCTAGTATGGTTGGTAAATGTTGCATGATTTATCTTTTTTCAGGTACAGGATGAATAGAGACCTTTTCCTACGCATAATGAATGTCGTTGAAGCACACGATGATTACTTTGTGCAAAAAAGGAATGCGGCAAATGTACTTGGATTAAGTTGCTACCAGAAAGTCACCGCAGCATTTCATATGCTAACATATGGAGTTCCCACGGATGCAACGGATGAGTATGTTCGCATTGGCGAAAGTACCGCAATTGAGAGCCTACGTATGTTCGTTGCTGCAGTTGTTGATATATTTGAAGATGAATACTGTGATATCCTAACGAGTCTGACACAACACGCTTACTGACACTAGGTGAGAAAAGAGGTTTTCCTGGTATGTTAGGATCCATTGATTGTATGCATTGGGCGTGGAAGAATTGTCCTGTAGAATTGCAAGGTCAGTAAAAGGGGCATGTGGAGAAGCCGACTATTATTTTAGAGGCTGTTGCTTCTAATGATCTTTGGATGTGGCATGCCTTTTTTTGGAATGTCTGGGTCTCACAATGATATCAATGTCTTCATCGGTCTCCATTATTCGCAAACCTAGTGGAGGGGAAAGATCCTGAGGTGAAGTATACCATTAATGGTCATGATTATACGATGGGCTATTATCTAGTAGATGGTATATACCCATCATGGGCTACTTTAGTGAAGTCCATCTCTCAACCTATGGGAAACAAGAACAAATATTTTGCAAAAGCACGGGAAGCAGCGAGGAAGGATGTCGAAAGAGTTTTTGGGGTTCTACAATCTAGGTTCGCCATTGTTCGAGGAGTAGCTCGTATGTGGGACACAGAGACACTTGGATACATTATGAAAGCTTGTGTTATCATGCACAATATGATTGTTGAGGATGAAGGAGTTGTTGACCCTAATGAGCAGTTCGATTGTGGTGGCCAAAACATGGAACCTTCACACGATAATAATCGAACGCTTGATGAATTTATTGAAGCGCACAAAAGGATTAGAGACAAGGAAACACATGTCCAATTAAAAGAAGACCTAATCGAGCACTTATGAAATCATCATCCTGATTTATATTAGCAACATAGACATGATCATTTAACTTTGTTTTTTTAGTTGACAAATATCAAATATCAAATATCAACTACATGACCACCAGTTGATCTGTGGTCTTCAAGAACCTTTAGCAGATCAAGATATCCACTATGTGAGTACACAGTAGAACTCTCATCAATGTTGAGCTCTGATGGTTCGATTCTATCAATCTTGAGTAGTTTCCATGATGTTTTGTCAGTGTTACTTCCGAGAATATAGAATTTCTGCAAAGTAGAATTCACAATTTATGTGTGGCAAAAAAGTAGTAAAGTAGCATGTAATTGACATTGTAATAAAATGTTTTCAGTAAATTCTTAATTATTCAAAGATCAAATTGCTGATAAACCAACAGATAGTCATGCCATATCTACTAGTGAAGAGCTGAAAACTTCTGAAAGGAAATCAGATAGACCCATTGCAATATGGGAATACTGTTCAAAATTTCTGCAAGCAACCAATGATGCAAGTCACCACACATTAACATAGCGTTCGCAATGCGAAAACTTTCAAGCATGGGGCTCTTGTAAGCAGATTCCCTGCAATTCTGCTGCCCCAGAAAAAGGTGCAGATCATATCATAATACTACTAGAAGAAAAAAGAAATACTGATGTGCTAGGAGTAAGTCAAAAGAGCCCAACATAAGCATGATTATTTCAGAATAAATTCCATTCACCTGTCACACACACACACACACACACACATATATATATATAACTCTGTCTGGATCATGGTCTCTCCTTCAACAATCCTTCAAGAGTAGATCACATGAGGTAGAGCCTTGCTGAAACCACTGAAAGCTTCCAATTTTTATTGGCTACTGCTCATGGCACTGGTCCAAAGGGGAATTAATAAGAACAGAAAACACTGCTGTTTTTCGATTTTCTTGCAGAGAAGCACTGGATAAATTGGTCTAAGATCCACAGATATAAGATTACAGATAAACTAATTTTCCAGAGATATGGATAAGCTCTTTAAATAAAAGATGATCCTAGCTTGGACCATCTACTGCCAACAGCTCCAACTCTGAACTAAAATCACTTTCATGATCTACAGAATAAGATTTAAATTTAATTATATATCAAGTAGATTTAAAGTTATGCCATTGCCTATATAAAATCCACCTCTGGATACCACCTGAATGATCAATCATCTTTTTCATTACATAAATGATTAAATCAGCATTTCTCTCCATATTTAACTCCACAAGGCCATAAGCCCTTAACTAATGCATGAAAATAGCAGAATTGAAGACCAACCTTTAGAGGACAAGGTTGCATGACATCTTTTAAGAAAATAGCCCCCTCTGAAGTAGAAATTGCATGACATCTTTTAAGAAGTCTTCATGCAAAGGACAAGGGGAAAATATGGGGAAAATATGTTTGAGTTTAACTTTAGAGGACATTTCAGAATAAAACAACAAAAAAGAATAGGAGAAATGGTAAATGAGAGTACTTCAGAGCAAATTCTTATAGGCAACCGATCACATCCATGTTTCTTCATTGGTAGAGGATTCAACGGAACAGCTGCTAAAAAAATCACTGGAGTAATAGTTTTCATGCTCAAAAAACTGGTGCAGGCACAGGACAAGAGCAGCAACATCAACCGCCTTTATTAATCAAAGCACTGCAATGTTGTCATGTAAAACTATTTAGTACAATAAAGTGTTCATAGCAAATCCAAATGTCCTAAATTAAAGTCCTACAATTGCTAGATATGTAATGACATAAACTAAGTCTAATCCTCCATACGAGGAGCAACAATCTTCTGACGCATCATAGTGTAATACTGCTGTTGCAACGGATCGAGCTTGGTTATGTCGATTGACATTATTTTGCCTTCCTTTTTGAGAAGGTCTGATTCTACCTCTCTCTCATAGATTGAAAGCCGCTTTTTATCTAGCTCAAGAGAAGCCATGAACCTACCTTCTTTCTTGTTCTCCTTCTCCACCTTGAAAGTCTCCTTTCTGGCCCACATCTTGTCCAAAGCCTCCATGCAAGCTTCACCACCTCCTCGCCTTAGAGCTTTCTTAGCCTTCTTCGAATCCATTGGACGCTTACGTGATTCGAATTCTGGTGGTGGAATCTCAGCAACTTCTTCAGTGCTAATGACTTGTACATTCGTAGGCATGGAATCCGCATTAATCTTCTGTTTCTTCTTACTCTTACTAGCTTGTTGTTCCGACATTCTCTTCCTCTCCGCCTTCCACTTGCTTTCATCCTTCAACTTGTTCCAACAGTGCATTAGAGTGAACGTCTTGTTCTCCTTGTCTAATTCCTTGAACATCTCGGTCACGTTAGAAACCTTCAAATGTTATTAATTAACTCATCAAGGTTTATATATTTCCAGATAAATCAAATTGGAAAAAACAAAAGAAATAAATAAGAAAATAAACCTTGTCTTGAATGGTTGCACCACTTTGATGCCTACGCTCAATCGCTTCGTAGCCTCCACAAAACTTGCTCACTTGGTCCAAAATAGTCATCCATCTATGCATAATGGAACTATCTGTTCTGGAAGCTGTTTCTCGTAGAATGCATAAATTCTACTCCAGAATGAGCCACGAGGTTGATTAGCCCCCCGCACATGATCTTTGCTCATGTTCAACCAAGCTGCAACAACAACTACATCCTCCTTCGGATCAAAGTTTTTTGTCCGCTTCAAATTAGGCCTGGAACATCGAGGCCGTGGAGCTCCTCCACTTGCCTGCACTGTCACATCAATTGCTTCGACTTCATTATTCATCTCTTCAATGTTCTGGGTGTCTTGTGTCATGGTATAATTGTATTCATCGAAACCAGGGATAGCATCCTCTCTCCTGTGACCATGTTTGTCCAATATTGTTCCTTCAACATTGGATCCATCCTACAATTAAAGAGAGGGATTAATAGAGTTCATAGTCAATACAAAAGGATCTAAATTTCAGAGAACCATTTCGGATAAAAAAAGAGCATCATTCTGTATAGTGTTGTACATTCTGTCTTGCATAATTCTGTATAGTGTTGTACATCAACAAAAGATGCACAAAAACAACACAATTGCTACAAATTTCATTTAGAACAGAACTGCTGATTCCCCATGAATAAATCCCAGATTTCGAAATACTATAAAAGGTCATATGACTGTATATGTATGCCAAATTAATATATATGTATGCCAACCATATGACTGTATATGTATGCCCAATTAAATATATATGTTGTTTCTATTATATTCAGTACCAAAACCACCTTCTCCGAGCTTATTATTCTCCCAGACATTTCTCGTTGCCTCTTGCAGTGCAGGCAGATCAAAAATTAAGCATTGTGCTATTTTTATCTTATTTAACGATGTTGCCATATGATAATATTTATGTCAGCGAACTGTAAATCCCAACTACTGAAACTAGACTTTATACTTCCAACAACTACTGAAACAATGTAGTTCTTTTTCCAGGAAAAACAAAAACAGAACAATGTAGGTCGTAACTAGTAGAGACTATAGTAAAAAGTTCGTGTTCTCGATCAATTATGTGAGTACAAATTACAATCCATCCCGTGATTAAAAAGTTCCTGTTCTCAATCAATTATGTGATTAAAACTATAAACTACAAACCATCATGTGACTAAAAATAAGAAAACTATTTAGAGCATGAAGAATTCCTCATCTACACAAAAATAAGAAAACTATTTAGAGCATGAAGAATCCCGTGATCAAGAATTGTTTGGCATAAAAAACAGAGATATTTGGATCAACTTTCAGATTTTGAAACAATTCCTCATCTACACAATCAACTTTCACAATTCCTCATCTACACATGTCTCACTTCAGGAAAAAAGAACTATGAGATAGAAGAAGAGATCGACCAGGAGAGATGCTGACCTGTCGCGCGGAGCCGAGATGGGGAATTCCGGCGGGCGCGGCGAGGCGACGCCGGGGGAGGCGGGCGGTGGGAGGTACGAGAAGAGGGTGAGGCAATGGAGGCGGGCGTCGATTCAGTCGGTGGCGGAGACGCGGGCTCGAGGTAGTGACAGCGGCGGCTCCACTCTTGCGCGCTTTCAAGGCGAGGCAGGGGGGCGGCGGCTCCACTCAAGCAGGCGGCAAGGCGAGGTAGGCGAGGCACGGGGCAACGGCTCCACTCGAGCGCCCTTTCAAGGCGAGGCAGGGGCGGCGGATTTGTTGGCGCGTGTGATTTTGGCGCCGTGGGAAGAATGAAATCCGGCGCGAAAAGCCTCTACGCGCGCGCGGGGAGAGGATGCGAACTCTTTTGCACGAAATTCCTAGCGCGTATTTTTGCGCGTGGATCTTTCGAATTTTCGAACTGCGGCAAAATTGGGATTGTATATGCGGCATTGCTGGAGATTGATTTTTCCTTTTTTCCTAAAATCAAAGGATGGGAACAATATATGGGGCACTCTTGGAGATGCTCTTAGTAGCAAACAAATAAAGGAACAAAATCCCTATGCTATTAGGTTGTAGCTACTGCAAGGCACTCGCTCACAACCTGCTGACACAAGCTCTTACCAATTTTTACCTTGTCCGACAGGAGGTGACGACAACCAGCAAGTCGGTAACCTTAAGAGAGGTATATTAGTGCAGCAGCAACAAAACACAACTATGAAGTTGTAGCTAGAAAGGTGGAGTTGTAGGTGGGCTGATAGTGTTCAAAGGAAAACTAGAAACCACGTTAGTCAAAGCAAGTTGAATAATCATTCAACGGTGGTACTGTGTTGGTCCTAGCCTAAACCGTGCTAGAGACGCGAGGCTACTACACAAGGGAAGTCACACACCCCACCGAGAACAAAAAAAAACGACCAACAAAAAAATATCACCCTTTTTCTTTTTTCTTTTCATTTTTACCCCTTTTTATACTTTTTTCAGGGGATTCTCAAAAACTGAAAATATGAACCAAAGATTACTATTGAGAAATTTTTCACACACACTTTTCTTGGATAACCAGGGGTGTTCTCTCTACTATGGTGAAATCAATCTTGGATTCTGAAACTGACTCCAACTCCAATTCTGAAACCGATTCCAACTCTAATTTTGAAACCGGCTCCAACTCCAATTCGCCCAACAGAGACCAAGTTGGATTAGAACTTCAACTGCACTTTAGATTCGGCCAAAAGATAGATCAAAAGTAGTGCACGGCTGTGATAAAACGTGATAAGAACTCGAAACTCTAAAGGACTAAAACTAATACCAGCAACTTGACATAACCGAAGTAACAAAAAACTCAACAAGCTACGACCAACTAGTAACTAGTAAAAACGCTCAAAGGTTTATGGGATCACAAAAATAAACAAATCTAATCTATATTTTTTTTGCTTTTTCTTCATGATAGGAATATAACAGATGCAAAAGTATAATCTCTCACTGATCAACTTGGTGCCCTGATACCACCTGATATGCACTAGGGTGTCTCGATATTTCGATAGAGACGATAACTTCGATTTAATGGAGTAACGTTCACAGACCGATTACGATACTCCACGGAGTAATTGTGCCTTAGCGACCGATATACCAACTCCACAGGTTGACGTAATCTTGCAAAACACGATCAACCAAACCAATAGGGCTATTCCTGCAAGCAACCGAAGAACTAGCAAGAACAAGATGAACAACAACTCAAATTGCAAATATTAGTTTCAGATCTTAATACACATAAAAAGATGGGGTTTCAAATCAAATAGAATGGATGGTCTAGTCGACAGATGTGTCTATTAGGAAGTAGCAATAGCTAAACTTACATAAATAAAACCCAATTTTTTCTAGACGGCTATGGGGCTTTTTATGCAGGTGGCAGGACGAGTTGGTGATGTATTCCAACCCTAGGATGCTGTCACATACCCAAATTCTAGGGTCAAAGAATTTTCGTCAAAGCCACATGATCACATGATAGTAAAGTTTTTTTTTCAATTTTGGGAACCAAAAGTTTTCTTTTTCTAATTAGGTGAGACCAACCTAGACCTTTGCATGATAAACTAAATTAAAACTTTTTCATTTATAACCTAGGACAAAATGCAAACTCATGTGAAAGCATGCATACTATCATAAAACATGCATTGACTTAAATCATTTATGTGTATTTGGATTTTTGATTTTACATTTCATAATAGGTCTCATGAATAATAACTAAGATCTAGATAAACAACAAAACCATTAGGGCCTAGTGCTCACTAGAAGAAGTTACCATAGGTACACCTTAAAATATATCAACATTTGCTAATAACAAGTCTCACTAAATTAAATGGACTACTCATCTAAAGACATGTCGCAAATGTGGAGATGAATAAATAAAATGTCTCATAAAGGGAATATTCTACCTTACTTCATAAGCATCCTCCCAACCCAAAACCTAAGTGAACAATTATATATATATATATATGGATATCTGTGATAGAGGAACTGAAATGAAACTTAACAACATCACCTCAAGTTAGGAGAAGTCCAAATATAAATCTCTTATGACGAATTAGATACATTTACGAAATGGGAACACCTATACATAAAAAATGATACCCTAATTTTCTAAAATAATCCATGCAAGATAAAATCATGAAAAAATTCGTGTAGGTGTCAAATGTTATGATCAACTCAAATATAAGTTTTGAATAATTTAATAATTAGGTTTGATGCCCCAAACAAATTAGACAAAACAGTCAAATACTAGGCTAATTAAAATTCTTATCGGCTAAAATGACATCCTATCTAAAAGTTAAGTAAAATGCACATAAGTATATATAGAAAATAATTTATTCATATACTAGGTTAATTATAATGAATAAATATAATTTTTCTAGAATTTTTCTCCTCTCTTTAGGCCTTATAAAAATTTAAACTAGCTTCTAATTACTCCCTTTTTGTTTAATTTTTGGGAGCAATCTACATATGATTTTTATGTAAAACTAAAGAAAATGAAAACTAACAATATTTATCTACATCCAGTAAACATTTCAGCAATTTATCATGCCTACATATTAAATTATGAAGTTACAAAGTTTAGTTTGGGAGAGAAATAATTTTGAAAATTTAAGAAAAAGACTAGTTGCACTTGAGTTTCTACTGATACCCACTCCCTTGCCTAGCCCAACACGCCATGAACCCACTGTCAGCCACACAAGCCTGCTCCACTTAGGTGCAAAATGATTCCACCACTTAAGTAGGCGAGAGAAAGAGAACGAGACAGAGAGATCGGTGCCGGCTGCGCTTGACGCGTGGGGACAGCGTGCCACACCGTTGCGCCTATATCTCCTCCTCGCCTCCACCGCCTCGTCATTCTCTACCTCCTGCTCCACGCCAATGCCGAGAAAACCTAGAGAGGAAAACCCCTTCGCTGCTTCTTCGCCCACACTCCGGACTCCAATCCCCACCGCCGAACCTCGCTCTACTACGTCGCACCATGCTGCCATCCTCCTGGGTCGATCGGTCCCCTAGCTCGCAGCCTCAACTCCTCGCCGACTAAGAGAATGGAAGAATGGCAGCAGCAGCGGCACACGCACGGCGAGGGCCGGACAGGGGCGCAGCGCCTTGGATACGCGCACGTGGCGGACTCGTCGACGATGCTGCTCCGGCGGGTGCAGACGCACGCACCGAACTCCACCCAGGTCATCGGCTTCGTCATGCTCACCACCGGTGCCATGTCCTCCCTCGTCTCAAACCTCTCCCTCGCCGGCATGAAGAACGCGCTCTGCCTCCTCACCCTCCTCGGCTACTATAACACCAAGAAGATGCACTCCCTCAGCGATGGCTCCGAGCACCACCACCTCAGCGAAGCAGCAGCACGTCGTCTTCTTCGACCGCGACGACAACGGCATCATCTACCCGCGGAGACGTGCTGATCCGACCTCCACTAGCCGAGGTAAATACAAAAATGGAATCGCGAGAACGTACTCTTCATTTTCTCTTTTGACCTCGACCCCAACCGAACCACAAATCGTCGCCGGCGAGCTCGCCAAAATCCCGGCCAAAACCCCAACAACCGATCTGTTCTCTATCTGTTACAAGCCATGGACTAGGTTTCGAGAATTTGAACAACTCTAGGGTTCAATATATAAACCTCCTACTCAATGACATGTGGGTCTAGGACCTATTTGTAATTATGTGAAAACTTGAGGACTCTTAGTAAACTTTGATTCAGCACTATCTTTTCAACAGAAAAATTCACAAACTTGTAAAATCCATATAAAATCCAATTTAACTCATTTTAGGGTGAAACAAATTTCTATAAACTCACTAGGTAATGAACATTAATTGAAAATTATAGAACATGGCACTTACCGTGCAAATTCAGTCAGAAAGTCACACATAGGACTACCCAAACTTGTAAAATGCATAGAAAATTTAATTTAACATATTTTTGAACAAACTTAAATTTTATGGACAAACCAACTTACACTCTCTATTTAATAAAAATAAAAATATATAGTTACTTTGTACTAAATATCTATAAAACTATATAAATATTAAAATGATATGATTTAGGTAGGATGAATTTTAGGAATTTATATAAAATTCATTTTAATTTTTTTAGTAAACTCAAGTTCTGTAGAAACAAAAAATCCTTCAAATTATAAACTAAAAATATATACTTACTATGTAACAAAATTTCTTAAGTATTTATTTAAGAAACAAACAACATAGTGCACATCTCAACTTGGAAAATTTATAAAAAATTTATAAGAAATTTATTTTTGATCCATTTCGAATGAACCAAGATCTTATTAAACCAGCAAGATATTGACTTAAATTAGGAAAAATAAAATATGGAAACACCTACACTAAATATGTAGGAACAACCAAAATACGATGTATAAATATATCTGCACCTTAGCTCAAAAACTAAGACAAATTAAAACTTAATATACCAGATAAGCCTTAAGATCATCCTCCTACTCCAAAAGATTTAATGTATTTAGCTTATAAGGTAAGGTCTAGGTTAATACAAGATATTTTTAGTGACTAAATATCCCTAGTTCATAAAGTAAAGTAAAGACCCTAAGCTTATGAAATAAAAATAGTTTGGTCAACCAAAACCAATTCTTTTATTAACCTAAGTTAAAGAGGAACAAAGGTTCTGAACCTATAAACTTAGGGCTAGGCACACATTGAACCCTACCTGGAACACATTATAAATTGTAAAACTCATAGAAAATTCATGTCAACTCTAAAAATTATGGAACCAATTATGTTGTTAGAGTTATAAAATGCATTCCCTTGCCCCTGTGAAGTCAATTAATAAAAATCAAATTATAAAAACACTGTACAAAGAGCACCTAACTCTATACCCCTACGTCCCGATAAATCTTCAAAAATCCATAACTCCCAAATAAAATAAAATAAATTAGAAATTCTTTCACCCAAATTTATTTTAGAACAGTACCCACTTAATGTGCAAAAATCATGCATTTTAGAGCATTTTGGGTTTTCGCCTGTTTTTGGTGTTTACATGCAGAGCATGCCTCTTGTTTAGATAATTGCATAAATGGTGAAGAAGTGGATTAGGTGCTAACATCCCTCAAGATCAAGGCAAGTTCTTTCCCTCCTTTCCTTTGAACACATTGAATCCCATGTTTTGAGGGAGGAAAATATTTGTTTGCAAAGTTATATATGAACTTAGACTATATCGATATTTGAAACTTGGATATGGTAGTTATGTCCTAATTGCTGCATTTCCCACCTTGAATAATTGTATTTCTTGCTGTTTGTACCCCTAGAAATGGTTGGAGTACATTCCATTGTGCTCACATGGGTTTATATATGTTGTATGCAATTACTTGCTTAGTCCTGCCTAGAAATTATGCAAATGCTTATTCCATTGTATATTAAAATATGTTTTGATATGAGACCTTTTGCTGAAATGGGTTTACAATGACGAGTATTTGCAAAATAAAATGGGTAAAAATGAGATTTTGACTTGGGCGACAAGTGACATTCATTTGATGTATTTGTATGCCGATAGGGGAGTGTTTGCCCGAGTCCGTAAGGACCAAACTTGTGTCACCAACTTAAAGTTAACCATACATCCACATGTGTTTGTATGGGATGACCTAAGCCAAATAATCTACTTAGCACCTATCCTTGCATTATGGTAGACGTGGTGAGTATGGGTTCGGATAACCCAGAGGAACTTCCTATTTACCCTGAAGTGGTAGTTTCGTTGACTAAGTCTGTCCAATACAATGATATTGTGCCATGTGGGTGGGTTTCTATCATGTCCGCCACCACGGCGTCAAGTTTAAGGCGGGGCCACGCCACATGACAGTTCTGGGTTATATTTTCTAATATTCCTAGGATGGGGAGAACACATATCGTGTTGGTATAAGGCTAGAAATTAAGTAGTGTAAAGGTTTTGTTATGACCTCTAGATCACACTCAACATGAAGAGTGTGGTAGAGTCTTGCAAACTCAAAACAAACTGGAGTGTTCATATCAT
The DNA here is from genome assembly GCA_019925245.2 of Oryza australiensis. Classification (NCBI taxonomy): domain Eukaryota; kingdom Viridiplantae; phylum Streptophyta; class Magnoliopsida; order Poales; family Poaceae; genus Oryza; species Oryza australiensis. Next base: position 1,777,932 of record JAIFGZ020000239.1, read on the forward strand.
GTGGGTAAAGTTGTACAAATTCTACAGAGTTTTTAAAACTAATCGATTAGCCATGCTCACGGTCAAGAGCGCTTTGGTGAAGTGTCATGAGTATAGACTCTCTAATATTTTCAAAAATGTGATCAAGTGTTTTTGACAAAATGTGTTGAGTAGTGTGAGAGTTATGATATATATATATATATTGACTTGTTGTCATGGAGGATGACAAGGTATTATTTATGATCGAAACATAATGGAATTAATGATGAAACTTAAAATTTGTCTTTATTAATTGAAGCATCAACTCCTTTGTAAAAGAATTGCGAAATCAAACTTTCTTTATGCTAAAAATGATCCACCCATATAGCCTCCTTTGAAATATAAGCTTTACATGTAGTATGTTAGGTTTGACTGCGCGCTTGTACTGAAATAATGTACTGACTCTTGCTATTAGAATATCCATTTTGCTTGCAAGTTTAGACTTAGTCCTTAAATGATGCGAGTAATCGATTTGCTTCTTCTAGGATTGAACTTAATGGGGTAAACCCCTAGTCGGTATGCTTGTGAATGGGTAATCAAGCTTCCGTTGTTCTTTTATATCTATATATTTATTTGGCCGGTCGGCCTATGTAACTATTATGTTGATGTAATCCTTTAAATTGCTTTTATTTTAAGTGTATTAGCTTTGTATGCTCATGCTTGGAATGAAAGTGGGAATCTAGCGCACATCCTGGGAGCTAGATTGTCATGAGTAAGAGTTAAGGATATTTGAGATGTTGTAGATCTTTAAAACACATCTGGTCGCCACCTTCGACTGGTTTGACGGGCACATCTCAGGTTGAAGTTGACTAGCAGGCTAAAGGCCCAACAATGTCTCACGTATCCTTCTCTCGGGACGCCGGATGTTTCATTATGTTTGTTAGATGAGTTGAAGCGTTTCACTGCATCTCGTAATTATAACGGAAGGTCCGGGTCATCTCTGATGGACGCGTCCATAATGGACTCGACTTGATACAAGGCCCATCGGCCCAATTTGGCGGCGTAGCACCTCGGATAGAACAACGTAGCTGTACTAAATTGATAATTGCAGCCGGCTCGCAATAGATATGTAAGTGAGTCTGGATCTATTGGAAAGTAGACTTCATAAGCTTTCCATGAAGTAATTGAACGTTCAAACTGGAGTCTGTATGAAGCTGTGGGAACCGTTACAAGTCAGTACTGTCCTGTCGTCCGATTCCAGCCCCAAAACGTGTTGGATTAGATCTTTTTCTTTCTTTGGACCAAAAGTGACATGGTGCCCTAGTGGAGGACGTTGGGAATAATTGGATTTGGCCCCGAATCAACTTTGTTTGTCCTCCATGCCTTCCATGTGTGTTTAACGCTCTTTTTGTTCCACATATGTATATATGAAAATCTAAATGAACACACATCATGGTGCAAACAATTCATCAAAAATATCGAATACAATCTTGATAAAGAATTTGTTCACCTTTAAATCAAAAGTTCCCACATGGTTGTATTCGAGTAGGTGATGTCCTCATCACCTGGGAAGGAAAGAGTATCTATGATAGTGTAAGCGTGGTGCTTAGATTGTTTCATGGACACTCATTATGGTCATATCCCACGGGTTGTAGAGGTGGGCGATAGGTTGTGACCGTCCTGTCCATCTTTTGTAATCCTCCATGTTTAGGTATGGCGTAGGATGGTTGGTAGGAGATTGACTCTAGATGGCAGGCCGGACCACTAGAGGCGGTACCCCATAAGCCTGAGAGCATAGAACTAGGTAACTAACCATGAATATAATTATTTGTATAACCTGTGCAATTGTAGTAGAAGAACATCAGGAACTTAGCTCTGACACTATACTCTGCACTTAGCATTAGTGTATTATTTGTTAAGACTCTTCTGTGTATGTCACACAACCTCTTTACCATATACCTCTTACCCCTGCCTAGACTTTGGCAGCTCAATTATAACATATGAATATTCATAGTAACTTAGTATTCTCTTCTAGACCATCGTCTTCCTTTGAGATAAAACAAATACGATACCCCGGAATACTCCTGGGTGAAATGCTACAACAGTATATCTGTGCGCTCCGGATTAATCTATGATCATAAGAAATACCAACAATAGCATTTCGAGGAGACGACCTTTCAAGTGAGTCATAACCCGACAGCCGGAGACCCAGAGGACCAAGAAACCCACATGTCATGCCCCGATTTTCGTTTGGGATTAAAAATAATTTAATAATATATTTCTACAAAATTATATTAAAAGTTAAAATAAATTATCAAGTGAAATTAATGAGGAACTTGAAATTATGGCTGAAAATATTTTTGTAATATTCTCCATGCCCTAAAGTACTCTCTGAAATTTTTTGTGAAATTTTGGTGCACCAGAAGTAATTTTAATAATACAAAGTTCATTTATGCAATTAAATAAATTGAAAATAAATTAAAAATCCCTTCTTGTTCCTGGGTCGTTTTCGGCCCATTGTTGGTATTTCTTACGATCACAAATAAATCCGCAAGCGCAGGGAATACTGTTGTAGCACTTCACCCGGGAGTATTCCAAGCACCAAATTCACTAGAAACGTGTGTGAATTATCTAAGGGTCAGGTTTATCCAAGGACAACAAAAATATATAGGCGAGGGTATAGAGAGGATTTCTTTGGTTGTGGCCCTTGATAGATGGTAAGCTTCTCACTCTATTTACTTACTTCGGTGCCAGTTTCCACTCGTTATGCCAAGTGACTCTGGCCTACCGCTCTACAACGTACCCGAACGTGAAGGATTACAAATGATGGATAGGGCTATCACCACCTGCCGCCTTCCTCTACACTCGTGGAGTATGCGGCAAACAAAGGTGAACCCTGGCCCAGACACCACGTCACGAGATCAACTTTCCTGCAACATGTTATTTGAATGGATCACGGCATTAAGCTAGGGAAAAAAGAACAAAGAATGATCTATATGGTTTTCAAATAAAAAACCAAATTTATTTAATTATAAGGTGATTCATTCATTTTATTTGGTTTGATTAACTAAACCTGGTGCAACTAAATGTCTGAAGTTTGTAGGGGACTTTGATTAATTTTGTGTTGCACACTACAAGTGCATAGTTACAATTCCTATGACACCCTAGGCTACAAAACCCCAGGATGTCACTAAAATTCACTATGCGACTAGCTGCAATGCTAACCAATAGGAAAAAAATTCAGTAGCAGCTCCTCTGTATTTTCAAAAACGCGGAAGAAAATAATAATTGATATCATATAATGCAATCGAAAACCATAAAGAGCATACTAACATGCATGAAAGGTAAAGTTTTAGTTTCCATCATCCTTTCTAGACAACTACCACCAAGACTCAACAACAAGCCTTAAAGGGGTTTTTACGATTAGCAAAAGAGATTATTAGAGAATGATGGTCTGTGCATCCGTGCAGCTACGCCCCTTCCCATTAGATCTACCTTCGATACCTAAAGGAGAGAAAAACAAGGGTGAGATTCGAAAATCTCAGCAAGCGAACTTGTTTTGACAAGCTATTTAAATCACAAGTTCATTAAACATCGATTTAACATAATCATTCAGGATATCAGAAAAAATATAATTTCTAGAATTTTAAAAGCCCAACTTCACATAGATAAGGTAATCATGATACTTCCTCACATCCACATAAGCATGAAAATATTATTCATCTTTAGAATATGTGATGAGTATGCATATGAATACAATGCCATGTCTCCTGCCTGCATACCCAACAAGGTATGAAGTTGCCTGCATATGCATCGATGTTGTACGGTACGGTCATGACCATAGGTCAATGACATAACTTCAAATGCATATGAATGATGCTAGATGCATTCATGACTTGATTCAATATTCTCACAATATAAACATACAACTATAACTTCCCTCAAGAATGTGGATTGACCACATACATTTTGATGAAAACAATAATAGCTTCATATAAAGAAAATGATTCTCCAATTCCACATGATGGATAAATTAAATAGCAAGATTCAGTTGTAGGAAATAAACAATGGTTCTTCGCATTAAAGTGTAGGTGATAAAGATAACAAGCCAAAACGGTAGCAAACCACTGCTACATTCACTTGCCTGAAACTTGATAGAGATGAGCGCTCTAGGCACGATCTGAAGTAGCATCACCTATTAAACATCTCACATTCTCAGCATACAACAAGAGAAAACATATACAATCAATAGCCAACTCGGACCTACGTCCTACACCCCAAATAGGCAAACAAAGACAAAAGCACACATCCTGAAATATTCAGCTAGAGCAGCAGATCTTATATTTTTCATATCTCCTGATTCTGATGGATATAAATTCTCAAATTTTTCTTTGAGTAACATAACTTCATAAGTTACCATTCTTCAGCAGTAATCGTCCTCAACAAAAATCATTTAGGTGATCAAATATTCAGTTTAAGTTCAGCCTATAAGTCTATCAGAAACTGCAAAGCACACACACAAAAACAGTCAAAATATTTTGCTACAAAATTCCAATGAACATGTTCTTTACCAATCTGGAAAGATTATAAAATTATCTACAATTTCTACAACTTCTACATTGTTTGATTCGTAGTTGAACACATACTGCACAAATTCGTAGGAATGAAAAATAGTCGAAAGAAACATGAATAACTCACTAACCACAAATCCGATTGAGGTTTTCTTTACGGCCATGGAAAGATAATTAAATCTTCTACATCTTTTAGAAAGGCTTATTATTTTTTAGCCACTAATATGCTGAAAATAGCCAATTTATGCGACTGCACTGATTGACGAGTTTCAGATAACAGATGAAGATGCATTCCAGGAGTCTCTCCTCCAATCCCATCCCCTAACCACGGATCTAACCCATAAAACATAATGCAATCAGAGGGATTAGAGTTTCTCACCTTATGAGCAGCAAGAACCCTAGGTTCCCCACCTCCTCTTCGCCCCCATCCTCTTCTTTCTTCTTCTACTTCCTTCCTCTTGTTCCTTTCCCCTCTCCATTCTCTACTTTGGGGGCAAGAGCAGCGGCAAGCACATGAGGGAAAAAGTTGGCTAGGGTTGGAAGAAGCTAGGGTGAGTGTACGATCGAACTCCCAAACTAAGCCAACCAGAGGGGGGTGAATGGTTGGTACACCCAAAAACCAAATTTTAGCGAAAATAAAACTTAACCTCTGATTTCAATGTTGCGGTCGTCTGACCGAGAGTATAGCGCCGGTCTGACCGCCTGATCACCTCCGTTCTGACCGCCCGTGCAGCTTCGGTCTGACCGCCCGTGTAGCCGATCTCCAAAACTTATCCAATTCGCTTGATGTAGCCGATCGCCGTGCAGAGCCGATGAGCGTCGGTCTGACCGCAATGATCCGCGCGGTCTGATCGGTTGGAGGCCGCCGGTCTAACCGCCGATTAGACCGCCGCACCCGATGAAAACACAACACAAAGATTACTCAAAGTAGATTGAACTTTATTGAATCTCTCTTATGACCACAACACTCCTCACAAAATTTCGACTAAAACTCAAAACCCTAAACTTTTCTCAACTCAACTCTCTAAAACTCGATACAAAGAGGCCATGCCTCCCCTCATTATTTATACACAAGACACGCTACCAAAAGCCACGAATCCAACTCATATAGAAAGTCCTAATCCCCTAGGAAACCTTCCCATACAAGTACAAACTTAACATAAATCAACCATCAGAATCTCGGTCTTTCCAATCTTGAAACATCGTATTTCATACGCACACAATATCTTCATCGTATGCCATATGGAAACTTTACCAATCATGTGCATCAATCTCTACCCTTCAGCATCCCGCATGATCTTCATCTTGGACGTCACCTTATCTCCAAGTTGACTCCAACTCGATCACTGGCGACACTTTCCCGAGGCGTAAAGATTACCTGCACATAATTAAACAAAGAAACCATATCCGAGCATAAGCTATCTCCAACTTGACTCATTGTCAGCATAAACAACCATATATGCGCATAGAAACATGAATCTTCCATAAACAAACAAGGAAACAACCCGAAACGGAAACCGAAACCAAATCGGCCTGCAATCGGACTGTGTCGACCGGTCAAACCGTTGAAACCCACCCGGTCTGACCGCACAAGGTCCTCCGGTCAGACCGGCAGTACAAGCCCGGTCAGACCTAACAATGTAAACAGCAGAGTACTGTTCACGTCCGAAAACCAAATATCTCCAAATCCATTTTGCCAATAATCTCCAAATAACAAAACCAATAATCACAGATGCCAATTGTTTATCACTAATGAAGAATCAAACATACTTTGATTTTACAGACTGCTCTTTTAAACTAGAGTTCTCTATACACACATCCAATGGTACATAATTACTCAGATCATCGGAGGGGCAAAGCCGAATTGGACGAGTGAGTACTAAAATGGACTCGTCTCGATGTGCTCTATGCAACCATGGTCTCGGATCGTCCATCCAAGCAATGGATTTAAAAGTCCACTTTTACCCCTCTCAGGAGTAATTAGTCAACTCTCTTTATTTTTTATATTATTTTTCATTACCGGTATTACAATTCCACTACTGCAATAATGCATTGGCGATCTGGACTACTGTCTTGTGATATGGCAGATTGATTTTCCTATCATGCAGAATATTGTTTATATTCAGATTGATTATTGGATTAGATTGATTATTGGATTATATGCATTAGAGATTATACTGTAGATGCATCATGATTTATTCAAGTGGCAATTGGCCATGATGTCAACAAGGTGTTACTGACGCTTACCTCTTAGTACTCCTATTTCACAAGCAGATCGACGAGCAAATCAGAGCGCAACACTCTTCCTGTTACGGTGGCAGTTCCTGGATTGGCTGGCCGGAGAATAGTGGCCGGTGCTAGCGGACTAATGACAATCGATGGCAGATCACGGTGGTTAATCACGGCGGCTAATCCATTAACAGATGAGATCACTACTTCCGGTGGCTAATCCATTAACAGATGAGATCGCTACTTACTTCGGTGGCTATCTCGCCTATCTTATTTGGCAAGCATATCAATGAGACAAACATATCTGTGGTCTATTGGTATTGGTAATGGTAAGTAACTAGCATTTAAACATTGAGGTATGAAGGTTGAACCATGACGTGACTCATTTTATCCTTATTTTTGTTTTTTGCTGGCTCTTTTTTCCTTTTTTTCAGGCTCTTTTTTTCTCTTTTTTGTTTTTTCCTCTTTTTTACGATTTTTGTTTTTTCCTCATTTTTTTGCCTCCTTTTTACTTCTTTTTTGTTTTTCCTCTTTTTTTGCTCTTTTCCCTCTTTTTTGTTTTTTCCTTATTTTTTATAAACCTTGTAACACTTTTTTTCATTTTTTTTATTGAGAACCTTCGATATTGCAACGATGCAAATTTTTTTTTTTGCTATATGTACTATTTTTTCAACACAAGTGACTATTACAAATAATGAAATATATTCGTTGCAATATAGACGAGCTATCGTAACCATCAATTAAATAATTGCAATATCATCTTAGTATTGCAACTCCAATAAAACTACCCACAATACAAGTCAATTCATACCAATAGTGACCACTTATTGCAACCGTTCTACAATTGGTTGTGATACAGTTGAATTTCACAACGATATCCATGCTTTTGGCCATAAAGCAATTTGCATGAAAAAACACCATCTACCGCAACCGAAATTACAAATGGTTGCGATAACACTCCCTGTTGCAACCATTTCTTTATATTGCAACAAAAAACATGGCATAAGGGTCAAAATTTAGTAGTGTACGCTATTGATTACTACTCTAGACTTGGCCAAGAACTTCCATCTTCATTAGGAGTCTTAGACTAGAGCACCCACGAATGGACGATGATCCCGTAAGTAAATGAAGTAAAATCCTTACTCAACGGAAAGACATGCAACAATAGGAAATCACGAGTACTTACTCAATTGAACAAGCATCCATTGAGGTACAAGGTCCTAGGTCGGTGCCGAGATACCCGGCACTCCTCCGGACTACCCCTCACTCTCTTCCCTACTTTCTAACCACTAGAGAGCAAGGACTTCGCCTTCGCAATGAAGCTTTTATATTCTTGTGTTATGTGTAGTGTGTTAAACTCCTCCTTTTATAGCCTTCCCATGACGGTTCTAAAGTCGGTTTCTTCCCATGAATCACTCATAACCGCCATGCGGAAGTAATCCAAAGCGTCCACGTGTAAGGTGGAGCTGAGGGGGGCCATGATTGGTTCGGCCGAACCAGGGGTTTGGTCGACCCCTGGGGTCCACCTTTCTCCACCTCCTTTCACTAGAGGCTTCCAGGTGGGCCCCGAAGTTCAGGGTGGTTTGGTCCCACTTTAAGTCGGTTTAAGCTGACTTGTGGGCCCCCAATCCATGCGGTGCTGACGTGGCGAGCGTCGGTTGGTTGGAGTTGTGTTTCTTCGCCACGTAGGTGTGCTTTTGCTCCATTTCAGTGTAATAATCACGTGCAGACAAATATTCACCAACACTCGTGGAACGAATTAGTAAATAACCCTACCGCTATGTTGATGTTCATCTTTTATCCGTTTTATGCAGGATTGACGGTCGGATTTTAATATTTAAGGACTGTAAACAACACCCCCACACTTATCCTTTACTCGTCCCTGAGTAAATCTCATGGATATCAAATTGTTGATGAGAAATTTCTCTCACGCGCTGGCCTGAGAGATCTGCTTAACTCCAGTGTAGGTCCTTCTCGGCTGTCTGTGAAATACAGGGCGTGCCAGTTGGTTTGATCTGTTAACCAACAAGAAAAACAAAGATGTATGCATTAAGGGTTAGGTTAGATGCTACTGGATCGGCTGAGGGAATCAATTAACATATATAAATATATGTTATCCCAAAGCACATTTAAACTAAGTAATTAGGATAGATCGGCTATGCCGAGACATTATTAACCACTTGATCTAAATATACAAAAGGATAATAAATATATACTTTAATAGCCTAGCTGACACCGTAAGACTAACTGTGGATCGGCTAGTACTCCGATACATCTTATGAAAAGATATTGATCTAAGCTAAATGCGCTAAGCCTAGATCAATCGGCTGTCGGCTGTGGCTGACAGGCTGATTCTGGCTTAGGGCATTTAACCAGAGCAAGATCTTAATATAAGAGGCGACTTTAATAAATCTAATAGTAAACACACTAAAAGAGTATTAAAACAGATTAGGCCGGCTGAAACCCCGGCACTGTCTCTAAACATATACATCTAGCCGAATAGATCATAAGAGCTCTAAGAACGACTTAATAGGTCAGATTGTTGCAACCTTAAGTATAAAAAGAACAATCAGATCTGTTATAGCTGGTGTAAACCCCTCGAGACGGTGGATACTGCATATAACCTAGGCCAACCCTTAGATCTAGCTCTATCGGCTGCTGGTTCTTGACAGAAATAGACCGATGTCAAGATAGATCTAGACATTGTTATAGATTATATACGATATATGGTAACTAGCGCAGCGTACATCATTGAACCTAGAGTATCATAGCGATGGAAGCACTAAATTCGACGAGATAAATCACTAATGACAAACATTTACCTTAATCAGGGATCAAAACGATGCAGCCCGAAGCCGGATCAAGTGTTCATCTGAAGAAAATAGGAGGCGATGCACCGAAAGTTGATTGATTGTGTATTGATTATATTTACAGGGGTCTCGGGTCCCATTTATATCCAAGAATAAAACTACCCGTGCAAGACACGGTTTCTATCTAATCTACTATACATGGTACGACAATATCCTGGGACATGGTCCCATGCCGTATTACAATAGGAAATCTAAACAAATTCCTAATTTACAGATACAATTGCCGTTACAAGACTCTATCCATAGATGGCAATATCTTTTAACGCACAACTTGGGAACCGAATCCAACTCCTTATCTCTACGTTTTCCATCGGGATTGGTCCCACTTCACCCTGAATCAGAATCGGCTATCGGTTGTCCTAGTCCGATTCGCTCTCAGCCGACTGGCTCCGTAGCCGATTCGGACTCAGCCGATTCTGCTTTCGCCTCTTCTCAGATCATGCATATTCCCCGATTCCGCTTCAATCTCTACTTCAAACCTGGGAGTTAGGTTACCAAACTTGGTCATTAACACATGCCCCCCAAGTCCATGATATGAAATGTTGCGGATTTTAGGCGATTCAAATCCAAGGCGCAATCCTAGCACAACTCTATTTCGACCGTTGCAAAAACTCTTTAAATACCGCCCCCGCGGCCGCCACACAAGTCACGCCGTCACAAACAAACAGCTACCTCAGCAACCCTCGAGCTCTTCGGCGACCCGCCCAGTTCTCAAGATCCGCATCGGCGATTCTTTCCTCTGGTGATCTTTGCTCACACAATGGCCTCTTCCGCCACGGCCGCTGCCGCATCGGCCACCGCATCTGCTGAGTTCCCCGAGGTACGCCCTAATCGGCTCAAAACCCTTTCTTTTCCGCCTCAACTTATAGACCCGCATTCTAGGATTTTTGATTTATGAATCTGTTCTTCTTTCCGATTGTAGCACTTGTCCCATCAGATAGTTATTCCCAACCCTCCTCAGAAAAACAGATACTTTCTTGGGCCTATCGGCAATCAGGACCCAACTGATATAATAATAGCCGAAACCAACAGGATACCCTACAACATGAGGAAACCCACTCTGAATCACTGGGCTGGAACTTTTAAATCGTGGCCGTCCATGGACAAATCTTGGCCTGAGTGGTATAAGAGAATGCAATCGGCTAAACAAACCAATTGGGAAGAAGTAGAAATAGCTCAATGCTTAGCGCTATCCATAGCCGATACGGAAAAAGATGAACCACTGATGTTGGCTGCAACCTACTTTTGGAATGAAACTGTCAATGCCTTCATGTTTCAACAAGGCCCAATGACAGTCACCTTAGCTGACATAGTCATGACCACTGGACTAGACATCTCATCGTCGGCTAACCCTGAAGGCTTGACTAAGAAAAGCCAACACCAGTTCAAGACAAAGGCCATAGGAGGATGGTGCAGCTATGTGGCCATGAACATGAAGGAAGGACCAATCGGCCCTAGGGAACACGCCGCATTTCTCATCATGTGGCTAGAGAAATTCTATTCTGCGGCTCAAGCTATGGGCCGACTGCCAATTGGCAGGTTGTAGCCGAGGCCTTGGTGGAAAAAAGAAAAAATCCCCTTGGGCAAATACCTCCTCGGCTACTTATCCACCAAGCAGTCTCTAAGATAGCTGCCAATGCCTCTGTCAATACTGGGGGTCCCTGGTGGTTTCTTCAGATCTGGCTGGTGTTGATGACTCAGAAAATAGCTGGTCAGCCACCTCTGACTAAAGTGCGCTTCCCGCGGTTGGAGCCGATCAAGGACGACAAAGGCAATGAGATAACCACCACCAGATGTCTGAGTTACGGAGAAGCAGCAGCCATGCACGTTGGGTCCAAGCAATCCGCCGAACTGCTAGCTGAATGGTTTGTATCCTTCTACGATGGGTTTGCAAAGAACAACCGCAGCTGGTACTTCTACAGGGATCGGTCACTCTTCGAGTTGCCAATTGAATTTAACTTGGAGGAAATCAACTCAGATGACTACCCCAAGTGCAGAGAATTATTCACAACCGCCCTCAGCCCCTGTATCCTACCGACTGGAGTCCATCAGGCCCGATCAGTGGCCAAAAGCTATGAGTTCTACTACCCCATTTCGGCCGCTAGGCAGTTCGGACTTGGGCAACTGCTCGTCGGCTGTTACTATGCCGATAAGATTGAAACAAGGGGAATAGTGGACCAGGCAACAATCATGAGCAAATTGATGAACTTAGCTGGTCCTCCCCGCGGCAGTATCGGCGATATGGTAGTAGCCTACAAGAAGAGCGTAGCTTATGACCGTTGGTGGGTTGAGATCAAACATCATATTTTTCATGAGTGGTCTTCCCATTACATCACTATGCTGCTACCAGATGAAATCCCCTCAGTAAGTCTCAAACTTCAAATTATTCTTCCTTTTAGATCATCGGCCAATTTAATCTGTTAACACTTGAATTTTTTTCTTTTCTTGCAGGTGACTGAAACCGAACGGCCGACGGTGAGCAACTCAGGCATCCCCATCGAGTACCGCCTAGGCGTTCTGCCAAACGGGTGCGGGTTAGCCCCATCGGCCATCGGCTAGGATGCGCCCAAACTAAAGACTTCGCTGCATGGACGGAGACGCGCCGGCGGCGGCGGCCAAAAAAGAGAGCTGCTACAAGCGTGAAGCCATCAGCTGCATCGGCCAAGAAGCAAAAGAAAAAGCAGTCGATCACGCCAGCTGACAGCCTCCCATCGGTGGATTCCAACGTCGACCAATTCCTCAACGAGGAGGTTGCTGACGAAGAAATGTCAGCAGCTGTCGAAGCAGCGGCCGAATCAAGTGATTCGAGCCATAACTCAATCACTCCTCCGGCCGCCAGCCCGCCAGTCCCAAGCCTCCCGCGAAGAAACGGCCAGTAATTCCTTGTCTTGTTATATTCGGCTTTAACATAATACCATTTTGTACTTAACCGAATATATCTTGCGTAGGTCAAAAAACTGACTCGCCGTCCTCCGCGCTGCGTTTCAACAGTAACCATCTCCCTCGGCTTATATTTTAGCTTACTGACCCCAGCCGATTTGACACCTGACGCTTGTCTTCTCTTGCAGCCTTCTCCATCTCCATCGGCTGCCCCCCAGGTGTCGAGCGAGCACACGACGTCGGCCGTAGGTGGCCAAGAGGCTGGGGATGTCACAGAGCCGGCCGACGAACAAGCTGGTGTAGCAACTCTGACCGGCGATCCTATTGAAGAAGACACAGCTCCCGTCGATCCGGCCGAAGCTGAAAAAGAAGCCAACCCAATGCCTGCAGCAAGAGTAAGTTGATCCCTATCTTTCTTCTCATAATACCTTGAACAATCAGCCATTTTAATCACAGCTTAACCCTGTTGTTCCCTTTGTGCAGCCTTTGGCCGACCTGCTCTCCTTTGACATCAAGGAGTTCCTTGGTGATGAAGAGGGGGAAGCCACCAGTCCAGACAAAGCCCCAGCTGACGAACTCGAAGAGAGACTTCAAGATATACGCCGTCGGTTGGACATCGACGTGAACAGGCTGATGGAAGAATGTGGATCGACCAAGTGTCGATTCTTCGAAATTGAATGCCAACTCCGCGAAGATCTTGTGACCAAGATATCCGTCGCCGTCTGTATTGATCAGCATCGGCCAAGGCTTGGGCATGCAATGCAACGAATGATTGAGAGGCTTGCCCAAGTCGATGTGACGGCCAGGATCAACGACGCGGTCAAGAGAGTGGAGGCCGAAAAGGCAAAGCTGAATGAGTTGAAGGCCAGCCCCACCACGTCTCAGGCTCGGATCGCCAGCTTGAAGGCCGAAGAAGCTTATTTGCTGCAGCGGCTAGAACAATGCCGAGCTAACATTGCAGCCGAAGAACAAGTGCTAGCTGATTTGCCTAAGGCCACCAAGGATCAAACATGCAAACTAACGACCGCCATCAAGCACTTGAAAGAGCTCCACAAATCGGCCAAGGTGGTCCCTGGCTTCGACACCAAAGACCAAGCGGTGATCGACAAAGTCAAGGCAATCCAAGCTGCAGCGCTATCGGCCATAGATGCATTCCTAGCTCGGTAGCCGATGTAATGGACGTAGGCTCAACACTAAAGAAATTTTGTGTAATCGGCTTCCGTCTTTTGTAATCGACTTTGTTCTGTAATTGGCTCAAACTTGCATCGTTTAATATCACGATTGCCAATTCTGAAAGCTTCAAAATGCGTTGAAAACTTGAAAATTTTGCTGATCTCTGCCTTCTTGATCGTGATTGTTATATATATATGCCCCCTAATTTTGTTGATGTCTTTGATGTCGACAAAATTATGAACTTAACACAATTGCACTTCGTTGTCGTCACTGTCGGCCAACACCAGCCGATTATAGAGAACTAGGGGAAAAACTTGGCTTGAAAATGACCTAAAGGCGATGCTTGCTCAAGACGACATCGGCTAGCACGAATCGGCTGAAACAAACAGAGCCGAATCATGAGTTGATCCAAACGCTTGGGTAGTATTTTTTCAAGTATTTGCCATTTAGAGCCCTTCCAAATACTTCTCCATCCAAACCTTCTAACATGTAAGCTCCTTTAGAGACGCATTTGTGGATCTTGAAAGGCCCTTCCCAATTTGGTGACCTTTTGTCGAATTTATTATCTCTCGATCCAATCGGCAATATTAATTTCCAAACGAGCTCGCCCTCTTCAAAAGATTTAGGCACGACCTTCTTGTTATAATGACGGGCTACTCATTCCTTATCCCTCGTTATCTTCTCCAAGGCCCTCATCCTTGATAAAACTAGATCTTCTGATTCATCCACCATCAAGTGATAATAATCATCGGCTATGAGCTGATCTTGTAACCGAATCCGTCTTGAGCCGATGATATTTTCCCATGGCAGTACTGCTTTGTGTCCACAGACCAACTTGTATGGGGAGACTTGGATGGATCCGTGGCATGCCATCCGATATGCCCAAAGTGATTCGGCTAATCGGCTGTGCCATTGCTTTGGGTACTCAGAAATCTTCCTCTTAATCAGCTTGATCAGACTTTTGCTTGAAGCTTCTGCTTGCCCGTTGGCCTGTGCGTAGTACGGCGAAGAATTAAGTAATTTAATCCCCATACCGTCGGCAAACTGAACAAGCTCATCTGATATGAAGATAGATCCCTGGTCTATTGTAATTGTTTGTGGGACGCCACATCCGTAGATGATATGCTCTTTAACAAACTCGATTGCGTCCTTGGAGTCGACTTTCTTCAAAGGAATTGCCTCCACCCACTTTGTAAAATAGTCTATCGCTACCAGAATGAATTTATGCCCTTTGCTTAAGGGTGGATTGATCTGGCAGATCATGTCGATGCCCCATCCTCTGGACGGCCAAGGCTTTATGATCGGGTTCATAGCCTTGGTGCTCTTTGTACGGCGCCGAATTTCTGACAGTCCTGGCAACCTCTTCTTCGCCGGTGTCCAAGCCCCCTCGGTCACCCCTATTCGCCGCCTCCTGCCATCCCCATCGTCGCCCGTGCCATCGACTTCTTCATCTCTGGCGCCCCGCGGTGAGCCATCCGTCCCTCTCCCTCTTGGCCCTAGCCCGTCCGCCGTCCCGTGAACGCGCGGTTTGGCCCGCGCATAAATGGCGCCTCTCCGCCGCCCCCAAACCACCGCTCTGATGGCGCCAGTCGGTCTCCGCCGCCACGCGCTGTCGCTGGCCGCCATGTCGCTCGCGCCCGCTCTTGGCCGACAGATCTGCCTTGGCAGATCAGGATTGCCCGACCCCACGCCCGCTTTCTTGCCTGACCTCGCCACCCATTTTCTCACCCGACCTCGCCACCCGCCTTTTCGCTGATGTTAGCCTTAGCGCTGACACCATCTCGGGATTTATTGTGCAATAAAACATTAAGGATTTACCTACTTTAGTAAAAACATAGTTGATTTTCTAAAATTCATATCTTTTCAATCTGAGCTCCGTTTAAGTCCATTCAAATTTCATTAAATTCATAAAAATGCCAAGAATCTATTCAAAATGGTTTTGTTCCCTATTTCAGTATACCTTTAGCATGTTTTGTTGAAAGCCTTGTTTGTCATGTAGATCCTGGTAGTTCCGCCGACCCCGTTTTCTTCGAAGTTGTTGTGAAGTTTCCCCAAGCGGAAGAGCAAGGCAAGTCATGCTTCATTATTGATCATATTGCACCTATTTTGCTAACATACCTCATTTATTCTGTTAAACAACATTTATTTTGTAATGTCATTTCATGGGATATACTAGGCCTATATTACTAGTACTCAGCCTTAGGTCTTGATGACCCTAAACCTTTGATACCACTTGGGCAATAATATGACTAGATATTGGCCTAGGATATGCTTATCCCTGCTTAGATCAACTAGCACACTAAATGGGTTATTCCACCTAAATTACACTATTTTGTACCCATGAAATGAAGGACTTAATCCTGTGACATTGTGATCACGGTTAGCAACCAAAATATGACAAATGGTGGGTTGTGGGCGCATTGGTTTTGGATAGTCGCTCCCATGGCCATAATGACCGGTTCATGGGAAACCCTACAATAATTACCGTACTAACCACAAGCTAGAATGGGCAACGATGGGTCCCATAGTGTAGCCTTCACTAGCCAACGATCCCAGGCAAGGGTGAGCATGATGGGTTTGCAGTCAGCCCCGGTATAAGGGTTGCTGGGCTGCTGGATTCACCACACCACTCGGGAGGGGACTGCCCACTGCCCAGGAACGGGAGTGGGGGCGAAACCTTGGTGTGGTTCAGTTGGTTAGCGGGAGGTTATACCAATGGTCCTTGCATTCATACCCCTCTCTTCCGGTATGACTTGTTGAATACGTGAAAGTACTCATCCTTGCCTCTTCACCAGATGTCACATCCTGATAAAACTTGTATTTGAAAGATCAAGTAGAAAGTATGGTGTAAATTTTGAACCCAAAAATTTCCATTAGAACGACGAACGGATACCCAATTTTCATGTACAATAGAGTGCATATGCATATTGAGGGCATAACTTTTCCTTAGATTTTAAAATAAAAGGAACCCAAGAAAAA
This sequence comes from Oryza australiensis, assembly GCA_019925245.2. NCBI lineage: Eukaryota > Viridiplantae > Streptophyta > Magnoliopsida > Poales > Poaceae > Oryza > Oryza australiensis. The sequence goes on from JAIFGZ020000239.1 coordinate 1,794,592, forward strand.
AAGGAAAATACCCAAAAGATATGAAAGGGACCTCAGCAAATTAACCACAAAGGTTTCTGAACATAATACTAGTGTAAAAGATAGAAATTAACCCAAACTAGATTTTTACCCTAAGGAAAATTTTCCAAGTGTTGGGCTGGCAGACACAGAACTCTGGAGCCGGTTTTGAACTGTTGCCAAAATTAATCCTGCAAGCTCCAGGCGTTGAACCTTGGCAGTATTGTAGAATGAGTCGCGCTTTACAAATTTGCCATAAGGCACCACCCCTGAATCGGCTTGGAAATATTTTTAAACAGAGCCTAAATTCGGAAAGTCGCCACTGTATCAGGACTTGGAAAAATTTTAGGATTTCCATCTCTCCTTCGCTTGCTCACTGCCATGCGGGCCATACTGACCGGTGGGGCCATAATGACAGTGACACACCGTGCTCCACCTTGTCCCATGCGCGCGCCACGCACGGGAGCACACGTCGAGCGCGAGGAACGCTCCAGCGCACGCGTCGTTCGTGACTGTGCCGAGCTCTCTCTCCCGCGCACCACCGACGACCGCATATAAACCCGACCAGCCGACCATCGTCGACCTCTTTTCACTCCTATCACGTTCCACGAAGAAACCAACGCCGGACACCCCGAGAACACCGTGAAACCTCCAAGGAATCCTCTCCACATTCGAACCGCATTCGAACTCCGGTGAGCTACTTCCCTAAGCAATGCGTGTTCCCAACTCCCTGACCTTTGCTCTCTCTAATGACCAAGTTTCACCCCAAATAATGCAGCCGGTGACCGGGAATGCCACCAAGCCGAAGCCGTGAACTGCGCGTCGCCAGCCATCTACGATGAGCCATTGCCGAATGCTTTCGCCACCCTATTACTTGATACCTGACATTGGTTGAAACCGAAGGAATCGCTCGGAAACACACTGTGGAAAGAATCCCTCTTTTCTTCCCCAACTTTGGCTGCCATCGTCGACCTCCTCTCTTTTCCTACCTGGTAAGTTATAGACCGATTCCTTTGGCATAGAGCATCTCCAGATTCACCAGTATAAGGGTCCACATTTGGTTTTGACAGCCGGCCACCGTAGCTCCCTGTCGACGTTCACCCGAAGTGAGGAATCGCCACCGCCTTGGGACCCTGCACGGTGCCACCGTCACCTCGACCTCGCCAGCACCCCGCCTGTGCTCGGTAAGCTTCCTCAGTGCCCCAAGTAGCTATTTCCGATACATACACGACATGGCAAGTGCTAGAAACACACATGCATGTTGGTCCCGAACCACGGCGCCGCCCACTCCGTCGCCCATAACTATTCCGACCACGGTAGAGCGCGAGATAACCACCGAGAGCTTTGCCATGACATCCACTACATTTTATCCTTTGGTCGCGACCACTCACCGGCCGCCGTTCGCAGCTGGCGCTGGCGAGAACTTCGTCACGCGCCGCTGTTCTGTTTCCCCTCTCCATGAGCCACTGACAACCAGGGCCCGCCTAACAGGCGCGCCATTAGATTGTTTAAACCTAGCTGCTGCTGACATGTAGGCCCCACACAGAATAAAAGATTAATCCGAATAATGTATTTCCACACAGAAATATAACCTGACTTTGAAAATCTATAGAAAATTGAAAACAACACCTTTTGACTTGGAACAAATTTTGTTAGATCCGTAGGATTATGTACTTTTTGGCTGTGGAGTAAAAATGACTACTCCCAGTAGCAGATTTAGCTGGAAAAATTCATGTTGTAAACACTGCTAAATAGGACAGGCTAAAGTTGTAAAAATCATAGGAAAATCACCTTAGCTCTGAAAAATGTGAAACAAGACTCTGTAGAAACTGTGAAAAATATACCCTAGAATAAAATTAGGAAACCATATACCTTCTGTGGCAGAAAAACCACCTATGGATTTATTTAGTAAAAGAGTTTAAGAACACCCTAACTTACAAAAATCATAGTGGGCCCAATAAAATTCCTAAAAATGTGAACTAAATTTTGTTAGTACCATTCCTCTGTGTTCTATCAACCAAAAATAAAATACCTACCAGAGAGCCGATAGCTTGATCCTGAACAAATTAAAATATACGATGCTATATCCTTACACTACAAAATGGACTATAACTAAGCCTCTCACTTTAAAAGGGAAAAGTCTAAATAAAAACCTCACTTAATATGCCAATCTGTAACTAAAACATTTGCATCTCATATGCATTCATCTTAGTACGTTAAGGTTCTCACGAATGCTTAAGGTCTAAGTCATTGTACATTTACATTAGACGAGCCGTCGGCACCGTTCAGAGATCCCGCGTACTTGTACAATCCGGAAGAAGAAGAACCAGGCAAGTCCTCACGTCCCCCTTTGAGAACATTGATGCTAGTTTTATGGAGGTTATTTAAAACGATTAGGAACTTGGATGATGTTTGATATATAAAACTAAAATCTTGATACAAGTGTGATAGATACTACACCAATGTTGCATACCCCTATAAACTCCACCTACCATCTTAGCCAATTCCAAACCTTAGAAATAATCAGAAGCTAAAATATAGTGAACCAATCTGAAGTGTCATGACTTAATTATTTCCCATGCTTAGTTTGCCAACAGTATACATGTTCCCATGATTATTGGGCTATGTACCGATATTTTATTTGCAAAGCTTCTATTTCCAAAGGTTATGTTATGGCAAGTATGTCTTATGTTAAAAACAAAACATGGTACAGGTTTTCAAGTTTGGGCCGCAAGTGGTATACATATAGTGTTTAGTTGTATACCGATAGGGGGAGTGTGTGCCCAAACTACCCTAAGGACTTCACTCCACGATTATTCATCTCGAATATAGTACAAGCACATGTGCTAGGATGGGATAGCCCTAGCTTAGTATACTATTTGTGGTTTAGCCTCACATTTTGGTAGGCCGAAGTGTATGAGTTCGTATAACTCAGAGGAGCTTTCTAATGCCCTGGTGTGGCAGTTAGGTGACTACGCCTGTCCAATACAACAATAATGTGCCATGTGGGTGGGCTCCCGTCGTGTCCGCCCCCACGGCGTTAAGTTTTAGGCATGGGCCTGCCACTTGACGGTCCTATACCGTATTTCCAAGATGGTGTAGGATTGAGGAAACACATATCGTGCTGGTGTAAGGCTAAATCACGGATAGTTGAAGGGCTTTGTTGTGTATAATAAATCATATACTTATGTATAGCATGCCATGCTTTGCATGATTATTATGTCACATCATGTGGGTAAAGTGTACACACTCTGCAGAGTTTAAAACTAATCGATTAGCCGTGCTCACGGTTACGAGCGACGTGTGAATGTGTCGTGGGTATAGTTTCCATCTGTTTGTTAATATTTGTGCGACTCTTTACCAAAAGTATTAAAAATTTCTTGCTCTTTGATTTATTTCTTTGTTGCCCCGAAAAGGCAAAGGATGGATGGTTTATGAGCAATATACTCCTTTGCTGCCCTGTAATGCAAAGTGAGAAATACTTATGAGCAATACTATGTATTAATGCCCAATTTAGAGAATTACTTCCTCGCTGAAATTAAATGTTCAAACTTGGGTATTTACAATGGGGCTTTGCTAAAACATAGATAGCTTTGTGCGAAAATGAAACCCCTCATGAGCTTTTCCTTGATTATGCCATTCATGTAGTTCTAGGCTTGATTGGGTGCTTGCCAGTACAATTTCTTGTACTAATTCTTGCTATGTGTGTCCATACTTGTTTGTGCATAGATATGATTGCAGGGGAAATTCCTCCCGAAGAGGAAGAATTTGTCGAGGAAGTACCATTCTACCCAGACGGTTCATACTAGGGCACTCCCTAGTCGGTTGGAGAAAGATCCTCGGGAATGTTGTTCGCTTCCGTTCGCTATGACTATCTATGTAACTATTTGGTCTGACGCCCATATGTATCTCTAATACCTATTATGTTGTAAAAGCTTATGACTCATAATGGGTCATTGAACCAGTTATCGATACCACATGCTTGGATGAAAGTGGTTAGCATGTTCCTCCCGTTAGGAACGTATTAACCATGAGTCGAGTTAAAGATAATTGAGGCAACGTAGATCTTTAGCCATTTGATGACAAGTCTTCTGATTGTGTAACACATCTGGTCGCCGCCATCGAGTGGTTTGACACACACAATCCAGGCTGAAGTTGACTGACAGGCTAAAGGCCCAGCGATGTCTCGGTTATCTCTCTCTCAGGGCGTTGGATGTCTTGCTATACTTTAAAAAATAATGGATGAGTTCCATTCGGCTCTTAAATATAACAAGAGGTCCGAAGGCGTCCCGACAACAAGTGGTATCAAAGCCAAGACTGACTGTAGGATCCTTTTATGAACTGGGCGATAGAATGGCTTCAAAAGAAAAGTAATTTGGAGAATCACTCCCTTACAAAAGTATTTTTGAAATATGAAATCCAGTCTTACATCTTATCTCTCTTTAGGAAGGTATCTTTCCTACTTACTCTATAATTTGGTTTGAAAAACCTCATCTTTCTTCTAAAAGGGTGGGGAAAGACCCTAGAAATATAGTATACATGTACTAGTAATAAAGAAACCAAAATTTGAAGTAATGACAGCCATGGGGAGTTTCTAAAGACCTCCGTTAACACAATGTGAATGCCCACTCTTCTGAAAATGAAATTCAAAACCGGAGTTTTCTGCACTAAGCCTAGAAATGGGGTAGAACGGGATAGGAACAAAAATTTGTGCGTCAAAGCCCTAAATTCTTTGACATGTAGAGGCCACCAGATGTTGTGAATCCATTTTATTAAACCTATTTTGTAGCTTGACCTGGGCACGAAAGGTTTGCATACATGCATCATGTTTTAAAAGGCCGAAAACTTGGAACCCTGCAGATTCCAGAACTCGTAGCAGTATGCCTTCATAATTTTATACAGGACAGGATACTGCGCTAAAAATTCTGAAAATTTACCAGTGGCTACTCAACTTGATCTTGAAACCCCAGTAATATTTCCAGAATTTTTGCACGACTGGAGAATAGGGTAAAAATTCGACCAGTACCACCTGCACTACAATTCCAGAACTGCGTCACTTTGATTCGGAAGCCATTTCGGAAAGTTTCGGGTGTTCAAAATTTCGAAAACTAGGTTATAAACGTGAAATTATATTCAGGGAAACCCCAGGTATGATCCTACAGCAAGAAAAATCTTCCGTACAACACAATATTACTAGTTACTACCATAATGGTACCTAAAAAAAACAGATTTTGGCTTGGTCTTTTCAAAAATCATTTCTAAGTTTTACTGAACCTTAACCAAGCCTCTGAATAGCAACAATATGTTCTCAAATGTTGTAGGTGACTACCATGTGGCAGCCACTAGGTTATTCCGGAGGTTATGAGGAAGGATCATTACATCACATCCTGAGGCTCATGCTGCAGCACCTCGGTTTCATTCTTCCTCCAGACTACCATTTCTTCGTTAAGGAACGAAGCTCATCACTCCGAGCGTACATGGCAGAGTTAAGCATACCCGAATGTTGGGCACATGATACTTCTCTCTATTTCCAGGCTTATGGCTGGGATGCACCCTCCGCAATGAACGAGGCTGCATTTCAAGCGATTGTGTAACTTCGACACCATAGGCCTGGGATAGATGGATTTTTCTAGTATTTTTCGGCACGCACTCTTCAAGTTTCTGCCAATTACTATCCAGGTCCAGAACTATTCTTAGCCGGCCTAGTCCGAACTATGGATAGGGACCTTGCAAGCGCCATGCCAGAATTGCATAGGTTGCAAGCAAGGGTAGTAATGCAGGATAGGCATATAGAACCACTTGGACATCAAGGGTACTTTGACAATGCCACCATTTATGGAGATCAAGATCTTCAGCCAATTACTGAAACTTTGCCATCTTCAATGGGCATTTATCAGAACATAAACACTCGAGCCCGTATGAGGGTTGGTTTTCATCGCAATCATCGCACCATGCCAGACCCCGCACTTGTTGGAGATCCAGAGCTGCTAGAACCATTCTATGTGTTCGAGCGGAATGGAAGGAGATACGGCTTGACTATGGCCACTCCAACTACCATGGTGCCACACCCTCCTGTTGGATTCTCCCAGACTTTGTAGGAGAGGAATATCAGGGAAAAGGAAATGTATCGGATGTAACTTTCATTTCTTGCCTTTCCACAAGATGTATGAGATGACATCCTACTATGTAATCCTTGTATGGTCAAATTTTTGTAACACCTAGCTGTGTACTTGGTGCTTATGACCATTATTCCATCTCTATGCAAATTGTTGAACACTTGCCTCCTTTAAAACCTATGTATCGGAATGGAATGTATGTTTTTCTATATGAGTTGCTTGTTGTCCAACGATTTGTTCTATATGGATATACAAAGGATAACTTGCATACTCAACTATTATAGTATATTCCAATCTACTTTGCGTACAGAGGGTATGTATATGTCATTTCTTTGTGCAAGAACTCATGTGCTGTTGTACTCTGAGTGCAGGTTGACTCATACACGCTCTGGCGCATATTCCACGGCTCGTGCCGGAAACAATCGCAACATTGTTTCATCCGAGTGGTGAGATGATGATCCGACTCTCGCACAGTTACTGGCCCAACAAAATCGCCTATTCGAACGATGGTGCAAAACTCTGAGAATACGAGGGCAGCGATGGCACATCATGCTAATCAAGCGCCCTCCAAATTGTCAGATGTCTAACGGACTCACCTGCCGCATTTCTCTTTGGCAGCCGATCCTCTTGCTGCGGGCGATTAGCTATGGGATATTGAGAATAAATTGGATCTCAGCTAGTGTGACCCTATTGAGAAGGCCACATTCGTAGCTTACTATCTCCAAGGTGCTGCCGCCGCCTGGTGGGAGACCTACAAAACATTGATTCCTTCTAATGAACCCATCACATGGACTGTATTTCGGGAAGGGTTTCGCTCTGCCCATGTTCCAGCTGGTCTCATGGAAATCAAGAAGAAGGAATTTCTCAACCTGAAACAATGGAGTATGTCCTTCATGGAATGCATGGAGCGGTTCAACTATCTCGGCAGGTATGCCACTGCCGATATGAACACCGAGGCCAGAAAGGTTGAAGCATGCAGGGACAAATTGTCACGTGAGCTCAAGCATGCCTTAGCTGCTCATGAAATCAGTAGGATGAAGACCTTGGTGGATAGGGCCCTTCGGGTTTAGTCCAGCGAAAAGGAAGTGATCGAGGGCCGTAAGCACAAGTGGGCCGCGAAGAAATTCACGGGAAGCAGCAGCTCCACTCGTCCTCGGCTGATTTCTCCTCCAGAACGCAGGCCCATGTTCTCGCAACCGCCGAGGCCAATGTATGCGTCATCACGATCGCCAGTTCCGGGATATCGTCAAAATCCTCGGCCGGTACAGGTAGTTGGGGATGCCTCTCGCGCCGCTAACATCATATGTTACAACTATGGCAAGAGGGGGCATGTCTCACCAAGGTGCCCATACCCGAAGACTATGAAGACCGACTCACGTCCACGGGCTGCACCAGCTCCACCTCGGGCCCCAAATCCCGGTCAGGTAGGATCACGAGGGATTCCTGCAAGTCACGAGGGTGGCTAAACCACGTCACCGTGGAGGAGGCAACCGACACGCCGACATCGTGCTCGGTATTGTTTATCTACACTCCACTCCTATCACAGTATTATTTGACTCTGGTGCAATGCATTCATCCATGTCAGCATCAAGAGCAAAACAGCTTAAACTGAAACCGGAATTTCTTACTAATGCTATGCACATACAATCACCTGGGTCTACCATGGCCACAAAATTATTATGCAAAGGGGTAGAATTCCATATGAATGGGTTGAACTTCTCGGCCGATTTTATATTGTTAGACACCTTGGGATTGGATATTATACTTGGAATGGATTGGTTATCCAAACACAAAGGAAACATTGATTGTGCACGTGGGACGATAACACTCCTTAGCACTAACGGACAAGTGGTTAGGTTCACTTGTGAAAAGTCTTCCACTTCCAAGCATTCATCCGCTCAATCTCTCTCTGTACCAGAATTAAAAATGGTACCCGTTGTAAATGAATATCCTGATGTGTTCCCGGAAGAGCTACCAGGAATGCCACATGATCGAGACATTGAATTTGTGATCGATCTAATTCCTGGAACGACACCCATTGCCAATAGGCCTTATCGGATGGCCACGGAGAATCTGAAAGAACTGAAGAAGCAGATCAATGAACAACTAGCTAAAGGCTTTATTCGCCCAAGCTCATCTCCATGGGGCTGTCCTGTGCTATTCACACCAAAGAAGGATGAAACCATGCGAATGTGTGTCGATTATTGACCCCTGAATGAGGTCACAATCAGAAACAAATATCCTCTTCCCAGAATCGATGATTTATTCGATCAATTAGCCGACGCCCGTGTCTTTTCAAAGATTGATCTGAGATTGGGATATTTTCAACTCAAGATCAGACCTGAAGACATTCCGAAGACAGCTTTCACCACTCGCTACGGTCTATTTGAATACACCGTGGTTTCTTTTGGCTTAACCAATGCTCTAGCCACCTTCATGAATATGATGAACAAAATCTTCATGGAGTATCTTGATAAATTCGTGGTGGTGTTCATTGATGACATCCTTATTTATTCCAAGAATGAAGAAGAACATGCGCAGCATCTGCGCATGGTACTTGATAAGCTGCGGGAACACCAACTTTACGCCATGTTCTTAAAATGTGAATTTTGGTTAAAAGAAGTTGGATTTGTCGGTCATGTCCTTTCAGAGGGTGGTATTGTTGTAAATCCAAGCAATGTACAGAATGTACTAAATTGGAAGCAACCACAAAATGTCTCTGAAGTCAGGAGTTTTCTCGGTCTAGCCGGATATTATCGCCGCTTCATCGAGAATTTCTCTAAAATATCCAGGCCCTTGATACAACTCCTCAAAAAGGAAACTAAGTTCATCTAGTCTGAGGCTTGTGGAGCAAGTTTCCTTGAACTAAAGAGAAGGCTTACCACTTCCCTAGTGTTGGTAATGCCAGATGTCAATAAGCCATTCCATGTCTACTGTGACGCCTCACGACAAGGACTGGGTTGTGTGCTTATGCAGGAAGGAAAGGTTGTGGCTTACGCTGCACGCCCACTACGATCTCATGAGCTCAACTATCCAACCCATGACCTAGAGCTAGCCGCAGTCGTGCATGCCCTAAAAATCTGGCGGCACTATTTGGTTGGGAATCGGTGTGAAATCTTCACTGACCACAAGAGTCTGAAGTATTTCTTCACCCAACCAGATCTGAATCTGAGGCAAAGAAGATGGCTAGCACTTATAAAGGATTATGATCTTGGCATTCATTATTGTCCTGGGAAGGCAAATATTGTAGTAGACGATTTAAGTCGAAAGCAATGCCGACTAGTTAATGATGGATCAATAGCTCAGCCGTCTCTATCAACCGAGTTCCAAAAGTTATATTTGGGGTTAGTGGAAGATGGCTACATTGCTGCGTTAGCATTATAGCCTACTCTCTACTCCCAAATTAAAGCAGCCCAACACTCTGATAAAGAGGTTGCTGAAATTCTTAAGGAGATCAGTACCAAATCTCCGACCTTGTACACACTTAATCTGGATGGAGTAATCATGCATGGGAAGCAAATCTATCTTCTAGACAACCAGAGCCTTAGGGAGACTATTCTTACAGAAGCACATTGCACCCCTTTAACTATCCATCCAGGATGTACGAAAATGTACCAAGACATTCGGACCCAATATTGGTGGCTCAGCCTGCGGCGAGACATAGCTGCCTATGTTGCCGTCTGCGACACTTGCCAACGGATTAAAGCTGAGCATCGACGACTTGCTGGTCTGCTCCAGCCTTTACATGTTCCAGAATGGAAATTTGATGAAGTCGGAATGGATTTCATCACGGGTTTACCAAAGACCCCTAGCGGGCACGACTCCATTTGGGTTATTATGGATCGACTGACAAAAGTGGCTCACTTCATACCAGTACATGTGACATATGGTGTAGCCAAGTTAGCCGAGTTATACCTAACCCACATTGTGAGACTCCACGGTGTGCCAAAAGTCATTGTATCTGACCGTGGCATTCAATCTACCTCCTGATCCTGGGAGAATCTGCATGAACTCCTGAGAACAAAGCTATTCTTTAGCACTGCCTTCCACCTGCAAACCGAAGGATAGGTGGAAAGGACAAATCAAATCCTTGAGGATATGCTTCGAGCCTGTGTCCTCGAGCATAACACGAATTGGGAGAAATGTTTACCGTTTGCAGAATTCTCCTATAACAATAGCTTCCAATCTAGCCTTCAAAAGTCACCATTTGAAGCACTCTATGGAAGAAAGTGTCGGACACCGCTATATTGATCAGAAGTGGGAGAAAGACAATTTTTTGGGCCTACAGTTATAGATGAGGCCAAAAAAGAATGTTACTCTCATCAGAGACCGGTTGAAAGAAGCTCAAACCCGACAAAAGAGTTACTCCGATCGCAGACGATGAGAGTTAAGCTTTGTTGTAGACGACTATGTCTATCTTAAAGTCTCTCCTCTACGGGGAACTCAACGCTTCCAAATACATGGTAAACTCGCTCCACGCTACATTGGACATTACCGTATCATTGCCAGACGTGGGCAAGTAGCCTACAAATTGGAATTGCCCCCACAGCTATCCAACATACACGACATGTTTCACGTATCCCAACTCCGCAAGTGTCCTCGTACACCCATCGAGCACACTACTTTGGAGGATATAAATCTGAACCCGAATCTTTCGTACCAAGAGCATCCCATTCGAATCCTCGAAGAAAAGGAACGACGAACCCAAAGAAAGACCATCAAAATGCTTCGAGTGGAATGGAGTAACCATACTGAAGATGAGGCTACATAGGAACGCGGAGACCGACTCAGAAATGAGTTCCCCAGCTTCTTTTAGAAGGGACGAATCTCGGGGTCGAGATTCTTTTGTAAGGGAGATAGAGCTGCCACATCCTGATAAAACTTGTATTAGAAAGATCAAGTAGAAAGTATGGTGTAAATTTTGAACCCAAAAATTTCCATTGGAACGACGAACGGATACCCAATTTTCATGTACGATAGAGTGCATATGCATATTGAGGGCATAACTTTTCCTTGGATTTTAAAATAAAAGGAACCCAAGAAAAATTAAGGAAAATACCTAAAAGATATGAAAGGGACCAGAACAAATTAACCACAAAGGTTTTTTAACACAATACTAGTGTAAAAGATAGAAATTAACCCAAACTAGATTGTTACCCTAAGGAAAATTTTCTAAGTGTTGGGCTGGCAGACACAGAACTCTAGAGCCGACTTTGAACTGTTTTCAAATTAATCCAGCACCCCCAGGCGGTGAAACTTGGTAGTATTGTAGATTGAGTCACTCGTTACAAGTTTGCCATATGGCACCGCCCCTGAATCGGCCTGGAAATATTTTTAAACGGAGCCTAAAGTCGGAAAGTCGCCACTGTATCATGACATGGAAAAATTTTAGGATTTCCATCTCTCCTTCGCTTGCTCACTGCCATGCGGGCCATACTGACCGGTGGGGCCATAACGACAGTGACACACCGCGCTCCACCTTGTCCCATGCGCGCGCCATGCACGGGAGCATGCGTTGAGCACGAGGAACGCGCCAGCGCACGCGTTGTTCGCTGCTGCACCGAGCTTTCTCTCCCGCGCACCGCCGACGACCACATATAAACCCTACCAGCCGACCACCGCAGACCTCTTTTCACTCCTATCGTGTTCCACGAAGAAACCAATGCCGGACACCCCGAGAACATCATGAAACCTCCAAGGAATCCTCTCCGTCGGTGAGCAAGATTCAACCGCATTCGAACTCCGGTGAGCTACTTCTCTAAGCAATGCACATTCCCAACTCCCTGACCTTTGCTCTCTCTGATGACTAATTTTCACCCCAAATAACGCAGCCGGTGACCGGTACCGCCACCAAGCCGAAGACATGAACTGCGCGTTCTGCATCGACCGCCACCGAACCACCCGCTCGTCGCCAGCCATCTACGGTGAACCATGGCCCGAATGCTTTCGCCACCCTATTACTTGATACCTGACATTGGTTGAAACCGAAGGAATCGCTCAAAAACATAGTGTGGAAAGAATCCCTCTTTTCTTCCCCAACTACGGCTGTCGCCGTCGACCTCCTCTCTTTTCCTCCCTGGTAAGTTATAGACCGATTCCTTTGGCTCAGAGCATCTCCAGATTCACCAGTATAAGGGCCCACATTTGGTTTTGACAGCTGGCCACCGTAGCTCCCTGTCGACATTCACCCGAAGTGAGGAATCGCCGCCGCCTTGGGACTGTGCACGGCGCCACCTTCACCTCGACCTCGCCAGCACCCCGCCTTTGCTCGGTAAGCTTCCTTAGTGCCCTTAGTAGCTATTTCCGATAGATGCACGACATGGCAAGTGCTAGAAACACACATGCACGTTGGTCCCGAACCACGGCGCCGCCCTCTCCGTCGCCGGCCACTATTCTAGCCACGGTAGAGCGCGAGATGACCACCGCTAGCTTCGCCATGACATCCACTACATTTTATCCTTTGGTCGCGACCACTCATCGGCCGCCGTTCGCCACCGGCACCGGCGAGAACTTCGCCACGCACCGCTGCTCTGTTTCCCCTCTCCATGAGCCACTGACAACCAGGGCCCACCTAACGGGCGCAACATTAGATTGTTTAAACATGGCTGCTGCTGACAATTAGGCCCCACACAGAATAAAAGATTAATCCGAATAATGTATTTCCACACAGAAATATAACCTGACTTTGAAAACCTGTAGAAAATTGAAAAGAACACCTTTTGACTTGGAACAAATTTTGTTAGATCCGTAGGATTATGTACATTTTGGCTGTGGAGTAAAAATGACTACTCCCAGTAGCAGATTTAGCTGGAAAAATTCATTTTGTAAACACTGCTAAACAGGACAGGCTAAAGTTGTAAAAATCATAGGAAAATCACCTTAGCTCTGAAAAATGTGAAACAAGACTCTGTAGAAACTGTGAAAAATGTACCCTACAATAAAATTAGGAAATCATATACCTTCTGTGGCAGAAAAACCACCTATGGATTTATTTAGTAAAAGAGTTACTTAAGAACACCCTAACTTACAAAAATCATAGTGGGCCCAATAAAATTCCTAAAAATGTAAACTAAATTTTGTTAGTACCATTCTTCTGTGTTCTATCAACCAAAAATAAAATACCTACCAGAGAGCCCATAGCTTGATCCTGAACAAATTAAAATATACGACGCTATATCCTTACACTACAAAATGGACTATAACTAAGCCTCTCACTTTAAAAGGGAAAAGTCTAAATAAAAACCTCACTTAATATGCCAATCTGTAACTAAAACATTTGCATCTCATATGCATTCATCTTAGTACGTTAAGGTTCTCACGAATGCTTAAGGTCTAAGTCATTGTACATTTACATTAGACGAGCCGTCGGCACCGTTCAGAGATCCCGCGTACTTGTACAATCTGGAAGAAGAAGAACCAGGCAAGTCCTCACGTCCCCCCTTTGATAACATTGATGCTAGTTTTATGGAGGTTATTTAAAACGGTTAGGAACTTGGATGATGTTTGATATATAAAACTAAAATCTTGATACAAGTGTGATAGATACTACACCAATGTTGCATACCCCTATAAACTCCACATACCATCTTAGCCAATTCCAAACCTTAGAAATAATCAGAAGCTAAAATATAGTGAACCAATCTGAAGTCTCATGACTTAATTATTTCCCATGCTTAGTTTGCTAGTAGTATACATGTTCCCATGATTATTGGGCTATGTACCGATGTTTTATTTGCAAAGCTTCTATTTCCAAAGGTTATGTTATGACAAGTATGTCTTATGTTAAAAACAAAACATGGTACAACTTGGTTTTCAAGTTTGCGCTACAAGTGGTATACATATAGTGTTTAGTTGTATACCGATAGGGGAGTGTGTGCCCAGACTACCCTAAGGACTTCACTCCACGATTATTCATCTTGAATACTGTACAACCACATGTGCTAGGATGGGATAGCCCTAGCTTAGTATACTATTTGTGATTCAGCCTCACATTTTGGTAGGCCGAAGTGTATGAGTTCGTATAACTCGGAGGAGCTTCCTAATGCCCTGGCGTGGCAGTTAGGTGACTAAGCCTATCCAATACAACGATAATGTGCCACGTGGGTGGGTTCCCGTCGTGTCCGCCCCCACGGCGTTAAGATTAAGGCGTGGGCCTGCCACTTAACGGTCCTATACCATATTGCCAAGATAGTATAGGATGGAGAAAACACATATCGTGCTGGTGTAAGGCTAAATCATAGATAGTTGAAAGACTTTGTTGTGTATAATAAATCAGATACTTATGTATAGCGTGCCATGCTTTGCATGACTATTATGTCACATCATATGGGTAAAGTGTACACACTCTGTAGAGTTTAAGACTAACCGATTAGTCGTGCTCACGGTTGCGAGCGACGTGTGAATGTGTCGTGGGTATAGTTTTCATCTGTTTGTTAATATTTGTACGACTCTTTACCAAAAGTATTCAAAATTTCTTGCTCTCTGATTTATTTCTTTGCTGCCCCGACAAGGCAAAGGATGGATAGTTTATGAACAATATACTCCTTTGCTGCCCTGTAATGCAAAGTGAGAAATACTTATGAGCAATAGTATGTATTAATGCCCAATTTAGAGAACTACTTGCTCGCTGAAATTAAATGTTCAAACTTGGGTATTTACAATGGGGCTTTGCTAAAACATAGATAGCTTTGTGCTAAAATGAAACCCCTCATGAGCTTTTCCTTTATTATGCCATTCATGTAGTTCTAGGCTTGATTGGGTGCTTGCCAGTACAATATCTTGTACTGATTCTTGCTATGTGTGTCCATACTTGTTTGTGAATAGATATGATTGTAGGGGAAATTCATCTCGAAGAGGAAGAATTTGTCGAGGAAGTACCATTCCACCCGGACGGTTCATACTAGGGAACTCCCTAGTCGGTTGAATAAAGATCCTCGGGAATGTTGTTCGCTTCCGTTCGCTATGACTATCTATATAACTATTTGGTCTGACGCCCATATGTATCTCTAATACCTATTATGTTGTAAAAGCTTATGACTCATAATGGGTCATTGAACCAGTTATCGATACCATATGCTTGGATGAAAGTGGTTAGCCTGTTCCTCCCGTTAGGAACATATTAACCATGAGTATGAATTAAATATAATTGAGACAACGTAGATCTTTAGCCATTTGATGTCAAGTCTCCTGATTGTGTAACACATCTGGTCGCCGCCATCAAGTGGTTTGACGCACACAATCCAGGCTGAACTTGACTGGCAAGCTAAAGGCCCAACGATGTCTCGGTTATCTCTCTCTCTCGGAGCGTTGGATGTCTTGCTATACTTTAGAGAAGAATGGATGAGTTCCATTCGGCTCTTAAATATAACAAGAGGTCGGAAGCCGTCTTGACACCAGAGCCTGCGCCCGAACGAGCCGAAGTTTTCGAAGACGAGTAGGTTTGTTCCTACACTCTGGAAGATGTGTGGAGTGGATGGTGACACGCTGCAAGCGTCAAGACTATGCTTAGACCTTTTTTTTTTCCTTTTCCACTACTCTTTTGTGATTTTTTTGTATTGTTTCGAAGACGTGAAACTGTAATATTGACAATTGTTGTATGTGTACCTTGGCTGGTCCTGGACAGGGATTTTTAATACACATATAGCTTCGGAAATTCTGGGTTGAATTTCTGGGCGTGACAGGGATGATGGTGGATGTCGACTTCGGTAGTAGAAGTTTTGCATATGGTGGTGAATGGGATATATTCTTGCTCAACCTCTAGTGTAGAGGGAGAGCAATTTATACTGTGGGTATGCACAAGACTTTAATCATGAGAGCATTAGAAGAAATCTAACAAGGGTCTAACCATTTGACCAAACTCAAAATGACTACAAGCAGCATATGTATACGTTTTATCATGGAGATCAACATATGGCTCTGGTAGGAATAAAACATCAATGAGGAGTATGTAAAGTTATAGTATTTTCTTTTTATAAAATTTCCAAGGATTTAATAGAAGAGAGAAAGGATCATATCATCAGAAAATATCTCATTCATAATTACTTAGATGGCATGTGTTCCTAATGATATATGTTCACAAGCACAAGGTAACATGCGAGGAATAAAGAGTATTGATGATATTCATATACTCTAGTTTGAATTATCTAGGCTCATGTTAAAAGTTGAGTTTAGTTTTTCTAGAATTCCATGATGACAAATTATCAAACTCAAAATCTAAGGGGATGAGAGGATAAACATGCAAACCAGTGTGCAGCGAGTGTACAGGCCAGCAACCGATGTGCAATGGATGTTTTTTCTCGTCTCATGAATGTGTAGGCATCATGGTGAAGCTCAGGCCTTGGTGATCTTGATATGTGAGTGTACAATGTGAACACAAGATCACCCCCACACTTGTTCTTGTACCAGTGGTGCTTCAAAGACACGAAAGCAAAAGTGAAAGCAAATAGACTCAACCAGAAAAAAATCAACGAGTAATTTATTTTATTCAATCCTTATTAATTTGAATGGAAGATAACTTACCTTAAACTTGAATGGAAGATGTGTGCATGGAGGATGGAAGCTCAAGAATCACGATAATTGGGCTTGGGCTGGATTGGGTCCAGCCCTGAAGTCTTCGGGAAAATTTTAGGAAAGACGTGAATATCGACCAAATTTACCATGTCCAACTCCTGATCTCTAGTTTCGACTGGTTCAAGGAAAATTTTTAAACAATGGTCATTTACCTTGAAGATGTTACCTTCGTCATTTTTGAGTGTGATTGCTCCGTGTGATGACATGTTGAATGGACCTTCCCATTTGCTTCAGACTTTTTCGTGACCAAATAGCTTGACTCTTGAGTTGAACAATAATACCTTATCCCCAGGCTTGAACTCCTTTGGCTTGATCCACTTATCATGCCATCGTTTTGTTCTCTCCTTTTAAATCATACCATTGTGGTAGGCCTTCTCCCTCCATTCTTCTAGTTCAATGAACTGCATCTTCCTATGGCCCTTGGCTTGATTGAAGTCCATGTTCCATTTTTAGATAGCCCAGTATGCCCTATGCTCCAACTCGACGGGTAGATGGCATGTTTTTGCACAAAGGAGTTGGTAGGGTGACATCTCGAGTGGCGTGCTATATGCAGTTCGGTATGCCCAAAGTGCATCGTGTAGTTTCCATTTCCATGACTTCCCCATCTCTTGTACGGTCTTCTGTAGAATATTCTTAATTTGTTTGTTTGAAGTTTCAGCCTGACCACTTGTTTTGGGCTGTTATGGAGTGGCTATATTATGCTAGGCTCCAAGCTCCTTCAAGAAGTTTCAGAAGGTCTTATCAATGAAATGAGACCATCCATTACTTAACACCATCTTGGCGTTCCGAACCGAGGAAAGATGATTTCGTGGAACATCTTTCAAGCATCCATGGCGTCAGTAGCTTTGTATGGCATAGCTTCTACCCACTTGAACATATAGTCAACGGCCACCAGGATGTACTCGCAATCATAAGACTGGAAAGGTCCCATTAAATCAATGCCCCACACATCGAAGAGTTTCGCTTCAAGATTGTATGTCAGGGGCATTGCATTGCGAGCACTTATTCCTCCATGTTTCAGGCATTTCCAGCACCTCCGAATAAATTCTTTGGTGTCCTCATACATTGTCAGCTAGAAAAATCCACTTTGTCGTATTTTGTCCTACGTTTGGAATGCACCTTAGTGCCCTCCGTATGGGGCTGCATGGCATCGTTCAAATATCTTGGTAGCTTCAGCTGTCGGGATGCATCTCCTTAATAATCCGTCAGCACAGACCCTGTAAAGGTATGGTTCCTCCCAAAGATGGTGGCGACGGATGAAGGCTTGTTTCCAAACTTCACGACGTAGGATCCTAATCTTGATAACTACCTGAAGCTCAGCTGGTAACTTGCTGCAGGCAGCGATAACTAGTGCAACCTGATGACACGCACAAGGAGACAACCACCGTCTCTATACGGCAGCCTGAAGCAAGGATTCGCCCAATCTCACTCTCAGGAAACCAACCTACGCAACCTGGAATCGATGGACCAGTAGCACGGATTGGGAGCTGATGACGTGGCCGCTTCTGTAATTTCCACGAAGGAAAACACAAGAGCAAGGGCTAGAGATCTCTCTCTGGATTTGTTAGCACACAACTGAACAAAAGGTTCTGTATTTGGATTATCAAAAAGTTGTCTTTCCTTTAGGAGCAAGGTGATATTTATACTCGGAACAACCCTCCTAGATGGGTGCAAAACCGAAATGAAAATGAAGAGGCAGAGTATGTAAAAATTCTTCCACAAAAACAACTCCCGAAGTGGTCTCGGGAGGTTGTTGGTCTTCTGCGTAGTCTTCACTAATTTGGCCATAACTCTATCTTGGGAACTCCAAATGACGATCTGTTTGCTGGGTGTAAAAGTAGACTCAATAAGATTTCCATCCATGTGTAGCATGCACCACGAATTATTGTAGAATGGTGCAGTTTTGCATGAAAACTTGAACATCAGATAGACTATTGGCCTTTTGCATAGTCTTCACTAATTTGGCCATAACTCCATCTTGGAAACTCCAAATGATGATCCGTTTCTTCTGATGGAATGATAACTTGATAAGATTTCAAAAATGTGCTCATTCACCTTCATAGCCTTTATGCATCGAAAGTTATGATTGTTTCTTTCCGACTGTTCTACTGGACTGGCCGGGCTCAAGTGTAGTTCCTCTTTGTAGTCTTCGTCTTGTGTATCCTTCCCATCCTCCATGGTGAACCTGAGGAATAGCAATGTACATAAATTAGGCAGTATATAATTCTTATTAAAAATTAAATGGACTTCACAAAGTAGCGCGTTCACCTCTTGTTGTAGTTTCTTCGTTCGACTACGTGTAATCGACCCTTGATTTGTATCTTTTATGTTGGTTTGTGGGTTGTTGATGCTTGAGGGAGCTTGCATGGTTAGGATGTCCTCATCAGCGACTCTCATAAATAAGTTTCTTCTTGTTTCCTCCTGGCGGGACATGCCCTGCAACAATGAAGTTCACGATGTCAGCATACCAAGGGTTGGAGTCTGTCACCTTTAGTAGTGTCATCTCATAGGAAATCGTTGATTGGTAGTTGCTGCATGTTAGTGTAATGCATATGAGACAAGTGGTCTCCTACAGAATTTTCTACTCTCTTCTTATCTTTTATTTCATTGTCAAACTGTTGGAGTAGAAGAATCCATCTAATAAGCCTAGGTTTAGCATCTTTCTTAGTGAGCAGATATTTCAAAGCAGCATGATCAGTATAAATTATTACCTTGCTCCTACTAAGTAAGATCTAAACTTATTCATAGCAAAAACAACAGCTAGGAGCTCTTTTTCAGTGGTAGCATAGTTAAGTTGAGCTCATGCTAGAGTTTTGCTAGCATAGGCTATGGCATTATGTTTCTTATCCTTGGTTTGACCAAGGACTACTCCTACTGATAAGCACTAGGGTGTCTCGATCTTTCGATGGAGACGATAACTTCGATTTAATGGAGCGATGTTCACGGCCTGACTATGATACTCCACAGAGTAATTACGCCTTAGCAACCGATACACCAACTTCACCGGTTGACGCGATCTTGTGGAGCATGATCAACCAAACCATTAGGGTTATTCCTGCAAGCAACCAAAGAACTAGCAAGAACAAGATGAACATCAACTCAGATTGCAAATATTAGTTTCAGATCTGAATGCACATGAAAAGGTGGGGTTCCGAATCACACAGAACGGATGGGCTAGTCGACACACGCATCTATTAGGAAGTTGCAATAGCTAAACTTGAATAAACAAAACCCAAAATACTCTAGGCAGCTATGGGGATATTTATACAGGTGGGAGGATGAGTTGGGACGTATTCCAACCCTAGGACGCGTCCGTAATGGCCCTGACTTGATACAAGGCCCATAGGCCCAATTTGGTGAGGCAACACCTCAGACAAAGAAAGATAGATGTAGTAATTTGATGATTGCAGACAATTCTGGATAGATATGGAAGTGAGGCTGAATCCGTTGGAAAGTAGACTTCATAAGCTTGTCATCAAGTACTTTAACGTCCAAATTGGAGTCCGTATGAACCCATGACAACTGTTACAAGTCAGCACTGTCCTGCAGTCCGATTCCAGCCCCAAAACATGTTGGATTAGGTCTCTTTCTTTCCTTGGGCCAAAAGTAACGTGGTGCCTTAGTGGAGGACATTGGGAATACTTGTATTTGGCCCCCAATCAACTTCCTTTGTCCTCCATGCCTTCCTTGTTTGTTTAATGCTCTTTTTTGATCCACGTATCTATTTCTGAAAATGTAAATGAACATGCATGATGGTGCATCAACGATTCATCAAAAACATCAAATACAATCTTGATGAAAAAATTGTTCGCGTTTAAATCAAAAGTCCCCCACATGGCTGTATCCGAGTAGGTGATGTCCTTATTATTCTCCCCTTCTTGGCTGCAAGTCATCCCCGACTTGCTCCAATGGCATTCAGAGGTGATTGGCTTGATGTTAGAACACGAAGCGATGGCTATGTTGCATGGCCAAAACCAACAATGCTCCCCTTCTTTGGGCTTACACTGTTGCATATGGGAAAAACTAGGAAAACTTTTCATGACATTGTTAGTGTTAGTGTAGCCCCCTGTTTGATCATAGTATTGTTGCCACAAAGGATATTTCAGAGTAGAACAAATATAAACTTTATGCACCATACATATTCTTCTATCATAATCGCCAAAGATATAAAAATAACATTAGTTAGATATGACAAATAAGCCTTAGCAAATAATGTATTGTTCAAATTATCGAGCTCACAAAAATCATCAAACTGAACATAACCCAAACAATATAAAGAAGACAGCAATTCACGCTCCTCAACTTCATTACAAACATGAACAACATGCTTAAAATTAATGTCTAAAGAATTAACAACAGGTATAGAATGTTTATTTACTAGTTGTGATATGGATATAAGTAAAGGATCATCACACAACTCTTCTTTATCACAAGGAACAACAAACAAATCAACTTGTGACAAAGGCAAATGAGATATAGGTTCCACTAATTGTTGCTCTATGTTAGCATGAAATGTGGACATATGTAGCTAACCTTGTGAATACTCACCCTGACTCGTGTTAGCACCTATACCATGCAAACTCTCTTTAGATATTTTTGGTGCTTCATGCTTCTAACCTTTCTTATCTAGAACATTGTTCTCCTGCTCTTGGTGAATATTTTGAACTTCTTGCAAAGCGTTAGTAACAGGAGACACAGAAGATTGCTCCTCACAATTTTGCAGGTCATCATTACATGGGAAAATATGAGGTACAAGCACAACTTGTTGCTTCTTCATGTACTCTATTTTATATTCAGCATTGCAAGCAAGTATGTCAATTATTTCTTTGTTAAGCCCACGTAAAAACCTCAATTGTGTAGCTTCTTCACATTCATCGAAACCACAATGTAATAAACAAACATGCATATCATGATAATACGAAGTAACGGTCCTGGTTTCTTGTTTTAAACATTGTAGTTTGTTGAATAAAATATAAGCATAATACATGGGAACATAAGCATCCAAGATTGAGGTATTTTGTTATGCCTACAAAGATGTTTCCATTCATAGAAGTATTTTTAATTAAAACATTAGAGGCACACATAACCTTTTATTTTTTCAGACAAATTGTGTTTTTTAAATTCTCTGTCAACCGCTAGCTCCCGCTTAATATAAGCATGAGGATTATAAATTCTTTCAAAATAAGGTAGTGCAGATTTGATCTTAGCAACAACAACGTCACTTACCTCAGATGCATCATGTTGATCACTCCTCATGTCTCAATGAAGATGTTGATGTTGCGCATGACCGTCTCGTATCCCCTTGCATAATCCTGCCATGGTTACTACGAAACAAATAAAGGAACAAAATCCCTATGCTATTACGGTGTAGCTACTGCAAGGCACTTGCTCACAACCTGCTCACACAAGCTCTTACCAGTTCTTACCTTACCTTATAGAAGGTGACGGCAACCAGCAAGTCAGCAACCTTGAGAGAGGTGTATCGGTGTAGCAGCAGCAAAAACAACCTATGAAGTTATAGCCGGGAAGGTCGAGCTGTAGGTGGGCTGCTAGTGTTCAAAGGAAAACTAGAAACCATGTTAGTCAAAGCAAGTTGAATAATCGTTCAACCGCGGTATTATGCTAGTCCTAGCCTAGATCGTGCTAGAGACGCGAGCCTACACACAAGGAAAATCACACACACACACACCACCAAGAACACAAACGAACAACAAAAAAATATCACCCTTTTTTTCTTTTTTTAGGGGATCCTCGTAATCTGTAACTATGACCCAAAGATTACTATTAAGCAATTTTCCAGCCTCTCTCTCTCTCTAAAGTAAGGCCGAGCCAACAATGTGTATATGCTCAACAAGGAAAGATAAGTACATGCCACAAATTGCTGCCTTCCAAGAACACGCCCTGCTGCATTTTGAGGTAAGTCAAAGAGGTCCAACTTGTATATGACGATGGTAAAATCAAGTCGGATTAGGACTCCAATATGCACTCTATTTCGGCCAACAAAGACCAAGTCAAAATAAATCTTCAATGATCAACTTGGCGCTCTGGTACCACCTGATAAGCACTAAGGTGTCTCAATCTTTCGGTGGAGACGATAACTTCGATTTAATGGAGTGACGTTCACGGCCCGACAAGGATACTTCACAGAGCAATTGTGCCTTAGCGACGATACACCAACTCCACCGGTTGTCGCAATCTTGCAGAGCATGATAAACCAAACTACTAGGGTTATACCTGCAAGCAATCAAAGAACTAGTAAGAGCAAGATGAACAACAACTCAAATTGCAAATATTAGTTTCAGATCTGAATGCACATGAAAAGGTGGAGTTCCAAATCAAATAGAACAGATGGTCTAGCCGACACACGTGTCTATCAGGAAGTAGCAATAGATAAACTTACATAAACAAAACCCAAATTATTCTAGGTGGCTATGGGGGTATTTATATTGGTGGAAGGACGCCTTGGGGACGTATTCCAACCCTAGGACACGTTCATAATGGACCCGACATGATACAAGGCGCATCGCCCCGATTTGACGGTGCAACACCTCGGGCAGAAAAAGATAGTTGTACTAATTTGAGGATTGCGGACAATTCTGGATAGCCATGGAAGTGAGGCCTAATCCGTTGGAAAGTCGACTTCCTAATCTTTTCATGAAATACCTGAACGTCCAAATCAGAGTCCGTGTGAAGCCGTGGCAACCGTTACAAGTCAGCACTGTCCTGCAGTCCGATTCTAGCCCCAGAACATGTTGGATTAAATCTCTTTCTTTCCTTTAGCCAAAAGTGACGTGGTGCCCTGGTGGAGGACGTTGGGAATACTTTGATTTGGCCTCCAATCAACTTCCTTTGTCCTCCATGCCTTCCATGTGTATTTAACGTTTTTTGATCCACGTATGTATTTCTGAAAATCTAAATGAACATACAACATGGTGCAACAACAATTTGTTCACCTTTGAAAAAAAAGTACCCCACGTGGTTGTATCCGAGTTTGTGATGTCCTCATCATCTACTGCATGGTGTTGGCATAACTTAAATACTAAAATCCGACTGTCAATCTCTGCACAAAGTGGATAAAATATGAACATCAACATAGCGGTAGGGTTATTTACTAATCCGTTCCACAAGTGTTGGTGAATATTTGTATGCAGGCGATTAATACACTGAAATGGAGCAAAAGCATACTCCGACCAATCGACTTGTGGGCCTCCCAATCCATGGGATGCTGACGTGGTGAGCGTCTATTGGTCGGAGTTGTATTTCTTCACCACGTAAGTGTGCTTTCACTTCATTTCAGTATATTAATCACCTGCAAACAAATATTCCCCAACACTTGTGGAATGGATTAGTAAATAACCTTACCCTCATGTCGATGTTCATCTTTTATCCGTTTTATGCAAGGATTGATGGTCAGATTTTAGTATTTAAGGACCATCAACAGCCATGCAGAGCTGTTGACGCCAAGCTTGCCTGGAAGATGTTCCACGAAATCAGCTTTCCTTGGTTCAGAACACCAAGGATGGTGATAAAGTGATGGAGGGTCTCATTTCAACGATAAGACCTTCTGGAACTTCCTAAAGGAGCTTGGAGCCCAACACAATATATCCCCTCCATACCACCCCCAAACAAGCGATCAAGCTGAGACTTCAAACAAACATATTAAGAATATTCTATAGAAGATAGTTCAAGAAATGGGGAAGTCATGGAAAACGGAAACTACCCGATGCACTTTGGGCATACCGAACTGCATAGAAGACGTCACTCGACATGTCACCCTACCAACTCATTTATGGAAAAACATGCCATCTACCCATCAAGTTGGAGCATAGGGCATACTAGGCTATCTAGAAATGGAACAAGGACTTCAATCAAGCCGGGGCCCATAGGATGATGCAGCTCTCCAAGCTAAAAGAATGGAGGGACAAGGCTTACCACAATGCCATGATCTACAAATAAAGAACAAAAAGATGGCATGATAAGCGGATCAAGCCAAAAGAGTTCAAACCCGGGGATAAGGTCTTATAGTTCAACTCAAGAGTCAAGCTATTCGGTCATGGAAAACTCCGAAGCAAATGGGAATGTCCATTCACCGTCATCAACATGTCATTACACAGGGAAATCACACTCCCAAATAACGAAGGTAACATTTTCAAGGTAAATGGCCTTCACTTAAAAGTTTTTCTTGAACTCAATAAAGATCTATAGAAGGAGGTAGATGCCTTACTTTAGTTCTTATTTTATTTTTAATTAAGTAGTCCAGTAAATACATATCCCCTTTATCTTTTCTTTTTCTCACAACAAGTTGGAAGTGAACGTGGCCCACAGGGTTCGGTCGAACCACCCTTGGCACTGCCACACTAGAACCTTCGCTCTCAAGGTTCTATCCACTTCACTCTACTCATTTTGGCCTGGTCCGAATAAATTTGGGTTGGTTAGGAGGGATTTTCAATTTTTAAACTTCTCAACTCAACCTTTTCTCCTCCACTCTTCCCATTCCACCATTTCCACCTGAGCACACACCTCAGCACGCACCCATCACCATGGCCGGCAAGGGGCTGATTCCTTTCACACCCTCAAGTTCCACCTTCAACCTCGACCAAGAGCCGACCCCGACAAACCGACTCATCGATACAGGCGATTACATGCTAGAGGAGGTGTGAATCATTGACATTGAGCCCCTAGCCATCTTGCTGCTCAACTACCGCGACGGGAAGCCGAACAGACCCGGCCAGGTTCGGCTGAACCAGGCTGAAGGAATACGCGTAGGCTACGATAGCATAAATTCAAAATTTTCTACCACACACTCCAGGATAGCACACGAGTAAGGGACTATAGATTGTTACCAATTGACGCGCAGGGCAGCGAAAGACTACGTTGGAGAAGTCGGTCTAATGTACATGCGTCGGGGAGTTTGCGGAAGTAGCCGATCACCATGATCCAATCGATCGACCGCCGACTCGCCTCACCGATCTACACCGCAATGTACCAGTGTCTCTACTGGTATCCACATGTCCAAGGGTGGAACACCGATCATTTGTGTGCTAGCACTCGGTGCGCGGCTTGGGTTTAGCTCGGAGTGGAGGCTAGGGTTTGCTCGTGGTAGATCTCAACTCGCGTCTAACGTGAATTGCTTGTCTGCCATATCCACCCCTTGCCCCTCTATTTATAGAGTTAGCCGGCTGGGCATAGAGGTCCCATCGGGAATTATCTCCAATCGGATCCTTATCTGAACTGAGACCTATTCCAACCCGTTAAGTGTGGACCCTGTAGGATAATGTATACTTGGTTACGATCTGAGAACACTTCTCAGCCGACTTGTCAAAAGTGGCCCCTAGCAGAGCGTATTGACACCAAAGTATACATAAAGATCATATCGGCTGAACCTGTAATGTGTGCACAAATCCCTTTGCCTCGTGATATCAATTAAGCTATAGGCAAGACGCGTGCCATCCTATCAATAGCTTAATCATTCACTCGATCTCGTACTGGATTATATATTTGTTGATTGACTCCTCAATCAACTCGGCATGAACATGCACTTCCATAATCCATTACATTGAGGGGCCGAGAAATATCTCTCCCATAGGAGGGGCAAATTCTATCTTGATCATTCATATCCCACTACATGTTTCATAGCAAACCCGAAGACTACTTTTATAACTACCCAGTTATGGTGTAGCATTTAGTAGTCCCTAAGTAAGCCATTACACATGTTGGAATCCATGATGATCTCAAATCTAGGGACTTTGCACCAACACTACTTGAGACCAACTAATGACACATTAAATCTCTGTAGTGTATCAAGGTAGCTCTATCCAACAACATGTTCTCTAACATCTGTTCACGTTATTGATTTGGTGTCTCCATACCATGATGCATGATCATCAATCAATACATGTGTTGAGCTTAGAATCATATTCGTTTGTCACATCCTGATAAAACTTGTATTTGAAAGATCAAGTAGAAAGTATGGTGTAAATTTTGAACCCAAAATTTCCATTTGAATGACGAACGAATACCCAATTTTCATGTACGATAGAGTGCATATGCATATTGAGGGCATAATTTTTCCTTGGATTTTAAAATAAAAGGAACCCAAGAAAAATTAAGAAAAATACCCAAAAGTTATGAAAGGGACCTCAGAAAATTAACCACAAAGGTTTTGAACACAATACCAGTGTTAAAGATAGAAATTAACTCAAACTAGACTTGAACCCATGAAAATATTATAAGTACCTAGACTGACTGACACAGAACCCTGGGACCAACTTTGAACTGTTGCCAAAACTAATCCAGCAAGCCCCATGCAGTATTGTATATTGAACCACAGTTTACAAGTTTGCCATAGGATACCACCCCTGAATCAGCTTGGAAGCAATTTTAAACGAAGCCTAAAGTTGTAAAGTCGTCACTGCGTCCAGACTTAGAAAAATTCAGCCTCTTCCATCTCTCCTTCCTTTGCACACTGACAAGTGGGCTATACTGACCCATGGGACCACATTGCAGAGTCACATCGTGTTCTTCCCTTGCTCCACTCGCTCAGATGTTGCACCACGCATGGGAGCATGCGTCACACGCGGGGAACGTGCTGCGCACGCGTCGCGCACTGCTAAGCCGAGCTCGTCCTCCCGTGCACCGCCAACGACCAAATATAAGCCCGACCAGCCGATCGCCGCAGAACCCTTTCCACTCCTGTCGTGTTCAACCAAGAAACCGACACCGAACAGCCCGAGAGTGCCCAGAAACCTCCAGTGAATCCTCTCCATCGGTGATTAAGATCCGATCGCATTTGTACACCGGTGAGCTATTCCTTTAGGCAATGCACGTTCCCAACTCCCTGATCTTTGCTCTCTCTGACGACCAAGTTTCACTCCAAATGATGCAGCCGGTGACCGGGAACGCCAGTAAGCCGAAGCCATGAACTGCGCGTTCTGCATGGACCACCGCCGAACCACCCGCACGTCGCCAGCCATCTACAGTGAGCCATTGCCCGAATGCTTTCGCCACCTTATTACTTGATACCTGACATTGGTTGACACTAAAGGAATCGCTCGGAAACGCACTGTGGAAAGAATCCATCCTTTCGTCCACAACTCTGGCCGTCGCCGTTGAACTCCTCTCTTTCTTCTCCCTTGTAAGCTATAGCTCGATTCCTTTCGTTTCAAGCATCCCTAGTACCCCATTGACAAGAACCAACGCTGCAATTTTGCATATGCAAGGACTGCCGCCGCCTTGGGACCTCGCACAGCGCCACCGTCACCTCGACCTCTCCAGCACCCCGCCTTTGCTCGGTAAGCTTCCTCAGTGCCCCTAGTAGCTATTTCCGATACATGCACAACATGGCAAGTGCTAGAAACACACATGCACGTCGGTCCCGAACCACTGCGTCGCCCGCTCCATCGCCGGCAACTATTCCTGCCACGGTAGAGCGTGAGATAACCAACGCTAGCTTCGCCATGACATCCACTACATGATATCTTTTGGTCGCGACCACTCACCGGCCGGCGTAAGCCGTCGGTGCCGACGAGAACTTCGTCGCGCGCCGCTGCTCTGTTTCCCCTCTCCATGAGCCACTGACAACCGGGGCCCACCTAAGAGGTGTGCCATTAGATTGTTTAACCCTGGCTGCTGCTGACATGTAGGCCCCACGCAGAATAAATGATTAATCTGAATAATGTATTTCCACACAGAAATATAGCCAGACTTTGGAAATCCATAGAAAATTGAAAATAGCATATTTTGACTTGGGACAAATTTTGTCAGGACCACAAGATTATGAACTTTAATGCTGTGGAGTAAAAATAACTACTACCAGTAGCATATTTAGCCAGAAAAATTCATTTTGTAAACACTGCTAAATAGGACAGGTTAAACTTGTAAAAATCATAGGAAAATCACCTTAGCTCTGAAAAATATGAAACAATACTCTGTAGAAACTGTGAAAGATGTACCCTAGGATAAAAATAGGAAAAGAAACCTTCTGTGGCAGAAAAACCACTTAAGATTTATCTAGCAAAAGAGTTATTTTAGAGCACCCAGATTTCCAAAAATCATAGTGGGCCCAATAAAATTCCTAAAAATGCAAACTAAATTTTGTTAGGACCATTCTTCTGTGTTCTATCAACTAAAAATAACACACCTACCAGAGAATCCAAAGTTTGGTCCTGAACAAATTAGAAAAATACGATACTATATCCTTACACTACAAAATGGACTATAAATAAGCCTCTCACTTTCGGAGGGAAAAGTCTTAATAAAAACCTCACGTATTATGCCAATCTAAAACTAGAACCGGTGCATCTCATATGCATTCATCTTAGTACGTTAAAGTTCTCATGAGCACTTAAAGTCTAAGATTTTGCACATTTACATTAGACAAGCCATTGGCATCCTTCGAGGAACCAGCATACTTGTATGATCCGGAAGAAGGAGAACTAGGCAAGTCCTCACCTCCCCCTTTGAGCACATTGATCCTAGTTTTATGGAGGTCATTTTAAATGGTTGGGAACTTTCATGATGTTTGATGTATAAAACTAAAATCTTGATACAAATGTGTTAGATACTACACCGATGTTGCATGCCCGTGAAAACTCCACTTACCACCTTAGCCAATTCCAAACCTTAGAAATAATCAAAAGCTAAAATATAGTGAACCAATTCAAAGTATCATGACTCAATTATCCCCATGCTTAGTTTGCTAGTAGTATACATTTTCCCATAATCATTGGGCTAAGTACCAATGTCTTATTTGCAAAGCTTCTATTTCCAAAGATTATATTATGACAAGCATGCTTTATGTTAAAAACAAAGCATGATACAACTTGGTTTTCAAGTTTGGGCCACAAGTGGTATACATGTGGTGTTTAGTTGTATACCGATAGGGGTTGTCGCACCCCGAGTTTTGCCCCTAAATCGTTTAAATAATTTACCCTGAACTAATCGGAATTTTTGGAATTAATCTGGAGTCAAAAATTAATTTTAAAATGCATTTAATAAATGGAAATGGAATGGTAGGATTTTTCTAAAATTCTACGTGTCAAAATACGCTAACAGGATTTTTATGGAAATTTTCAGAGCACTGGAGCTATTTTTAATCAATTAAATAAGAAATCCGCAATTTAATTAAGTCCCTAAATTTATTTTCCCCTTTTTCCTATTCCCTCCCCGTACGGCCCGCTTCTTTCATGCCCTTTCTCCCTTCCCGTGCGTCTCAACGGTCGCCGCCGCTTCAAAACGGACGCCGGATATCCCGCTCTCTCTCTCCGAGTCCGAAACCCACGGCGAACGATTCGTGGGCTTCCCATGCGCAATCCAATCTCTAACCTTACCTATAAAAACCCCCACAAGCTTAGCCACCCGATTCCTTTTTGCACCGTCGTTTCTCGTGCCCTAAATCGCCGCCGCCATCGTCATCTTCCTCATCTCCGGTGAGTTCGCCGCCGCCCCTCCCCTTCGGTTTCCCGTGTTGCCATGACCGGCGAGCGAGCTGGAGCCGCCACCACCGCGTCCTAACCCTAGCTGCCGCCTCACCCGCGTCGTTCGATCGGGCGGATCGGACGCATCCAAGCAGTCCGATCCCGCCCAAGTGCCACCGTCCAATCCGGTCGTCTCCGTGCCCCGGATAGCCGCCGCGTGTCAGCCATCCGCCCGGCCACCGCCACCATCCAAACCCTAACCCTAGCCGCCGTCCGCACCGTCCGATCTTTCGGATCGGGCAAATTTGGACTACTCGCCCGCACGCAAGCCGCCGCCGCCCGATCGCCACTGCCCCCTCGCTGATGCGTGCCACGTGTCCCCGCCGTCCCTTTGCCTCCCGCCGTGGACTCGGTCCACCATGGGCCAGAGCCAGGCCACACGGCTTGCGTCGGCCCAGACAGCGGCCCGGCGTCGGCGCTTGGCCGCGCCGCTCCATGCGACGTCGGCATGACGTCGGCCCTTGACCGCCCGCGCAATGCTTGCGTCATTCCGGGACTTAATTGCGCAATAATTAATTTAATCTTTTCTGTTTAGTTTAAAAATTACAATTAAACTTCTAAAATTCATATCTTTTTAATCTGAGCTCCATTTTAGTCCATTCAAATTTTATTAAATTCAGAAAAATGTCAAGAATCCATTAAAAATAATTTTCAATGCTGTTTCAGTAGACTTTTAGGGTGTTTTGTTGAGTGCTTTGTTTGTCATGTAGATTCCGAGCTTTCTGGCGAGTCCGTTTTCCTCGAAGTAGTCGCTGAGGTTCCTCAGTCTCTAGAGCAAGGCAAGTCATACTTTACATTGATCATGTTATACCTATTTTGTTTAAATATCTCATTTCTCTCAAATACTGCATATGTTTTAGAATGTCATTTCAATGGATTATTATACCTACTGTACTCAACCATAGGAATTGTGTACCTAATACCATTGATAACTTGGGTTCAATGTGACTAGATGTTAGTTTAGGGCTTGCTTAGCCATGCTTAGTTCAACTAGATCACTTAAGGGGATCACTTTAACCAATTATTACACTGGAGACTAATTCTCAGATGAGGTCAAGTTTGTGACTCTACTCTAATAAATTATGACAATGGTGGGTCGCGAGCACATGGTTGGTTTTTGGTTGGCGTGCTCATGACAATTAATGACCGGTTCTCGGGAAACCCTGAAAGAATTACCATGCATACCACAAGCCAGCATGGGTAATGGCTGGGTCTGTAGCATAGCTGTCTCTAGCCGACGTACCCTAGTGAGGGTGGGCGTGATGGAGTTGGGTCGACCCCGGTTTTAAGGGTTGATCGGCTTCTGGATTCACCGCGGCACGAGAGGCGGCTGCCCATTACCCCGATCGGAGTGGGGCGAAACCTTGGTGTGGTACGATTGGTTAGAGGGGGTTATGTGAAGGGTCTTGTCACAGTTCCTTTCCGGGGTATCGTGGTGGTACTCCAGCACACGGTAACGTGTCGTGAGATTGTGTCTTGTGGGTACAGTTGTACACCTCTGATCAGAGTAAAACTATTCGAATAGTCGTGCCCACGGTTACGGGCGATCGACCAGATTCACCTTGATTAGTCTCACTTATTCACATAAATGAACTATTGGAACTTGATTAGTACAGATGGATGAATGGGCCTGTTGCAACATGGTTTTAATGTTGGACAGTGTTTATTTAATATTGCTTAATTATTACTATTGTTTTACTGCATTCAACTATTATTATTATTTCTGTAGTGTTGTTTGTGCAAATTGAGCCTATTATCCCTTTCATTTATATTTATCCTGCATCATACCTTCTCTTTCATATGACTTGTTGAGTACGGTGAATGTACTCAGTCTTGCTCTTTTTCCCCCTTCAGTGCCAGAGGTTGAGGTCGAGGTCTCCGAGGAAGTGTAGGCTTGTTCGCCGTCAAGGGTTTGCTGTGGTGTTGGTGTTTCGCTTCACTCGAGTCAAGTTTAGCTTAAGTCAGTTTTTTTCCTTTCCGCTGCATTTGTGTAACTCTTTTATATTGTTTCTAAGAAGAGGTTTCTGTATTATCAATAACTTCGATTTGTGTACCTCGGGTGATGTCTGGACGATGATTTAATGCACAAATTAGCTACGAAAATTCTGGTGTGAATTTCTGGGCGTGACAAGTTGGTATCAGAGCCGGCCTTGACTCGTAGGATGAGCCAACCGGAAACCTTAAGAGCCCTTCAATCTTTTCATTTGCATGCGTTTAAAAAAGGGGGTGTTTTGAAAAGTGAAGTCGGTCTAGGGTTTTAGAATTTGTGAAAATGGGTCTTTGGTTGTTGGTTTTTTAGCATGCTTTGATTCCCGTTCCTTAGTTTCTATAGATGGCAGGTTCCCCAGTGACGCACTGTGGAAAAGGAATGGTGGGCTTTGTCGCAGAGCTGGCACGCATGGCCCTTGCAGTCGGGTATCCTGGAGCACCGGAGTATACTACTATTGCGCCTCACAGCGGCGAGTTGCCCTACCATGTCCGTTTGGAGGTTCACGGGTTTGTGGGAACGTGTCTTCCCAACATGGAGGTCACAGCTTCAGGAGGCACGTCGGACCACGCTTGTCAAGAAGCTGCTTACCTAATGTTGGCCAGGATGAGGGAGCTGCACGATGTTGACCTTCGCACCTCCGCTTATCGCTACCATCCCCGTCATGGCAGTTCCTCCGATGTTAGTGCTTTCAAGTCTACAGTAGATGAGAACGAGTCTACTTTCGGCCCCATGTGCACGGTGATCAGGGCCAGGACAAGATGCACTCAGACCTACACAAGGCAGCCAAGGAGCTGAACGACAGGAAGATGCTGAGGATTGTGAGACTGCAAAACGAAGTGGTTCGTCTCATGAAGGAAGTTGCTGAGTTGAAGGGACTCCCAGCACCTGGTGGTGTCCGGATCCGTACTACGCCTTAGAAGACCACCACTGCACCTGTCCGTATCCAGCTGGCGCCGCGGATTCCTCCACCGTCTCCTCCTGCGCCTCCTCCAGCTCCTCCCGCTCCACCACCTCCAGTTCCAGTGCCTGTCCCAGTTCTTCCTGCTGCAGGTTCTGCTCTCGCTTTCGCCTTGGCTTCGGCGTACCAAGGGAGAGGTGGCAGCAACGGTTGGATCTCCATCTCTAGTGACTCAAGCTCCGAGGATTCAACTGAAGACATGGATTCAGAAGAGACTCGGAGTTCTTCTGAGGAAAGAGGCAGGATTGGTTGGGCTACGGCCACCGATTCCAAAGAGTCGAAGTCTGAGTTGAAGCCAGAGGACTCCAGGAGTCGTTCTGAAGAATGGGGATCTTCGGAAGGAAGCAGTTTCGACTCCTTGCCTCGCGGATCATTCTAGTCGCCCTTCCTAGTTTTATCGTTTTGCTTAGTTTTTCTTCTTGGTAGTTGATGTGTGTTAGGCTGCTATGTGTGGGCTAGCTGGCAGTCGATATCGAGTGTGATATGGCTGACCAATCAAGGTTGTTTCGTGCTTTTCCTTGTTTTAATCAAGATCAGAACAATGCATTTGAATTCCAATAATAAAGTTTAGTTTCTAAGTCCGTCTGTTTTTCTTCTTTTCTCTCTTTGGTTCGGTCGTCTTCTCCAGATGGTGAACACCAGGACCAGCGGAGCAAACAACAACAATGGGCAGTCAGGTGCCAACAACAACGAGAATCATGATGTCAACGGCAATGCTCCTCCGCCGCCAACTGAGAGTCCCACCATTGCTCAAGTGCTTGCTTCATAGACGTAGATGATGGCTGCAATGATGCAGGAGATGCAACAACAGCACCAGTAGATGCAACAACAGATGTTGCAACAGATGCAGCAGCAGCAGCAATAGAATAATTAGTTTGCTCCTCCACCACCCCAGTCTAAGTTGCTAGAGTTTCTTCGTGTCCGATCGCCAACCTTGTCCAGCCCACTAATCATATGGAGGCCAATGATTGGCTTCTGCCATAGAGAAGAAGCTAGATCTACTGCAGTGCATGGACCAGGAGAAAGTCTCTTTTGCTACCCATCAGTTGCAAGGCCCTGCTTCTGCTTGGTGGGACAACTACTTGGTTACTCGCCCAGCTGGAGCAGCGGTTACATGGGAAAAGTTCTGTCGTAGTTTCAGGACAGCACATATTCCTGCGGAAGTAGTTGCGCAGAAGAAGCGTGAGTTTCGTTCTCTTGAACAGGGTAACATGTCAGTTACTGAGTACATGCATGAGTTCAACCGTCTTGCACATTGCGCCCTAGAAGATGTGCGCACCGATGCAGAAAGGCAAGAAAAGTTCTTGGCCGGTTTGGATGATGAACTCACGAACAAGCTGATCTCAGGAGAGTATGCTAACTTCAAGAAGTTGGTTGACAAGGCCATTCGAAAGGAAGACCAACGCAACAAGATGATCAAGAAAAGAAAGGCAGTCCAGTTTAGACCTCCTCAACAGCAGGGAAATCAGCAGAGGCCGCGTTTCATGTCTGGAAGTCAGGGTGGACCTACCACCATGATTGTTCGTCAGCATTGGCCTTATCACCCAGGGAATTTTCAAGCTGGCAGTAGTGGCAGTGGCAATGGACAACAACAACAGCGCACTTCAGCTCCGTGTCCTCCAACAGCGCCACCCCAGCAGCAGTCCGAGCCACCACCTCCAAGTAAGGACTTTGGAGGGAAGCCAGGAGTCTGCTTCTACTGTGGTGATCCTGGGCATTTTGCAGACAAGTGTCCAAAGCCAAGGCACGCTGGACCAAGGTTCATCCAAGCCCGTGTCAATCATGCGTCTGCAGAGGAAGCGCAGGTCGCTCCTGAAGTTATACTGGGTACGTTTCCTATGAGTCTCACTCCTGCTACAGTATTATTTGATTCTGGTGCTACGCATTCATTTATTTCAAAGCAGTTGTTGGGGCGCATGGGTTATCAGTAGTGGAACTTAAGATACCTATGCGGGTTCAAACCCCTGGAAACCATTTGGACATGGCTCAGTATTGTCCCTCAGTGGCAATAGAAATCCAAGGATCTAAATTTCTAGCCAACCTTATCCTTCTTCAATCCAAAGGCCTAGATGTCATTCTTGGGATGGATTGGTTGTCCAGACATAAGGGAGTAATTGACTGTGCTAGTTGCACAATTACTTTAATCAATGGGAAAGGAGAAGAGATTGTTTTTCTTTCTCCCATGCAAGCCAAGACCGTGGCAAGTTTGAATCATGTTTCTACCGGTGGATCGTCTGAAGTAGCAGCAAAGATCACTATGAAATTAGAAGATATCCCCATAGTCAGAGAATACCCTAAAGTTTTCCCCGAAGACTTAACTCAGATGCCACCAGAAAGAGAAATTGAATTCTGGATTGATTTTGTACCCGGAACTGCCCTAATTCACAAGAGGCCGTATAGAATGGGAGCCAACGAGTTGGCAGAAGTCAAGAAGCAAGTGGATGAACAGTTGCAGAAAGGGTATATCCGCCTGAGCACGTCGCCTTGGGGTGCACCGGTGATATTTGTGGAGAAGAAAGACAAGACCAAAAGAATGTGTGTCGATTATCGCACACTCAATGAGGTCACTATCAAGAACAAGTCTCCTCTACCACGGATTGACAATTTGTTTGATCAACTCAAGGGGGCAAAGGTGTTCTCCAACATACACCTGCGATCAGGCTATCACCAGTTGAGAATTCGGGAAGAGGACATTCCCAAGACCGCTTTTATCACCCGGTACAGTCTGTATGAGTGTACGGTCATGTCTTTTTGATTGACCAATGCACCGGCTTTCTTTATGAATCTGATGAACAAGGTGTTTATGGAATTCTTGGACAAATTTGTCATAGTGTTCATTGAGAACATTTTGATCTACTCTAAGACCGAGGAAGAACATGAGCATCATCTCTGGTTAGTGCTCGAGAAATTGAGGGATCATCAACTCTACGCCAAGTTTAGCAAGTGTGCTTTCTTGTTAAAGGAAGTGCAGTTCCTCGGCTACATTGTGAATGCTCAAGGAGTAGCAGTGGATCCGTCAAATGTTGAATCAGTTACCAAGTGGACTCCGCCAAAAACAGTCACGCAGATCCAGAGTTTCCTTGGACTTGCAGGTTATTACCGCCGCTTCATTGAGAATTTCTCCAAAATCGCCAAGCCGATGACTCAATTGTTGAAGAAAGATGAGAAATTTAAGTGGTCAGCGAAATGTAACAAGAGTTTTGAAGAGCTTAAGAGGAAGTTGGTGTCTGCACCAGTATTGGTACTGCTAGATCCAGCAAAAGATTTCCATGTTTATTGTGATGCATCCTGCCAAGGGTTGGGATGTGGATATGCAAGAAGGCAAAGTGGTCGCATATGCTTCTTGTCAATTGCATCCACATGAGAACAACTATCCTCATGATCTGGAATTAGCCGCAGTGGTTCATGCCCTAAAGATCTAGCGACACTACCTAATTGGTAACCATTGTGAAGTGTATACAGATCATCAAAGTCTCAAGTACATCTTCACCCGACCAGACTTGAACCTTCGTCAGCGAAGATGGTTGGAATTGATCAAAGATTACGATTTGGGGATACATTACCATCCTGGCAAAGCTAATTTGGTAGTATATGCTTTGAGCCGCAAGAGTTACTACAACACCATCAACGTCGAAAGAATGTGCAACCAGTTGCAGCAAGAATTTGAGCACCTAAATCTACAGGTTGTGGATTTTGGTTTTGTGGCTGCTCTAGAAGCCCAACCCACTCTCATTGATCAAATTCGGACTGCTCAGGCATCAGATCCTGAGATGGCTGAACTCAAGAACATGAGAGTCGGAAAAACTCGTGACTTTACAGAAGACGAGCATGGAACAATCTGGATGGGAAAGAGATTGTGTGTGCCAGAAGATAAGGATTTGAAAAGGCTGATCCTTATGGAAGCTCACCAAACTCAATATTCAATTCATCCAGGCAGTACAAAGATGTTTCAAGATCATAAGGAGAAATTTTGGTGGGTCAATATGAGGAAAGAAATAGCTGAGTTTGTCGCACTTTGTGATGTTTGTCAACGGGTTAAGGCAGAACATCAACGACCCGCAGGATTGTTGCAACCCCTCCAAATTTCAAAATAGAAATGGGAAGAAATTGGAATGGATTTTATCACGGGTTTACCCCGCACATCGTCAGGGTATGATTCAATTTGGGTCGTTGTGGACCAACTCATTAAGGTGGCCCAGTTCATACCAGTGCATACTACCTACTCGGGAAAGAAGCTAGCAGAGCTATACCTTGCTAGAATCATGAATTTACATGGAGTGCCTAAGAAGATCGTGTCTGACCGAGGAAGTCAGTTTACTTCCAAGTTCTGGAAGAAGTTGCAAGAAGACCTTGGTACCCGTTTGAATTTCAGTACGGCCTATCATCCGCAAACATATGGTCAAACTGAGAGAGTGACTCAAATTCTGGAAGACATGTTGAGAGCATGTGCGCTTGAATTTGGTAAAGCGTGGGACAAGAGTTTGCCCTATGCAAAATTCTCCTATAACAACAGTTATCAAGCGAGCATTCAAATGGCACCGTATGAGGCATTGTATGGACGAAAGTGCCGCACACCCCTTTTATGGGATCACACTGGTGAACGTCAGTTGTTTGGCACAGAAGTGATAAGCGAAGCAGAAGCAAAAGTCTGAACCATTCGGGAAAGGTTGAAAATTGCGCAGTCCCGACAGAAGAGCTACGTAGACAATCGTCGAAGAGATCTCACTTTTGAAGCAGGGGATTTTTTGTATCTTCATGTTACACCACTCCGGGGAGTACACCGTTTCCAAACCAAAGGCAAGTTGGCACCACGTTTTGTGGGACCATACAAAATTCGGGAACGTCGAGGAGAAGTAGCCTATCAGCTTGAGCTTCCATCCAACATGGCTGGTATTCACGACGTGTTTCATGTGTCTCAGCTAAAGAAGTGTTTAAAGGGTACCAGAAGAGCAAGGCGAGTCCAGACCAGATTGAAATTCAAAAGGACTTGACCTACGTGGAGAGACCAGCTCGTATTCTCGAGACCACTGAGAGAAGGACTCGGAACAAAGTTATCAGGTTTTGCAAAGTTCAGTGGACTCACCACTCAGAGGAAGAAGCTACTTGGGAAAGAGAAGATGAGCTAAAGGCCGCACACTCGTACCTCTTCACCAGTGCCTCCAAATCTTGGGGTCGAGATTCCGTTTAAGCGGGGGGAGGGGGGGTAGGTTTGTCGCACCCTAAGTTTTGCCCCTAAACCGTTAACTAATCGGAATTTCTGGAATTAATCTGGAGTCAACAATTAATTTTAAAATGCATTTAATAAATGAAAATGGTATGGTAGGATTTTTCTAACATTCTACGTGTCAAAATACGCTAATAGGATTTTTACGGGAATCCTACGTCCCAAAATTTATTTTCCCCTTTTTCCTATTCCCTCCTCGTACGGCCCGCTCCTTTCCTGCCCTTTCTCCCTAGTTGGGCCGGTGGCCCAACTGCTCCCCATCAGCCTCTCTTCCTCTTGGGCCACGCGGCCCATTCCTCCCCGAGCTGCCGTGCAAGTCCGGGCCGCCTCCTCCACGCCCCGGGCACCGATAGTGGGCCCCACCTGTCGGGCCTCCTCCCTCGCGCCGTGCCACAGCCCCGCATTCTCCGCGCCACCCCGTGCCACGTCGGCCCCATGCCAGGCCCGAGCGTGCGCCGCCGCACCCAACGCCGCCCTTCCCGCGCGTCTCAACGACCGCCGCCGCCCTGAAACAGCCGCCGGATATCCCGTTCTCTCTCTCCGAGTCCGAAACTAATGGCGAACGATTCGCGGGATTCCCGTGCGCAATCCAATCTCTAACCCTACCTATAAAAACCCCCACGAGCTCCGCCGCCCGATTCCTTTTTGCGTCGTCGTTTCTCGTGCCCTAAATCGCCGCCGCCATCGTTGTCTTCCCCGTCTTCGGTCAGTTCGCCGCCGCCCCTCCCCTTCGGTTTCCCGTGTTGCCGTTGTCCCGAGTCATTGTCCCTAGCCGTGGCGCTCTCCGCCATCGTCTCCCGTGCATCGCGCCGCCCGCCGTCGCCGTTTCCCGTGCCGTCGGAGTTCGGCCGGCCACCGCGCGGCCATGGCCGGTGAGCGAGCTTGAGCCACCGTCACCGCGTCCGAAACCTAGCCACCGCCTCACCCACGCCGTTCGATCGGGTAGATCGGACGCATCCAAGCCGTCTGATCCCACCCAAGCGCCACCGTTCGATCCAGTCGTCGCGATGACCCAGATGGCCGCTGCGTGTCAGCCGTCCGCCCTACCGCTGCCGCCATCCAAACCCTAACCCTAGCCGCCGTCCGCACCGTCCGATCTTTTGGATCGGGTGGATCTGGACCGCTCGCCTGGGCGCAAGCCGCCGCCGTCCGATTGCCGCCGCCCCCTCGCCGATGCGCGCCACGTGTCCCCGCCACCCCTTTGCCTCCCGCCGTGGACTCGGTGAAGGGTTACGTGGAGGCTACGATAGCTAACAACAAAAATTTTCTACTGCGCAAACCAGGAACACTTGTAAGTAAGGGTCGATAGATCGTTACCAATTGGAGTAGAGTGCAGCGGATTTGCCAGTCAGGAACTATTCGATCCGAAACAGTGCTGGCCGATGATAGCCAATTTGCCGACAGCCGATTCCCACAAGCTGACAGCCGATTCCTGGGAACAGCCGATTCACCAATCAGTCGATTCACCGAGTAGCCGATTCGCCGAGTCGTCCGATCGCACTCGCGTGCCTCGCTCCGATGCGCCCAACCACAGCCGATTCCACCACAGCCGATTCGTAGCCGACGAACAGCACCGTAACGTAGCAGCGCCTCTACCGGTATCGACACGTCCGGGGACAGAACGCCTAACACCCGTGTGCTAGCACAAGATGCAAGGCTAGGATTTTGGCTTGAAGGTGGGGAGGGTTTCCGTGGAGATTGATCTCGCTAACTTCTGTTGCGCAAAATCAGATTGATTCGGTTCAATTCAATCACGCAACTCTCCACCCCTCGCCCCTTTATATAGAGTTGGCCGACTGGGTTTAGTGGCCGATCGGGACTCTATTTTGAAAATCGGATCCTATCCGAATTCATAGAGTTGGCCACCCATACGTCGTAAGCCCATAGGACTCTATCTGATCGGATCCCTATCCGATCGAGCCGTATCTGAGTCCAACTCGAATGCTTGTTCTATCCCCTTAAGCGTACGACCCTGTAGGTTCAGGTATACTCGGTTTCGGACCGAGTCGAACTCAGTCGACTGTCGGCTCGAGTCCAACTTAGCCGATCGTCGGCTCGGATCCAACTCAGCCGATCTGTCAACAACGGCGCCTAGCAGCACATATTGACACCATAGTATACAAGAATATAATATCAACTCTGAACCTGTAATGTATACACAAATCCCTTTGCCTCACGATACCAATTAAGCTATAGGCAAGATGTGTGTGCCAACCCTTCAAAAGCTTAACCATTCACTCGAACCGTATTGGATTATCTGTCTGTTGATTGACTCCTCAAACAACTCGGCATGGCCATGCACTTTCATAATCCGTTACGTCGAGGGGCCCAGAGATATCTCTCGCAAAGGAGGGGTAAAATCCATCTTGATGACTCACATCCCACTCCATGTTTCATAGCAAACTTGAACACTACTTTTATAACTACTCAGTAACGGAATAGCGTTTGGTAGTCCCAAAGTAGGCTACTACACATGTTGGAATCCATGATGATCTCAGGTCTAAGAACTTTGTACCAACACTACCTGAGACCAACTAATGGCACATACTTATACCGTTACATACTTATTGATCAATATAAGTTGTCTATTTCATGGAACTAAATAACACTTTATTCATAAATACATAAACATACTTATTGATCAATATAAGTTGTCTATTTCATGGAACTGAATAACACTTTATTTATAAATACATAAACATTGACCATGATATCCAACATCTCCATGTTGCCTCTAGGGCATATCACTAACAGTCTCCCACTTGCACTAGAGTCAATCATGTAAGTATCTAATACCCATTGCTCTTGTGTGCGTCTCATGTTTCAGCTGAGGGAGAGGTTTTGTCAACGGATCGGCTATGTTGAGATCCATGTGCACTTTGCGTATCTTGACATCACCTCTGTCCACAATCTCGCGGATGTGATGATATCGCCGAAGTATGTGTTTGACTTCTGATGTGACCTCGGCTCCTTGGCTTGCGCAATGGCTCCACTATTATCACAATAGAGAGACATTGGACCAGTTGCACTGGTCATCACACCCAGCTTAGAAACAAATTTCTCTATCCAAACAGCCTCCTTTGCAACTTCTAAAGCAGCAATGTACTCAGCCTCCGTTGTAGAATCAGCAACAGTATCCTCCTTGGAACTCTTCCAGCTGTGCCTTTGTTCAGGCAGAACACGAACCCAGATTGCGATCTGTAATCATCATTGTCTGTTTGGAAGCTAGCATCGGTGTAACCACTTACAACGAGCTCTTATTCACCTCCATATACTAGAAACATATCCTTAGTTCTTCTCAAGTACTTAAGGATACTCTTTACTGCAGTCCAGTGACCTTCACCTGTATCTGACTGGTATCTGCTCGTAGCACTCAAAGTGTATGAGACATCTGGATGTGTACAAAGCATGGCATACATGATGGATCCAATTGCCAAAGCATATGGAACAATACCCATCTTATTCGGCTATGTATCTGAGGACACTGATTCTTGCTAAGATTAATGCCATGTGACATGGGCAAGAAACTTTTCTTGGAATCGTGCATGTTGAACCTTTTCAACACCTTGTCAATTTATGTACTTTGGCTTAATCCAATTAACCTCTTGGATCTATCTCTATAGATCTGAATGCCCAATATGTATGCTACCTCTCCTAAGTCTTTCGTGGAAAAACTATTTTTCAATGAAGACTTGACGAATTCTAGCATAGGGATATCATTTCCAATAAGTAATATGTCATCCACATATAAGGTTAGAAATACAATTGCGCTCCCACTGACCTTTTTTTAAACAAGGCCTCCTCTTCATTTTTGATGAAACCAAACCCTTTGATTACTTCATCAAAACGAATATTCAAACTCCGAGATGCTTGCTTTAACCCATAAATGGATTTCTGTAGCTTACATATCTTTCCAGGCGATTGTGGATCGACAAAACCCTTAGGTTGTATCATGTATACATCCTCGCTTAGGTTTCCATTTAGGAAAGCCGTTTTGACATCCATCTGCCATATCTCATAATCGAAATATGCAGCAATCGCTAGAATAATCCGAATAGACTTAAGCATTGCGACGGGCGAGAAGGTTTCATCATAATCAACACCTTGAATCTGTTTAAAACCTTTCGCCACCAATCGTGCCTAGATGTGAACATTTCCATCCATGTCGGCCTTTCTCTTAAAAACCCATTTGCACTCAATGGTTTTGACACCATCAGGTGGATCAACCAAGTTCCAAACTTGATTATCATACATGGATTCTATTTCGGATTTCATGGCTCCAAGCCACTTGTTGGAATCGGGTCCCACCATCGCTTCCTCATAGGTCTTAGGTTCATCGTTGTCCAACAACAATATATCACGTTGTTCCACACCTGTGTACCTGTCAGGTGCACGACGTGATCTTTTAGACCTCCATGGGGCTGGTGTATCTACATCCGGTGGCGCAACATCTTGTTCCTCCTGTTGTGGTTCCGTGGTACCTGAAACATTTTCTGATGTTTCTTGAACTTCTTCAAGATGCACCCTGCTCCCACTAACCCTTCTTGAAAGAAACTCTTTCTCCAAGAAGACACCGTGTTGGGCGACAAACACTTTGCCTTGTTCCCGATTATAAAAGTAATATCCCTTAGTTTCCTTAGGATATCCCACAACGAAGCACTTGTCAGATTTGTGTGTGAGCTTGTCTGACTGTAAACGTTTTACATAAGCCTCACATCCCCAAATTTTGAGGAAAGACAAACTAAGGGGTCGCCTTGTCCATATCTTATATGGTGTCTTTTCAACTGACTTAGATGTAACTCTATTTAGTGTGAACACAACTGTTTCAAGAGCATGTCCCCAGAAGGATAACGGAAGATCACTTTGGCTCATCATGGACCGCACCATGTTCAACAAGGTGCGATTTCTCCATTTGGACACCCCATTCCATTGTGGAGTTCCTGGCAGAGTCAACTATGGAACAATTCCACAATCTTTCAGATGATTACCAAACTCTTGGCTCAAGTATTCCCCTCCATGATCGGATCGTAGAAACTTGATTGTTTTCCCTAAATGATTATGTACTTCATTCTGGAATTCTTTGAACATGCCAAAGGATTCGGACTTATGCCTCATCAAGTAGATATAACCATATCTACTAAACTCATCAGTAAAGGTAATGAAGTACTGATAACCACCTCTGGCCGTTGAGCTCATTGGTCCACATACATCAGTATGTATGAGTGCCAACAAGTCATTTGCTCTCTCACTGTGTCCCGTGAAAGGTGCCTTTGTCATCTTACCAAGTAAACAAGATTCACATGTCTCAAATGATTCAAAATCAAAAGA
Source organism: Oryza australiensis (assembly GCA_019925245.2). NCBI lineage: Eukaryota > Viridiplantae > Streptophyta > Magnoliopsida > Poales > Poaceae > Oryza > Oryza australiensis. Next base: position 1,838,249 of record JAIFGZ020000239.1, read on the forward strand.
GTGAAGCAATCCATCCTTATGGAGGTTCTCCATGCGTTTCTGATTTATATGGCCTAAGCGATAATGCCAGATAAACGTGGGGTTTGCATCATTTGGGAGTTGCCTCTCTGTATTAATGTTATAGATGGGAGACGCTTCAAGATTCAAAATGTATAATCCATTCACCAATGCGTGTGAAAATAGAACATATCTCTTAGATAAACTGAACAACCATTGTCCATTGATCTAAAATCATATGCTTCCACTTGCAAACATGAAGCAGAAATAACGTTTTGACATAGAGTTAGAACACAATAACAATTATTTAATTCCAAAACTAATCCTGAAGGTAAATGAAGTGCTACTGTGCCGACAACAACTGTAGCAACACTTGCTCCGTTGCTGACTCTTGCAGTTTCTTTTCTTGCAATAGAAGCAAACAACAGCTGATGCTGCCAACCCCTTCTTGCCCTTCTTTGCATTGGAGGCACTCACGATCTCATCGGGAGTTAATTTCCTCTTGGTGCAAAGTTTCTTGACAGGTGGTTTGCGCTTAGCCTTCTGCATCATCATCACATGATGACCTTTTTCTGGATACTCTCCTCAGTCGTTTTTAGCATCCCATGCAATTCAGCCAAGGTCTTATCCATATTGTTCATGTGATAATTCAATATGAATGGCTCGAAGCTCGGAGGGAGCGACTGGAGAATCACATCAGTAGCCAACTCTTGGCTGAGGGGAAAACCTAGTTTTTCTAGACTCTCAATGTAACCAATCATTTTTATCACATGCGGACTGACGGGACTCCCCTCAACAAGCCTGCACGCAAACATGGACTTTAAGGTGTTGAACCTCTCGGCCCTTGCTTGGTTTTGAAACATGCCACGCAGTCCCTGAATAATAGTATGAGCATCGCTGCTCTCATATTGCTTCTGAAGCTCAGAGGACATTGTAGCTAGCATGAGACAGTTTATGTCTAGGGCATCATTAGTGTGCTTCTCATAAGCCCTCCGTGCAGTAGCAGTAGCATTATTAGGCAACTCATCCGGATAGGGTACTTCAAGAACGTACTCCTTGCGCTCTTGCTTGAGAACAATTCTCAAGTTGCGATACCAATCCATAAAGTTTGTTCCATTTAATTTTTCCTTTTCGAGAATATATCGCAAATTAAAGGTATTGGGTGTAGTATTAGCTGCCATTATTCTACAACAGAAAAAAGCAAAGTTTAGCACAATGTTTATGCTATGTCTATTATTAAACAATTTAACATAAGACTCCTCATTACGTATTTTACACCTTCCCTCTAGGTTATGTGTTGGGTCAAGATCCACATGTAATTAATTTCTAGTGAGCTTTGGCATCACGGCTAGAAGATTAATAACATCAGTAAGCAACTCCTTGCTAATCACATCTCAATGTGACTCTTGTTGTTGGTGTGGCATCTCCATACCCCGGCGCCAACCTATGCCCCAAGGCCCAAAACTGTTTTGATAGCCTTGTTAAGTAATCCAAATGCTCCTGCTGTATATGTCTAACATATACCCTTTCATGTTATGATAGAGAATGACACTCTGCTTTGGCAGACCCACCATTGACGAGCATAACGGTGATGGGTGCAATATTTGGAAGGGCATCATTACTACTTAATTTTGTGAGGGATGCTATTATATCAAACAAACATATCACATATATGAAAGCAGGTAGAACAACAATTAATTAAATAGTATGGCCCTCTTCACATGGTGATCTCCATCTCCATGCTGGTGTAGAGGATCTTCATCTTCATCACCGTTCTTCCAAGTGCCGAATGCTTGATTTCTTCAAACTAAGCTACTACTATAGAAGCTATAATTGAAGATTACATCGACTCGTAGGTCGTGAAAGAATATTACAAGCATTGCACATAAGAAAGAATATTACAGGGATTGCACATATGAAAGAATATTACACGCATCACATGCATCTCATACATAAGTTGTCTATTTCATGAATCTCATACTTATTGATCAATATAAGTTGTCTATTTCATGAAACTGAATAACATTTTATTCATAAATACATAAATATTGACCATGATATCCAACATCTCCATATTGCCTCTAGGGCATATCACTAACACTCGGTCCACCATGGGCCAGGCCGGGCTGCACACGGCTTGTGTCGGTGGCGGCGCGTCGGCCCTAGGGCGGCGTCGGCCACGGCCGCTGCTTCCTCCATCTTGCGTCGGCCCTTGACCGCCCGCGCAATGCTTGCGTCATTCCGGGACTTAATTGCGCAATAATTAATTTAGTCTTTTTTGTTTAGTTTAAAAAGCACAATTAAACTTCTAAAATTCGTATCTTTTTAATCCGAGCTCCGTTTTAGTCCATACAAATTTGAGTGCTTTGTTCGTCGTGTAGATTCCGAGCTTTCCGGCGAGTCCGTTTTCCTCGAAGTAGTCGTCGAGGTTCCTCAGTCTCCAGAGCAAGGCAAGTCATACTTTACATTGATCATATTGTACCTATTTTGTTTAAATATCTCATTTCTCTCAAATACTGCATATGTTTTAGAATGTCATTTTATGGGCTTATTACACCTACTGTACTCAGATGAGGTCAAGTTTGGGACTCTACTCTAATAATACTGAATTATGACAATGGTGGGTCATGAGCACATGGTTGGTTTTTGGTTGGCGTGCTCATTACAATTAAGGACCGGTTCTCAGGAAACACTGGAAGAATTACCGTGCATACCACAAGCCAGCATGGGTAATGGTTGGGTCTGTAGCGTAGCTGTCTCTAGCCGACGTACCCTAGTGAGGGTGGGCGTGATGGAGTTGGGTCAGCCCCGGTTTTAAGGGTTGATCGGCTTCTGGATTCACCGCGGCACGAGAGGGGGCTGCCCATTACCCCGATGGGAGTGGGGGCGAAACCTTGGTGTGGTACGATTGGTTAGAGGGGGTTATGTGAAGGGTCCTGTCGCAGTTCCTTTTCGGGGTATCGTGGTGGTACTCCGGCGTCGTGGGATTGTGTCTTGTGGGTACAGTTGTACACCTCTGATCAGAGTAAAACTATTCGAATAGTCGTGCCCACGGTTATGGGCGATCGACCAGATTCACCTTGATTAGTCTCACTTATTCACATAAATGAAGTGTTGGAACTTGATTGGTACAGATGGATGGATGGGCCTGTTGCAACGTGGTTTTAACGTTGGACAGTGTTTATTTAATATTGCTTAATTATTACTACTATTTTACTACTTTCAACTATTATTATTATTTCTGCAATGCTGTTTATGCAAATTGAGCCTATTATCCCTTTCCTTGATATTTATCCTGCATCATACCTTCTCTTCCTGTATGACTTGTTGAGTACGGTGGTTGTACTCAGTCTTGCTCTTTTTCCCCCTTTAGTGCCAGAGGTTGAGGTCGAGGTCTCCGAGGAAGTGTAGGCTTGTTCGTCGTCAAGGGTTAGCTGTGGTGTTGGTGTTTCGCTTCGCTCGAGTCAACTTTAGCTTAAGACAGTTTTTTTCCTTTCCGCTGCATTTGTGTAACTCTTTTATATTGTTCCTAAAATGAGGTTTCTGTATTATCAATAACGTCGATTTGTGTACCTCGGCTGATGCCTGGACGAGGATTAATGCACAAATTAGCTACGGAAATTCTGGTTTGAATTTCTGGGTGTGACTGGGGGAGTGTGTGCCCAGACTACCCTAAGGACTTCACTCCACGATTATTGAACTCGAATACAGTACAACCACATGTGCTAGTATGGGATAGCCCTAGCTTAGTATACTATTTGTGGTTTAGCCTCACATTTCGGTAGGCCGAAGTGTATGAGTTCGTATAACTCAAAGGAGCTTCCTGATGCCTCGGCGAGGCAGTTAGATGACTAAGCCTATCCAATACAACAATAATGTGCCACGTGTGTCGGTTCCCGTCGTGTCCGCCCCCACGGCGTTAAGTTTAAGGCTTGGGCCTGCCACTTAACGGTCCAATTAATAGGGCGGTCGGAAATTTATAGAGCAGCAGGAAGAAATCCCCCAAGGAGTCCTCGTCGCGGCCTTTGTGCTAAAATGAAATGACTTTTTAAGGCCATAGGGAAGGAAGACCTCTATAAAGCACCATCACCATAAAAACCTTGCCTAGTTATCTTTAGTTTCAAGCGCTTAGTTTACTTTAGTTTATTTTGATTTCATTTATTTTTCCAATTGTTGTAAGCGCGTTGATTCATTGGACAAAATAAAGTTCCCTAGTTAATCACACCGGTAGAATTGCAATTTGTTTCAACTTGTATTTTGTTTCGAATAAAGTCCACAGGTACAAGAACAAGTGTGGGGGTGTCACTCATTAAAGCAAAATCTCTCAAGGACCACCCCCATAATGTTGCACAATATCGCATGGGCATACGAGAAAAATCAACATGATTGGAACACAAGGGGGTTCAGCCGAACCCTAGTTCGCCGAACCAGGGCAGGCTCCACTCGTTTTCAAATTTTCCCGATGCGAAGGTTTGCAAAACCTTACCGTCTATTGCCCTGTTTCATAATTTTTAAAATAATTTCTAGCACTATGAGTATAATCTCAAGCTGATATTTCATCCATGGAAACATGATTTATTTTGGTTGGCTCACATACATTTTATTCCTCTGACATTCACTTGTTGTCTGTGAAATCATATATTTAGGGAAAGCATGTTACCTAAGTGATTGAGGAATGAGATATAGTTTGGTAATGAGTAACTTAGTTCCATACTGCATGAGATGCTTGGGTATTTTATTTTGGAAGTCCAAAACCCATATCTTTACAAACTCTTCAATGATGTTTTATTCCTACCAGGGACATATGTCGATCATCAAGATAAAACTTATACATATGCCGCTTGCAGTCATTTTGAGTTTGGTCAAATGGTCAGACCCTTGTTAGATTCTTTTCATGCTTTCATGATCAAAATCCTATGCATACCCACCATATAAATTGCTCTCCCTCTACATTAGAGGTCTGGAAAATATATCCCATTGACCACCATATGCAACCTCTACTCCGGAAGTTGACATCCACCGTCATCCCTCCACCAGAGAAAGGCTCCAAATGATTATGATTCTCTATCCTCCTATCCATGCCAAATGAGACATGAGCTAAAAGAATATATGTAAAAGTGATGGTAGAAAATCATAATGCTCACAAGGGAAGAAACAAAATATTCTCGAGCATGATGAAAAAGGAGAAAAAAAAGGTGTTCTTAGCCATGTTCTCTTCATAAAATATATGGAGGAGGATCATACAAAAAGGAGTCACCAACCCATGTTTTTATTTTTTTCCATTTTCTCCACTCACATATCTCCTTTCACATTTATGCACAAGCTTGATCAAGGTTGCATGTGTAGTATTCTTCTTGGATCTACTCTTTGACTTTACAAGATATTTGATAGAAGTATGTCATTCTTATTTCCCTGCCCTGATCTCTACACAAGCCTTATTAAAAAGGTAGGATAAAAATAGGCAAAATCCAAACCTTGGTGAGGAATCAAACACATTGATCGACATGAGAGAATCATCCGAGGAGTAAAGCTATATATTCTGCATTTTGAAAATCTATTGAAAAAACCCAAGTCACTTAGTAGAAGGAATGAAGATGATGTAAGCCTAGACTATTCCATTCTTCCATAGCCCAGAATGACATGATAGACACATCTAGATTCACAGATACAGGTATGTTTTGGAATAACTTGTATGTCAGCATTATACCAAAAGAAGTCATGAACAACCTGAGTACTTAACCTTTACTCGAGGATGAGCAAAGGACTAAGTGTGGGGGACCTTGTTGATGGTCCTTAAATACTAAAATCCGATCGTCAATCCCTGCATAAAATGGACAAATGATGAACATCAACATAGCTGTAGGTTATTTACTAATCTGTTCCATAAGTGTTGGTGAAGATTTGTATGTAGGTGATCAATACACTGAAATGAAGCAAAAACATGCTTACGTGACGAAGAAACACAACTCCGACCAATCGATGCTCGCTACGTCAGCGTCCCATAGATTGAGGGGCCCACAAGTTAGCTGAAACCGACTCAAAGTGGGGTCAAACACGGAGGAACTAACTAAGGGGCCCCAAAGGCGTAACCCTAGTTCTCTAGTACTTAGAAAGTAGGAGAGAGTGTGATGGGTAGTTCGGAGGAGCGCGGAGTATCTCGGCATCGACCTCCGATCTTATACATCAACAGATGCTTGCTCAATTGAGTAAGTGTTTGTGATTTCCTATGGTTGCATTCCCTTCCATTGAGTAAATACTTTACTTCATTTACTTATGGGATTATCGTCCATTCGTGGATGCTCTAGTCTAAGACTCCTGATGAAGATGCAAGTTCTTTGCCAAAACTAGAGTAGTAAGCAATAGTATAGACATTGTGTCTAGGCTGGGGTTTACCTTTGTTTGCCATGTACTCCACGACTTGTAGAGGTAGGCGGTAGGTGGTGACAGCCCTATCCGTCCTTTGTAATCCTTCACATTCGGGTATGTCATAGAGCTGCAGGCCAGAGTCACTCGACACACCGAGTATAAGCTGACGTCCGAAGTAAGTAAATATAGTAAATCAATTACCATCTATCTAGGGCCACAGCAATAGAAATCCTCTCTACACCCTCGCCTATAAATTCTTGGTGTCCTGGGATGAACCTGACCCTTAGATAATTTACACACGTTCCATGTGAATTTGATACCTTGGAATATTCTCGGGTGAAGTGCTACAATGGTATTCCGTGCGCTCGCGGATTAATCTTTGATAGTAAGAAATATTATGACCTCCCTCAACTCTAGCTGCCTGTCGCCGATAGTTGAGCCGCCGCTGTGCATCGCCATCTCCTCCTCCGGCTCCCCGGCACCAAGCAAAACCTCGGCTGCCCCTCCGCCTTCGCCGGGAGCAGTTGGACCACCCCTTGCATTCTCATTGCTCTGTGTCGGCTGTCGTCCATTCCTCGCCACTAAGGCCTCGGGCGCTATCCTATCGCCTCCCCATCGTTGTGTGCCCTCGGTGAGGACTCCTCTCCCTCTCCGCTTTCCTTCGCCGCTCTCCCGTGCGGGCCGTCGTGCTAGTGGCCGCCGCCGGTGACCATCAGATCGTACGCACCGTTGCCGTACCGCCCTCCACTCGGCCGCCCTCCCCTACCGTGTCCTTGGCCGTCGGATCGGTCAAGACCGATCCGGGCTATTGGTCTCCCGTAGCCGCCCGATCCCTTCGGGGTGCTCTGGGCCGTCCACATGGCTTCCGTCGTGGCCGCCAGCGGCCTTGCCACGTCGTGTAACACCCTGAAAAAATCGAAGAAATTAAAATCGGACATTAAAAATCGGAACTTACAAAAACCTTTTGGATTCATTGCTTCCTATCGTGTTTATTGTTCTTATTTGCCAGCTCAGTGGCATAAGAGTTCTTTTTGAATTGCTTCGATGAGAAATTGGATAAAAACCCTAAGTTTGGAATCCCAGCTGGGAATAGGATTTTAGAATATATATATATATATTTTAAAAAGAGGATAAATATACAATTTTGTGGATTTCCAAAAGTTATTTGAAAAGTATATATGTTGGTTTAAACCTAAAATTGGAGAAGAAAAAGTAATTAAAATTTTGGATTTAAACGGTGAAAGTATTCTCAAGGGAAAATATGAAAATTAGAAGGATATTTTAATCAAAGGTCACAATTTCTTGAAATTTAAAAAGAGGAATAAATCAAATAAGAAAAATATATTCTGAATAATAAAAGTGGGGAAAAAGTTTGAAAATATAATTTCAAAATTATTTTGGGAATATTAAATTTATTTTGAATTTTTAGGGTGAAACAAAATAGGAATGGGAAATTAAGAAATTAAATCGGGTAAAAAGAAAAGGTACGCTGTTCATTAGTCAGCAGGTGTTCGACCGGTCACGCGACTCACGTACACGCGCGCTACACGTCGCCCGCCGTGCCGCGCCGTACCAGGGGCCTCGTCCACGCACGTTCTCGCCGGCATCACCCCGTCCCGCGCACAGTGCTCGCCACGCCTCGTCGTACGTTGCGCGTCGCCACGGTCGTCGCCCGCCATGCCGCCCGTACACGCACGAGCGCATGCGCTCACTGAAGTCGCCGCTCGCCACGTCGCCCGCGTCACCCCGTACGCTGCACAGCAGCGTCCGTACACCCTCGCTCGCGCTCGCCACGCCCGTGCACAGCGTCGACGTACCACGTCGCGTGTCAGCCACGTTCGCCGCGATGTGTACGCCCGCCGCGTGGCCGCCCGTCGTTCGCCGATGCCCGGCTGCTCTCCCGTCGTTCCCATGCGCTCTCGCCGAGTATATAAGGGTGGGCAAGCTTCCTTTCTTCCGCACACCTTGCCGCCACCATTCTTTCCTTTCTTCCTCCTCGCCATCATCGGAAAACCACCGAAGCCGCGCCGGATTTTGCCGAACCGTGTCACTGTCGTGTTCGCCTCCTTCCGCCGTTCACCGGAGCTCGCCGCCGCATGTCGCTGGATGGTGAGTGCATTGCCTTTCCATTTTTGGCCATAGTCCGTGTCGTCGCCGTCGCCACCGGCTGGGAACGCCGCGCCATTGCCGCTGGTCGGCCGAGCGCCCGGCCAGGGGTAGATGGGGGGGATATAGAGGAGAGAGAATGCGAGAGTGCTCGGTAAAGGGGAGAAAAGAAGAAAAAAAGAAGAAAGGAAAAGGACAAGAAGAAAAGGAAGGAAAAGAAAAAGAAAAATAGAAAAATGGGGGAAAAATTTTAGAAAAATTTGGAAATATTTTTGGGAATATTTTGGGGAATATTTATGCCAAAAAAATATAGTTTTCTCAGGTATTTTTCCTCAGGGTAAAATGAATTTCCATATATGATTTTCGGAAACTTCGCGTTTACGTAAAACTTTCTCGAAGATTTATTATTACTTTTTCTTTTCTTCAAACTATACTTAACCTTTTTTAACTCATTAAAAATGTGTCAACGAATCTCTTAAACAACATTCGTAAGATTCTCGCTTCATCACTTTATCGGTTCTTTTTACGAAAAACCATAGATAACCGTAACTCAACATTACAGTCGGTTTTGCTCTAAAGTCCTCCGTAACTCGGGTAAAATCATAGGGTGATATTTTGGAGTACTCTTTTTGGTTTTTCTTGATTCCTTATTCGTTCTTATCGAATTTTAATTGGATTCAATCTTTTATTTCACACGTATGTATAGCATCCAGAAGAGGCGGCTACGACTACGTCGAAGACCCCACTCAACAAGCGTGCGAGCAAGGCAAGTCATCACATCCTTTGAACATATTAGTCCTATTTGCAAACTTGTGTTGATTCTAAAACTAAAATGTGCATGCTCTACATAAAAGAATACCTATTTTTTGATATGCCATGCCTTGATGTTGTATTACCTTTAGTTATATTCTTTGTAACCCTCGACATGATGTAACCGAAGGAAATCTTCGGTAAAATGCTTAGCCCTGCTGTTATTAGATTCATGCATACTCATGCTTTTGCAAATAGCTATATGCTTGGGCAACTACCTTTGGGAAAGGTAGTTGAGATACGGCATGTGGAGACATGAGCGCCACATTGCCATGAGAATGATCAAATGAGTTTTGATGAAAACTGAAAATACCAAACAAATGTTTTAGACTAGGCGGCTGGATGATTTCGGTGGATTCCGGAAAAGGCAAGTGCCGACCCTGGTCAATTAAGGACCGAGCCATGAGATAGCCGGGAAACGAGCCAGTACAACCATATTTCTCAAATGGGTATAGACCTAGCGGAGTAAATAGCCGAGCGGAGGAGGTACCCCTGCATAGTGGTTCCTATGTATGAGATGAGATTGGGAATGGATGATTGAAAATCGAAATTAATTATAACTTGAAGAATGAAGTTTTCCCTTACCCCGGGAGCACCAGAACTCCTCACACTGCTAGAAAAGGACGGCTAGAGTGCAAGAGGATTTAAGTTCATGGAGCGGGTACTGCCAAAGTGAGGTTATCGAAAGGCTTTGCCATGACATGTCTCATGTGTTGGGACGTAGGCTCATTTGTTGGGCAGTCGCGGAGTACGGGTAAAGTGTACATCCACTGCAGTGTGAATTAACCAATCTATTCGAATAGCCGTGCTCGCGGATATAGAGCATCATGACAAGACTTTTGCTTGGCTAGACTCTAAATTTTGAAATGATGGGATGGGTTTGCATGATGATTCTTATTCACTGGTGGATCAACTTCTCGAAAGGCGAGAAGAGGTAGACTCCCTAGAAAACTATGACGAACCAGAGGCGGGAAGCCATCCTTGGAATCACAATGGATGGTAGACAGAACCGTCGCTGACTTAATGAACTATGGAACAAAAACTTGACTTGGCTAGATGCTAGGTTTGTGAAAAGATTTATAAAATTGGCTTTGTGCAAATAAACCACGGCATCTCCTTGAGAATCCCCTATCATGTGCACCTTTCCGTGTTGGCTTACTGAGTACGGTTGGTACTCACCCTTGCTATATGCACAAACCTTCAAATGGTGGGAATGAAGACTTGGAGGATCCATATGCCTGCTACCAGGAGGGCGAAGAAGTCGATGGCGCCTGCTAGGTCTTAGTCTCCGGTCGTTGCCTGTGGCAATCGACAGGCCGCTACCTTCATTCCGCTGCCTTACCAAATTTCTACTTTTGGTTGTATCTGGACCATGAGGTCCTATATGTTGGATATTGCCTTCGAACCTATATTGTAACACTTTTGGTGTAAGACTATTCGTACATATGCACCTGATAATTCAGTACTGTATTTCGTGGGTACCAAACTACTCGATCCAAGGAAATGGTATTATGAACACGAAAGATTCCTGTCTCAAAAACGGGGGTCTACAGAGCTGGAATCAGAGCAGTGCGACTGTAGGAAAAGACCAACTGGCGCCCTACCCCTGACTAGCTGGCTAAAGGGAAATATCCCTACGTAGGATCATTTCGCAAACCCAAACTATTTTTTTTACAAGAGAAACATACTTTTTCCTACACCCTTATCCCCATTTTTTTTGCTCAAATTGTTTTGATATTATCCCTCTCCGACCCTAAGTTACCTTCAAAAGCAGATGTCGGACCATGTCAGAGTTTGGGAGATCAAAGTTCCACGGGAAGAAGGATTCGTGTCGCAACTCCAGTTATTGCTATGGTGCCTAAGGTACCCAGATGCACCCACCTACCGGATTAGGAGACATGGCACCGAAGGATACCCGGTATGGGAAGCTGCAGTTTCAGTTGAGGCCCGCATGGGGAGCGAGACACCCTATTGCTTCCACACTCGTTACCATCGAGATCTAGTAGAAGCAGCTCTTCAGGACGCAGCCCGCGAAGCATTCCGCTGCCTCAACGCCATTCACTGTGCTGAGCTCACCGTGACTGAGTTTGTACACCACCCCTACCGAGAGGAAGGCAACCCAGTCTGCACCGTGGAGGCCACCCCCTGCTGCTATAATCCTATGGTGACCCGTCTGTCCCGCTGGGCAGAAATAGCGGATGACTGCTACAAAGGGGCATTGCTCGAAATCGACGACCAGCAGCGACGCCTCAATGATCTGGTCGAGGAACACCCAAAACTGTGGGACTCCAGCATGCCTTCATGTTGAGCACAGAGTCAGGACCATACCTGATAGACCCCACTGCCGCTACCTCAATGGAACCCACCTCGAACTCCATGGCTGTACCATCCGAGCCTGGTTCGGGAGAGGAGAACCCCATCCAGATCAACACTGACTCCGAGTCCAAGACAGAACCTATGGAGATCAAGTGGGAGTTCAGTGATACTGATCCATCAGAGGAGGAAGCTCCTACTCGTCGCATGACTTACACCGGAGGTCCCATCACCCTTAGGACTACCCGGAAGAGTACCAGACCACCAAGCAGGAAGATCAGACATGACTCTGAGGCCACTACCTCTGAGCCATGGGAACTTCGATTTGCTTCGGCTAAGGATCACCCCCTTCCTGCACCCGGTTCCTGCGGTTGGCTGGACGACTAGACGAGAGGTCTGCACCGGCTTTAACCTTGCTTTGGATGGTTTTGACAGCAAGGATCACACCCTCCCCCTTAGTAGCTGATGGCAGTAGAGCGATGTTAGTTTTTGCATTGTGTCGTGTGGGACTGTGTATGTGCAGACTATTGTATCTCCCATTGATGTATTAACTATGGATATGTAATGTTTTATGGTATGTTATGAATGAGTTTATTCCACCATGCTTGCTCTGTTCAAAGATCACTTAAAAACAACTTGAAGAGAAAATCACTTACCTCATCTACCTTCTTTAGATGGCGCACCGTCGCAGAGCCTTAACATCCAACGAGAACCCACCAGAGACTAATCCCTCCACCCTAGCAGAGGTCATGGCTTTGCAAACCCAGTTGCTTCAAGCCATCGCCAACAACCAAGGAATCACGGAGGATCGAGCTTGGGAGAGTTTATGCAAGCCAAGCCGCCTACATTTTCCACGGCCGACGAGCCAATGGATGCTGAAGATTGGTTGAGAGTAATAGAGAAGAAGTTGACCCTCGTCCGGGTATGAGAAGCTGACAGAGTCGTCTTTGTCACCAATCAGCTGGAAGGTCCCGCAAGTGACTGGTGGAACACCTACAAAGAGACACGGGCAGGAGACGTCGGAGAACCAACCTGGGAGGAGTTCACGGCCGCCTTCCGTGAAAATTTTGTACCCGTCGCATTCATGAGGATGAAGAAGAACGAATTTTTAAGGTTGCGCCAAGGCAACACCACGGTACAAGAATACCTGAACAAGTTCACACAGCTTGCCCGATATGCCACCAGTTACCTGGCAGACGAAGAAGAGAAAATAGATAAATTTATCGAAGGATTGAACGATGAGCTGAGAGGGCCAATGATCGGTCAAGACCACGTCAGCTTCCAAAGCCTTATCAACAAGGTTGTGCGATTGGAGCATGACCAGAAGATGGTGGAGAACAACCGCAAGAGGAGGCTTGCTATGACCCACCCACTTCAGGGAGCGTCTCAGCGTCCCAAGGGAGCCATCACATCTGGATGGAAAGCAACCGTCGTGGCAACCAGTCGTCCTACTGCACCCAACAATGTCAGCAGGCCGACTGCGCCCCAGTTCCGTACTCCGACACCGACTCTAGCCGCTCTTGGAAGAAGAAATGTGAACTACTTCAACTGTGGAGACTTTGGACACTACTTCAACAGCTGCCTCAAGCCACGTAGCACCCCTATGCTGATGGGTATGTTCTCTATCAACTCTACCCCAGTTAAAGTCTTATTTGATTCTGGAGCATCGCATTCGTTCATATCATCACGAATCAGCAAACAACACCACCTACACAAGGTAGAACTTAAGAGACCCATGTTAGTACACTCGCCTGGGGGAAACATAACCGTACCCCATGCTTGCATCAATGTGCCCATCTGGATTAGAAACGTGGTATTCCTTTCAAACCTTATGGTACTATCACCACAAACTCTTGATATCATACTTGGAATGGATTGGTTGACTAATAACAATGGAGTCATAGACTGTGGCCGAAGGGAAGTCACAATATCCACCCCATGGGGATCACCAATGAAAATAACCATGGACCAAAACCCGATGCTATGTGAGCAAGCTGCGGGAGTATTTACCATGCTACCTTTGAGCGGGATGCCAGTAGTGCAAGATTACCCGGACGTATTTCCTGAGGAATTGCCCAGAATGCCCCCTGATCGTGACATAGAATTTATCATCGACCTAATGCCTGGTACTGCCCCCATATCCAAGAGACCCTACCGAATGCCAGCTAACGAACTAGAGGAACTCAAGAAGCAAATCAGAGAACTACAGGAAAAAGGATTTGTACGCCCTAGTTCTTCTCCCTGGGGAGCCCGGTGCTCTTCGTCAAGAAGAAGGATGGAAGTATGAGGATGTGTGTAGATTACCAATCGTTGAATGAAGCGACCATCAAAAACAAGTACCCATTACCTCGAATCGATGACTTATTTGATCAACTCAAGGGCGCCCAAGTGTTCTCGAAGATTGATCTTCGGTCAGGATACCATCAGTTGAAGATTAGAGCCGGAGATATTCCTAAAATAGCGTTCTCTACGCGTTATGGCTTGTATGAGTTCACAATAACGTCTTTTGGATTGACCAATGCCCCGCCGTATTTCATGAATCTAATGAACAATGTATTCATGTAATATCTGGATAAATTCGTGGTGGTGTTTATCGATGATATTCTTGTCTATTCCAAAGACGATGAGGAACATGCAGAACACCTACGACTAGTACTGGAGAAGCTACGAGAGCATCAGTTGTATGCGAATTTAGTAAATGTGAGTTCTGGCTTAAGGAAGTCGCTTTTCTTGGCCATGTAGTCTCAGCCGGAGGAGTAGCGGTAGACCCTGCCAAGGTCGAAGCTGTTACAGAATGGAAGGCACCCAAGTCAGTAACAGAGATTCGGAGTTTCTTGGGATTGGCCGGATATTATCGGCGATTCATCGAAGGGTTTTCCACGATAGCCCGACCCATGACTCAACTTCTGAAGACAGAGAAGAAATTCTCCTGGAACGAGAAGTGTCAGGAAGCCTTTGACCAACTAAAAGAAAAGTTAACCACCGCCCCAATCTTAATCCTACCTAATAATCATAAGGACTTTGTGATATACTGTGATGCGTCTCGACAAGGACTGGAATGCGTATTGATGCAGGATGGAAAGGTCACGGTGTATGCCTTGAGACAGCTGTGACCCCACGAGGAGAACTACCCCACACATGACTTGGAATTAGCAGCAGTTGTTCATGCGTTAAAAATCTGGAGACACTATCTGATCGGGAATCATTGTGATGTATACACTGATCACAAGAGCCTGAAATACTTCTTTACTCAGTCCGATCTCAACTTACGTCAGAGACGGTGGTTGGAATTGATCAAGGTCTACGATCTAGGAATCCATTACCACCCCGGCAAGGCGAATGTAGTGGCCGGTGCGTTAAGCCGCAAAGCCCAATGCAACCATATGAGACTGGAAGGCATGGCCAGTGAGCTCCAAGAAGAGATGACTCGACTTAACTTACACCTGATTCCTCACAGAGAAGTGAATTCACTAGAAATCCAACCTCTTCTGAGGACTCAGATAGAAGAAGCACAAAAGGATAATGGAGAAACACAAACGATCAAAGAGCGCATGGCCGCAGGGCACGCGAAGGAATTCTCGATAGATGACAATGGAACCATGTGGTATAAGAAAAGGATCTACGTGCCTGAGCAAGGTGGTTTGAGAGGATTAATCCTAAAAGAAGCACACGAATCAGCATATTCGCTACATCCTGGCAGCACGAAGATGTACCAGGATTTGAAGGAGGAATACTGGTGGCCCAATATGAAGAGGGACGTAGCCGAATACGTGGTCATATGCGATGTATGCCAAAGGGTAAAAGCCGAGCATCAACGACCGGCAGGCTTGTTGCAGCCACTCTAGATTCCCGAGTGGAAATGGGATGAGATAGGCATGGACTTCATCGTTGGACTACCCAAAACTACAACGGGATATGATTCCATTTGGGTAATAGTAGATCGGCTCACCAAGACCGCCAGATTTATCCTCGTTAAGACTAACTACAATAGTGCCAAGCTGGTGAAACTATCCATGAGTAGGATCGTGTGTCTTCACGGTGTGCCAAAAAGAATTATATCAGATCGCGGTACTCAATTCTTGTCCCATTTCTGGAGCAAAGTTCATGAGGCACTCAGAAGTCACATTGCCTTCAGTACCACTTACCACCTACAGACCGACGGGCAGACCGAAAGGACAAATCAAGTTCTTGAGGATATGCTGAGAGCTTGTGCGTTGGATTTTACCAAGGATAAGGAAAAATGCTTACCGTACGCTGAATTCTCCTACAACAAGAGCTACCAAGCAAGTCTGAAGATGTCGCCAAATGAAGCCCTATTTGGTCGGCGATGCCGAACCCCATTGATGTGGTCAGAAACCGTTGAACGAGCCGTGTTGGGCCTGACATAATCAAAGAGGCCGAGGAAAAGGTCCACTTGATCCGGGACCGATTAAAGGCGGCCCAATCTCGACAGAAGAGCTACGCGGATACTCGTCGAAGGATCTTAGAGTTCAATGTAGGTGACTATGTGTACCTAAAGGTCTCACCACTACGAGGGACCCAGAGGTTCAAGGTCAAAGTGAAACTTGCGCCAAGATATGTGGGCCCATTCCTGATAAGCGCCAGAAGAGGCGAAGTGGCCTACCAGCTAGAGTTACCCGACAACATCTCCGATGTCCACCCAGTATTCCATGTGTCGCAATTGAAGAAGTGCCTGCGAGTGCCGAAAGAGCAAGCTCCTTTGGAAACCATCCACATCGACAGTGACCTCACATACCCGAAACATCCAGTAAAGATATTGGACGAGGCAGAAAAGAGGACACGAACCAAGTCATGGCGCATGCACAAAGTGCAATGGAGCAATCACACCGAAGAAGAGGCCACCTGGGAGAGCGAGGATTTTCTAAAGACTGAATACCAACACCTACTCAACAACCGGTAAGAAATCTCGAGGACAAGATTTATTGTTAGGGGTAGGTTTGTAACACCCTGAAAAAATCGAAGAAATTAAAATCGGAAATTAAAAATCGGAACTTACAAAAACCTTTTGGATTCATTGCTTCCTATTGTGTTTATCGTTATTATTTGTCAGCTCAGTTGCATAAGAGTTCTTTTTGAATTGCTTCGATGAGAAATTGGATAAAAACCCTAAGTTTGGAATCCCAGCTGGGAATAGGATTTCAGAATATATATATATATATATTAAAAAGAGGATAAATATACAATTTTGTGGATTTACAAAAGTTACTTGAAAAGTATATATGTTGGTTTAAACCCTAAAATTGGAGAAGAAAAAGTAATTAAAATTTTGGATTTAAATGGTGAAAGTATTCTCAAGGGAAAACATGAAAATTAGAAGGATATTTTAATCAAAGGTCACAATTTCTTGAAATTTAAAAAGAGGAATAAATCAAATAAGAAAAATATATTCTGAATAATAAAAGTGGGGAAAAAGTTTGAAAATATAATTTCAAAATTATTTTGGGAACATTAGAATTTATTTTGAATTTTTAGGGTGAAAGAAAATAGGAATGGGAAATTAGGAAATTAAATCGGGTAAAAAGAAAACGTACGCTATTCATTAGTCAGCGGGTGTTCGACCGGTCACGCGACTCACGTACGCGTGCGCCACACGTCGCCCACCGTGCCGCGCCGTACCAGGGGCCTCGTGCACGCACGTTCTCGCCGGCATCACCCCGTCCCGCGCACAGTGCTCGCCACGCCTCGCCGTACATTGCGCGTCGCCACGGTCGTCGCCCGCCATGCCGCCCGTACACGCACGCGCGCACGCGCTCGCTGAAGTCGCCGCTCGCCAAGTCGCCCGCATCACCCCGTACGCCGCACAACAGCGTCCGTACGCCCTCGCTCGCGCTCACCACGCCTATGCACAGCGTCGCCGTACCACGTCGCGCGTCAGCCACGTTCGCCACGACGTGCGCGCGCACGCGCAACGCGCCAGCCGCCCGCCGTGTGGCCGCCCGTCGTTCGCCGATGCCCGGCCGCTCTCCCATCGTTCCCGTGTGCTCTCGCCAAGTATATAAGGGTGGGCAAGCTTCCCTTTCTTCCCCACACCTTGCCGCCACCATTCTTTCCTTTCTTCCTCCTCGCCATCACCGGAACCGCCAAAGCCGCGCCGGATTTTGCCGAACCGTGTCACCGCCGTGTTCGCCGCCTTCCGCCGTTCACCGGAGCTCGCCGCCGCTTGCCGACGGTTGGTGAGTGCATTGCCTTTCCATTTTTGGCCGTAGTCCGTGTCGTCGCTGTTGCCACCGGTCGGGAACGCCGCGCCATTGCCGCTGGTCGGCCGGCGCCCAGCCGAGGGGGTAGACGAGGGGGTATAGAGGAGAGAGAATGCGACAGTGCTCGGTAGAGGGGAGAAAAGAAGAAAAAAAGAAAAGAAAGGAAAAGGAAAAGAAGAAAAGAAAGGAAAAGAAAAAGAAAAAAATCGAAAAAATGGGGGAAAATTTTATAAAAATTTGGAAATATTTTTGGGAATATTTTGGGGAATATTTATGCCAAAAATATATAGTTTTCTTAGGAATTTTTCCTCGGGGTAAAAAGAATTTCTATATACTATTTTCGAAAACTTCGCGTTTACGTAAAACTTTCTCGAAGATTTATTATTACTTTTTCTTTTCTTCAAACTATACTTAACCTTTTTGAACTCATTAAAAATGTGTCAACGAATCTCTTAAACAACATTCGTTAGATTCTCGCTTCATCACTTTATCGGTTCTTTTTACGAAAAACCCTAGATAACTATAACTCGACATTACAGTCGGTTTTGCTCTAAAGTCCTCCGTAACTCGAGTAAAATCATAGGGAGATATTTTGGAGTACTCTTTTTGGTTTTTCTTGATTCCTTATTCGTTCTTATCGAATTTTAATTGGATTCAATCTTTTATTTCGCACGTATGGATAGCATCCGAAGAGGCAGCTACTGACTACGTCGAAGACCCCGCTCAACAAGCGTGCGAGCAAGGCAAGTCATCACATCCTTTGAACATATTGGTCCTATTTGCGAACTTGTGTTGATTATAAAACTAAAATGTGCATGCTCTACATAAAAGAATACCTATTCTTGATATGCCATGCCTTGATGTTGTATTACCTTTAGTTATATTCTTTGTTACCCTCGACATGATGTAACCGAAGGAAATCTTCGGTAAAATGCTTAGCCCTGCTGTTATTAGATTCATGCATACTCATGCTTTTGCAAATAGCTATATGCTTGGGCAACTACTTTTGGGAAAGGTAGTTAGGATACGGCATGATGGGACATGAGCGCCACATTGCCATGAGAATGATCAAATGAGTTTTGATGAAAACTGAAAATACCAAACAAATGTTTTAGACTGGGGCGGCTGGATGATTTGGGTGGATTCCCGAAAAGGCAAGTGCCGACCCCGGTCAATTAAGGACCGAGCCATGAGATAGCCGGGAAACGAGCCAGTACAACCGTACTTCTCAAATGGGTATAGACCTAGCGGAGTAAATAGCCGAGCGGAGCCGGTACCCCTGCATAGTGGTTCCTATGTATGAGATGAGATTGGGAATGGATGATTGAAAATCGAAATTAATTATAACTTGAAGAACGAAGTTTTCCCTTACCCCGGGAGCGCCAGAACTCCTCACACTGCTAGAAAAGGATGGCTAGAGTGCAAGAGGATTTAAGTTCATGGAGCGGGTACTGCCAAAGTGAGGTTATCGAAAGGCTTTGCCGTGATGCGTCTCATGTGTTGGGACGTAGGCTCATTTGTTGGGCAGTCACGGAGTACGGGTAAAGTGTACATCCACTGCAGTGTGAATTAACCAATCTATTCGAATAGCCGTGCTCGCGGATATAGAGCATCGTGACAAGACTTTCGTTTGGCTAGACTCTAAATTTTAAAATGATGGGACGAGTTTGCATGATGATTCTTATTCACTGGTGGATCAACTTCTCGAAAGGCGAGAAGGGGTAGACTCCCCAGAAAACCATGACGAACCGGAGGCGGGAAGCCATCCTTGGAATCACAATGGATGGTAGACAGAACCGTCGCCGACTTAATGAACTATGGAACTAAAACATGACTTGGCTAGATGCTAGGTTTGTCAAAAGATTTATAAAATTGGCTTTGTGCCAATAAACCACGGCATCTCCTTGAGAATCCCCTATCATGTGCACCTTTCCATGTTGGCTTGCTGAGTACGGTTGGTACTCACCCTTGCTATATGCACAAACCTTCAGATGGTGGGAATGAAGACTTGGAGGATCCAAATGCCTGCTACCAGGAGGGCGAAGAAGTCGATGGCGCCTGCTAGGTCTTAGTCTTCGGTCGTTGCCTGTGGCAATCGACAGGCCACTGCCTTCATTCCGCTGCCTTACCAAATTTCTACT
The DNA here is from genome assembly GCA_019925245.2 of Oryza australiensis. Lineage (NCBI taxonomy): Eukaryota > Viridiplantae > Streptophyta > Magnoliopsida > Poales > Poaceae > Oryza > Oryza australiensis. The sequence continues at coordinate 1,858,200 of JAIFGZ020000239.1, forward strand.
TTTGGTTGTATCTGGACCATGAGGTCCTATATGTTGGATATTGCCTTCGGGCCTATATTGTAACACTTTTGGTGTAAGACTATTCGTGCATATGCACCTGATAATTCGTACTTTATTTCGTGGGTACCAAACTACTCGACCAGGAAATGGTACTATGAACACGAAAGATTCCCGTCTCAAAAACGGGGGTCTACACGTCGGCACGCCCATCCCCCATGGCAGCGACGTGTGTGTCACGTGATGCACGCGTGGTTCGGCCGTGCATGGACTCGGTCCATCGTGGACCCGCCTCCTTGACTCGTTGACACATGGGGCCCGCATGTCAGTGCCGCTCCAATCATTGACGCAACAAATCCCCTTTTTCTTCGAGAAAATAATTAATAATTTTGAAATAAATCGGTTTAATTTCCACTAATTCATTTAAATGGCTCAAAACTTCTAAAATTCATATCTAATTCATACGAACTCCAAAAGGGGCCATTCAACGTGCAGAATTCATCTAAAATTAAACTATATATGTTGTTTTACTTTTTATGTACTATTTATTTGGCTTTTATTAGGGTTTTTCCTCGTTTTGCATGCCAATGCGTAGATTTCGTCGTTTCTGAATTTCACATTCATGAGGAAAATAGTTCGGAAGATTGTCTGAAGTAGCAAGGCAAGTCAGACATTCCTCATTGAAGCATATTGAGCCTAATTTATAAAATATTTTACCGTTTACAAATAAATTACATGTTTTGCCAATTACATGAGAATTGGGACTACCTATCTGCTTGCTTGTGCTCTGTTTACTTGATATCCATTCGTTGTGAAACCTCGGTGATAAATTGACTGGCTTAATTGCTACTAGCTCATTTAATAGGATAATCACATTATTCACTTTAGTATCTGATGAGTTGCGAGCTCGAGACACCTACCCATGTTTTATTTGTCGTAATTATCAAACTAAAATATGACTTAATGGTGGGCTGTGGGTGTGTAGTTTTGCTTGTTGCACCCATGGCAATTAAGGACCGGTTCGCGGGAAACCCTGGGAGAATTATCGTACTTACCACAAGCAAGAATTGGCAATTGTTTGACTTATAGTGTAGTTTTTCCCTTTCCGACGTACTCAGCCAAGATTGGTCGTGATGGGGTTTGGATTGGCGGGGCAAGGCATATGCGGCTTCTGGAATCACCTAGGCACAAGGGAGGATGCCTACCCTGGATTTAGGGGTAGGGGCGAAACCTGAAGTGTGGTATCTCTTGGTCAGGGGGAGTTATGCGAAGGGTCTTGTCACAATCACTCATATGGTGACATGTTCGGCCAGGCATGGTGACATATGGTGGATTGTGTCTTGTGGGTATAGTTGTACACTTTTGATCAAAGTAAAACTATTCGAACAGTCATGCCCACGGTTATGGGCGATTGACCAGCTTTCCCGTGATTAGTCGCACACTATTAATTAAACTGGCTTAAATAAACTGGTTTAGTTCAGGTGGGATGATTGGGCCTATTCAACATGGTGTAGCATTGTTCAGTGAAGAATTAACCTTGACCTAATTAATCAATAGTTTTTCCAATTTAAACTATAAATGTTTACAACTGCCTTTATGGAAATAGCCACAAGCCCCTCTTTCTCTCCCCTTGCATGTCTCCATCGTTGGTGTGGCTTGTTGAGTACGGTGGTTGTACTAAGCCTTGTTATATCCCCCTTTTAAGAAGTGTAGTGTTTCTGAGTCGAGGACGAAGTTAGAAGACCAAGTCTTATACCCAAGTTGAGTTTTTCCTGCGGAGTGGAGCTGAAGCCCAGCTAGGATCGTCTTTTTCCGCTGCTACTTTCTTTTTTGGTGTGAGGACTAAGTGCCTCTGCTGTAAGTATCTATGCTTTATTTACGTTTGGATCTATATATTGATTTGCCATTTTGTGTACCTTGGCTGATTCCTTCCTTGACAGGGTTAGATCAGGACGAGTAGTCCAGAGTTAGAGTTTCTCGAGGATCAAGTGGAGCCTTTCTAGAACATACCTTAAACCCAATACTTCCCTAAAGAGTAGTGTCATTAGCTACTAGAACGTGTGTTGTTCGCTATGTGTAGGTGTATGGTTTACATCAGTGGTGGGGATATGATCATACTAGTTTGTTTGCCTAATCAACTTGAACAGCAAAAGTCTACTCACATCAACTCAATAGTCAAGCGGGTTAAGGTCTTGCCTTTAGTGTAACCCTTCCCTTCTCCTCTCCTTCTTCCTCCTGCAACAAATTGGCAACATCAAGGACAATGCACGTGGATCAAGACCCCAGCAGTCCCATGGGTTAACTCAGAGCAACACTGCGAGCATTCCACCTTCACCTCCTGGGATCCAACTCTAGCCCAAGTAGCGGCCGATCAGACATAGATAATGACTATGATGATGCGGCAAAAAAACAGCAGTATCAGTAGCAACAAATGCAAGCTCATATGTGTCGGAGACGACCCGGACCTCCCATTATATTTGCACGATGAAGTGAATCACCTCAAATCATCCAACAAACATAATGGAACGTCCGATGTCCCGAGAGAAGAATATTGGAGACATTGCTAGGACTTTAGCCTGCCAGTCAACTTCAGCCTGAGATGTGCCCGTCAAACCACTCGAAGGCGGTGACCAGATGTGTTACACATTTAGGAGACTTGACAAAATTGGCTAAAGATCTACAACATCTCAAATATTCTTAACTCTTACTCGTGTGAATCTAGTTCCCAGGATGTGCACAAGATTCACACTTTCATCTGAAGCATGGTCATACAAAGCTAATACATGTAAGATGAAAGGACTTTAAAGGGGTTACACCACATAAATAATTACATAGGCCGACCGGCCAAATAAATATAAATAAATCAAAGTACAGTAAACAACGGTGGCTTGATTACCCACCCACAAGCACACTGACTAGGGGCAGATCCTCATTAAGTTCAAAGGTGACTTGATTACCCACCCACAACGGTGGCTTGATTACCCACCCACAAGCACACCGATTCTCAGGAAACCCTGGAAGAATTACCGTGCATACCACAAGCCAGCATGGGTAATGGTTGGGTCTGTAGCGTAGCTGTCTCTAGCCGACGTACCCTAGTGAGGGTGGGCGTGATGGAGTTGGGTCGGCCCCGGTTTTAAGGGTTGATCGGCTTCCGGATTCACCGCGGCACGAGAGGGGGCTGCCCATTACCCCGATGGGAGTGGGGGCGAAACCTTGGTGTGGCATGATTAGTTAGAGGGGGTTATGTGAAGGGTCCTGTCACAGTTCCTTTCCGGGGTATCGTGGTGGTACTTCGGCACAAGGTAACGTGTCGTGGGATTGTGTCTTGTGGGTACAGTTGTACACCTCTGATCAGAGTAAAACTATTCGAATAGTCGTGCCCACGGTTACGGGCGATCGACCAGATTCACCTTGATTAGTCTCACTTATTCACATAAATGAACTGTTGGAACTTGATTAGTACAGATGGATGGATGGGCCTGTTGCAACGTGGTTTTAACGTTGGACAGTGTTTATTTAATATTGCTTAATTATTACTACTATTTTACTACTTTCAACTATTATTATTATTTCTGCAATGTTGTTTGTGCAAATTGAGCCTATTATCCCTTTCCTTGATATTTATCCTGCATCATACCTTCTCTTCCGGTATGAGTTGTTGAGTACAGTGGTTGTACTCAGTCTTGCTCTTTTTCCCCCTTCAGTGCCAGAGGTTGAGGTCGAGGTCTCCGAGGAAGTGTAGGCTTGTTCGCCGTCAAGGGTTAGCTGTGGTGTTGGTGTTTCGCTTCGCTCGAGTCAACTTTAGCTTAAGTCAGTTTTTTCCTTTCCGCTGCATTTGTGTAACTCTTTTATATTGTTTCTAAGACGAGGTTTCTGTATTATCAATAACGTCGATTTGTGTACCTCGGTTGATGCCTGGACGAGGATTAATGCACAAATTAGCTACGGAAATTCTGGTGTGAATTTCTGGGTGTGACAGGGGGAGTGTGTGCCCAGACTACCCTAAGGACTTCACTCCACGATTATTCATCTCGAATACAGTACAACCACATGTGCTAGTATGGGATAGCCCTAGCTTAGTATACTATTTGTAGTTTAGCCTCATATTTGGGTAGGCCGAAGTGTATCAGTTCATATAACTCAGAGGAGCTTCCTAATGCCCCGGCGAGGCAGTTAGATGACTAAGCCTGTCCAATACAACAATAATGTGCCACGTGTGTGGGTTCCCGTCGTGTCCGCCCCCACGGCGTTAAGATTAAGGCTTGGGCCTGCCACTTAACGGTCCTATTGTCGGAGACTCCCGGATCTCTCGTTGTATTTGCAATACGAGTCAAAATGCTTCAGCTTATATGACAAGTACAGCGAAACATCCGAGGTCCCGTGAGAGGGATAAGTGAGACATTGCTGGGCCTTGAGCCTGTTAGTCAACTTCAGCCTGAAGTGTGCCCGTCAAACCACTCGAAGGTGGCGACCAGATGTGTTACACACTCAGGAGACTTGACAAAAATGGCTAAAGATCTACAACATCTCAATTATTCATAACTCGTACTCATGTGAATCTAGTTCCGAGGAGGAAGAATTTGTCGAGGAAGTACCATTCTACCCGGACGGTTCATACTAGGGCACTCCCTAGTCGGTTGGAGAAAGATCCTCGAGAATGTTGTTCGCTTTCGTGCGCTATGACTATCTATATAACTTTTTGGCCTGACGGCCATATGTACCTCTAAGACCTATTATGTTGTAATAGCTTATGACTCATAATGGGTCATTGAACCAGTTATTGATACCATATGCTTGGATGAAAGTGGTTAGCTCGTTCCTCTTGTTAGGAACGTGTTAACCACGAGTATGAGTTAAAGATAATTGAGACAACATAGATCTTTAGCCATTTGATGTCAAGTCTCGTGATTGTGTAACACATCTGGTCGCCGCCATCGAGTGGCTTGACGGGCACAATCCAGGCTGAAGTTGACTAGCAGGCTAAAGGCCCAGCAATGTCTCGGTTATCTCTCTCTCGGAGCGTCGGATGTCTTGCTATACTTTGGAGAAGAATGGATGATTTCCATTCGGCTCTTAATTATATCAAGAGGTCCGAAGGCGTCCCGACATCATTCCATACATGATATAGGATCAGGGATCATTTAGAAATGGATTCATATAACATAAAGAGTCTCATGAATAAGTTACATACTTATTTGTCAACAAGTTGTCTATTTAATGGAACGGAATAACACTTTATTCATTAATACATAATCATTGACTATGATATCCAACATATCCATATTACCTCTAGGGCATATCACTAACATAGGCTCGACCGGCCTCGGCCCCCCATTTGGCCACGCTGTTTCCCTCACCAAGGAGAGCGCAGAAAGGTCAGGCTCGTGCGACGAGTCCCTGCGAGCACCCCACTACTGTGAATCTCAAACCTAAACGGCCGGTGACGACTCACCTCTTTCAGGGGGATGATATTCCTTGTCCGGTGTTCAAACCGAGGGAATGATATGCTGGTACATTGGCTTTCAAATTAGGGGAACCTAGTAGCCACCAGTACAGCCAGGACGTGTCATCCTACTCCCTGGAAAGTCCACCGCTGCAGCTTCATTTCCAAGTCCAAGCGGTACAAAACCCCATGGGCTATGGAAAGGTACTCAAGCCGACACTTACACCGGAGGATAAGCGACCAACAGAGTCCATTGGATCATTGCCAACAAGCAACAAGGTGAGGCGGCATGTCTCGCCGCCTCCAATTAATAGGGCGGTCGGAAATTTTGAGAGCAGCAGGCAGAAATCCCCCAAGGAGCCCTCATTAGTGCAACTAACCTCCACAGTCAACGAATTGTGTTTAGAAAATAAGAGGTTGCACGATCTAGTAGCGGAAGGGAATTTAGAATTAGCTGATTTAAAAGACAATTTTAATACCCTTCGCCGCGGCCTTTGTGCTAAAATGAAACGACTTTTTAAGGCCACAGGGAAGGAAGACCTCTATAAAGCACCATCACCATAAAAACCTTGCCTAGTTATCTTTAGTTTCAAGCGCTTAGTTTACTTTAGTTTATTTTGATTCCATTTATTTTTCCAATTGTTGTAAGCGCCCTGATTCATTGAATAAAATAAAGTTCCCTAGTTAATCACACCGGTAGAATTGCAATTTGTTTCAACTTGTATTTTGTTTCGATAAAGTCCACAGGTACAAGAAAAAGTGAGGGGGTGTCACTCATTAAAGCAAAATCTCTCAAGGACCACCCCCATAATGTTGCACAATATCGCATGGGCCTACGAGAAAAATCTATTAGTGATATGCCCTAGAGGCAACATGGATATGTTGGATATCATAGTCAATGTTTATGTATTTATGAATAAAGTGTTATTCAGTTCCATGAAATAGACATCTTGTATTGATCAATAAGTACGTGACTTATTTATGAGACTCTATATGTATGAATCTATTTCTAAGTGATCCCTGATCATATATCATATTATTGGAACTAATATGATTCTAAGATCGGCATGTCTATTGATCCTTAAGTACTTGAGAAGAACTAAGGATATGTTCCTAGTCTATGGAGGTGAAGAAGAGCTCGTTGTAAGTGGTTACACCGATGCTAGCTTCCAAACAGACAAGGATGATTATAGATCGCAATCTGGGTTCGTGTTCTGCCTGAACGGAGGCGCAGTCAGCTGGAAGAGTTCCAAGCAGGATACTGTTGCTGATTCTACAACGGAGGCCGAGTACATTGCTACTTCAGAAGCTGCAAAGGAGGCTGTTTGGATCAAGAAATTCGTTTCTGAGCTTGGTGTGATGACTAGTACGACAGGTCTGTCTCTCTATTGTGATAATAGTGGAGCCATTGCGCAAGCCAAGGTGTCGAGGTCACATCAGAAGTCCATACACATACTTCGGTGATATCATCTCATCCGCGAGATAGTGGACAGAGGTGATGTCAAGATATGCAAAGTGCACATGGATCTCAACATAACCGATCCGCTGACAAAACCTCTCTCTCAGCCGAAGCATGAGGCGCACACAAGAGCAATGGCTATTAGATACTTACATGATTGACTCTAGTGCAAGTGGGAGATTGTTAGTGATATGCCCTAGAGGCAACATGGATATGTTGGATATCATAGTCAATGTATTTATGAATAAAGTGTTATTCAGTTCCATGAAATAGACATCTTGTATTGATCAATAAGTACGTGACTTGTTTATGAGACTCTATATGTATGAATCTATTTCTAAATGATCCCTGATCATATATCATATTATTGGAACTAATATGATTCTATGATCGGCATGTCAATTGATTGATGATCATGTCTCATAGATCATGGGTATGGAGATACCAAATCAATAAACATGGACATATGTGTTAGAGAACACATTGTTGGATAGACCCACCATGAGACACTACGGAATTAATGTGCCATTAGTTGGTCTCGGGTAGTGTTGGTACAAAGTCCTTAGACCTGAGATCACCATGGATTCCAACATGTGTAGTAGCCTACTTTGGGACTACCAAACGCTATTCCGTAACTGGGTAGTTATAAAGGTAGTTTTCGGGTTTACTATGAAACATGGAGTGGGATGTGAGTGATCAAGATGGAATTTGCCCCTCCTTTGGAGAGATATCTCTGGGCCCCTCGAGGTAATGGATTATGGACATGCATGACCATGCTAAGTTGATTGAGGAGTCAATCAACAGACAGATAATCCAATACGGTTCGAGTGAATGGTTAAGCTATTGAAGGGATGGCACACATCTTGCCTATAGCTTAATTGGTATCATGAGGCAAAGGGATTTGTGTACACATTACAGGTTCAGAGCCGATATTATATTCTTGTATACTATGGTGTCAATATGTGCTGCTAGGCGCCGCTGTTGACAGGTCGGCTGAGTTGGACTCGAGCCGACGGTCGGCTAAGTTAGACTATAGCCGAAAATGAGTATACCTGAACCTACAGGGTCGCACGCTTAAGTGGATAAGAACAGGCATTCGAGTTGGACTCGGATACGGCTCGATCGGATAGGGATCCGATCGGATAGAGTCCTATGGTCTTACGACGTATGGGCGGCCGACTCTATGAGATTCGGATAGGATCCGATTCAAAATAGAGTCCTGATCGGCCACTAGTCCCAGTCGGCCAACTCTATATAAAGGAGGGAGGGGTGGAGAGCTGCGACACGTCAATTGCATCGCATTGAACCGAATCCGCAACAGAAGTCGCCGAGATCAATCTCCACGGAAACCCTCCCCACTTTCGAGCCAAACCCTAGCCTTGCATCGCGTGCTAGCACACAGGTGTTCGGCGTTCTGTCCCTGGACGTGTGGATACCGGTAGAGGCACTGCTACGTTGCACGCTGTTCATCGGCTGTGGAGGAATCGGCTGCGGTCGAGTGCATCGGAGCGAGGTGTGAGAACACAGTCGGACGACTCGGTTCGGCTATGGCATCTGCAAATCGGCTGATTGGCGAATCGGCTGTCTCCGGGTATCGGCTGTCGGCTTGCGGGAATCTGCTACACTGTTCCGGATCGGATAGCCCTGATTAGCTGTTTCCGCTGCACACTCCAATCGGTAACGATCTATCGGCCCTTACTTGCAAGTGTTCCTGGTTTGCGCGGTTAAAAGTTTTTGTTTTCGGCTAGCGTAGCCTCCGCGTAACCCTTCAAAATCAACACGATTGGAACACAAGGGGGTTCAGCCGAACCCTAGTTCGCCGAACCAGGGCAGGCTCCACTCGTTTTCAAATTTTCCCGATGCGAAGGTTTGCAAAACCTTACCGTCTATTGCCCTATTTCATAATTTTTAAAATAATTTCTAGCATTATGAGTATAATCTCAAGCTGATATTTCATCCATGGAAACATGATTTATTTTGGTTGGCTCACATACATTTTATTCCTCTGACATTCACTTGTTGTCTGTGAAATCATATATTTAGGGAAAGCATGTTACCTAAGTGATTGAGGAATGAGATATAGTTTGGTAATGAGTAACTTAGTTCCATACTGCATGAGATGCTTGGGTATTTTATTTTGGAACTCCAAAACCCATATCTTTACAAACTCTTCAATGATGTTTTATTCCTACCAGGGCCATATGTCGATCATCAAGATAAAACTTATACATATGCCGCTTGCAGTCATTTTGAGTTTAGTCAAATGGTCAGACCCTTGTTAGATTCTTTTCATGCTTTCATGATCAAAATCCTATGCATACCAACCATATAAATTGCTCTCCCTCTACATTAGAGGTCTGGCAAATATATCCCATTGACCACCATATGCAACCTCTACTCCGGAAGTTGACATCCACCGTCATCCCTCCACCAGAGAAAGACTCCAAATTATTATGATTCTCTATCCTCCTATCCATGCCAAATGAGACATGAGCTAAAAGAATATATGTAAAAGTGATGGTAGAAAATCATAATGCTCACAAGGGAAGAAACAAAATATTCTCGAGCATGATGAAAAAGGAGAAAAAAAGGTGTTCTTAGCCATGTTCTCTTCATAAAATATATGGAGGAGGATCATACAAAAAGGAGTCACCAACCCATGTTTTTATTTTTTTCCATTTTCTCCACTCACATATCTCCTTTCACATTTATGCACAAGCTTGATCAAGGTTGCATGTGTAGTATTCTTCTTGGATCTACTCTTTGACTTTACAAAATATTTGATAGAAGTATGTCATTCTTAGTTCCCTGCCCTGACCTCTACACAAGCCTTATTAAAAAGGTAGGATAAAAATAGGCAAAAACCAAACCTTGGTGAGGAATCAAACACATTGATCGACATGAGAAAATCATCCGAGGAGTAAAGCTATATATTCTGCATTTTGAAAATCTATGAAAAAACCCAAGTCACTTAGTAGAAGGAATGAAGATGACGTAAGCCTAGACTATTCCATTCTTCCATAGCCCAGAATAACATGATAGACACATCTAGATTCACAGATACAGGTATGTTTTGGAATAACTTGTATGTCAGCATTATACCAAAAGAAGTCATGAACAACCTGAGTACTTAACCTTTACTCGAGGATGAGCAAAGGACTAAGTGTGGGGGACCTTGTTGACGGTCCTTAAATACTAAAATCCGATCGTCAATCCCTGCATAAAATGGACAAATGATGAACATCCACATAGCTGTAGGTTATTTACTAATCTGTTCCATAAGTGTTGGTGAAGATTTGTATGTAGGTGATCAATACACTGAAATGAAGCAAAAACACACTTACGTGACGAAGAAACACAACTCCGACCAATCGATGCTCGCTACGTCAGCGTCCCATAGATTGAGGGGCCCACAAGTTAGCTGAAACCGACTCAAAGTGGGGCCAAACACGGAGGAACTAACTAAGGGGCCCACCTATCATCCCCTGGACAAAGGCGGTGGCCAAAGGCGGTGAAGATGGTTAACCCTGGTTCGGCCAAACCAAGCTTGGCACCCCTAGCTCCCCCTTTCCACGTGGCGACTCCTCACCCACTCATAATGGCGGTTATGCACGATTAGCAAGAAGAAACCGACATGTCAATCGCCTTTTGAAGGCTATAAAAGGAGGGAGTTCACTTCATCCAACACACAACACAAGAAGATCAAAGCTCCATTCCAAAGGCGTAACCCTAGTTCTCTAGTACTTAGAAAGTAGGAGAGAGAGTGAGGGGTAGTTCGGAGGAGCGTAGAGTATGTCGGCACCGACCTCCAATCTTGTACATCAACAGATGCTTGCTCAATTGAGTAAGTGTTCGTGATTTCCTATGGTTGCATTCCCTTCCGTTGAGTAAATACTTTACTTCATTTACTTATAGGATTATCGTCCATTCGTGGATGCTCTAGTCTAAAACTCTTGATGAAGATGCAAGTTCTTTGCCAAAACTAGAGTAGTAAGCAGTAGTATAGACATTGTGTCTAGGCTGGGGTTTACCTTTGTTTGCCACGTACTCCACGACTTGTAGAGGTAGGCGGTAGGTGGTGACAGCCCTATCTGTCCTTTGTAATCCTTCACATCCGGGTATGTCGTAGAGCTGTAGGCCAGAGTCACTCGGCAGACCGAGTATAAGCCGACGCCCGAAGTAAGTAAATATAGTAAAGCAATTACCATCTATCTAGGGCCACAACAATAGAAATCCTCTCTACACCCTCGCCTATAAATTCTTGGTGTCCTGGGATGAACTTGACCCTTAGATAATTTACACACATTCCATGTGAATTTGATACCTTGGAATATTCTCGGGTGAAGTGCTACAACGGTATTCCGTGCACTCGCGGATTAATCTTTGATAGTAAGAAATAGTATGACCTCCCTCAACTCCAGCTGCCTGTCGCCGATAGTTGAGCCGCCGCTGTACATCGCCATCTCCTCCTCCGGCTCCTCGGCACCAAGCAAAACCTCGGCCGCCCCTCCGCCTTCGCCGGGAGTAGTCGGACCACCCCTTGCATTGTCATTGCTCCGTGTCGGGTGTCATCCATTCCTCGCCACTAAGGCCTTGGGCCGCTATCCTATCGCCTCCTCATCGTTGTGTGCCCTCGATGAGGACTCCTCTCCCTCTCCGCCTTCCTCCGCCGCTCTCCCGTGCAGGCCGTCGTGCTAGTGGCAGCCGCCGGTGACCATCAGATCGTATACACCATTGCCGCACCGCCCTCCACTCGGTCGCCCTCCCCTACCGTGTCCTTGGCCGTCGGATCGGTCAAGACCGATCCGGGCTGTTGGTCTCCCGTAGCCACCCGATCCCTTCGGGGTGATCTGGGCCGTCCACATGGCTTCCGTCGTGGCTGCCAGCGGCCTTGCCACGTCGTGTAACACCCTGAAAAAATTGAAGAAATTAAAATCAGAAATTAAAAATCGGAACTTACAAAAACCTTTTGGATTCATTGCTTCCTATCGTGTTTATCGTTCTTATTTGCCAGCTCAGTTGCATAAGAGTTCTTTTTGAATTGCTTCTATGAGAAATTGGATAAAAACCCTAAGTTTGGAATCCGAGTGGGAATAGGATTTCAGAATATATATATTAAAAAGAGGATAAATATACAATTTTGTGGATTTACAAAAGTTATTTGAAAAGTATATATGTTCGTTTAAACCCTAAAACTGGAGAAGAAAAAGTAAATAAAATTTTGGATTTAAATGGTGAAAGTATTCTCAAGTGAAAATATGAAAATTAGAAGGATATTTTAATCAAGGTCACAATTTCTTGAAATTTAAAAAGAGGAATAAATCAAATAAGAAAAATATATACTGAATAATAGAAGTGGGGAAAAAGTTTGAAAATATAATTTCAAAATTATTTTGGGAATATTAGGATTTATTTTGAATTTTTAGGGTGAAAGAAAATAGGAATGGGAAATTAGGAAATTAAATCGGGTAAAAACTAAAGGTACGCTGTTCATTAGTCAGCAGGTGTTCGACCGGTCACGCGACTCACGTACGCGCGCGCTACACGTCACCCGCCGTGCCGCGCCGTACCAGGGTCCTCGTGCATGCACGTTCTCGCCGGCATCACCCCGTCCCGCGCACCGTGCTCGCCACGCCTCGCCGTACGTCGCGCGTCGCCACGGTCGTCGCCCGCCATGCCGCCCGTACACGCATGTGCGCATGCGCTCGCCGTAGTCGCCACTCGCCACGTCGCCCGCGTCACCCCATATGCTGCACAGCAGCGTCCGTACACCCTCGCTCGTGCTCGCCACGCCCGTACACCCTCGCTCGCGCGTCAGCCACGTTCGCCACGACGTGCGCGCGCACGTGCAACGCACCAACCGCCCGTCGCGTGGCCGCCCGTCGTCCGCCGATGCCCGGCTGCTCTCCCGTCGTTCCCGTGCGCTCTCACCGAGTATATAAGGGTGGGCAAGCTTCCCTTTCTTCCCCACACCTTGCCGCCACCATTCTTTCCTTTCTTCCTCCTCGCCATCATCGGAAAACCGCCGAAGCCGCGCCAGATTTTGCTGAACCGTGTCGCCGTCGTGTTCGCCGCCTTCCGCCGTTCACCGGAGCTCGCCGCCGCTTGCCGCCGGTTGGTGAGTGCATTGCCTTTCCATTTTTGGCCATAGTCCGTGTCGTCGCCGTCGCCACCGGCCGGGAACGCCGCGCCATTGCCGTTGGTTGGCCGAGCACCCGTCCAGGGGTAGACGGGGGATATAGAGGAGAGAGAATGCGACGGTGCTCGGTAGAGGGGAGAAAAGAAAAAAAAAAAAGAAGAAAAGAAAAAGGAAAAAAGAAAAGGAAGGAAAAGAGAAAGAAACAAATAGAAAAAATGGGGGAAAAATTTTAGAAAAATTTGGAAATATTCTTGGGAATATTTTGGGGAATATTTATGCCAAAAAATATAGTTTTCTCGGAATTTTTCCTCGGGGTAAAATGAATTTCTATATACGATTTTCGGAAACTTCGCGTTTACGTAAAACTTTCTCAAAGATTTATTATTACTTTTTGTTTTCTTCAAACTATACTTAACCTTTTTGAACTCATTAAAAATGTGTCAACGAATCTCTTAAACAACATTCGTAATATTCTCGCTTCATCACTTTATCGGTTCATTTTACGAAAAACCCTAGATAACCGTAACTCGACATTACAGTCGGTTTTGCTCTAAAGTCCTCCGTAACTCGGTTAAAATCATAGGGAGATATTTTGGAGTACTCTTTTTGGTTTTTCTTTATTCCATATTCGTTCTTATCGAATTTTAATTGGATTCAATCTTTTATTTCGCACGTATGGATAGCATCCGAAGAGGCAGCTACTGACTACGTCGAAGACCCCACTCAACAAGCGTGCGAGCAAGGCAAGTCATCACATCCTTTGAACATATTGGTCCTATTTGTGAACTTGTGTTGATTCTAAAACTAAAATGTGCATGCTCTACATAAAAGAATACCTATTCTTGATATGCCATGCCTTGATGTTGTATTACCTTTAGTTATATTCTTTGTAACCCTCGACATGAAGTAACTGAAGGAAATCTTCGGTAAAATGCTTAGCCCTACTGTTATTAGATTCATGCGTACTCATGCTTTTGCAAATAGCTATATGCTTGGGCAACTACCTTTGGGAAAGGTAGTTGGGATACGGCATGTGGAGACATGAGCGCCACATTGCCATGAGAATGATCAAATGAGTTTTGATGAAAACTGAAAATACCAAACAAATGTTTTAGACTGGGGCGGCTGGATGATTTGGGTGGATTCCCGAAAAGGCAAGTGCCGACCCCGGTCAATTAAGGACCGAGCCATGAGATAGCCGGGAAACGAGCCAGTACAACCGTACTTCTCAAATGGGTATAGACCTAGCGGAGTTAATAGCCGAGCGGAGGCGGTACCCCTGCATAGTGGTTCCTATGTATGAGATGAGATTGGGAATGGATGATTGAAAATTGAAATTAATTATAACTTGAAGAATGAAGTTTTCCGTTACCCCGGGAGCGCCAGAACTCCTCACACTGCTAGAAAAGGACGGCTAGAGTGCAAGAGGATTTAAGTTCATCGAGCGGGTACTGCCAAAGTGTGGTTATCGAAAGGCTTTGCCATGACACGTCTCATGTGTTGGGACGTAGGCTCATTTGTTGGGCAGTCGCAGAGTACGGGTAAAGTTTACATCCACTACAGTGTGAATTAACCAATCTATTCGAATAGTCGTGCTCGCGGATATAGAGCATCGTGACAAGACTTTCGTTTGGCTAGACTATAAATTTTAAAATGATGGGATGGGTTTGCATGATGATTCTTATTCACTGGTGGATCAACTTCTCGAAAGGCGAGAAGGGGTAGACTCCCCAGAAAACCATGACGAACCGGAGGCGGGAAGCCATGCTTGGAATCACAATGTATGGTAGACAGAACCGTCGCCGACTTAATGAACTATGGAACTAAAACTTGACTTGGCTATATTCTAGGTTTGTGAAAAGATTTATAAAATTGGCTTTGGGCAAATAAACCACGACATCTCCTTGAGAATCCCCTATCATGTGCACCTTTCCGTGTTGGCTTACTGAGTACGGTTGGTACTCACCTTGCTATACGCACAAACCTTCAGATGGTGGGAATGAAGACTTGGAGGATCCATATGCCTGCTATCAGGAGGGCGAAGAAGTCGATGGCGCCTGCTAGGTCTTAGTCTCCGGTCGTTGCCTGTGGCAATCGACAGGCCGCTGCCTTCATTCCGCTGCCTTACCAAATTTCTACTTTATGTTGTATCTGGACCATGAGGTCCTATATGTTGGATATTGCCTTCGGGCCTATATTGTAACACTTTTGGTGTAAGGCTATTCGTGCATATGCACCTGATAATTCAGTACTGTATTTCGTGGGTACCAAACTACTCGATCCAGGGAAATGGTTCTATGAACATGAAAGATTCCCGTCTCAAAAACGGGGGTCTACAGAGCTGGTATCAGAGCAGTGCGACTGTAGGAAAAGACCAACTGGCACCCTACCCCTGACTAGCTGGCTAAAGGGAAATATCCCTATGTAGGATCATTTCGCAAACCCAAACTATTTTTTTACAAGTGAAACATACTTTTTCCTATACACTTATCCCCATTTCTTTTGCTCAAATTGTTTTGATATTATCCCTCTCTGACCCTAAGTTACCTTCAAAAGCAGATGTCGAACCATGTCGGAGTTTGGGAGATCAAAGTTCCACGAGAAGAAGGATTCGTGTCGCAACTCTAGTTATTGCTAAGGATCACCCCCTTCCTGCACCCGGTTCCTGCGGTTGGCTGGACGACTAGACGAGAGGTCTGCACCGGCTTTAACCTTGCTTTGGATGGTTTTGACAGCAAGGATCACACTCTCCCCCTTAGTAGCTGATGGCGGTAGTGCGATGTTAGTTTTTGCATTGTGTCGTGTGGGACTGCGTATGTGCAGACTGTTGTATCTCCCATTGATGTATTAACTATGGATATGTAATGTTTTATGGTATGTTATGAATGAGTTTATTCCACCATGCTTGCTCTGTTCAAAGATCACTTAAAAACAACTTGAAGATAAAATCAGTTAGAAACCATGACCTTAGTGGGTCCAATCTCTTACCTCATCTACCTTCTTCAGATGGCGCACCGTCGTAGAGCCTCAACATCCAATGAGAACCCACCAGAGCCTAATCCCTCCACCCTAGCAGAGGTCATCGCTTTGCAAACCCAGTTGGTTCAAGCCATCACCAACAACCAAGGGAATCACGGAGGATCGAGCTTGGGAGAGTTTATGCAAGCCAAGCCGCCTACATTTTCCACGGCCGACGAGCCAATGGATGCTGAAGATTGGTTGAGAGTAATAGAGAAGAAGTTGACCCTCGTCCGGGTACGAGAAGCTGACAGAGTCGTCTTTGCCACCAATCAGCTGGAAGGTCCCGCAAGTGACTGGTGGGACACCTACAAAGAGACACGGGCAGGAGACGTCGGAGAACCAACCTGGGAGGAGTTCACGGCCGCCTTCCGTGAAAATTTTGTACCCATCGCATTCATGAGGATGAAGAAGAACGAATTTTGAAGGTTGCGCCAAGGCAACACCACGGTACAAGAATACCTGAACAAGTTCACACAGCTTGCCCGATATGCCACCAGTGACCTGGCAAACGAAGAAGAGAAAATAGATAAATTTATCAAAGGATTGAACGATGAGCTGAGAGGGCCAATGATCGGTCAAGACCACGTCAGCTTCCAAAGCCTTATCAACAAGGTTGTGCGATTGGAGCATGACCAGAAGATGGTGGAGAACAACTGCAAGAGGAGGCTTGCTATGACCCGCCCACTTCAGGGAGCGTCTCAGCGTCCCAAGGGAGCCACCCCATCTGGATGGAAACCAACCGTCGTGGCAACCAGTCGTCCTACTACACCCGACAATGTCAGCAGGCCGACTACGCCCCAGTTCCGTACTCCGACACCGACTCTAGCCGCTCCATGAAGAAGAAATGTGAACTGCTTCAACTCTGGAGAGTTTGGGCACTACTCCAACAGCTGCCCCAAGCCACGCAGCACCCCTATGCGTACCGGCGCCAATACAACGGCTGTACGAGGGACTACTGCCCCTGATGCTGGACGTGGTCTGTTTAGGACACCGCAATCCAATGAGACTGCTATCGGATTTCGTCGCGGACAAGTGAACCATGTGCGTGCCGAAGAGGCGCAGGACGATCAGAGCGTGCTGATGGGTATGTTCTCTATCAACTCTACCCCAGTTAAAGTCTTATTTGATTCTGGAGCATCGCATTCGTTCATATCATCACGAATCAGCAAACAACACCACCTACACCAGGTAGAACTTAAGAGACCCATGTTAGTACACTCGCTTGGGGGAAACATAACCGTACCCCATGCTTGCATCAATGTGCTCATCTGGATTAGAGACGTGGTATTCCTTTCAAACCTTATGGTACTACCACCACAAACTCTTGATATCATACTTGGAATGGATTGGTTGACTAAGAACAATGGAGTCATAGACTGTGGCCGAAGGGAAGTCACAGTATCCACCCCATGGGGATCACCAATGAACATAACCATGGACCAAAACCCGATGCTATGTGAGTAAGCTACGGGAGTGTTTACCATGCTACCTTTGAGCGGGATGCCAGTAGTGCAAGATTACCCGGACGTATTTCCTGAGGAATTTCCCAGAATGCCCCCTGATCGTGACATAGAATTTATCATCGACTTAATGCCTAGTACTGCCCTCATATCCAAGAGACCCTACCGAATGCCGGCTAACGAACTAGAGGAACTCAAGAAGCAAATCAGAGAACTACAGGAAAAAGGATTTGTACGCCCTAGTTCTTCTCCCTGGGGAGCCCCGGTGCTCTTCGTCAAGAAGAAGGATGGAAGTATGAGGATGTGTGTAGATTACCGATCGTTGAATGAAGTGACCATAAAAAACAAGTACCCATTACCTCGAATCGAGGACTTATTTGATCAACTCAAGGGTGCCCAAGTGTTCTCGAAGATTGATCTTCGGTCAGGATACCATCAGTTGAAGATTAGAGCCGGAGATATTCCCAAAACAGCGTTCTCTACGCGTTATGGCTTGTATGAGTTCACAATAGTGTCTTTTGGATTGACCAATGCCCTGGTGTATTTCATGAATTTGATGAACAAAGTATTCATGGAATATCTAGATAAATTCGTGGTGGTGTTTATCGATGATATTCTTATCTATTCCAAAGACGATGAGGAACATGCAGAACACCTACGACTAGTACTGGAGAAGCTATGAGAGCATCAGTTGTATGCAAAGTTTAATAAATGTGAGTTCTAGCTTAAGGAAGTCGCTTTTCTTGGCCATGTAGTCTCAGCCGGAGGAGTAGCGGTAGACCCTGCCAAGGTCGAAGCTGTTACAGAATAGAAGGCACCCAAGTCAGTAACAGAGGTTCGGAGTTTCTTGGGATTGGCCGGATATTATCGGCGATTCATCGAAGGGTTTTCCACGATAGCCCGACCCATGACTCAACTTCTGAAGAAAGATATGAAATTCTCGTGGAACGAGAAGTGTCAGGAAGCCTTTGACCAACTAAAAGAAAAGTTAACCATCGCCCCAATCTTAATCCTACCTGATAATCGTAAGGACTTTGTGATATACTGTGATGCGTCTCGACAAGGACTGGAATGCGTATTGATGCAGGATGGAAAGGTCGCGGCGTATGCCTCGAGACAGCTGCGACCCCACGAGAAAAACTACCCCACACATGACTTGGAATTAGCAGCAGTTGTTCATGTGTTAAAAATCTGGAGACACTATCTGATCGGGAATCATTGTGATGTATAAACTGATCACAAGAGCCTGAAATACTTCTTTACTCAGTCCGATCTCAACTTACGTCAGAGACGGTGGTTGGAATTGATCAAGGGCTACGATCTAGGAATCCATTACCACCCCGGCAAGGCGAATGTAGTGGCCAGTGCGTTAAGCCGCAAAGCCCAATGCAACCATATGAGACTGGAAGGCATGGCCAGTGAGCTCCAAGAAGAGATGGCTCGACTTAACTTACACCTGATTCCTCACAGAGAAGTGAACTCACTAGAAATCCAACCTCTTCTAAGGACTCAAATAGAAGAAGCTCAAAAGGATCATGGAGAAACACAAATGATCAAAGAGCGCATGGCCGCTGGGCACGCGAAGGAATTCTCGGTAGATGACAATGGAAACATGTGGTATAAGAAAAGGATCTACGTGCCTGAGCAAGGTGGTTTGAGAGGATTAATCCTAAAAGAAGCACACGAATCAGCATATTCGCTACATCCTGGCAGCACGAAGATGTACCAGGATTTGAAGGAGGAATACTTGTGGCCCAATATGAAGAGGGACGTAGCCGAATACGTGGTCATATGCGATGTATGCCAAAGGGTAAAAGCCGAGCATCAACGACCGGCAGGCTTGTTGCAGTGGAAATGGGATGAGATAGGCATGGACTTCATCGTTTGACTACCCAAAACTGCAGCGGGATATGATTCCATTCGGGTAATAGTAGATCGGCTCACCAAGACCGCCAGATTTATCCCCGTTAAGACTAACTACAATAGTGCCAAGCTGGCGGAACTATACATGAGTAGGATCGTGTGTCTTCACGGTGTGCCAAAAATAATTATATCGGATCGCGGTACTCAATTCTCGTCCCATTTCTGGAGCAAAGTTCATGAGGCACTCGGAAGTCACCTTGCCTTCGTACCGCTTACCACCCACGAGGCCGACGGGCGGATGAAAGGACAAATCAAGTTCTTGAGGATATGCGAGAGCTTGTGCATTGGATTTTACCAAGGATTGGGAAAAATGCTTACCGTACGCTGAATTCTCCTACAACAACAGCTACCAAGCAAGTCTGAAGATGTCGCCAAATGAAGCCCTATTTGGTCAGCGATGCCGAACCCCATTGATGTGGTCAGAAACGGTTGAACGAGCCGTGTTTGGGCCTGACATAATCAAAGAGGCCGAGGAAAAGGTCCGCCTGATCCGGGACCGATTAAAGGCGGCCCAATCTCGACAGAAGAGCTACGCGGATACCCGTCGAAGGGACTTAGAGTTCAATGTAGGCGACTATGTGTACCTAAAGGTCTCACCACTACGAGGGACCCAGAGGTTCAAGGTCAAAGTGAAACTTGCGCCAAGATACATGGGCCCATTCCTGATAAGCGCCAGAAGTGGCGAACTGGCCTACCAGCTAGAGTTACCCGACAACATCTCCGTTGTCCACCCAGTATTCCATGTGTCGCAATTGAAGAAGTGCCTGCGAGTGCCGAAAGAGCAAGCTCCTTCGAGGACGAGATTTATTGTTAGGGGGTAGGTTTGTAACACCCTGAAAAAATCGAAGAAATTAAAATCGGAAATTGAAAATCAGAACTTACAGAATCTTTTGGATTCATTGCTTCCTATTGTGTTTATCGTTCTTATTTGCTAGCTCAGTTGCATAAGAGTTCTTTTTTGAATTGCTTCGATGAGAAATTGGATAAAAACCCTAAGTTTGGAATCCGAGCTGGGAATAGGATTTCAGAATATATATATATATATATATATATTAAAAAGAGGATAAATATACAATTTTGTGGATTTACAAAAGTTATTTGAAAAGTATATATGTTGGTTTAAACCCTAAAATTGGAGAAGAAAAAGTAATTAAAATTTTGGATTTAAATGGTGAAAGTATTCTCAAGGGAAAATATTAAAATTAGAAGGATATTTTAATCAAAGGTCACAATTTCTTGAAATTTAAAAAGAGAAATAAATCAAATAAGAAAAATATATTCTGAATAATAAAAGTGGGAAAATTTTGAAAATATAATTTCAAAATTATTTTGGGAATATTAGAATTTATTTTGAATTTTTAGGGTGAAAGAATATAGGAATGGGAAATTAGGAAATTAAATCGGGTAAAATGAAAAGGTATGCTCTTCATTAGTCAGCAGGTGTTCGACCGGTCACGCGACTCACGTACGCGTGCGCCACACGTCGCTCACCGTGCCGCGCCGTACCAGGGGCCTCGTGCACGCACGTTCTCGCCGGCATCACCCCGTCCCGCGCACAGTGCTCGCCACGCCTCGCCGTACGTCACGCATCGCCACGATCGTCGCCCGCCATGCCGCCCGTACACGCACGCGCGCATGCGCTCGCTGAAGTTGCCGCTTGCTACGTCGCCCGCATCACCCTGTACACCGCACAGCAGCGTCCGTACGCCCTCGCTCGCACTCACCACGCCCGTGCACAGCGTCGCCGTACCACGTCGCGCGTCAGCCACGTTCGCCGCGACGTGCGCGCACGCGCAACGCGCCAGCCGCCCGCCGCGTGGCCGCCCATCGTTTGCCGATGCCTGGCCGCTCTCCCGTCGTTCCCGTGCGCTGTCGCTGAGTATATAAGGGTGGGCAAGCTTCCCTTTCTTCCCCACACCTTGCCGCCACCATTCTTTCCATTCTTCCTCCTCGCCATCACTGGAAAACCGCGGAAGCCACACCGGATTTTGCCGAACCGTCTCACTGCCGTCTTCGCCGCCTTCCGCCGTTCACCAGAGCTCACCGCCGCTTGCCGCTGGTTGGTGAGGTGCATTGCCTTTCCATTTTGGCCGTAGTCCGTGTCGTCGCTGTCGCCACCGGCCGGGATCGCCGCGCCATTGCCGCTGGTCGGCCGAGCGCCCGGCTAGGGGTAGACAGGGGGGGGGTATAGAGGAGAGAGAATGCGACGGTGCTCGGTAGAGGAGAAAAGAATAAAAAAAGAGAAGAAACGAAAAGGAAAATAAGAAAAGGAAGGAAAAGAAAAGAAAAAAACAGAAAAAATGGGGAAATATTTATTAAAATTTGGAAATATTTTTGGGAATATTTTGGGGAATATTTATGCGAAAAATATATAGTTTTCTCAGGTATTTTTCCTCAGGGTAAAATGAATTTCTATATACGATTTTCGAAAACTTCGCGTTTACGTAAAACTTTCTCAAAGATTTATTATTACTTTTTCTTTTCTTCAAACTATACTTAACCTTTTTGAACTCATTAAAAATGTGTCAACGAATCTCTTAAACAACATTCGTAAGATTCTCGCTTCATCACTTTATCGGTTCTTTTTACGAAAAACCCTAGATAACTGTAACTTGACATTACAGTCGGTTTTGCTCTAAAGTCCGATGTAACTCGGGTAAAATCATAGGGAGATATTTTGGAGTACTTTTTTTGGTTTTTCTTGATTCCTTATTCGTTCTTATCGAATTTTAATTGGATTCAATCTTTTATTTCGCACGTATGGATAGCATCCGAAGATGCAGCTACTGACTACATCGAAGACCCCACTCAACAAGCGTGCGAGCAAGGCAAGTCATCACATCCTTTGAACATATTGGTCCTATTTGCGAACTTGTGTTGATTATAAAACTAAAATGTTCATGCTCTACATAAAAGAATACCTATTCTTGATATGTCATGCCTTGATGTTGTATTACCTTTAGTTATATTCTTTGTAACCCTCGACATGATGTAACCGAAGGAAATCTTCGGTAAAATGCTTAGCCCTCCTGTTATTAGATTCATGCATACTCATGCTTTTGCAAATAGCTATATGCTTGGGCAACTACCTTTGGGAAAGGTAGTTGGGATACGGCATGTGGAGACATGAGCGCCACATTGCCATGAGAATGATCAAATGAGTTTTGATGAAAACTGAAAATACCAAACAAATGTTTTAGACTGGGGCGGCTGGATGATTTGGGTGGATTCCAAAAAAGGCAAGTGCCGACCCCGGTCAATTAAGGACCGAGCTATGAGATAGCCAGGAAACGAGCCAGTACAACCGTACTTCTCAAATGGGTATAGACCTAGCGGAGTAAATATCCGAGCGGAGGCGGTACCCCTGCATAGTGGTTCCTATGTATGAGATGAGATTGGGAATGGATGATTGAAAATCGAAATTAATTATAACTTGAAGAATGAAGTTTTTCCTTACCCCGGGAGCGCCAGAACTCCTCACACTGCAAGAAAAGTATGGCTAGAGTGCAAGAGGATTTAAGTTCATGGAGCGGGTACTGCCAAAGTGAGGTTATCGAAAGGCTTTGCCATGACACGTCTCATGTGTTGGGACGTAGGCTCATTTGTTGGGCAGTCGTGGAGTACGGGTAAAGTGTACATCCACTGCAGTGTGAATTAACCAATCTATTCGAATAGTCGTGCTCGTGGATATAGAGCATCGTGACAAGACTTTCGTTTGGCTAGACTCTAAATTTTAAAATGATGGGATGGGTTTGCATGATGATTTTTATTCCCTGGTGGATCAACTTCTCGAAAGGCGAGAAGGGGTAGACTCCCCAGAAAACCATGATGAACCGGAGACGGGAAGCCATCCTTGGAATCACAATGGATGGTAGACAGAACCGTCGCCGACTTAATGAACTATGGAACTAAAACTTGACTTGGCTAGATGCTAGGTTTGTGAAAAGATTTATAAAATTGGCTTTGTGCAAATAAACCACGACATCTCCTTGAGAATCCCCTATCATGTGCACCTTTCCGTGTTGGCTTGCTGAGTACGGTTGGTACTCACCCTTGCTATATGCACAAACCTTCAGATGGTGGGAATGAAGACTTGGAGGATCCATATGCCTACTACCAGGAGGGCGAAGAAGTTGATGGCGCCTGCTAGGTCTTAGTCTCCAGTCGTTGCCTGTGGCAATCGACAGGCCGCTGCCTTCATTCCGCTGCCTTACCAAATTTCTACTTTTGGTTGTATCTGGACCATGAGGTCCTATATGTTGGATATTGCCTTCGGGCCTATATTGTAACACTTTTGGTGTAAGACTATTCGTGCATATGCACCTGATAATTCATACTGTATTTCGTGGGTACCAAAGTACTCGATCCAGGGAAATGGTACTATGAACACGAAAGATTCCCGTCTCAAAAACGGCGGTCTACATGTCGACACGCCCATCCCCCATGGCAGCGACGTGTGTGTCACGTGGTGCACGCGTGGTTTGGCCGCGCATGGACTCGGTCCATCGTGGACCCGCCTCCTTGACTCGTTGACGCATGGGGCCCACATGTCGGTGCCGCCCCAATCACTGACGCAACAAATCCCCTTTTTCTTTGAGAAAATAATTAATAATTTTGAGATAAATCGGTTTAATTTCCACTAATTCATTTAAATGGCTCAAAACTTCTAAAATTCATATCTAATTCATACGAACTCCAAATTGGGCCATTCAACGTGCAGAATTCATCTAAAATTAAGCTATACATGTTGTTTTACTTTTTATGTACTATTTATTTGGCTTTTATTAGGGTTTTTCCTCGTTTTGCATGCCAATGCGTAGATTTCGTCGTTTCTGAATTTCACATTCATGAGGAAAATAGTTTGGAAGATTGTCGAAGTAGCAAGGCAAGTCGGACATTCCTCCTTGAAGCATATTGAGCCTAATTTATAAAATATTTTACCGTTTACAAATAAATTACATGTTTTGCCAATTACATGAGAATTGGGACTACCTATCTACTTGCTTGTGCTCTGTTTACTTGATATCCATTAGTTGTGAAACCTTGGTGATAAATTGACTCGCTTAATTGCTACTAGCTCACTTAATAGGATAATCATATTATTCACTTTAGTATCTGATGAGTTGCGAGCTTGAGACACCTACCCATGTTTTATTTGTCGTAATTATCCAACTAAAATATGACTTAATGGTGGGCTGTGGGTGCGTAGTTTTTGCTTGTTGCAGCCATGGCAATTAAGGACCGGTTCGCGGGAAACCCTGGGAGAATTACCGTACTTACCACAAGCAAGAATTGGCAACTATTGGACTTATAGTGTAGTTTTTCCCTTTCCGACGTACTCAGGCAAGATTGGTCGTGATGGGGTTTGGATTGGCGGGGCAAGGCATATGCGGCTTCTGGAATCACCTAGGCACAAGGGAGGATGCCTACCCTGGATTTAGGGGTAGGGGCGAAACCTGAAGTGTGGTATCTCTTGGTCAGGGGGAGTTATGCGAAGGGTCTTGTCACAATCACTCATATGGTGACATGTTCGGCCAGACATGGTGACATATAGTGGATTGTGTCTTGTGGGTATAGTTGTATACTTTTGATCAGAGTAAAACTATTCGAACAGTCATGCCCACGGTTATGGGCGATTGACCAGCTTCACCGTGATTAGTCGCACACTATTAATTAAACTGGCTTAAATAAACTGGTTTAGTTCAGGTGGGATGATTGGGCCTGTTCAATCATGGTGTAGCGTTGTTCAGTGAAGAATTAACCTTGACCTAATTAATCAATATTTTTCCAATTTAAACTATAAATGTTTACAACCGCCTTTATGGAAATAGCCACAAGCCCCTCTTTCTCTCCCCTTGCATGTCTCCATCGTTGGTGTGGCTTGTTGAGTACGGTGGTTGTACTAAGCCTTGTTATATCCCCCTTTTAAGAAGTGTAGTGTTTCTGAGTCGAGGACGAAGTTAGAAGACCAAGTCTTATACCCAAGTTGAGTTTTTCTTGTGGAGTGGAGCTGAAGCCCAGCTAGGATCGTCTTTTTCCGCTGCTACTTTCTTTTTCGGTGTGAGGACTAAGTGCCTCTGCTGTAAGTATCTATGCTTTATTTACGTTTGGATCTATATATTGATTTGCCATTTTGTGTACCTTGGCTGATTCCTTCCTTGACAGGGATTTATATACAAAATAGCCTAAAAATTTGGCTAAATTTCTCGGCGTGATAAAGTGGTATCAGAGCCAACTCTATTGTAGGTTGAGCCAAATGGTCAAACCCCTAAGGACAAGTTTGTGAAAACCTTGTATGCGAAAATGTCTCTTCCCTCCCTCCGAAGCTCTTTGCAAAATGATTTATCAAATTTCTCTCCTCTCCCTCAAACTCTCTAGCTGTTAAGCCTGAAACACAAACTGAAAACTTCATGAAGGTCAAGTCAAGCCCTACGCTTCAAGCAAGAAGATCAGGACGAGTAGTCCAGAGTTAGAGTTTCTCGAGGATCAAGTGGAGCCTTTCTAGAACTTACCTTAAACCCAATACTTCCCTAAAGAGTAGTGTCGTTAGCTACTAGAACGTGTGTTGTTCGCTATGTGTAGGTGTATGGTTTACATCAGTGGTGGGGATGTGATCATACTAGGTCGTTTGCCTAATCAACTTGAACAGTAAAAGTCTACTCACATCAAATCAGTAGTCAAGCGGGTTAAGGTCTTGCCTTTAGTGTAACCCTTCCCTTGTCCTCTCCTTCTTCCTCCTGCAACAAATGGGCAACATCAAGGACAATGCACGTGGATCAAGACCCCAGCAGTCCCATGGGTTAACTCAGAGCAACACTACGAGCATTCCACCTTCACCTCCTGGGATCCAACTCTAGCCCAAGTAGTGGCCGATTAGACATAGATAATGACTATGATGATGCGGCAAAAAAACAACAGTATCAGTAGCAACAAATGCAAGCTCATATGTGTCGGAGGCGACCTGGACCTCCCATTATATTTGCAGGATGAAGTGAATCACCTCAAATCATCCAACAAACATAATGGAACGTCTCACGTCCCGAGAGAAGAATATTGGAGACATTGCTAGGACTTTAGCCTGCCAGTCAACTTCAGCCTGAGATGTGCCCGTCAAACCACTCGAAGGCGGTGACCAGATGTGTTACACATTTAGGAGACTTGACAAAATTGGCTAAAGATCTAAAACATCTCAAATATTCTTAACTCTTACTCGTGTGAATCTAGTTCCCAGGATGTGCACTAGATTCACACTTTCATCTGAAGCATGGTCATACAAAGCTAATACATATAAGATGAAATGACTTTAAAGGGGTTACAACACATAAATAATTACATAGGCCGACTGGCCAAATAAATATAAATAAATCAGAGTACAGCAAACAACGGTGGCTTGATTACACACCCACAAGCACACCGACTAGGGGCAGATCCTCATTAAGTTCAAGACCTGGAAGAATGGTCGTTTACCCGCATTCTCTTAGAAGCTAAGTCTATGGCCTGCATCAAAATGGATATTCCAATCGCAAGTGTCAGTACATTATTTGAAATAATGTACTGGCAAGAGCACAATCAAACCTAAGTACATGAAAGCTCTTGTGGACACCCCAAGTATTATACCATCCAATGTCCAACGCGACCACCACATACAATTGGAGGAGTGGGATCCAACCACGCATAAATAGCCACTCGTCCCAATGTGCCCATGGTCGCGGTTGACACCTTTTGCTATAATAACCGGAATGCCGAGTAGTGAGCGCAAGAGATAACCATAAGATAGCTTGCCAGTCCACTCCGTCATATGTTTGTCAAACCACACGAAGGCGGCGACCAAAAACATACTCCAGTGACTCGATCCAAAAGCGCTATCCCCAATTATCTCAAGCGATCAAAACCCATTACTCATGCTTAGCTAGTCCCCAGGAATGCGACTAGCCTCACACTTTCATCGGAAGCAATTAATAAACATAGCAAGTACCATAATAGAGATAAAGTGCAGCGAGGTACATGACACATAATAGGGTCCGAGATCTCAACATACAACACATAAATATAGTAGCGGAAGTCTTAGATAGAGCTCATAAGCAAAAGAAAAAACCGGTGGTGCCACAACCCCACTAGGGCAAACCAACCGGGCAAGAGCCAAGCTGCAAGAGATCACTCATCGCCCTCGCCGCCTTCGGCAAAGCAATGACCACACAAGAAGCATAACTTATAACCGGTATCCTCACCTGAAACAGCGGCGCCGGGTTAAGTACAAGATTGTACTCGCAAGTCTTACCCAAAATTATATATACATAAGGGAGAGAGAAGTATTCAAGCTTTCTAGCCTATAGTGGGTCTCTAGGTTCAACATTTGCATAAAGTTAATTTTATTGAGCAATTAATGAGTAAAATAAGCAAGGACGAACAAATCTCGCATCATTTTAATTATGGACAGCAAGTATAAAATTCTGAAATGTATAAGCAAATGAGCCCAAACGGCGCTCTCATCATCAACCATGCACTACCAAAGCCCATACCAACATGGCACAGCATGCCAACCCCACCATCAAACATAACCCCATCCATAATAATCCACATTTGATGCTAACAAAACTGACTAACACATCAAGCATTGTCCATAACCGAGGACGCGGCTATTCGAATAGATTATACTCTGATCAGAGGTGTACAACTGGACCCACACGAAATGAACACGGATCAAATGCTACACACCCCGTCGATTGCGGTACAAAAGTGATTCAAGCTCATTACATGCCCTTTCTTGGCCCCACCCCAACCACCTATACCACGCTGGGGTTCCCGATGACTCAGTCACGCGCGTGCATGATGTGACCAAGGCGGGCGCGCCACGCGGGAGGCACCCCCGGCCAAACCTAGGCACCCAAGGCCCTCCAAAGGCTACCTGCCTCACAACTCTCCAACGTGGTATAAATGATCACAGTGGAACTAGTAAGAACAAGCCGGTCCCAAATAAGGCATGTGGTAGGTATGTAGGGTGCTTGATTAGATGTCAAAATGTTCGGTCCTTAATGACCTAGACGGGGCTACTTGCATCAGGGGAAACCAACCTCCAATCATCGCCCTATCACCCGTCCAAGTCCAACATATTTCATCTACCATTATTTAGTGTAAGTGCTCAAGTTTTATGGCTAGTAATGCAAGTTGTCTATATACCACAATTAATAGCACTGTCCATCCCTATAGTTCTATTAGCACTAAGCATGGCTAAGCATTAATGAATAAGACATCCCAAGTAATCCCAACCAGTGGTAATAGGGTATAAGGACAGCAATATCACAAGGACTAAATGCATAAATAGGTTCTACCCATACACCACAAACAAACAATATTAATATCTAGGCAATGCATGCATATATATACGTACAGACTGCAACAAAATCGTTTTTAGAGAAAGCATAGGTCCTACATGCTTAGGTGCTTGCCTTGCTGCTGAGGGTAGTCACTATCCTCCTCTGGATATGCCTCGTTACTCTCCGGAATCTCCGAATCTATCGAAAAGAAGCAATATGCGAATAAGAGCCAAATAAACATGCACATGCAACATGATCAATAAATTATGAAATAAATACAGTGGGTAGATCATATTTTAACTTGAATTTAGATTAAAGAATCACCATATTATCACTTATGGTTTGGGAGACATGAAAATGACAAGCTCTCAGGTGCTGAAAATGACAATTCTGCAAATAATTAAGTCTACTTTAGAGCATTACAAGCAACTTGCAACTCAAACCAAGTTTTTACAAGTATGATTATTTTTAGTGCGAAGTACGTCATTCAGAGGTCCCAAGAAAAATTATTTCACAGCTATATGTGTTGCCATTATTTATATATGGGTTTTACAAGTTAAAAACATAGGAATGCTAAATACACTCCTAAACATGATTCAAGAGGTAGTTTTGTCAAAAACAACACCACAACAGCAAAAGTACTAAAATATAAGCTCAAAAAAATGGTTTCACAATTTTAGCTTTTACCAACATTTCTTACGAATTCATTAAGAGGGATACATATAGCTATTTATATCTTTATTGGGAAAATCAGTACAAAAGTTGGTCATTTCTATTTTACAACATTGAAGAGCTCTATTTTATGAATCTATATGAATTTGGTTCACTGAATTCGGAATTCGTATGAATTAGTTACAGATTTTTAAATTTCATACCTCATTCAGCTCAAAAGCTATCTCATAAATCAATTTCTGTTTTCACTCCCCTTTTCTCCAACTTCCACCGGACATCGCTCACATGGCAGCAACCTGGACGTAGGGTCGTGCGATGCTAAGGCCTCGGGCTGATGGCAAGAGACGTTGTCTAGGGCTGCTTCAACCGAAATCAAAAGAGATGAACTCGGGGTGAGTTGTTTCACAATTTTAGCTTTTACCAACATTTTCTTACGAATTCATTAAGAGCTAGACCACACAAGGGATACATATAGCTATTTATATTTTTACTGGGAAAACCAGTACAAAAGTTGGTCATTTCTATTTTACAACATTGAAGAGCTCTATTTTATGAATCTATAGGAATTTGGTTCCTTGAATTCGGAATTCATATGAATTAGTTACAGATTTTTAAATTTCATACCTCATTCAGCTCAAAAGCTATCTCATAAATCGATTTCTGTTTTCACTCCCCTTTTCTCCAACTTCCACCAGACATCGCTCACATGGCAGCAACCTGGACGTAGGGTCGTGCGATGCTAAGGCCTCGGGCTGATCGCAAGAGACGTTGTCTAGGGCTGCTTCAACCGAAATCAAAAGAGATGAACTCGGGGTGAGTTGTTTCACAATTTTAGCTTTTACCAACATTTTCTTACGAATTCATTAAGAGCTAGACCACACAAGGGATACATATAGCTATTTATATTTTTACTGGGAAAACCAGTACAAAAGTTGGTCATTTCTATTTTACAACATTGAAGAGCTCTGTTTTATGAATCTATAGGAATTTGGTTCACTGAATTCAGAATTCATATGAATTAGTTACAGATTTTTAAATTTCATACCTCATTCAGCTCAAAAGCTATCTCATAAATCGATTTCTGTTTTCACTCCCCTTTTCTCCAACTTCCACCGGACATCGCTCACATGGCAGCAACCTGGACGTAGGGTCGTGCGATGCTAAGGCCTCAGGGCTGATCGCAAGAGACGTTGTCTAGGGCTGCTTCAACCGAAATCAAAAGAGATGAACTCGGGGTGAGTTGTTTCACAATTTTAGCTTTTACCAACATTTTCTTACGAATTCACTAAGAGCTAGACCACACAAGGGATACATATAGCTATTTATATTTTTACTAGGAAAACCAGTACAAAAGTTGGTCATTTCTATTTTACAACATTGAAGAGCTCTGTTTTATGAATCTATAGGAATTTGGTTCACTGAATTCGGAATTCATATGAATTAGTTACAGATTTTTAAAGTTCATACCTCATTCAGCTCAAAAGCTATCTCAGAAATCGATTTCTATTTTCACTCCCCTTTTCTCCAACTTCCATCTGACTTCGCTCACATGGCAGCAACCTGGACGTAGGGTCGTGCGATGCTAAGGCCTCGGGCTGATGGCAAGAGACGTTGTCTAGGGTTGCTTCAACCGAAAAATCAAAAGAGATGAACTCAGGGTGAGTTGCAGCCACCTTCTAACTGCAGCAATGGAGTGAACAACCTATAGAACGTTGCTATAGATGTTCAACATGGAGGGAATTCAAAAGGGGCACCATGGATGAGAATGAAGCTCACCAAATGGAGGAAAACAAAATGCTGCTGCTGCAGCCCTGCAGGCTGAAACTACCACTCTCTTATTCCATCTCGATCTCTCTCAACTCTCCATGCATGTGCAAGATGTTGGGATGGATGGAAAGCTTGGATGATGGGGATTGTTGTGGTCTAATATGCAGGGATTGATCTTGGGCTATTGGATGGGATTTGGGGAGGAGAAATGAGATGAGAGCTCAGCTTGAGTAAGAAAAGAAAGAACAAGCAGTGAAGATGAAAGGGGAGGAAGAAGAAGGAGTTTTCTCTGGCCCCCCTTAAGTCCTGAGGTGGGAGCACGCCTATGGGTGTGTTGTGGGGCTAAAGAGGCACCCAATGTCAGTGACAAGTGGGCCCAAGTCGTGGCTGTCTATGAGGGTGAGATAGGTGGGTGAAAAACTGAGTATTGATTCATTCTTGCAATTTTCAGGATTTATTTTCTTTCCCTCTCTTGGTAAATTCAATTTGACTAGGTAACACTTGTTCAACAATTCAGGAATTTGGTGTGGTGATAGGTGTTGGTTTATAGGTTCCATTTTTTAGGTTTCACACATAAATTCCAAATATTTTAAATCAGGTGAAAAGATGAAATTGGTTAGACTGAAAGTTGGTTTGAATTTTTAGGAGGCCAAAACAGAGTAAAAATTCCACAAAATTTAAATTTACTGATGACAAATAAACTAATATTTTAATAAAATATTAAA
Organism: Oryza australiensis; assembly: GCA_019925245.2. Classification (NCBI taxonomy): domain Eukaryota; kingdom Viridiplantae; phylum Streptophyta; class Magnoliopsida; order Poales; family Poaceae; genus Oryza; species Oryza australiensis. The sequence continues at coordinate 1,890,123 of JAIFGZ020000239.1, forward strand.
CATGTATACTTCTGTTCAAGCTATTGCTCAAATACAAGTGGTTCCAATTTTGCCGATTAGAGTTAATTTTGTTGTTGCATATGATCAAATTGCAATATAGAAAATATGAAATCTAAAGAACAACAAATGCACTTCTAAATACCTGGTTATGAGCCTAGGGCTGTTACAGCTCTACTTCAAAGGAAGGCTAATAGTAGTTTCAATTTATGGCATAAAGCAGATTTTAGTTTGCAATCAAGTGGCAACGTAGTTTTAACCAAGGCATTTTCAGCAAAACACCAATCTTCACTAAGCATAGCATGGTCTCATCATTTATATAAAGGTACATACTAGTCCATTACTCACGTCGGGGAGTAAGGCAAATATAAAACATGAAACAACATTATTTCCAACACAATACATTTCATTTTCAAGACCATTTAGGGAAAAACATAAAATCACAAATTATACCCATAGCATTTCATTATGTCGCTCATGACCGTGAACACGGCTAATCGATTAGTTTTTATAACTCTGTAGAGTCTGTACAACTTTACCCACATGATATGAACACTCTAGTTTGTTTCGAGTTTGCAAGACTCTATCACACTCTTCACGTTCAGTGCGATCTAGAGGTCATAACATAGCCTTTACACTACTTAGTCCCTAGCCTTGCACCAACACAATACGTGTTTCCTCTATCCTAGGTCATACTGGAATAAAACCTACAACAGTTAAGTGGTGGGCCCATGCCTTAACTTAACACCGTGGTGGCGGACACGACAGAAACCCACCCACGTGGAACGATATCGTTGTATTGGATAGACTTGGTCGCCTAAACTACCACAATGGGGTAAATATGAAGTTCCTCTGGGTTATCCGAACCCATACACTTGGGCCTACCATAATGCAAGGCTAGGTGCTAAGTAAATTTCTCGGCTAAGGCTATCCCATACTAGCACATGTGGATGTACGGTATATACAATGAATGACATGTAGTTCGGTCCTTAATTGACTCGGGCGAACACTCCCCCTATCGGTATACAAATACATCAATTGCATACCATTTGCCACCCAAGTCTAAAATCACATGTTATTTAACTTTTATTTCACAAATACTCATAGTTTCACCTCTGGTTCAAAATGTCCAAAAAGATTTCTAAAGAGTTTAGCAATAAATCCATGACCATGTTCCGTTTATCACTAAGCAAGGCAAGCATTTCATCTTTATAAAACATAACATAGTCATATGAGCACATTTAAAGTATTGTAATTAATCCTAAGGTTCAAAACATCAAGGAATTGATTTTCAAAAGGGTTCATGCATTTTTAGGACATAACTACAGATCGTAGGTTCAAATTATTGATAGAGTAAAATACGCATGCAACTTTACAAACAAATCATTTAGCCCGAAAACATAGGAGCAATGTCTTCAAAGGAGGGGCAAGAACTTGCCTTGATCTGGAGAAAAGTTAGCTCACCATCCACTCCTCCGTTTACGCAATCATCTAAACAAAATATACGGTATGCAATTAAATACCGAAAACAGGCGAAAAGTCCAAAATGCTCTAAAATGCATGATTTGTGCACATTGGGTAGGTACTGGTCTAAAATAAATTTAGTTGGAAGAATTTCTAATTTATCTTATCCTATTTGGGAGTTATCGATTTTGGAAATTTCCTCGGGTTGTAGCGGCACAGGGTTAGGTGCTGTTTAGGCAGTGTTTTGAGATTTTGATTTTTATTAATTTGACTTTACAGGGGCAAGGGAATTCATTTTCTATTTCTAACACAATTGGTTACATAATCTTTAGAGTTATTATGATTTTCTTAGGCCTATTAAAACTTATAACGGGTTCTAGGCCTATAATGTTCTAGATATATGGCTTTAGGGTTTTGTGTCCAGAACTTGTTAATTCATGACCTAATTAAGTAAACTAATTATGTTTGTTATTTATTCCACTCTAGTTTTACAAGTTTATATTTTATTTTATTTTACCTCATACTTTGCAACTAGAGGTGTTCTTTGTTATAGTTTTTAACATACTAATCCAGATGTTGCTATAGTTTTTAACATGTTCTATCCTAATTTACCTAGGGCTAGGATTCAATTCATGTATGTACATATTCATATACACATGGTGCTTAGCCTATTTAGGGGATTAACACCTAGGTTGTCTATTTAAGGTTTATCCTTCATGCTTAGTGTATGAATTGCCACATTTTATTTTACCTAATTGAGGTTCAATATTTGCTGGTCCTATAGAGACATGGTTCACTTAAAATGGATTAAAAATGAATTCTCTTCAATTTTTACAAGTTAGAGTGTACTCTAGGTTGTTCATTCCTTAACTACATATTTAAGAGACTTTAATATACGAAAGCATATATTTTTATTTTATAACATGAAATTATATGGTTTGATGATCCTACAGAACTTGACTTTATTCAAAAAGGAGATAGAATGAATTTTTAATAAATCTCTAAAATTCAACTTTCCTAAATCATATCATTTTAATATTAATAGTTTTAGGGGTATTTGGTATAAGTAACTATATTTTTTTATTTTTCCAAAATAGAGTGTGTAAGTTGGTGGACATGTAGAATTTGAGTTTGTCCAAAAATAGGTTAAATTGAATTTTATAGGGATTTTATAATTTTGTATAGTACCTAGGTGTGACTTTACTTATTTAATTTGAGACTAAATTTGTATTGTAAGTGCCAAGTTTTATAATTCTAAATTAAATTTCATCCTCTTATTAGATCACAGAAATTTGTCCCACTTCAAAATGTGTTGTAGTTTATTTTATATAGATTTACAAGTTTAACAATTTTTCTGTTGAAGGAATAGTGTTGTGGCTATTTTCTTTTGAATTTTAAATCCATAAAATCATTGGTCCCACAGGTGGTCATTTTGCGGAAAACTGCTGGAGTTCTTGAATTAGATCCCATAGTCCACAGCACGTGGTAATTGAGATTTTTCTTCAGAGTGCTCCGGTTTTTAGTTTATTTACAAATAGATCTAGGGGTCCACATGTCATTCGATGAATATTTACATAATTGTTAACACTGGAATTTGGTAATTGAGTTCCTAAGTCTGAAAAGGCAAAGTGGAATCGGAACGGCTGAAAGACTGATCGACTGCAGTGCTAATCGGCTGAGGATAGATCGAATGGGAGCAGCCGACAGCCGATTCTAAGTCCGGAAGAGATGAAACCGTGTTTAGTGCAGAAACTTTAAGATAAGTAGAAGGTTCGGTCGATAATTGCGCATCAAAAGATATAGCCACTTATGGATAGAGTCATGTAACGGCAATTGTATCTGTAATCTAGAGATTAAATTGTTAGTTGTAACGCGGTATAGGTCCCGTTAGGGATAATATGGTGTTTTAAACAGTAGTTTAGATACAGTCCAGGGTTGTTACAGATATTTGTATCTTGGGTATAAATAGGACCCGAGACCCTCTATGTGTAATAATTCAATCAATTCAATCTTCGGCGCATCGCCAACCTTTTCTTTAGACGAACACATTGTTTGGCTTTGGGCTGCATCGTCTCGATCCCCAAGTTAAGGTAAATGTTTGTCATTAGTGGTATGATTCCCTGTTTCTAGTGCTTCCATCGCAATGATACATTAGAATCAGTGATTTTACTGCGTTATATATCATATAACACATATGAATTAGATCAATGTTTAGATCTATCTTGTCATTGGCTTGTTCTGTCAAGAACATGCGGTCAATAGGGCTAGATCTAAAGGTTGACAGGTTCATATGCGGTATCTACCGTCTCGAGGGGTACAAATCGGCTGTAGCAGATCGAATGTTTCTTCTCATACTTAATGCTGCATCGGGCTCGAACTATTAAATCGTCTTTAGAACTGTCAGTGATCTGTTCGTCTGAGATTTGTATTATTTAGAGACAGTGTCGGGGTTTCAACCGGCCTTATTTGCCCTAATATGTTTCTTTTAATATGCTTATTACTATATTTGTATTAGGACTGTCTCTTATGCCAAGATCGTGTTTCTGTCGGACGTTGCCTAATGAAATCGGCTTTCCCGGGCAGCCGATGGCCGATTTATGGACTGTACGTTTGATGCAGGAATATTATCTTCACATAAGATCCATCGGAGTACTAGCCGATTCTTTGTTAGCTTTCCATTATCGGTTAGGTTGTCAATTTGTATATTTGTTATTCTTTACTGTATTTGGATTGAGCGGCTGATGCTGTCTCGGTGTAGCTGATCCATTCCGATCACTTGGCCCAAATATGGTTTAGAATAGCATATATACATTCATGGATTTTCTTAGCCGATCCCGTGGGGATCTAACCTAACGCTTAACGTGTATTTTTCTTGTTTTTCTTGTTGATTGGCAGATCAAATCAACTGCCACGCCCTGCACGTTGTATGTAGCCGAGAAGGACCTGTACTGGAGTCAAGCAGATCTCCTAGGCCAGCGCGTGAGAGAGATTTCTCGTCAACAATAATAGACCCTACAAGATTTAAATTTCCTCCTAATTGATTTTTTGGGTGCCTAATAATGGGGGGCCCGCGTGTCCGCGAGACGGGGGGAAGGGGCAAAGCCCGGGAGCAGAGCGCATCGGTGATCTTTCGGACGGCGGCGATGGCGAATGACGACGAGTTTGGTGATGCGACCAAAAGAGGAAATGTGCGCAAAAGTCTTGCGCACACGACGGTGGTGGTCTCGTCGCCGGTGAGGGCCGAAATCATGGGCAGCGACGACGTGAGCGGAGGGGCGGCTCGGAACGCTGGTGCATGTCAAGCTTCATTTCAATCCACGCCACGGCGATGCATGCATAAGGGTTCAAGGGCATCCAGGAAACTCACCAAATGGTTGACAATGTTCGGTGAGGGCTGGTCGACAGTGGAACCTCACAAACGGGCATGGCAGCGGCGTATGGCTTCGGGTCATCGACGATGGACCAACTCGGCCTTTGTTCTGCTAAGAATAAGTGTGGGGTGGCTTAGTGATGTCTCAGGGATGCTACTTGTGCAAGGAATCGGCCAAAGACTCACCGTGGAGATCAATCTACCGGCGACGGCGGTTTGTCGGAGTCGAGGAAGATGGAGGTTGATCTCCCTCCTCAGTGCGCCATTTGTTGGGATTCTTGAAGGGAAACGATGAGGGAGTCGAGGCGAAGATGGTGACGCAGATTCTCGGCCGTGCCTTGGCCCACCTTGGCCGGAATGCCATCGAACCCGAGCGGCGGCGCCCTAGACGGCGATGGCCATAGTCCGGTGACCTCGCGCATCACAACACGGATGTATTAGGCATGGGGAGAGGATCACGTTCCTAGGGTTAGATTATAACGAAACTCACTGGATCGGAGATGAAGGCCATCGAACACTTGTGGTCGATGGATTGGAGAGGCTCGTTCCCGGTGACCTCGAGATGTTTTTCCTTGGTTTCTTCGTGGAACGGGATGTGGGAGTGGTGTAGAGCATGGTGGCAAGAGGGTTTTTCAATTGGTGAGGGTCGCGCTGGCAGAGCGTGGTGAGGTGGATGGTAACGGCACCGACACATTTCTCCTCCTCTCTTCCTTCCTGGCTCTTCCTTGAGCGATGGAGCACTCTGCACATTGGGTGGAGCAAGCCCCAGTGGCTGTCAGTGGGTCCAGAGCGTGTTTGGCTAGGAAAGAGAGAGAGGTATGGGTGAAAACTTGAGTGCAATTGATTTAGTTGTTTTTCTTGAGTTTATTTCTCTCCCTCTACTTCGCAGTTCTATATCTTAATCTGTGGGCATGGTAAATTGATGAAATTTTTACTGGGTAGATGATCATTGCTTGGTTCCATTTTCTTTGGTTGCACATAAAAATCATTTGCAGATTGCTCCCAAAAATTAAACAAAGATGGGGTATCTAGGAACTAGTGTGATTTTTTAGGGGACCTAAAGTCAGGAGAAAATTCTGGAAAAAATATTTTTATTCATGGCATTTAACCTAATATTTGAATAAATTATTTCCTATATACTCTTATGTGCATTTTAATTAACTTTTAGATAAGGATGCATTTTAGCCGATAAGAATATTAATTGGCCCTATATTTGATTGTTTTGTCTAATTTGTTTGGGGCTTCAAACCCAGTTATTAAATTGTACAAAAATTATGTTGAGTTGTACATAATGTTTGGCATCTTCATAAATTTTTTTCCATTATTTTATCTAGTGTGGATTATTTTAGAAAATTAAGGTGTCCCTTTTATGCATAGGTGTTCTGTCCTTGTGAATGCACCTAGTATAGTTATAGGAGTTATATTAAAATTTTCTTAGGCATAGGAGGTGATCTTTGAATTAAATTTTCATGCCCACATGTTATTATCCAAGGTTAGTTGTAGGCTTGTTTTGTAAATTTAAAGCTTTTGGGCTATGCTTATATGACCAATTATGAAATGCGAATCAAAAATCCAAATACACATCAATGGCTCAAGTCAAAACATGCAAATGATGGTATGCATGCTTTCACATGAGTTTGCATTTTTGTCCTAGGCTATAAATGAAAAAGTTTTTAATTTGCTCTAAAATGTGGTCTATCATGCAAAGGCCTAGGTTGGTCTCACCTAATTAGAAAAGGAAAATTTTTGTTCTCAAATTTAAATCATGCAAATGGGTTGAAGTTCTTTAACCTAAGTTAGGAAATGAAAAATTTTGGTTCCCAAAACTGAAAACTTCACTGTCATTTGGTTTTGACAAAAATTCCTAGACCCTAGCTTTTGGGTATGTGACAAAATGCAAGTTCAAAGTCAAAGCTAATATGCTTCGATGCAAACACTTGTGACTCCCACCAGTATACCGCCAAGTCCCTAGAAGACGATCGCACCAACCTCACCATCATGCTGGAGGGAAACACATGCCACATGCTCTAGTTGTGATGAGCAAGGTCGCTATGCAAGAAAACCGTTCATGGGACGTATACGCTAGGACATCGGCCGAAGGTGAGATGCAATACCCAATAAGGAAGGAAGATTCTGGTCAACTCATCAAACATAATTATGGTACACCACCGTCCAACCCTAAGAAGAGAAAGGCACCAGTACGGAATATAGAAGATGTCACCAACATGGTCATCACTAGCACATAATTTTCTCCTGAAGATTTCGAGAAGAGGCACCAAAGAGGAACTACCTTTCGTGGCGACGTTAGCTAACCCGATATCTCAAGCTATATAGTCCGCCCAAGCCAGAGGATAATCAATCAGAAGAGGTGTTGTCTGATGATGATGGTGAAGCGGTCTTTGACGGTGTTAGTGAAAAAGAAATAGAGATCAAAGCATGTACTCATTGTGGAGAAATTGAACACATCGCTAGCATATGCATCCACACCTGTCTCTATGGTGAGGACACCCATATGCCGAATGAATGCCCCATGAGAAATGTCACATGTTTCCTGCGTGAGGGAACTGATCATGTGCCTAAGGACTGTCAACTAAATTTGGTCCTAGTTACGACCAAGGAAGACCAAAGGACATCTCTATAGCCCGTATACCAACTCATGGTTGCCATTACCAATGGTGTTAATGCTTATGGTCTTTAATCAGCTCTAACCCTAGTGAAGACCACCAATGGTAACAGAAACGTGGAAAACAAGGCTCACGAGCCCTACCCATTCCAGTTCCAGTTGTGAGCCTATAGGCCTAGAAGAGTGCACATCGTGATCAGCCAAATCTGATTTGTTTCAATTGTCTTGAGCAAGGACACCGTCTTACTAAATTTTCATTTCTGAGACCAACGAAGGTAGTCCGTCGTTGCTTCAACTGTGGGGAAACAGGTCATTTATCTGAAGGTTGTCGAATGCCCAAGTGCCAACATCCTCAAGACACCAGCACTATCTGCAACACCCTTATTCCGCAAGCTGTTGGAAAATGCGTAGGCTACGATAACATAAAACAAAATTTTCTACCACGCAATCCAGGAAAGCTTGAAAGTAAGGGTCTATAGATCGTTACCAATTGACGCGTAGTGCAGCGGAAATAGCTAATCTGTTGCTAGCCGACCTTGGACAAACCTAGCCGACCTCGACGATGTCGGATAGTGCCTTGCCGACTCCTGGTCCAAATCGCCCGACCAGCCGACCCCGGGTCCAAATCGCCTAGCCCCACCGACCTTGACACGCTCCTCCCGATCGCCCAATGCCGCTAGGATTCGTCGATGCCAACGACACTGTGCCGGTTCGCCCACCCTTCAACCTCCGGACTGCCCAACCCAACCGTCGAATTATATTCCGCTAGGTGGATCTCGAGGAAATTCAATGCCGCCAACTTACACCGCAACATAGCGACGTCTCAACTAGTATCCACACATCCAGGGAGAGAACTCTGAACACCCGTGTGCTAGCACATGATGCACAGCTAGAGTTTTGGCTCGGACGTGGGGAGGGTTTTCGTCGAGAAGATTGATCCAGCTATGAAGTTGCGCATCGAACCTTCCACCCCTCATCTCCTTTATATAGGGTTGCTGATTGGGCCTAAAGACCCATCGAGACTCTATGTCCGGTCGGATCGCTATCCGATTGAGCCGTATCTGAGTCAAACTCAAATGACTCAAACTCGAATGCCTGTTCTATCCCGTTAAGTATACGATCCAATAGGTTCGTGTACAATTGGCCCTAGCCCAAAAACATCCTTTTCAGCCAGCTTGTCAACAGTGGCCCCTAGCAAAACATATCTACACCAAAATATACACAAAGATCATATCGGCTGAACCTGTAATGTGTGCACAAATCCCTTTGCCTCATGATATCAACTAAGCTATAGGCAAGACTCGTGTCATTGTATCAATAGTTTAATCATTCACTCCTCAATCAACTTGTATTGGATTATATATCTGTTAATTGACTCCTTGGTCAACTCGGCATGGCCATGCACTTCCATAATCCATTACATCGAGAGGCCCAGAGATATCTCTCCCATAGGAGGGGCAAATTCCATCTTGATCATTCACATCCCACTACATGTTTCATAGCAAACCTGAAGACTACTTTTATGACTACCCAGTTACGGAATAACGTTTGGTAGTCCATAAGTAAACTACCACACATGTTGGAATCCATAGTGATCTCAGGTCTAAGGACTTTGCACCAACACTATTTGAGACCAACTAATGGCACATCAATTTCCTGTAGTGTCTCAGTGTGTGTCTATCCAATAATGTGTTCTCTAACACATGTTCACGTTTATTGATTTCGTATCTCCATACCATGATCTATGAGACATGATCATCAATCAATAAACATGTTGATCTTAGAATCATATTTCTTTCATAGATATGATATATGATCAGGGATCATTTAGAAATAGATTCATACACAAAGAGTCTCATATATAAGTCATGTACTTATTGATCAATACAAGATTTCTATTTCATGTAACTGAATAACACTTTATTCATTGATACATAAACATTGACCATGATATCGAACATCTCCATGTTGCCTCTAGGGCATATCACTAACAGTCTTCCAATTGCACTAGAGTCAGTCATGTAAGTATCTAATACCCATTGCTCTATTATGTGCCTCATGTTTTGGCTGAGGGAGTGGTCTTGTCAACGGATCAAAAATATTTAGATCCGTGTGCACTTTGCATCACCTCTGTCCACTATCTTGCCGATGAGATGGTATCGCCGAAGAATGTGTTTGGATTTCTGATGTGACCTAGGCTCCTTAACCTACGCAATGGCACCACTATAATAACAACAGAGGGACATTGAACCAGTAGCACTAGACATCACATCCAGCTCAGAAACAAATTTCTTGATCCAAACAGCCTCCTTTGCAGCTTCATAAGCAGCAATGTACTCGGCCTCCGTTGTAGAATCAGCAACAGTGTCCTGCTTGGAACTCTTACAGCTGACTGTGCCTCCATTTAGACAGAAGACAAACCCAGATTACGATCTATAGTCATCTTTGTTTGTTTGGAAGATAGCATCGGTGTAACCACTTACAACGAGCTCTTCTTCACCTCCATAGACTAGGAACATATCCTTAGTTCTTCTCAAGTACTTAAGGATACTCCTTACAGCTATCCAGTGACCTTCACCTAGATCTGACTTGTATCTACTGGTAGCACTCAATGCGTACAATATATCTGGACGTGTACATAGCATAGCATACATGATGGACCCAATAGTCGAAGCATATGGGAACCATATTCATCTTACTCCGCTCATTAGGTGTCCTAGGACACTGATTCTTGCTGAGATTAATGCCATGTGACATTGGTAAGAAATCTTTCTTGGAATCATGCATGTTGAACCTCTTCAACACCTTGTCAATGTATGTACTTTGGATTAATCTAATTAGCCTCTTAGATCTATCTCCGTAGATCCTAATGCCCAGTATGTATGCTGTCTCCCCTAAGTCTTTCATGGAGAACTATTTATCAATGAAGACTTGATGAATTCTAGCACAGCGACGTCAGTTCCAATCAACAATATGTCACTACATAAAAGATTAGAAACACAACTCCACTCCCACTGACCTTCTTGTAAACACATGCCTCCTCTTCATTTTTGATGAAACCAAACCCTTTGATTACCTCATCAAAACAAATATTCCAACTCTGAGATGCTTGCTTCAATCCATAAATGGATTTCTGTGTCTTGCATATCTTTCAAGGCGATTGTGGATCGAGAAAACCTTCAGGTTGTATCATATATACATCCTCGCTTAGGTTTCCATTAGGAAAGGCATTTTGACATCCATATGGCATATCTCATAATCGAAATATGCAGCAATCGCTAGAATAATCCGAATAGAGTTTAGCATTGCGACGGGCGAGAAGGTTTCATCATAATCAACACCTTGAATCTGTTTAAAACCTTTCACCACCAATCGCGCCATATGGATGTGAACATTTCCATCCATGTCTGCCTTTTTCTTAAAAAAATTTGCACTCAATGGATTTGACACCATCAGGTGGAACAACCAAGTTCCAAAATTGATTATCATACATGGATTCTACTTCAGATTTCATGGCTCCAAGCCATTTGTTGGAATCTGGTCCCACCATCGCTTCCTCATAGGTCTTAGGTTCATCATTGTCTAACAACAATATATCATGTTGTTCCGCACCTGTGTACCTCTCAGGCGCACGACATGATGTTTTAGACCTACGTGAGGCTGGTGTATCTACAACAGATGGCGCAACATATTGTTCCTTCTGTTGTGGTCCTGTGGTAGCTGAAACATTTTCTGGTGTTTCTTGAACTTCTTCAAGATGCACCCTCTCCCACTAACCTTTCTTGAAAGAAACTCTTTCTCCAAGAAAACACCATGTCAGGCGACAAATACTTTGTCTTGTTCCCGATTATAAAAATAATATCCTTTTGTTTTCTTAGGATACCCAACAAAGAAGCATTTGTCAGATTTGGGTGTAAGCCTGTCGGATTGAAAACGCTTTACATGAGGTTCACATCCCCAAATTTTGAGAAAAGACAACTTAGGGAGCTGCCCTATTCATATCTCATATGGCATCATTTTCCACTGACTTAGATGGAACTCTATTTAGTGTGAACGTAACTGTTTCAAGAGCATATCCCCAGAAGGATAGTGCAAGATCATATTGGCTCATCATGGATCGCACCATGTCCAACAAGGTGTGGTTTCTCCGTTCTGACACACCGTTCCATTGAGGAGTTCCTGACGGAGTCAACTATGAAATAATTCCACAATCTTTTAGATGATTACCAAATTCTTGGCTTAAGTATTCACCACCATGATCTGATCGTAAAAACTTAATTGTTTTTCCTAAATGATTTTGTACTTCATTCTAAAATTCTTTGAACTTTTTCAAAGGATTCAGACTTACGCTTCATTAAGTAGATATAGCCATATCTACTAAAGTCGTCGGTAAAAGTTATGAAGTACTGAAAACCACCACTGGCCATTGAACTCATTGGTCCACATACATCAGTATGTACGAGTGCCAACAAGTCACTTGCTCTTTCCCTGTGACCCATGAAAGGTGCCTTTGTCATCTTACCAAGTAAACAAGATTCGCATGTCTCAAATGATTCAAAATCAAAAGAGTGTAGCAGACCATCTTTATGGAGCTTCTCCATGCGTTTCTCATTTATATGGTGTAGGTGACAATGCCAAATAAATGTGGGGTTTATATCATTTGGGAGTTGCTTCTCTGTATTAATGTTATAAATGGGAGACACCTCAAGATCCAAAACGTATAATCCATTCACCAATAGAGTATGAAAATAGAACATATCTCTAAGATAAATTAAACAATCACTGTCCACTAATCTAAAATCATATCCTTCCGCTTGCAAACAAGAAGCGAAAATTACGTTTTGACATAGAGTTGGAACATAATAACAATTATTTAATTCCAAAACTAATCCTAAAGGTAAATGAAGTGGCATAGTGCTGACAGAAACTGTAACAACCCTTGCTCCATTGCCGACGCACAGGTTCACCTCACCCTTCTCAAGCATCTACTTCTTCTCATTCCCTGCAACAATTTGCATATATGGGCTACTGATACGGTATCAAATACCCAAGAGTCAGTAGATGAAGTAGCAAGATTGATTTCTATAACATTGGTACCTGAAGCACAAGTCGCACTTTGCTTCTTTTTGAGATCCTCCATGTACTTCTTGCAGTTCCTTTTGCAGTGACCTGTCTCCTTGCAATAGAAGCAAATAGCATGTGATGCCACCGACCCCTTCTTGCCTTTTTTTGCTTTGGAGGCAATCGTGATCTCATCAGGAGTTAACTTCCGTTTTGTACAAAGTTTCTTGATGGGAGGTTTGTGCTTAACTTTCTGCATCATCATCACATGATGACCATTTTTTTGGATACTCTCTCAGCAGTCTTTAGCATCCCATGCAATTTGTCCAAGGTTTTATCCATGTTGTTCATGTGATAATTTAGTATGAATGGCTCAAAGCTCAGAGGGAGCGACTGGAGAATCATATCTGTAGCCAACTCTTGCCTAAGAGGAAAACCAATCTTCTCCAGAATCTCGATGTAGCCAATGAAGGGTTACGCAGAAGCTACGAAAGCTAATAACAAAAAATTTCTACCGTGCAAACCAGGAACACTTGCAAGTAAGGGTCGATAGATCGTTACCGATTAGAGTATGCAGCGGAAATAGCCAATCAGGAGCTATCTGATCCGGAACAGTGCCAGCTGATCATAGCCGATTCGCTAACAGTCGATTCCCCAACAGCCGATCCAACGTAACCGATCCGATGTAGCCGATTCTCGATGCCAGATCTAATCCAACCTCAGCCGACTCGTTGATTCGCCCGACCACAGCCAATTCGTAGCCGATGAATAGCACCGCAATGTAGCAGCGCCTCTACCGGTATCCACACGTCCGGGAACATAACGCCTAACACCCGTGTGCTAGCACAAGATGCAAGGCTAGGGTTTTGGCTCGGAGGTGGGGAGGGTTTCCGTGGAGATTGATCTCGCCGACTTCTGTTGCGCCAAATCAGATTGATTCTGTTTAATGCAATTGCATGCAGCATCTCTCCACCCCTCACTCCTTTATATAGAGTTGCCGGTTGGGCCTAGAGACCCATCGGGACTCTATTTTGAATCGGATCCTATACGAATCTCATAGAGTTGGTCGGCCAGACTTCGTAAGCCCATAGGACTCTATCCGATCGGATACCTATCCGATCGAACTGTATCCGAGTCCAACTCGAATTCCTGTTCTTATCCCCTTAAGCGTGCGACCCTGTAGGTTCAGGTATACTCCGTTTCGGCTAGAGTCCTGTAGAATCAAAGTGTGTTTGATTCTTCATTTGATGATGAACAATTGGTTGCTGTGGTTATTGGTTTGTGTGTTTTGATCTTTGGAGATTATTGACAATTTGGTTTTGGAGATAATTGAGTTTTCAGACAATGTAGAGTGTTCAGTCGGCTGCCACAGCCGGTCTAACTGGGCTTGTATTGCCGGTCTGACTGGAGGTGTTTGGGCGGTCAGACCGGGCAGTTGCCTGCGGTCAGACTGGCCGGCACAGTCCGACTGGTTGCCGATTTTGATTCGGTTTTGGTTTTGGTTTGTTTCCTTACATATACATGGGAGTTTTGTGTTCCTATACACGTGTATGTTCATTTATGCTAACAATGAGTCAAGTTGGGATAGCTTGTGCTCGGATATGGTATTCTTTGTTTAATTGTGTGCAGGTAATTTTTACGCCTCGAGAAAGTGTTGCCGGTAATCGAGTTGGAGTCAACTTGGAGATAAGGTGACGTCCAAGATGGAGATCATGCGGGATGCTGAAGGGTAGAGATTAGTGCACATAATTGGTGAAGTTTCCATATGGCATACGATGGAGATATTGTGTGCGTATGGAAAGCGGAATTTCGGTTTTGGGAAGACCAAGATTGATACGGTTATTTTATATCAAGTTTGTACTTATATAGGAAGGTTTCCTAAGTGTTTAGGACTTTCTGTATGAGTAGGATTCGTGCCCTTTGGCTGCGGTTTTTGTGTATAAATAGTGAGGGGAGACGTAGCCTCTTTGTATCGCTTTAGATTCAAGTTTTAGAGAGTTTCGAGTGAGGATTTCAAGTTTTAGCTTGAGATTTTGTGAGGAGTGCTTTGTTTGCATTTTGTAAACACAGAGAGATTCAATAAAGATCAATCTTCTCGGAGAATTTCGTGTGTTTTCTTCTTCCTCGTTGCGACAGTCTCATTGTCGGTTAAACCGGATCTACACACCGGTCAGACCACAAACTCTACTGCGGTCAGACCGCAGCTTCTTCCCAGTCAGACCGCAAGCACATCGGCGGTCAGACCGGCCATCATCGGCTCTCGGTGGTGATCGGCTACACCAGGAAAATCGGCTAAGTACTTGGTGAGCAGCGGTATGAGCGGTCAGACCGGAGAACACCCGACGGTCAGACCGGCCATACTGAGCGGTCAGACCGGCGATTCAACGTCGGTCAGACTGGATCCAGAATAGAGGTAAAGTTTTATTTCTGCTAAAACTTTGTTTTTGGGGTGCACCAACCATTCACCCTTCTCTGGTTGGCTTTTCATTGTGTATTCGATCCTACAAGTGGTATTAGAGCCACGTTTTTCTCCTTTGGATTTTCTTCAATCTAAAGTTTTCTCGTCGTGTCGGATAAATTTTCAACAAAACCGCATGTTTTCGATGGCACCAATTTCGCGTATTGGTGTAGTAAGATGCAATCTTACATCATGGCTCAAGACTATGATGTGTGGCAAACGGTTGCTCTTCCCTACACTATTCTTGAAGCAATTAATTCTGATGCTTTAAAAACTGAATTTAATAATAATTGCAAAGCTTGAAATATTTTGTTGAATGGAATTTCGCGTTATGATTCTGACCGTGTTTCACATCTTCAAACCGCAAACGAGATTTGGAACGCTTTGAAAAACTTTCATCCAGGAACAACAAATATAAAAGAACTTCATCGAGACCTTTTTAAAAAGGAATATATAAAATTTGAGATGAAACCTGCCGAAGCTTTGGATGACTATCTTGGTAGGTTTAATAAAATATTGAGCAATCTTCGATCTGTTGATGCTTCTTATGACACTAATTATCCACAGTCTGAGATTTCTCGCCACTTTTTAAATGGTCTTGACATGTCTGTTTGGGAGATGAAAGTAATTTCTATTCAATAATCTGTTAACATGGCAAATTTGACTTTGGATTTGCTTTATACAAAACTCAAAACTCATGAGATGAATATTCTTTCTCGAAAAACGGATTCTAAGTCAAATGCTTTGATTTCTCCTTCGACTTCTTCAGATGTTGCTTCTTCATCATCTCCAAATGGTCTTGCTTTAATTAACGCCATGTCCGATGAACAACTTGAGCAATTCGAGGAGGAGGATTTGGCTCTTGCTACTAACAAACTTTCCAGAGCTATGAACAGAGTTAGGTTCAGGCTAGGCGCTCCAAGGGTAGGCGCTCCAAGGAGATGATCAAGAAAGTGCTGAGTCAAGTCTATGCCGCTTTTGAGCCACTCAGCAACATAGATTCTGACAGTGAGGAGGAGAAGGGCAAGAACATCTCTGGCGTTTGCCTCATGACGCGTGGAGATGAAGATTCTTCAGAAGAAGAAAATGAGGTAAGCTCGCTTGAGGAGGCGGTTCTTGTTTTAAGTGCTAAGAATAAAAAATGTGAGAAAATGTTTAAAAAACAAGAATTTGTGATTGAATCTTTAAGTGCTGAAATTGCTAGATTGAAATATCTTATTCCCAATGATGATAATTGCAAAAATTGTGAGGTTTTAATGCTAGAAATTTCAAAGATTAGAGATGTCAATAATTCTCAAGTTTTTGTTGCTAAATCTTGTTTAACTTGTGATGCTAATTAGTTGAAATTAAAAGATGCTTTAGCTCGTGTTAAGCATATGGAATAACTAGTTAAACAAGATGAGGTAGCTTCTTGCTCTAGATGTCGCAAAGGTAAAGATGTCATGATTGGTTGTGAAAATTGTGTTAATCTTGAAAAGAAGTTTCTTACTTGAAAAGTTCCTTGCAAAAATTTTCGACTGTAAGAAACAACTTAACATGATTTTGGACAAATCTAAAGTGTGTAGCAACAATAAAGGAATAGGTTTTGATGCTCATGACTATTTCACCAGAAATCTTCCAAATGTTTTAAGAATGACTGAAAATGGTGAAATCCTGACAAAACCTAATACCATGAAAACAGTTTTTAAGTCTGCTGGAAATTTGTCATCTCTTTCTGCTTATCTAAAAGAAACTAAACCTAATTCTTCAAAACCATCTGCCACTAAAGAAAAGTTTTTTTGCTACTTTTTTGTGGTAAAGATGGTCATCTTGTTGGTTTTTGTTTCAGATTAGCACGAAAACAGAAAAAGGAAAGAGAAGGCAAAAATCAAGTTTTCCCTCGAGAAGGCCGGTCAGACCGCAGTTGGTCCACCGGTTAGACCGGCCGTGGCACCCGGTCAGACCGTCGGCATTGCCTCGGTCAGACCGGCAATGGCGCCCTGGCCGACCGGCAGCACTCCGCGGTCGATCGACCATGAAGGAATTTTTCGAAAATTCCAAAACTGTTTTTCTCATGGATATGTGCCTATTGGATCTCGTTGGTCGTGTGTCTCAAGATCTGGATTCCTAAATTTCTTTTAACCCCCAGTACTGAGGCTTCGACATCTTTTGTTGTGTAGGCATTCGTGGCGAGGAAGGAGAACGTGTGGATCATGGACTCCGGTTGTTCGCGGCACATGACCGGAGATAAAAATTGGTTCTCCTCCCTCAAGATGGCATCCAAGACGGAATCGATAATCTTCGGGGATGCTTCAACAAGTTTCGTTCTTTCTACCGGATCTGTCAAGGTAAGTGACAAATTTGAATTAAAAGAGGTTGCTTTGGTCGAGGATTTAAAGTACAATTTACTTTCAGTTTCACAAAATGTTGATGAAAACTTTGAAGTTCATTTCAAGAAAACTGGAAGTAAAATATTTGATTCTTGTGGGGATTCTGTTTTGAACATTTCTCGTTATGTGAGAGTTTTTAAAGCTGATTTCGAAAACCCTGTTTCTCCTATTGTAACATGCTTAGTTACGAAATTCAACAAAGATTTGATGTTTTGGCATTTTGGGCATGTTGGTTTTGAACATTTAACTTGTTTAAGTGGTTTGGATCTTATTCGTGGTATGCCTATACTCAAAAGGGATTCTGATTTGGTTTGTGCACCATGTCGTCATGGTAAAATGGTTGCTTCTTCACACACACCGATTTTTTCTGTGATGACGGATGCACCGGGACAACTTTTACACATGGACACTGTTGGTCCAGCTAGAGTGCAATCTGTCGGAGGAAAATGGTATGTGTTGGTTATTGTTGACGACTTTTCTTGATAATCTTGGGTTTTCTTCATGGCAACCAAGGATGAGGCCTTTGGACACTTTCAGAGTTTGGTTCTTCGTTTAAATTGTGATTTTCCCAATTCTTTCAAAACAATTAGAAGCAATAATGGTGGTGAATTTAAAAATGCTTCTTTTGAACAATTTTGTAATGAAAAGGGTTTTGAGCATCAATTTTCTTCTCCTCGTGTTCCTCAACAAAATAGTGTTGTTGAAAGAAAAAATCACTCTTTGTTGAGATGGCTAGGACAATGCTAGATGAATATCACACTCCTAGAAAATTTTTGGCCGAAGCTATTAACACTTCTTGCTATGTTTCCAATCGTATTTTCTTGCGATCTAAACTTGGCAAAACTCCTTATGAGCTTCGTTTTGGTCGTCAGCCCAAAGTTTCACATTTGCATGTTTTTGGTTGCAAGTGCTTTGTTTTAAAATCTGGAAATTTGGACAAGTTTCAATCACGTTCAACTGATGGTTTATTTCTTGGATACCTCGCACACACTCGTGGCTATCGTGTACTATTGTGGAGACTAACAAAATTGTCGGGACTTGCGAGGTCACTTTTGATGAGGCTAGTCCCGGTACTAGACTAGAATTTTCAGGTACATTGCCACAGGCTCAGGGGGAGGATGGTCGCATCTTTGAAGACGAAAGGCGATGACGAAGACAACGAAGTCGACCAACCCGGTCAGACCGGTGGAGTGCCGTCGGTCAGACCGGAGGAGGCTGCCCGGTCAGACCAGCCAGAGGCCCGGTCAGACCGGCAGGGGCCGACAGCTTCGGATTCTGTCGATTCCAATCAAGAGAATTCGTCGGGGACTACGACCAGTGCTGAACTAGAACGTGAATCAACTTCTGAGATCACTGCACCTTTGCACATTCAGCGATGACATCCACCGGTACAAATAATAGGTAATTTACATGAGCGGACGACGAGATCTAAGGTAATTGCGCATGATTTTGTGAATTCTGCTTTTGTTGCTTCTTTTGAACCCAAAGATGTTACTCATGCATTAACTGACGAATCGTGGATTAACGCCATGCATGAAGAACTTGAAATTTTTGAAAGAAACAAAGTTTGGTCTTTAGTTGAACCTCCTTCTGGACATAATGTTATTGGAACCAAGTGGGTTTTCAAAAATAAACAAAATGAGGATGGTTTGATTGTTCGAAATAAGGCTAGACTTGTTGCTCAGGGTTTTACTCAGGTGGAGGGTTTAGATTTTGATGAAACTTTTGCTCCTGTTGCTAGGATTGAAGCAATTAGACTTTTGCTAGCTTTTGCTGATTCCAAAGGTTTTAGATTGTATCAAATGGATGTTAAAAGTGTCTTTCTTAATGGTTTTATAGTGGAGGAAGTTTATGTTAAACAACCACCAGGTTTTGAATATCCTGATTTTCCCAACCATGTTTTTGAATTGTCAAAAGCTTTGTATGGTTTGAAACAAGCATCTATAGCATGGTATGATAGACTTAAGAACTTTTTGCTGGAAAAGGTTTTCAAATGGGAAAAATTGACAAAACACTTTTTGTTCTTAAGCATGGTGAAAATCAACTTTTCGTTCAGATTTATGTTGATGATATCATCTTTGGTTGTTCAACTCACTCTTTGGTTGTAGACTTTGTCGAGACTATGCGCAGGGAATTTGAAATGAGCATGATGGGTGAATTGTCATACTTTTTGGGATTGCAAATTAAACAAACACCTCAAGGTACGTTTGTCCATCAAACAAATTACACCAAAGATCTTTTGCGCAGGTTTAAGATGGAGAGCCGCAAGCCAATCTCTATACCCATTGGATCTACTGTTGTTCTTGATCCCGATGAAGATGGTGAAGCTGTGGATCAAAAGGGGTATAGAAGCATGATTGGATCTTTGTTGTATCTAACTGCTTCTAGACCAAACATACAGTTTGTTGTGTATTTGTGTGAACGCTTTCAAGCTTCTCTTCGTGCTTCACATCGTCAAGCGGTCAAGCGCATTATGAGGTATTTGAGTCATACACTTGAGTTTGGAATTTGGTATTCTACTTCATCTTCTCTTTGCTTAAGTGGATATTCCAATGCTGATTTTGCGGGTTGTAGAATTGATAGAAAAAGTACTAGTGGAACATGTCATTTTCTTGGAACTTCATTGATTGCATGGTCTTCTAGGAAACAATCAGTGTAGCTCAATCCACTGCTGAATCTGAATATGTTGCTGCTGCTAGTTGTTGTTCACATATTCTTTGGCTTATTTCTACCTTGAAATATTATGGTCTTTCTTTTGAAAAAGTGTCTCTTTATTGTGATAATACAAGTGCCATAAACATTGCTAAGAATCCTGTTCAACACTCACGCACTAAGCACATTGATATTCGCTTTCACTTCTTAAGAGATCATGTTGAGAAGAAGGATGTTGAATTGAAATTTTTGGACACAAAATTGCAACTTGCTGATATTTTTACAAAACCATTGGATTCTTCTCGCTTTGCTGTTGTTCGAGGGGAATTGGGAATCATTCGTCCTTTTGGCATGTTTTGAGGGGGAGTTTTTGTGCTCTTTGTTTTATCAAGCTACATGATTAAAATAAATTTAAAAAGAGAGCTTTATCCATACATATTGTCGTTCATGTGCATGCTAGCAATATTATGAAGGTTTATTTGTCACTAGCATAGCTTGTATGTATTCTAGTATTTTTATGTGATCTAGATTTTATATTTAAGTGAGATAATGCATGACACTTTAAAATCATACTTGAATTAAAGAAATATGCAATGTTGGATTATAAATGCTTATATATATTATATTGAATTATTATTCCTCAAATTACTTTAAAATTGCTCATTGCGTAAAGAGAATAAAATTATTATCTATGAGAGAAAAAAATGAATACCGAATCCTTGGAAACAGTCTTGACGACAAGGACGTATTCGATGTGAGCAAAAATAATGGGTGTCAAATCCTTGGAAACAGTTTTGACGACAAGGACGTACCCGGAATAATTGAGAGAAAAAATATGAGCAACAAATATGGCTCAAATCAATATGAAAAATTTTTCTGTTAAAATAAATGTGCAAAAAGGTAAATTTGAGAAAGAATAAAAATTGCAATAAGTATATATATTTGGGTTTATTTTTCAACCTATGTGCTTGTAAAGATGTTGCATTATAAATCGTTTGAATTCATGAATTTTTATTGCGTTGTTGATCTTACTTATAAAATATTTGATTCATGATTATAGTCTAGTACATTTTGCTATATAATTGATAAGTTCATCTTCTTATTATTGCAACACATAACATGACTTTCTTTATGTATGGTGCTAAGCTCTTGGACATTCATAACCATAATTCTTATGCTTGATGAAAACATTGTCACAAGGGGGAGAACAAATGTTGTTTTTTTAAGACATGGGGGAGAACAGACAAGATTTCTAAGACAAGATTTCTAAGACAAAGTGCAAGTTTTTTTTTGGGTCAAGGGATTTTCTTTCTTTTCAAACGGGGGAGAAATTTTCTTTGATTTTTGAGCACTCAAATGCTTTTTATTATTTTTTTTATTTTTCCAAACACCAAAACAACACTTTTTTGTTTGCCAATGTGTTCATGAGGGGGAGATTGTAAAATCAAAGTGTGTTTGATTCTTCATTTGATGATAAACAATTGGTTGCTGTGGTTATTTGTTTGTGTGTTTTGATCTTTGGAGATTATTCACAATTTGGTTTTGGAGATAATTGAGTTTTCAGACAATGTGCAGCTGTTCACTAATGCCACAGCCGGTCTCTGGACCGCTTGTACGCCGGTCTAACCGGAGGTGTTTGGGCGGCCGACCGGCAGCTTGCTCGGTCATACCCGGCCTGGCGCCCGATCGGCTGCCGATTTTGATTCGGTTTTGGTTTTGGTTTGTTTCCTTACATATACATGGGAGTTTCGTGTTCCTATGCACATGTATGTTCATTTATGCTAACAATGAGTCAAGTTGGGATAGCTTGTGCTCGGATATGTATTCTTTGTTTAATTGTGTGCAGGTAATTTTTACGCCTCGGGAAAGTGTTGTCGGTGATCGACTTGGAGTCAACTTGGAGATAAGGTGGCGTCCAAGATGGAGATCATGCGGGATGCTGAAGGGTAGAGATTAGTGCACATAATTGGTGAAGTTTCCATATGACATACAATGGAGATATTGTGTGCGTATGGAAAGCGGAATTTCGGTTTTGGAAAGACCGAGATTGATACGGTTATTTTATATCAAGTTTGTACTTATATAGGAAGGTTTCCTAAGTGTTTAGGACTTTCTGTATGAGTAGGATTCGTGCCCTTTGGCTGCGGTTTTTGTGTATAAATAGTGAGGAGAGGCGTAGCCTCTTTGTATCGCTTTAGATTTCAAGTTTTAGCTTGAGATTTTGTGAGGAGTGCTTTGTTTGCATTTTGTAAACACGGAGAGATTCAATAAAGATCAATCTTCTCGGAGAATTTCGTGTGTTTTCTTCTTCCTCGGTGCGGCGGTCTGATTGTCGGTTAAACCGGATCTACACACCGGTCAGACCACAAACTCTACTGTGGTCAGACCGCAGCTTCTTCCCGGTCAGAACCGCAAGCACATCGGCGGTCAGACCGGCCATCGTCGGCTCTCGGCGGTGATCGGCTACATCAGGCAAATTGGCTAAGTACTTGGCGAGCAGCGGTACGGGCGGTCAGACCGGAGAACACCCGGCAGTCAGACCGGCCTTACTAAGCGGTCAGACCGGCGATTCAACCTCGGTCAGACCGGATCCAGAACAGAGGTAAAGTTTTATTTCCGCTAAAACTTTGTTTTTGGGGTGCACCAACCATTCACCCCCACCTCTGGTTGGCTCTTCATTGGCTATTCGATCCTACAAGTCCAACTCAGCCGACCGTTGGCTCGAGTCCAACTCAGCCAACCGCCAATAGTGACGCCTAGCAGCACATATTGACACCATAGTATACAAGAATATAATATCGGCTCTAAATCTATAATGTGTACACAAATCCCTTCAATAGCAAACTATTCACTCGAACCGTATTGGATTATCTGTCTGTTGATTGACTCCTCAATCAACTTGGCATGGCCATGCACTTTCATAATCCATTACCTCGAGGGGCCCAAAGATATCTCTCCAAAGGAGGGGCAAATTACATCTTGATCATTCACATCCCACTACATGTTTCATAACAAACCCGAAGACTACTTTTATAACTATCCAGTTACGGAATAGCGTTTGGTAGTCCCAAAGTAGGCTACTACACATGTTGAAATCCATGATGATCTCATGTCTAAGGACTACCTGAGACCAACTAATGGCATATTAATTCCTGTAGTGTCTCATGGGGGGTCTATCCAACAACATGTTCTCTAACATGTGGCCATATTCATTGATTTGGTATCTCCATACCATGATCTATGAGACATGATCATCAATCATAAACATGCCAATCTTAGAATCATATTAGTTCCAATAATATGATATGATCAGGGATCATTTAGAAATAGATTCATACATATAGAGTCTCATAAATAAGTCACATACTTATTGATCAATACAAGATGTCTATTTCATGGAACTGAATAACACTTTATTCATTTATACATAAACATTGACCATGATATCCAACATCTCCATGTTGCCTCTAGGGCATATCACTAACAGTCTCCCACTTGCACTAGAGTCAATCATGTAAGTATCTAATAACCATTGCTCTTGTGTGCGCCTAATGTTTCGGCTGACGGAGAGGTTTTGTCAATGGATCGGCTATGTTGAGATCCATGTGCACTTTCTATATCTTGACATCACCTCTATCCATAATCTCGTGGATGAGATGATATCGCCAAAGTATGTGTTTGGATTTCTGATGTGACCTCAGCTCCTTGGCTTACGCAATGGCTCCACTATTATCACAATAGAGAGACATTGGACCAGTTGTACTAGTCATCACACCAAGCTCAGAAACAAATTTCTTGATCCAAACAGCCTCCTTTGCAGCTTCTGAAGCAGCAATGTACTCGGCCTCCATTGTAGAATCAGCAACAGTATCCTGCTTGGAACTCTTCCAGCTGACTGCGCCTCCGTTCAGGCAGAACACGAACCCAGATTGCGATCTATAATCATCCTTGTCCGTTTGGAAGCTAGCATTAGTGTAACCACTTACAACGAGCTCTTCTTCACCTCCATAGACCAGGAACATATCCTTAGTTCTTCTCAAGTACTTAAGGATATTCTTTACGGTAGTCCTGTGACCTTCACCTGTATCTGACTGGTATCTGCTCGTAGCACTCAAAGCGTATGAGACATCTGGATGTGTACAAAGCATGGCATACATGATGGATCCAATTGCCGAAGCATATGGAACCATACCCATCTTATTCCGCTCATCATGTGTCCGAGGACACCGATTCTTGCTAAGTTTAATGCCATGCGAAATGGGTAAGAAACCTTTCTTGCATTCATGCATGTTGAACCTTTTCAACACCTTGTCAATATATGTACTTTGGCTTAATCCAATTAGCCTCTTGGATCTATCTCTATAGATCCGAATGCCTAATATGTCATTTCCAATCAGTAATATGTCATCCACATATAAGATTAGAAGTACAATTGCGCTCCCACTGACTTTTTTGTAAACACAGGCCTCTTTTTCATTTTTGATGAAACCAAACCCTTTGATTACTTCATCAAAACGAATATTCCAACTCCGAGATGCTTGCTTCAATCCATAAATGGATTTCTGTAGCTTGCATATCTTTACAGGCGACGCTTAGGTTGTATCATGTATACATCCTCGCTTAGGTTTCCATTTAGGAAAGCCGTTTTGACATCCATCTGCCATATCTCATAATCGAAATATGCAGCAATCGCTAGAATAATCCGAATAGACTTAAGCATTGCGACGGGCGAGAAGGTTTCATCATAATCAACACCTTGAATCTGTTTAAAACCTTTCGCCACCAATCGCGCCTTATAGATGTGAACATTTCCATCCATGTTAGCCTTTTTCTTAAAAACCCATTTGCACTCAATGGTTTTGACACCATCGGGTGGATCAACCAAGTTCCAAACTAGATTATCATACATGGATTCTATTTCGGATTTCATGGCTCCAAGCCACTTGTTGGAATCGGGTCCCATCATCGCTTCCTCATAGGTCTTAGGCTCATCATTGTATAACAACAATATATCACGTTGTTTCGCACCTGTGTACCTGTCAGGCGCACGACGTGATCTTTCAGACCTTGGTGGGGCTGGTGTATCTACAACAGTACTTCATAACCATATCTACTAAAGTCATCGGTAAAGGTAATGAAGTACTGATAACCACCTCTGGCCGTTGAGCTCATTGGTCCATATACATCAGTATGTATGAGTGCCAACAAGTCACTTGCTCTCTCACTGTGTCCCGTGAAAGGTGCCTTTGTCATCTTACCAAGTAAACAAGACTCACATGTCTCAAATGATTCAAAATCAAAAGAGTGAAGAAATCCATCCTTATGGAGCTTCTCCATGCGTTTCTTATTTATATGGCCTAAGCGACAATGCCAAATAAACGTGGAGTTTGTATCATTTGGGAGTTGCCTCTCTGTATTAATGTTATAGATGGGAGACGCTTCAAGATTCAAAACATATAATCCATTCACCAATGGAGCATGAAAATAGAACATATCTCTAAGATATATTGAACAACCATTGTCCATTGATCTAAAATCATATCCTTCCGCTTGCAAACATGAAGCGGAAATAACGTTTTGACATAGTGTTGGAACACAATAACAATTATTTAATTCCAAAACTAATCCTGAAGGTAGATGAAGTGGAACAAGGCGACAACCTGCTATAGCAATGCTTGCTCCATTGCCGACGCGCAGTTCACCTCGCCCTTCTAAAGCCTCTACTTCTCCTCATTCCCCGCAACGATTTGCAAATATGAGCTACCGATCCGGTATCAAATACCCAAGAGTCAGAGGTGAAGTAGCAAGATTAATGTCTATAACATTAATACCTGGCGTAAGTCGCACTTTGTTTCTTTTTGAGATCCTCCATGTACTTCTTGCAGTTCCTTTTCCACCGACTTGTCTCCTTGCAATAGAAGCAAACAAGCATCGATGCCACCGACCCCTTCTTTCCCTTCTTTGCATTGGAGGCACTCGCGATCTCATCGGGAGTTAATTTCCTCTTGGTGCAAAGTTTCTTGACAGTGGTTTGCGCTTAGCCTTCTGCATCATCATCACATGATGACCGTTTTTCTGGATATTCTCCTCACCGTCTTTAGCATCCCATGCAATTCAGCCAAGGTCTTATCCATACTGTTCATGTGATAATTCAATATGAATGGCTCGAAGCTCGGAGGGAGCGACTGGAGAATCACATCAGTAGCCAACTCTTGGCTAAGGGGAAAACCTAGTTTTTCTAGACTCTCAATGTAGCCAATCATTTTTATCACATGCGGATCGACGGGACTCCCCTCAACAAGCTCGCACGCAAACAGGGACTTTGAGGTGTTGAACCTCTCGGCCCTTGCTTGGTTCTCAAACATGCCACGTAGTCCCTGAATAATAGTGTGAGCATCGCTCCTCTCATATTGCTTCTGAAGCTCAGAGGACATTGTAGCTAGCATGAGATAGCTTATGTCTATGGAATCATTAGTGTGCTTCTCATAAGCTCTCCGTGCAGTAATAGTAGCATTACTAGCCAAATCATCAGGATAGGGTACTTCAAGAACGTACTCCTTACGCTCTTGCTTGAGAACAATTCTCAAGTTGCGATGCCAATCCATAAAGTTTGTTCCATTCAGTTTTTCTTTCTCGAGAATAGATTGCAAATTAAAGGTACCTGGGTGTAGTATTAGCTGCCATTTATTCTACAACGAAAAAGCAAAGTTTAGCACAATGTTTATTCTATGTCTATTGTTAAACAATTTAACATAAGACTCCCCTTACGTATTTTACACCTTCCCTCTAGGTTACATATTGGGTCAAGATCCACATGTTAATTAATTTCTAGTGAGCTTTGGCATCACGGCTAGAAGATTAATAACATCGGTAAGCAACTCCTTGCTAATCACATCTCTATGTGACTCTTGTTGTTGGTGTGGCATCTCCATGCCCCGGCGCCAACCTATGCCCCAAGGCCCAAAACTGCTTTGATAGCCTTGTTAAGTAAACCAAATGCTCCTGCTGTATATGTCTGACATATACCCTTTCATGTTATGATAGAGAATGGCACTCTGCTTTGGCAGACCCACCATTGACGAGCATAACGGTGACGGGTGCAACATTTGGAAGGGCATCATTACTACTTAATTTTGTGAGGGATGCTATCCTATTAAACAAACATATCAACATATATGAAAGCAGGTAGAATAGCATATATTGAAATGGTATGGCCCCGTCACATGGTGATCTCCATCTCCATGTCGGCGCCGAGGATATCCATCTTCGGCACCATCTTCCAATTTGCATGATGCTTGATTTCTTCAAACTAAGCTACTACTATAGAAGCTATAATTGAAGATTACATCGACTCGTAGGTCATGAAATAATACTACAAGCATTGCACGTAAGAAAGAATATTACAGGGATTGCACATATGAAAGAATATTACACGCATCACATGCATCTCATACATACAATAGGGCCATACCATCTCAAAGTATTCTCTGCAAAAACAAGTTAGGCATAGAACATTTTCTACCTATCGCAGAGATACGGTATCAAGACGACCTATAAGGGGGGACACCACACGAAATTTATAGATCCAATCTATGAAATCTCTTACGAAAATCATATCGGCATAATCACATTATGTCGTCCCGATACACTATCAAGGGAGATGCTTTGCATAGGCGCGAGACGACAAACAAGATCGGACTACGAGACAGCTTTGACATAATCACATTATATCATTATGATACACTATCAAGGAAAACTATCTCGAACCCAACTCAAACCAAGTTCTATGGATATTGCTTCGACGTAATCACATTACGCCATTCCGATACACTATCCAGGAACGTAATTACCATCTACTCTCCTCTACATCCCGTAAAACCGATTGATCTAATCAACCCATGTGCAAAACTTGTTCCAGATCCAATCTAAAACCCGAACTAAGCAAGATTAGCTCTGATACCACTGAAGGGTTACGCGGAAGCTACGAAAGCTAATAACAAAATATTTCTACCGCGCAAACGAGGAACACTTGCAAGTAAGGGTTGATAGATCGTTACCGATTGGAGTGTGCGGCGGAAATAGCCAATCAAGAGCTATATGATCCGGAACAGTGCCAGCCGATCATAATCGATTCGCTAACAGCCGATTACCCAATAGCCGATCCAACGTAGCCGATCCGACGTAGCCTATTCCCGATGCCGGATCCGATCCAACCTTAGCCGACTCGTCGATTTGCCCGACGGGATTCTCCTCTACAAGCCTGCACGCAAACAAGGACTTTGAAGTGTTGAACCTCTCGGCCATAGCTTGGCTCTCAAACGTGCCATGTAGACCCTCAATAATACTGTGAGCATCACTGCTCTCATATTGCTTTTGAAGCTCAGAGGACATTGTGGCAAGCATGAGACAACTATATCTAGGAAATCATTAGTGTACTTCTCATAAGCCCTCCGTACAGCAGCATTAGCATTATCAGGCAAATCATCAGGATAGGGAACTTCAATACATACTCCTTTCGCTCTTGCTTGAGAACAATTCTCAAGTTTCGATACTAATCCATAAAGTTTGTTCGATTCAACTTTTCTTTCTCAAGTATAGATCACAAATTAAAAGAACAGGGTGTAGTATTAGTTGCCATAATCTACAACAGAAAATACATGCCAAGTTTAGCACAATGCTTATGCGTTGTCTTTTATTAAACAATTTAACAAAAGACTCCTACTACATGTTTTAAACCTTCCTTCTTGGTTACGTATTGGGACAAGATCCACATTTTCTTTTGACCGGAAAAATCTGGGGGAGGTCCCCACAGTTACGAGCAAATTTTATAGAAGAAAAGGAGGGTTAAAAGTTTGAGTACAACCTTTTGATACATGGGCAAAGATGCCTAGAAAAAGCCGCTAGCCTAAGCAGCTGGAACAGGATGGAGACTATGCGTAACTATAAGCATCAAGCCAAGCGCAAAAGGAAGTCTTGTCTTCCATTCTAAGCCTGATAACTTGGAGTGAACACTGGAGTTTGAAATTCCTCTTCCAGAGCTGAAGACTTGGGGTCGCTCTCTGAAAGACCTTGTCGTTCCTAATCTTCCATATTTCCCAAGCCGCCAAAGGGTTATCTCTGTAGCACATGGCAGAGTTGAAATGGAAATCGTCTCCACCAATCTGTCCATGATGCATAAGGAGGTGTCCCATTGCAGCTGTAAAGTGGACTAGCATTGGATAACAAAGGGGCACAAGAAGAAGAGATGATCAGCAGTTTCTTCCTCTCTCATGTCACACATTATGTATAGGCTGTCATCTTGAATGTTTATGTGTCTTCTTTGTAGCATTGACTTTGTGTTTAATCTGTCCAACAACAGAAGCCACGCGATGAACTTAATTCTCGGTAAGCATTTTGATTTCTAGATAAACTAAAAACTTTGATGACCCTCAAAGGAGTTAAAGACATGGTTGTAGAACCCCCTTGAGGTGTGATTCTTTCCCTAGCTCATCGACCAGTTGTCGAGAGATTCCTCGTCATAGGGAAGGTCCTGTAATAAGGGTCGAAGCAGATGTAATTCCTGGTAGGCTTGATCAGATAGCGGCAGATGCAGGATTGAAGCCAGGTCTTCGGCTTTCATGATTTCAGCTACCGAAGCATTGCTTTTCTTGGCAAAGGATATTCAGATTATTCCAATTGTCCGCCCAGAAGCTTACTGAGTACCCTTTTCCTATCTGGCAGGTGGCCACCATCCTAAAAAGATCACTGAGACGGAGTATGTCCTTCCACCAGAAAGATCTCGTTTCCCTACAACGATGAGGGTCCTTGTCTTGATAATATCTAAACCAGATGAGATTCACCCAAGGGATGTCTTCGTGGTTGTAGAACTTTGTGAGCTGTTTGATGAGTAGAGCGTCATTTTGTAGGCAAAGATTGAGCACCCCTAGGCCACCCTTCGGTTTTGGTCTGGTTACTAGATTCCATGCGGCCAGATTGCCCCCTTTTTTCCACACTGTTTCCCCTCCAAAGACACTATTTCCTTGCCCTATCAATGGCTTCTATGATACCTTTCGGGATTTTGAGAGTGCACATGGCGTAAGTTGTTATTGGGGTAATCGCGGAGTTGATCATCTCGAGCCTTCCTAAATAGGAAATCCAAGACGCACATGAAGATAGCTTCCTTTCAACTCTGTCCAGCATCGGTACAAGATCCTCAATTTTTGGCTTAGTTGTCCCCAGTGGCAAACCCAGATAGGTGAATGCCAAGGAGCCCGCATCGCAGCTGGAAGTGCTGGCCAGGTGATTCAGCTTATCATTGTTGTGATTAATTGGATACATACTTGATTTTTTGTAATTAACTTTGAGCCCAGTCGCCGTTTGGATGGTGTTCAGAAGGTTTTTGAGGAAGAAAAGCTGCCTGGCATTTGCTTGAAGGATGATGATGGTATCATCAGCATATTAGACTACTGGGAAGTCCTCAGTCGGCTGTGTTATCGGCAAGTGGAGAAGGCCATCTTGCCGGGCTTTATTGATTAAAACTTGGATCAACTCAGCCGCAAGCACAAAGAGAAGGGGCGAGAGGGGGTCTCCTTGTCTGACGCCTCTCTTACAGTGAAAAATCTCCCCGGGAACGCCATTGAGAAGGAAAGAGGAGGTCCCAGAGGAGAGGATCTCTTGAACCCATTGCAACCATTTGTCTGGGAAGCCAAGGCTTTGCATCATAAGGAGAATGGTTGAGTGTTCAATGGTATCGAAAGCCTTTTCAAAATCCTATTTGTGGATGATCACTTCTTCTCTGGAGCGATGACATTGATGTATGTATTCAAAAGCCCAGGCAATGCATCTTGAATTGTTTTTGAGCGGATAAAGCCATATTGATTTTTATGGATCACTGATCTTATAACCCCTTGTAACCTATCGGCTAAGACCTTGGTTATTATTTTCAAGGAGGAGTTGAGCAAGGAGATAGGTCGATAGTCGCTGACTATCTCGGGATTGTCTTTTTTCGGGATCAAAGTGATGAAGGAGTTATTAATTGGTTGCAGACTAGTTTTCCCTTGCTGGAAGGAGTCACAAAGTCTGTAAAAATCTTCCTTGATGATTGGCCAGCTTTTTTTGAAGAATAACACATTGAAACCATCCGGTCCTGGGGCTTTATCCGTTGGCATCCGTTTAACCACAAGATCAATTTCTTCATAAGAGATTGGTTGGGCCAAAGAATCTAAACCTTCTCTCGGTTGAATAAGACTTGAGAGATCAAAGATCATGTCTGGATCGGAAGAAGATCCCATCCTGTCCTTGAACGAGGACCAAAGAATTGCAGCCTTTCCTGAATGATCCTGGATACAGTCACCCTGTTCATTCTTGATCTGCGAAATTGTGTTCTTTCTATAAGATATGGAGGCCAAACTGTGAAAAAACTTTGTGCATTCATCCCCAAGCTTTACTCTATTTGCAGTGAACCTATTCCTCTGGTAAATATTCTTCATATGCAGCCAATGTTGTAGTTTCTTTTTCACTATTTCCTCAAGTTAATCTCTGTGTTAAACCATCACCTTCCTTCTTCGAGCGAGTCTAGGAAAGCAATCATGGTGTTGTAGTTTTCAATAAGGACTTTGATTAGAGAAACTTTTAATCCAAGATCTAAGCCCTACTCTTAGGGTTTTAAACTTTCTTGTGATGTTCCTTGTTGCGTCCCCAGGGATAGCTGAGTATGACCAACATTCCAAGACTATGTCCCTGAAATCCGGTTGCTCAGCCCAAAAGTTCTCAAAACGGAAGATGCTTGCCCTGGGAATTTTTGTACCAATCACGATTTTACAGGGAATGTGATCTGAGACTGTTCTTGCTAGCGGGATTACTCTGGTACCAGGAAAATCGGCCGTCCAATTGATGGAGGAAAGGAACCAATCAAGTTGCTCCAGTAGGGGATCAATTTGCATATTACTCCACGTGAAAGCCCTCCCCTTAATTGGGATTTCAATTAGGCCTAGATGACCAATGGCCTCATAAAAGGTGAAAGTATCCAGAATATTCCCTCCTGGTTTGTTTCTGTTAGCAAGGGATTGATAGAAGTTGAAATCACCCAAAAAAAGCCAGTCATCAAGGTCTGCTATCTTGTGGCCTCTGAACCAGGTCGTGAATTCTGACCAGAGCGGTTCATCACAAGGACCATAAACCACTGTTAGTTTCCAAGTTAGAGTGGTCTGAAGGGAGGTTAGGGCAACTGAGATGCTGAAGCTTTGTTTGTCGAAGACCAAACCTGAGAATAAATTCCCTTTCCAAAGAATCAGAATCCCTCCCGAGGCCCCCACAAAGGGGATAAAGTCAAAACAGTCGAAGCGCTTTGGAGCTAGCTTTCTGATATAACTTTTGTCAAAAGATTCTCTCTTAGTTTCCTGGATGCAGACAACTGAACATGCACTTTCCTCAATTTTGTTCCTAATGGCTTCCCACTTCTCACGAACATTAATCCCTCTAATGTTCCAACATAAGATAATCCAGTCGTGAGATATCATGTAAATAAAACAGAAACACAGCAAGAAAGACCTGAGAAGCATAGCCAATCAGATATCCCCATCGACCAGGCCAAAGAGGAGAAATCACATCCATAGGGAGCAAGCGGACAAGAAAGGCCAAGAAGGAACAACATCAGCAACGGAATTAAGAAATCAGGCCTCCAGTGAAGGCGATAATAAGAGCCCAACATGCTTTTAGGGAGATTAGTAATATTACGGGAATCATCCACAGAGTCAGAGACATCAACAAAAGTCATAACCAAAGTCTTAACAGAGGACAAAAGACTGCGGTGGGGATTAGTTTGGGCCAGCTGCCAGTGGGGGATGCAACTCTTGGTTTTCTTCATTGGTACCATCGAAATTTTGCATCAGCACATCTTCGGAGATCTCGCTACGATCTGCTCCGCAGTCAATTCCCCAACCTTGCAAGACCGAAAGCTGGACTGGCCCCTCCTTTCCAGTGTTCTCATCAATTTGGACCATCGCAATTTTGCTTCTTTGTGGGGTTAGCATCTAGTTTGACTGTTGGATAGAAAAAACCATTGGAATTAATATTTCTTCTTGAACTTCTTCTCACACAATTGTGCAACAGGGGCGTTTGGTTATTACTAATTGAAATTTTGGTAGGAAGAACAAGAGATTTTGTACCCGGTGGGATTTTGTTCTTTTGGACTGATTGGGAGGTGGTGCAGGCCGAGACATCTGAAGCTGGGGTCTGGGCTGTCACCTTGCGGACTGCATCCACCTCCTTGGTCATGCGTCCCTCTCAGATCGCCTTGTCCACCATGGGCTAGAGCCGAAGGGCAATGACATCCTTCACCGGGTACTAGGGTACAATTTCCATCCCATGTGGTGGCCTGGACGGCTGAATTGGTGCGAACGGCTTCCAATTGAGAGGGCTGACATCCAAGCGGACTAGGTTGCTGGAGGATTCCCCAATCTCAAAGAAGGTGCTGGGAATGTCTCTTCTGCCATAAAAGCCAAATCCGTGCACCGTGCCCTGGCTGCGTCAAAGCGGGCCCTTTCTTCAATCAAGGCCGGAGAGGTAACCTCATTGGAGGAGGAGCTATCCTGGTCCCCTTCCCCATTCAAAGCCTTGATTAGGTCATCAAGAGAGATGTCAAGGCGCTGTGCGTGTAGGTAGCGCATGGAGGAGGAAGAGTGATCAATGTCTCTATAGTGCTGGGGTTATGTGGGTGTTCAGGTATCTGGGGATCCCAAGCAGGCCAGTCGTTATCATTCCCCCCATCCACCTCCATGCCCTGTTCGGCCTGCTGCTCAATAACTCCATGGGGGGTGGCTGCTCAAAATGCTGTTGATGCCACTGGGGCTGCTCTTGTTGGATCGCCACCTGGTGGGGGTCACCGCCAATCACATCCAGGTGATCTCCCCCTCCTTGTTGCTCGTTCTGCCATTCTGGGGCCGACGGCATGAGATCAGGTAGGACTGGATCCGGTGGGAGATGAGGCTGACCTCCATGCGGGACTGGGTCCTCGTCTGTGGGGAACTGATCAAGAAATTGCCCGTTGAGAATGAAGACAGGGACCGTCTAAGATATACCAGTTCCGTCAAAAAGGGAGCTCGCCGAAACCACGATGCTTCGCGAGACTCTGTCTGTGCTCAGGATCAGCATCCTTGCAAGGATCCTGGACCGGTTGCCGTCCCGGTACCAGTCAAGCAGCATTCCAAAAGATGCCACCGCCTTCTGCACGAAGGTATCATTCTGGTAATCCAAAGGGAAGGCCAGCAGCATGATCCAGCATAAGCGAGTGTAGCTGCAGGACCGAAGGTTGATTCCTTCATCATGCCGAACCACCCGGATCACATGATCTTGACCCGGATGGAAGGGGGAGTTTCTTACCAACCTTTCCCGCTGCACTACAGACCTAAGCTTGATCAAACCCAGTCCGAGCGGGGAGAGATGCGCTTCCACAACACGCACTTGCTAATCTGCTTCCAGAAAGTTGTAGACGTTGGTGAGGGTTTGGCGAAGGAGATTATGATCCTCTGGCATTGGTTCCAAGGAGACAATAGCGTACTCCTCATGGCCACGTGGAAGTTCGCCTCCCAGAGCAACCCTAGTTCTTGCTGGCTGCTCCCAGCCCTGCTCGACCTGAAGGCCACCGATGAGAAAAGGTGTTGGGTTCATCGAAAAGTTGGCCATGGCGGTGGAGGGAGAGCAGGTGTTGGCGCAAGGCGGATGCAGGTTGGATGGAGGAACTAGAGAGTTCTGGGAGTATGAAGCCAAAGCAGTGGGAGAAACCAGAGGAGCAGATTGGAACTGCTCAAGAGATGAATCCGGAGTTTGCTGATCATGGGCGTGATGGCAGAGGTGAGCGACCGATGGTTTCCAGGCTACGCCCTTGGGGCACCAGGTTAGGCGGGGGAGAGATTGGGTGACCCCACCAAGCAGAGAGACATCACTTCGCACGCTACGAAATTTTGACCGCCACGTTAAGCGCGAGGGCATATGTTTGCGTGACATGCAACGCGCAACAATGTGCCCGACGAAGTTGCACCGGCTGCACCGAGTCCGACCCGGGCAATTAAAGCCGATGTGACCTGGCAAGAGGCAGGTATTGCAGGGTTTTGAGACCAGGGGAGCAAGAGTTGGAGAATGTGCAGCCTGAGATATGGAAATATTCTTTTTGTGGCCCATACTGTTCCCAATTAATGCAGTACTATGATTGAGAGTTGCCGACCATTTCAGACAAGGCCAAAGAACACGAGTACCGGTTTGAAGACCCTGGCTTGAACGAGAAGAAGAAGAATTCCCAAACACAAGTTTACCAGGGAACAAATAGGAAGAAGCTTCAAAGTTAACCTTGTGAGAGCCAAAGTAAATGAAAGATTTTGGTCCAGCTGATTTGATCGGTGAACTGGTAAACGGCTTGGCAAAAGAAACTTTCTTAGAGCTTTTAGAGTTAAGCTTTCTGGACCTCTTAGAGACCACTTTCATCCATTCTTTTTCCTGCTCAGTTTCCCAAAGATGCTTCTCTCTTTCCCAATTGGGCATACCATTGCTCCAGAGATGAAAATAACAATCAAAGCTAGCCATGATGACCCGACGAATCTTATAAACATGAAAGCCCACTTGCTTAGAGAAAACCAAGAAGCGAAAATGGTTGTTGCTCAAGAAACAAACATGAAAGTTTTCAGCTTTGCCACCCAAACATGCTTGCAGAGCGAGGGCCACAGATTCCTCGGAGAGACGAAAAAGATGATGAGGGAAAGTGACCAACAAAAAGAAAGAACCCGAAGCAGAAGCAGAGGGATGGTGCACGGGTGACCTGAAACGACGACGGACATACTCTTGGAAGGCCAGGCCCTTGTCAAAGTCCATTTTGCCGTCAAGATCCGTGGCAGACCCCATGTACGAAGGCTTGGCCAGACATGCTCAAGCGGGAAGATCATCGCGGACTAGGGCCACGAGAAATCGAAAGAGGTAGAGGCAGGAGAAGCTGGGGGGGTGGAGCAAGGAGGGGAGACATGTTTTTTGAGCTTCCAAGTTTTACAAGATCCACATGTTAATTAATTTATAGTGAGCTTTGGCATCACTGCTAGAAGATTAATGACATGTGTAAGCAACTCCTTGCCAATCACATCCCTATGTGACTCTTGTTCATTGGGTGGCATCACCATGCCCCGGCGCCAACCTATGCCCCAAGGCCCAAAACTGTTCTCATATATGAAAGCAAGAATAATAGCAATTAATAATGAAAATAGTATGGCCCTTTCTCATGGTGATCTCCATCTCCATGCTGGTGTACAGAATCTCCATCTTCATCACTGTTCTGCCGAGTGCCGGATGCTTGATTTCTTCAAACTATGTGTGGACCCTCGTTTTTGTAACAGGAATCATTCATGCTCATAGTACCATTTCCCTGGATCGAGTAGTCTGGTACCCACGATTACATTACTGAATCATCAAGCGTGCAAAATACATCAATCGTCTTACGCGAAATATTACAATATAGCACCCAAGGGCATTGTCTAAAACATAGGACCAAATGGTCTGGAATACAAGCAAAAGCAGAATATAGATAAGGCAACAGAGATAAGGCAGGGGCACACCATCGCCACAGGCAATGACCGAGTTTAAGACCTACTGAGTGCCATCGTCTTCCATACCCTCTTGGTAGTACTCATACGGATCTTCAGGGTCTTCATCACCCACCTCTGAATGTTTTGCGTAAAGCAAGGGTGAGTACCAATCGTACTCAGCAAGCCACCACAACAACGATGCACATGATAAGGGATAATCAAGGAACGACTGTAGTTCTTTTGCATAAAGCTAGTTTCGCAATTCTGTTCACAAGCCTAAGACCTAAGACTGGTCAATTTTTATTTCCATAGTTTGTTTAGTCAGCGACGGTTCTGTCTACCATCCATTGTGATCCCAAGGATAGCTCCCGCCACTGGATCATCATGATTTTATAGGGTATACCCCTTCTCGCTTCCTGAGAAGTTGAGCCACCAGCACATAAAATCATTATGCATGCCCATCCCATTATTCTAAAATTTAGAGTCCAGCCAAGCGAAAAACTTGTCCTGCTGCTCCGTATCCACGAGCACGGCTATTCGAATATATTGTTTTACTCACACTGCAGTGGATGTACACTTTACCCATACTCCGTGACTTGCCAACCACATGAGCCAAAGTTCCAACGAATGAGACGCGTTACGGCAAAGCCTTTCAATAACCTCACTTTGCAGTACCCGCTCCACGAACTTGAGCCCTCCTGCACTCTAGCCATACACGGTTTCTAGCAGTGGGAGGAGTTCTGGCGCTACCGAGAGGGAAAAACTCACTCATTCTTTAAGTTCTAATTAAGTCCAGTTTTAGTTTGGTTACCCACCGATGGTTACCCCACCTGTAGGCTTCCCGCCTATTCACACACCTAAGTGAACCACAATGCAGGAGTACCACCTCCGTTCGGATATTTACTCCGCTAGGTCTATACCCATCCAGAAGTACGGCTATACTAGCTTGTTTCATGTTTATCTCATGGCTCGGTCCTTAATTAACCAGGGACGGCACTAGCCTTATCCAGATTCCACCTAAATCATCCAGCCGCCTTAGTATAAAACATTTGTTTGGTGTTTAATTTTCATCCATAAATCATTTCATAATTGTCATGGCAATGTGGCGCTCATGACTTCACATGCCGTATGTCAACCACCTTCCCCAAGGTAGTTGCCCAAGCATATAGCATTTAATAAATATGAATGTGCATGAATCTAGTTTAGCATTGCTAAGAATTTTCAAAGACTGACTACGGACACACGATAATATAGGGTACAAGGAATATACAAGTATTCAGTATCATGGCATGGCATATAACAAGTAGGAGAGTTCTCATGTATATAGCATGCAAATTTGATTTGAAAACAACATAAGTTTGCAAAAGGGGTTCAACGTGCTCAATGGTAGTGATGACTTGCCTTGCTCGCAACCTTGTTGTCCTGGATCTTCGGCACACTCAACGGCTCCCTCGGACACTATAAATACGTGCGAAAGATCCGATTGAATTCGATTAAAATTCAAATAAAATAACCAAAATGCCAAATCAATCACAAAAGGTAGCTCCTAAAACTAGACTACAACTTTAGATTAATTTAGGTTCAAGTTTTGCTAAAAACCAGGTTAAAATAAGCGAGTTACAATAATTTGAAGTTTCACGTTTAAACCGATTCAGTTAATTAAGAGGTGGCATTATTTCAAGTTAATTCACTTTAAAATTTTAAAAATATATTGTGATCGACAAATCAAAAATATTACACCAGAAAAGAATGTTATATACCCAAATTCTAGGGTCAACAAAAATTTTATCAAATAAAAATGAAGTAAGGTTTCTTAATTTTATGGACCAAAAATTTTCTTTTACAAACCTAGGTGGGACTAACCTAGACTTATGTATGATGAACAAAATTTTGGGATGAATTTAAAACTTTTTCATTTATAACCTAGGACAAAAATGCAAGCTCACGAAGAAGCATGCATGCTAACATAAAGCCACTTTGACCTAGGTCATTTACGTGTATCCGGATTTTGGAAAACGCATCTCATTATAGGACATACACGCTTAGCCTAAACAATTCGAATTTACCAAGCGAACCTACAACTAAAATTTTGGATGCTAGCAAGTGAACCTAAAATTTAGATCAAAGTTCAATGTCTCAGCCCAAGATAAGCTTCAAATAATCCCCAACGACCATTGTAGGTGAAACCGCAGAGCGAAAGCAACTATACATAGGAGAGACTACCCTAATTTTCTAGGTCAAACCAAATAAGATAAATTCACGAAAAAATCCATGTAGGTTCAAGATGCTATACACAATTTAACCTAATTTTTTTCAGTTTAAATAACTAAGATTGATGCCCAAAAATATTAGACAAAAAAGATTGGATATTAGGGTAAATAAAATCCTTATCGGCTAAAACAACAACTTGTTTAAAAGTCTATTAAAATGCTCATAAGTGTACCTGGGAAATAATTTATTAAAATACTATTTTAATTATCATGAATAAATATAATTTTTCAGAATTTTTTTCTTTTGTTTAAGCCTTCTAAAAATTAAGACAACTCCCAAAAGTACCCTGCATTTAATTAATTACTTGGAACAAACAACTAATTAATTTTGAGTGAAACCAAAGAAAATGGAACCTAGAGATGATTAGCTATCCTCAGTAAAAATTTCATGAATTTATCACGGCCACATATTAAACTATAAAGCTGCAAAGATTAGGAGGGTAAAATAATTCGAATTTTGAACCCAAACACAAAGTCTACTCTTCTCTGTACCCATCCCTACCTCTTTTGCCTTGCCCTCTTCGCCCTGACCCCACATGGCAGCTACTCAGGCTCAAACCAACTAGTGCAAATCATTCTCCACCGCTCAAGGAAGGGGGACAGGGATAGAAAAAGAGGGAGGACGTGTCAGTGCCGACAACGCCCAACAGGCATGCCACCGCCAGCTCAAGCTCCTGCCATTTGAAAAACCATCTCGCCACCGTGCTTCTCCACACTTCCACATCGTGTTCCACACAGAGACCAACAAGATCATCTCGGGATCGCCTGGAAACAACTCTATTTACCCCTCGGCCGCAGGTCTTTGATCCATTTACATCCTCCCTGGTGAGCTTCATTGCAACTTAACCTCTGGGACACAATCTTCTCCCTACACCTGATCCATTCGTGCATTTTGTCTTCCATGTCGCAAGGATCGGTATCACCGGACACTACTACAGAAGATTCCAAAGGTGTCGGTTGGGAAACCCGCTTAGGTGCCGGTTTCCCCAACCGGCACCTATTGGTCGGCACCAATGACCAAAGTAATTGGTGTCGGTTCTTCAACCGACACCTATTCAGACGAATAGGTGTCGGTTCGTGTAGAACCGACACCTATTTATCCGACACATATACGCACCGAATCCCATTCAACGAGGTGCTCCCAATTTCTTCTTATGGGCCCACTCCTTTAGCCAGACCCACCATATTTACCGGACCCACCAAATTTTTCCACGCAACTACGTACCTTGATGGTGGGCCCTCTTTCGCGCCCGCGAGTTAGAGTTACAGGCACGAGCGATTGAGTCTAGCTGGCCATGCGCATGAGAGATGCATATTTAAGCTGCTGTTGGTCTTGTTCGGCAAGCGGTATGGTACTAATCGAGGGAATAGTGTTTTCTGAGAATAGGTGGCGGTTCTTATTACGAACCGCCACCTATAGTATAGGTGCCGGTTCTACTATTCATCCGACACCTATTCGCGAAGAATAGGTGGTGGTTCGTAATAAGAACCGCTACCTATAGTATAGGTGTCGGTTCTATTATTCATCCGACACCTATAGATATAATAGGTGCCGGATTTAATTGAACCGGCACCTTTTGGACCGATACATATGAGCTTTTTTGTAGTAGTGGGATCATGGCCCACGCTGACCTGAGCGGCACCGCCATGGTAACCTCGGCGTTCCGACTGCCTTGAATCAGCCCAAGCCGAGCCACTGCGCCATCAGCACTGCCTTGATCTCCTCTTCAAGATGTCCCAAAAACCATAGCCATTGATCAAGTGAATGCATATATCGGCCGTCATCTCCCTCATCTCCGGCCATCGGCCGCCACCTCTGTTTCATGCTATTCTGGTGAGTCCCAGTCGATTCCTCGCATGTATAGCATCCTTAAGACGTCACTACCCCATACCACACCATCCTTTGACGTACCCAAGGCCAGGTGGAGCTGCCACCTTTCGGGTGGAAGCTGACGTCACCGCCAAGCCAACCCCAAAGCGACCACCGGTGTCCAAGCGTCGCCAGCCCACACGCGACTATATGTAAGCTCCTAGGGACCTTAAAGACTCTCATGTATGCGCTGATCTTCTCTAAAACAAGCTAGAACTCAACTTGCATCGTCCCTCCGAGCCGCCCCGCCGCATGTGCTCGTCGCCAGCACCATTCCAACCACCACCATGGGCAAGAAGGACACCGATGGCTTCGCCATCTCCTCCTCTGTATTTTCTCTTTTAGTTGCTCCGGCTAATTCGTCGTCGATTGCTGATGACACTACCGCTAAGCATCTCAGGTCGACCGAGCTCTGCCTCCCTCGGCCTCCATCTCACCGACATGCGGGACCCACATCATTAGCGCCAAAGGAATGGATTAGAAGGGGATTTAAAACTTGTAGGGTTGTATTTGCAAAGTGCCTCTGCCTGACATGTGGGACCTGGATCCATTTGTAATTACACAAAAACCTGAGGACTCTTAATAAATTTCATTTGAACATGTGCTGAGGACCGCGGGGTCTATTTGCCAAGATCCCTGGGGCTTCTTTGCAAAACCGCCAGACCCTGACTACTGGGCCCCATCCCAACCGGCACCAAACCTCTCTCTCACAGCCTCTGACCCATGGGCCCCACATGCAAGAGACACAAGAATAAACACAGAGACATATTTTCTTGCGAGAAACAAACCATACAATATAAAAATCACCCAAAATTCATTTGAACATATTTTTAAGTGGGAAAAATTTCTGTAGGTTCCTTGAATAGTGAACTAAATTTTAGAACCATAAAACATGGGCCTTATTTCCCCAGAAATATCCCAAAAATTCAAATAAGGCAGACTACACATACACCATGTGAAAAAACTTGTAAAATCTCTAGAAAATTAAAATCAACTTCAAATTGAGCAAAACCAAATCCTATAGATCCCTCATCCTACCCTCTGTAGTTAGGAAAAATAAAAACATCTAGTTACCTAGTACCAAATACCCCTAAACCTAATAATAATAAAACTATGTGATTTTGGTAAACTGAACCTTGGAGATTTATTTAAAATACATCTTAACTCCTTTTTAAGTAAACTAAAGTTCTGTAGATTCATCAAAACACATATTTTCTAGTTATGAAATAAAAATAAGGGCTTACTGTGTAGCAACATCACTTA
This sequence comes from Oryza australiensis, assembly GCA_019925245.2. NCBI lineage: Eukaryota > Viridiplantae > Streptophyta > Magnoliopsida > Poales > Poaceae > Oryza > Oryza australiensis. The sequence goes on from JAIFGZ020000239.1 coordinate 1,932,061, forward strand.
AATATTTAAATAAGAAGTAAACCCTTTTATGCACCTTACAACATATAAATTTTATAGTTAATTCATTTCTAATCCTTTTAAAGTGAACTAAGTTTCTATAAACCTAGTAAGTAATTAATTTCCATTAGGTAAAATAAAGTATGGCAACTCAATTACTAAAAATATAGGAAGACCTCAAATAATTAATTTAGGTGCTAGCCACAAAAGATAGATCAAACACTATTTGTATATATATATACATAGATGTAGGTATAAATTGTACCCTAGCTCACTCAAATCCAACTAAAACTTGTCAAACCAGTGAAGCCATAGTTCTGACTCCACTCACTAAGGTTTAGAGCACTTAGCTCATATAACGCCATCTAAGTTAATATGCTAAGGGAGCCTAGAACACCCTCTAGCTCACAAAGTAGGTGGTAGAATAATGAAAACCCTAGGAAATGAACTAGAATTAAATTGGTTAACCAAATTACATATTTTTATGCATCCTCAGCAAATAAACCAAGTTCTGGACCCAAAAACCTACAGCCATATAAATAGAACACTATATGCCTAGAACCGTCGTAAACTTATAAAATGCCTAGGAAATTCATATTAGCTCTAAAAATTATGAAAACAGTTGTGTTAGACTTAGAAACCACTTACCGACACGCCTGTGAAGTCAAACTAGTGAAAACAAACACTTAGGAGCACTGTCCAAACAACACTTACCCCTATGTCGCTAATAACCGATAGAACTTCTAAAATACACATCTCCCAAATGGGATAGGATAAATAAGAAATTCCTTCACCTAAAATCATTAGAGACCAGTACCTACTCAGTGTGCAAAAATCATGCATTTTAGAGCATTTTGGATGTTTTGCATATTTCAGTGTTTAATCACATTACGTGTATTTTGTATAGACGATTGCTTAAACGGTGAAGAAGAGATTAGGATGCTGACATTTTCCAAGCAAGTCCCACCTCCTTATCTTTTATCACCTTGATCCCATGTTTTGGAGGTTATTGAAAATGATTGCAAACCTTGCATGTCGATTTGTATGCTAATAAATTTAAAATCTTGATAAACTTGTTAGATAAACTCCTAATACTTGCATATTATCTTAGCCTCAGATATGTACATAGCCTTCATTCCTAACCTTATGAAAATATGATTATAACACCTTGTGTCAATAGCTTTGATGTCTAGAGTACTATGATGCTTAGCCATGCTTAAAAATGTTTTCCTCGATGTTATGGGCTCATCACAAATATGAAAGACTTATTTTTAAATAATCTGGACAGAACTAGTATACTTGGTATTTTGACAAATAAAGTGATGAAAAACATGGATTTTAGGTTTGGGCCGCAAGTGGTGCACATATGGTGATTAGTTGTGCACCGATCGGGGGAGAGTATGCCCAGACCGACCTAAGGACTCCACTCAACGTATGTTCATTTCGTATACAGTACAACCACATGTGCCAGTATGGGATGGCCTAAGCCAAATAAGCAACCTAGCGACTAGCCTTGCACTCTTGTAGGCCGAAGTGTATGGGTTCGGAACAACCCAGAGGAACTTTCTATTTACCCCGTCGTGGTAGTTTAGGCGACTAAGTTTGTCTAATACAATGATATCGTGCCACGTGGGTGGGTTCCCGTCGTGTCCGCCACCATGGCGTTAAGTTAAGGCATGGGCCCACCACTTAACGGTTCTGGGTTATATTTCTAGTATGCCCAGGATGGGAGAACACGTATCATGCTGGTGCAAGGCTAGAAACTAAGTAGTGTAAAGGCTTCGTTGTGAACTCTAGTCTGTACTCAACATGCAGAGTATGGTGGTACTGACGAATACCGAACAAACTAGAACGCTTCACTTCAAGTGAGCAATTCACATCATGTGGGTAAAGTGTATAAACTCTGCAGAGTCTAAACTAATCGATTAGCCATGCTCACGGTCACGAGCGACGTGTTGATATGTATTGAGTATAGACTTGTATTTTTCCTCCTGAATACTGAAATTTCCTTCAAATCATGTTGAATTTTGTGAATGAACTCATTGCTGCCATGGAGGGCAATGAGGTGTGCACTTATACAAGATTAATGACAACTTTGATGCCCATATGCAAAGAATTAGCTTTCTGGAATTACCTTTCAAGTAAAACTGTTCTTGAAAATATTTATGCAAATAAAACTTCCTTTATGCAAAAATAAACTATATTATGCCTATCTTGATTATATGCCATACATGTAGAGTGTTAGGCTTGTCTCGGTGCTTGTCAGTACATTAACTTGTTTAATGTAGTGACTCTTGCCACTGGAATATCCACTTTGCTAGTAGGTGTAGACTTACTCTTTTGAGTGATGCGGGTAATCGACTGTTTCTTATAGGATTGAACTTAACGGGGTAAACCCCTAGTCAGTGTGCTTGTGGAATGGGTAGTAAGCCACTGTTGTTCGCTGCTCTCTAATATATTTATTTTGCTGGTCGTCCTATGTAATTATCCAAGGAATGTAATACCTAAGTTCTTTTCAGTTTAAGTGTAGTCGCTATGTATAATCATGCTTGTGATGAAAGTGTGAGTCTAGCGCACATCCTTGGAGCTAGATTTACGTGAGTATGAGTTAGGAATATTTGAGACGTTGTAGATCTTTAGCCAAATTTGTCAAGTCTCCTGAACGTGTAACACATCTGGTCACCACCTTCGAGTGGTTTGACGGGCACGTCTCAGGCTGAAGTTGACTGGCAGGCTAAAGGCCCAACAATGTCTCACTTATTCCTCGCTCGGGACGTCGGACGTTTCGTTATGCTTGTTGGATGATTTGAAGTGAATCATCTCATCTAGCAATTATAACGGAAGGCCCAGGTCGTCTTCGACAAGGCATGGTATCGGAGCGAATACTGACTATAGGAACCTCTTAAGTTGGTCGTTTAAAATGAATTCTTAAAATTTATTTTGAGGGCTTGGCTCTCAGCTATAAATTATTTGTGAAAAACCCTATTCACTCTTATATCTCGTCCCTCTCTAGAGATTATTCTTCTCTATGCCTCTAGTTCGATTTTAAAACCCTTCTCTTGCTCTATAGGACCGATGCCTTTTGAAAATTTGTGTTCCTATAAAAAGGGGTTTGAAAACACTTGATTATCACACCAAATCAGTACCAAGAGGCTTTTGAAAATTTTTGAAGTCTCTTTGCAAACTCTACCTAAGTGCTAGTTCGGATTTGCAGAATATCGGGTTAGAAGTAGCCTCTAGTAAATGGGTTTTGAAATGGGTTGATAAAATTTAAAACTTGATAGACATTATAAGGTTTCTGTCTCCTTATGTTACCTCTGCACCAAAAATGATTTGGGTTGAATTTGAACTCCTCTTTCCCGACTTTTCAAAACTTTACCGATATGGCCTACAACGGTAGTTTGGTATAGTATAGCACTCGTGATGCTTAAACCTCTAGATTGATTGCTTAGATGGACCACTCTAACTTTCATGTAGACTCTGGACCACTCTAACATAATGTATTTAAAAGATGGAAAATTTAGCTAACCTAAAACTGAATAAAGATTTGATTTGTGTCGGATGTTTGCATTTTGAGATCTGGAGTCGGTCTGTTTGGAAAATTTGCATAGGCTAAACCGTAGATGGTAAAACTGGGAAATTTTACAAAGAACATGTAGACTAACTCAGTAGGCATCATGAATTTTTGCCAAATTTTTAGACCCCTTCGTCAAAGTGAAATAGGTTGATTAGGTAACCTGACCGTGTTCTGAAAACTATAGGCAGCCGCATTCATCTTTTTATACAGGCCAAACCGTAGGTTTTGAACTTGAAAAATTTCTCTGGAACGATATGGACTAACCCAGCAGTCTTGATGAGTTTTTGGCAAAATTTTTGAACCTTTTCAACATAGCAAAGTACCAAAGTTGATAACCTAACCCAGATCTGGAAATCTATGGACAGTAGCCTTCATCTTTTTGTTCAGAAAAAATGTTCAGCATTTCCCAGTCTCTCCCAGACACGGCCTGGAAGCCCCATGAATTTTACTAGAATTTTTAAGCTCCTGCATCAGGATGAAACCACCCACCTAACTAACAGAGCCATGATGTGGAAATTTGTAACAGCTGCCTTTATCTTTTCCTATAACCCAAACCATACCTTCTAAAATAGACACCTTTTGGCAGTAGCCTATAGACTTACCCAGTATGCCCCACGAATTTCGCTAGAATTTTTGAGCCCCTGCAACATTCCCTAAAAATTCACATAGTCCAGGAGAACAGAAATCTGAGACCCGGTATACCGTAGGTTGTTAGATTTGTGTAGACTAAACCATAGGTGATAAAATTCTAATTTTCCTAAGGTAGATCACAAGCTTACTGAATTGTCACCATGATGTTTTCCCAAATTTCATACCCTTGGGAATTAGCCCAAATAGACTGATAAAGTCAGCAAAACCACATTTTTCCGGCACAGCGGCACTTGACCAAACTATTTCCACCAGGGCAGCCCGACCATCTAAAATTCGCAAAAGCATTTTCCAGCCCAGGAAAAAATTGTTAGGATGCCAAGAATGGACGCCAATTAAACCTACTGCCCCCACATTGACCACTAAGCTCCGTTCTTGCCCTAATCGACATATAGATATACCCGAGACCATCATCGCAACTTTAACTTCTATTTTTCGAATTCTCCCAACCGACAGCCTTTTATTTTAAGGGGAATAGTATGCCATAACCTCATACACCCATAGATACATATGAAGCCTTTGTAAGTCTCATGAACATGGTTCGGAGATTCGACTCGTATTTTTGATAAACCTCCCAGTATATGTATATATACACACTTATTGTTTCTATGGCATGAAGGCAATACGGAAATGTTTTCATGAGCATTGCATCAATTCATACATTCATCGCATCATTCATACGTCATGATGTCATAGCATTCATGCTTGTCCTCTTTCGTAAAAGGAAAATATATTGCCACACATGCCATATAACAATCATTTTCCTACTACAACCCCACTATATAAATATAAACCCATGGGTAGCCGCAACCATTTTCCCATGCCTAAAAAAAATTTTGGGTAGAACCATTAGGCTCGCAAAATACCTTTTGGGAAAAGACTGTCCCTGATCTAGACGCCGCCCAACCTGACACCCAGTTAGACATTCTGTCCTGTTCTCAGCAGAAACAAGGTGTAGGTAGACCTAAGACTACCGAACCAACTTATTTTCCCATTTCGTGAATCCTCCTAGCCATGAATTTTCCCAAACTTTAAGGGGGATAGCATGACTTGTTAACCTCAACCACTCTAGACATCACCCATGTTGCCATTGCTCGCCATCGCTGTAAATTGCCCAAGCGAGGAGAGTTCTACTGTTGTTTTCCATTTTAACCGAGCGGACCTTTAAGGAAGCAGGTAATAAAAGGAACTGGCCCGTTATCTCCAGTTCCATAACTTATGTGCTTGCCAACCCAAGAATTTAAACCTCATAGATATAAGCTCGACCAAGCCACGGTTGACCCCCAGATTTTCCGTTATTATGCCCGAATGGAGGCCTGATGCCACCAAACCTTTTGTACCAATACTCCATTGCCCACCAGAATTCTTGGCAGCTACCACGCTCGTCAAGAACGCTTCCCCCTCACCTCCTCAGTAAATGTTTTTCCCAACCTTAGTTAAGCAAGTCTATTATACAACTTAGGAAGAGTTTAGAAATAAGCGTATTAAATCTTATATGTTTGAAAAGTTTTCAAACAACACGAAGCCAATAAAAATCACGTTATCCAAAACCCAGTACACGCTGCAGTAGCATCCCTCTCGGTGCAGTCGAGTCATTTTCCCATGCACCTTACCCAGACCAGAATATGCAATCCAATGTCATCATCCCGCCATGGCCTCCAAACAGGGACTAGTGGGTATACTACCCCAACCAGTAAAGCGCGAATAGCCGAACCAACATACTGCATATATACCCACACCCGTCGCCAAACGACAACCCCTCTTGCCAGACTGTAGCCCGTGACCAAAGTGCCTCGGCACCACAATTTTCCAAGTGTCGTCACAGACGATGAAACTATCTGTTTCCCATGACCCGACAAGGAGACTACCTTTTCCCTCTTGGATCCTGCGACCACAGATCTAAATCGTCCATGAAGCCCACATTATCCTAAGCAAATATCTTATCCATTGACTTGGTAGGGTGAAGTCCTAGATACGACAAACCTAGTTCAGCCGACAAACACCTAACCATACCCCAACTCAAATCTCGGGGACGAGATTTCCTTTAAGAGGGATAGAGCTGTCATATACCCAAAATCTAGGGTCAACAAAATTTTTGTCGAATAAAAATGAAGTAAGGTTTCTCAATTTTATGGACCAAAAATTTTCTTTTACAAACCTAGGTGGGACTAAACTAGACTTATGTATGATGAACAAAATTTATGCCCAAATTGAAAACTTTTTCATTTACAACCTAGGACAAAAATGCAAGCTCATGAAGAAGCATGCATGTGAACATAAAGCCACTTTGACCTAGGTCATTTACGTGTATCCGGATTTTCGAAAACGCATCTCATTACAGGACATATACGCTTAGCCTAGACAATTCAAATTTACCAGGCGAACCTACAACTAAAATTTTGGATGCTAGCAAGTGAACCTAAAATTTAGATCAAAGTTCAATGTCTCAGCCCAAGATAAACTTCAAATAATCCCCAACGACAATTGTAGGTGAAACCGCAGAGCGAAAGCAACTATACATAGGAGAGATTACCATTGTTTTCTAGGTCAAACCAAATAAGATAAATTCACAAAAAAATCCATGTAGGTGCCAGATGCTGTACACAATTTAACCTAGTTTTTGTGCAGTTTAAATCACTAAGATTGATGCTCAAAAAAATTAGGCAAAACAGCTTTGATATTAGGGTAAATAAAATCCTTATCGGATAAAACGGCAACTTGTTTAAAAGTCTATTAAAATACACATAAGTGTACCAGGGAAATAATTTATTAAATTACTAGTTTAATGACATGAATAAATATAATTTTTCCAGAATTTTTCTCTTTTGTTTAAGCCTTCTAAAAATTCAGACAAGTCCCAAAAGTACCCTGCCTTTAATTAATTACTGGGAACAAACCACTAATTAATTTTGAGTGAAACTAAAGAAAATGGAACATAGAGGTGATTAACTAACCTCAGTAAAAATTTCATGAATTTACCATGGCCACATATTAAACTATAAAGCTGCAAAGGTTAGGAGGGGACAATAATTCGAATTTTCAACCCAAACACAAAGTCTACTCTTCTTTGTACCCATCTCTCTCTCTTTTGCCTTGCCCTCTTCGCCCTGACCCCACATGGCAGCTACTCAGGCTCAAACCAACCAGTGCAAATCATTCTCCACCGCTCAAGGAAGGGGGACAGGGATAGAAGAAGAGGGAGGACGTGTCAGTGCCGACGACACCCACCTAGCATGCCACCGCGAGCACAAGCTCCCGCCATTTGAAAAACCATCTCACCACCGTGCTTCTCCACACTTCCACCTCGTGTTCCACACAGAGACCCAACGAGATCATCTCGGTATCCTCTAGAAACAACTCCATTTACCCTCGGCCGCAGGTGTTTGATACATGTTACATCCTCCCTGGTGAGCTTCATTGGACCTTAACCTCTGGAACACAATCTTCTCCCTATACCTGATCCATCCGTGCATTTTGTCTTCCATGTCGCAAGGATCGGGATCACCGGAGCGTGGCCCACGCTGACCCGAGCGCCACTGCCATGGCAACCTTTGTGTTCCGACCGCGTTGAATCACCCCAAGCCGAGCCACTGCGCCATCAGCACAGCCTTGATCTCCTCTTCAAGATGCCCCAAGATCAAGTGAATGCATAGATCAGCCTCATCTCCCTTAACTCCGGCCATCAGCCGCCACCTCTGTTCCATGCTATTCCGGTGAGTCCCCAGCCGATTCCTCGCATGTATAGCATCCTTAAGACGTCACTACCCCATAGCAAACCATCCTTTGACGTACCCAAGGCCAGGTGGAGCTGTCGCTGTTCGGGTGGAAGCCGACGTCGTCGCCAAGCCAACCCCGAAGCGATCACCGATGTCTAAGCATCGCCAGCCCACACGCCACTACGGGTAAGCTCCTAGGGACCTTAAAGACTCTCATGTATGCGCTGATCTACTCTAAAAGAAGCTAGAACTCGACTTGCACCGTCCACCCGAGCCGCCCCACCGCATGTGCTCGCCGCCGGCACCATTCCGACCACCACCATGGGCAAGAACGACACCAATGGCTTCACCATCTCCTCCTCTGTATTTTCTCTTTGATTTGCTCCGGCTGATTCGCCACCGATCGCCGATGACGCTGCCGCTAAGCATCTCCGGCTGGCCGAGCTCTACCTTCCTCGGCCTCCATCTCACCGACATGCGGGACCCATGTCATTAGCGCCATAGGAACGGATTAGAAGGGGATTTAAAACTTGTAGGGTTGTATTTGCAAAGTGCCTCTGCCTGACATGTGGGACCTGGATCCATTTGTAATTACACAAAAACCCGAGGACTCTTAGTAAATTTCATTTGAACACGTGCTGAGGACCGTGGGGTCTATTTGCCTAGATCCCAGGGGCTTCTTTGCAAAACCGGCAGACCCTGACTACTGGGCCCCATCCCAACCGGCGCCAAACCTCTCTCTCACAGCCTCTGACCCGTGCACCCCACATGCAAGAGACACAAGAATAAACACGGACATATTTTCTTGCAAGAAACAAACCATACCTTGTGAAAATCACCCAAAATTCAATTTTGAACATATTTTTGAGTGGGACAAATTTCTGTAGGTTCCTTGTATAGCGAACTAAATTTTAGAACCATAAAACATGGCAGACTACAAATACACCATGTGAAAAAACTTGTAAAATCTCTAGAAAATTCAAATCAACTTGTGTCAATAGCTTTGATGTCTAGAGTACTACGATGCTTAGCCATGCTTAAAAATGTTTTCCTCGATGTTATGGGCTCATCACAAACATGAAAGACTTATTTTTAAATAATCTGGACAGAACTTGTATACTTGGTATTTTGACAAATAAAGTGATGAAACACATGGATTTTAGGTTTGGGCCGAAAGTGGTGCAAATATGGTGATTAGTTGTGCACCGATAGGGGGAGAGTGTGCCTAGACTGACCTAAGGACTCCACTCAACGTATGTTCATTTCGTATACAGTACAACCACATGTGCTAGTATGGGATGGCCTAAGCCAAATAAGCTACCTAGCGACTTGCTTTGCACTCTGGTAGGCCGAAGTGTATGGGTTCGGAATAACCCAGAGGAACTTCCTATTTACCCCGTCGTGGTAGTTTAGGTGACTAAATCTGTCCGATACAACGATATCGTGCCACGTGGGTGGGTTCCCGTCATGTCCACCACCACGGCGTTAAGTTAAGGCGTGGGCTCGCCACTTAATAGTTCTGGGTTATATTTCTAGTATGCCCAGGATGGGAGAACATGTGTCGTGCTGGTGCAAGGCTAGAAACTAAGTAGTGTAAAGGCTTCGTTGTGAACTCTAGTCTGTTCTCAACATGTAGAGTATGGTGGTACCGACGGGTACCGAACAAACTAGAATGCTTCACTTGAAGTGAGCAATTCACATCATGTGCGTAAAGTGTACAAACTCTGCAGAGTCTAAACTAATCGATTAGCTATGCTCACGGTCACGAGCGACGTGTGGATATATATTGAGTACAGACTTGTATTTTTCCTTCTGAATGCTGAAATTTCCTTCAAATCATGTTGAATTTTGTGAATGAACTCCTTGCTGCCATGGAGGGCAATGAGGTTTAGACTTATACATGATTAATGACAACTTTGATGCCCATATGCAAAGAATTAGCTTGCTTAAATTTCCTTTAAAGTAAAACTAATTTTTAAAATGTTTATGCAAATAAAACTTGCTTTATGCAAAAATAAACTGTATTATGCCTATCTTGATTATATGCCGTACATGTCTCGGTGCTTGACATTACATTAACTTGTTTAATGTAGTGACTCTTACCACTGGAATATCCACTTTGCTTGCAGGTGTATACTTACTCTTTTGAGTGATGCGGGTAATCGAGTGCTTCTTATAGGATTGAATTTAACGGGGTAAACCCCTAGTCAGTGTGCTTATGGAATGGGTAGTAAGCCACTGCTGTTCGCTGCTCTCTGATATATTTATTTGGCCGATCGTTCTATGTAATTATCTAAGGAATGTAATACTGAAGTTCTTTTAAGTTTAAGTGTAGTCGCTATGTATAATCATGCTTGAGATGAAAGTGTGAGTCTAGCGCACATCCTGGGAGCTAGATTTACACGAGTACGAGTTAGGAATATTTGAGACGTTGTAGATCATTAGCCAAATTTGTCAAGTCTCCTGAACGTGTAACACATATGGTCGCCACCTTTGAGTGGTTTGACGGGCACGTCTCAAGCTGAAGTTGACTGGCAAGCTAAAGGCCGTGCAATGTCTCACTTATCCCTCTCTCGGGACGTTGGACGTTTCGTTATGCTTGTTGGATGATTTGAAGTGAATTATCTCATTTAGCAATTATAACGGAAGGCCCGGGTCGTCTCCGACAAATAAATTGTTAATTCTAATTTTACTCATAATTTTATCATGTCGACAAGCCCTAGGGTTAGAATCAATTAAATCCTAAATAATTTACCCTAAAGCTTAATACTATATTTAATAATTTAAAACTTAAATTCTATTAAATCCATATGATAAAATTAGGATTTACTAACAATTTAAATTATAATTAAATTCCTAAGAACATACAATAATTAAATTCTTAATATTATAACTAATATCTATCTTATAATTGTTCCCTTCTTCCTTCTTTCCTCTCCTCCCTCTCTCATTCTTTCCTTCCCTCGGCTCTGCCCAGCCGAGCCGAGACCGGGGATGCGCGCGCGGCGCGACGGCATGGGGCGAAGGGGAAGGGGGAAAGAACTCATCGGCAGAAGGGCGGCGAGGGACGGTGACAGCGGTGGCTTGGCGTGGGAAGAGGGGGAACTGGGAGGAATGGCGTGGGAAGGGAGAGAGGAGGGGGAAGGCTTTATTGGCGCCGGGGAGGAGAGTGAGACGCGGCGATGGCGACGGCGTGATGGGATGGTGACAGCCGCGCGGGGCACGAGGTGGCGCGGACGGCGCCGGCGCGGCGATGGGACGGCGCACGGCGATGGGCACGCGCGCGGGGTGCGAGGGACGGGACAGCGTGGCGATGGCGACGGCCGACGCGCGGGGTACGAGGGACGCGGGCGCTAGGCGCGAGGGCGGGGCTTGGGGCCGAACACCTTGGGGGAATGAATAGTGCACTATTTAATTTTTCCTTTTTTATTTATTATTATTATTTATTTTTCTTGCATAACACATAGGTAATCAAATGAAATTTTATCAAGTGTAAATTTTATTAAATTTCAAATTTTGCCCAACTTTTATTTTTATAATTTCATTTTTGTTATATTTTTAGCAATTTTACATTTCCCTTTCTTTTAGGGTTTTTAACCCTTATCGATTTTCTTTCCTTTTTTAAATAAATAATATTTTATTTATAACTCAACAACAAAGGACTCGCATATAAGAGACAAATAAATATGACACGATGCAATAATTCAAAAATTTTTGTAAGCTCCGAATTTTAGATTTTGAATTTTAAGCCTTCAATTTTTTGGGGTTTACAAAGCTATCCCCCTTAAATAAATCTTGTCTTGAGATTTCTTACCGGTTGTCGAGCAGGTGTGGTTACTTGGTCCTTAGAAAATCTTCTCTCTCCCAAATGGCCTCCTCTTCGGTATGATTGCTCTATTGCACTTTGTACATGCGCCATGACTTGGCTTGGGTTTTCTTTTCTGCCTCGTCCAATATCTTTACCGGATGTTCAGGGTATGTGAGATCACTGTTGATATGAATATCTTCCAAGGGAGCTTGCTCTTCCGGCACACATAGACACTTCTTCATTTGTGACACATGGAACATTGGGTGCACATTAGAGATATTTTCTGGTAGCTCTAGTTGATAGGCCACTTCACCTCTTCTGGCGTTTATTGGGAATGGTCCCACGTATCTTGGCGCAGCTTTCCTTTGACCTTGAACCTTTGGGTTCCTCATAGTGGAGAGACTTTTAGGTACACATAGTCGCCTACATTAAACTCCAAGTCCATTCGTCGAGTATCCGCGTAGCTCTTCTATCGAGATTGGGCTACCTTTAGTCGATCTCAGATCAGACGAACCTTTTCCTTAGCTTCTTTGATTATGTCAGGTCCAAACGAGGCTCTTTCACCGTTTTCTGACCACATCAATGGGGTTCGGCATCATTAACCAAACAGTGCTTCATTCGATGACATCTTGAGACTTGCTTGATAACTGTTGTTGTAGGACATCTTTCCCAATTCAGTGTAAGGTAGGCATCTTTCCCAATCCTTGGTGAAGTCCAGCGCACAAGCTCTCAGCATGTCCTCAAGAACTTGATTTATCCTTTTAGTCTGCCCGTCGGTCTGTGGGTGGTATGCGGTACTAAAGGCAAGGTGACTCCCAAGCGCCTCATGAATTTTGCTCCAGAAATAGGACGTAAACTGGGTACCACGATCCGATAAATCCTTTTTGGTACTCCATGAAGGCACACGATCCTGGACATGTATAATTGGTCTTAGCACTATTATAATTGGTCTTGACGGGGATAAACCTGGCAGTCTTGGTAAGTAGATCTACGATCACCCAAATAGAGTCATATCCCGCGACAGTCTTGGGTAATCCGACAATGAAATCCATGCGTATCTCATCCCATTTCCATTCAGGAATATTGAGCGGTAGCAACAAGCCTGCTGGTCGTTGATCTCAGCTTTTACCCTTGACATACGTCGCATATGGCCACGTATTCAGCTACGTCCCTCTTCTTGTTGGACCACCAGTATTCTTCCTTCAAATCCTCGTACATCTTCATGCTGCTAGGGTGTAGCGAATATACCAATTCATGGGCTTCTTTTAGAATCAATCCTCTCAAACCACCTTGCTCAGGTACGTAGATCCTTTTCTTATACCACAAGATTCCATTATCATCTGTCGAGAATTCCTTCGCGTGCCCAGCGGCCATGCGCTTCTTGATCATTTGGATCTCTCCTTTATCCTTTTGAGCTTCTTCTATTTGGGTCCTCAGAAGAGGTTGGATTTCTAGCAAGTTCAATTCTCCGCGAGGAATTAGGTGCAAATTAAGTCGATCCATTTCTTCTCAGAGCTCAATAGCCATGCCTTCCAGTCTCATATGGTTGCATTGGGCTTTGTGGCTCAAAGCGTCAGCCACTACATTCGCCTTGCCGAGGTGGTAATGGATTCCTAGACCATAATCCATGATCAATTCCAGCCACCTTCTCTGTCGTAGGTTGAGATCAGTTTGAGTAAAGATGTACTTCAGGCTCTTGTGGTCCGTGTATACATCACAATGGTTCCCGATCAGATAGTGCCTCCAAATTTCTAACGCATGAACAACTACTGCCAATTCTAAATCATGTGCAGGGTAGTTTTCCTCATGGGGTCGCAGTTGTCTCGAGGCATATACCACGACCTTTCCATCTTGCATCAGTACCCCTCCCAGTCCTTGTCATGACGCATCACAGTATATCACGAAGTCCTTACGGTTGTCAGGTAGGACTAGAATTGGGGCAGAGGTTAACTTTTTTTCAGTTGATCAAAAGTTCGCTGACACTGCTCGGTCCAAGCGAATTTCTTCTCCTTCCTTAAGAGTTGGGTCATGGGTCTGGCTATTGTGGAAAATCCTTCAATGAATCTCCGGTAATACCCGACCAATCCCAAGAAACTCCGGACCTCTGTTACCGACTTGGGTGCTTTCCATTCGGTAACAGCTTCGACCTTGGCAAGATCTACTGTCACTCCTCTAGCTGAGATTACATGGCCAAGAAAAGCAACTTCCTTAAGCCAAAACTCACATTTACTAAATTTTGCATACAACTGATATTCTCATAGCTTCTCCAACAACTAGACGTAGGTGCTCTGCATGTTCCTCATCATCCTTCGAGTAGATAAGAATGTCATCGATAAACACCACCACAAACTTATCCAAATATTCCATGAATACCTTGGTCACGAGGTTCATGAAATATGCGGGGGCATTGGTCAATCTGAAAGACATTACTGTGAACTCATATAGTCCATAGCGCGTTGAGAATGCTGTATTGGGAATATCTCCGGCCCTAATCTTCAACTGATGGTATCCTGACCGAACATCAATCTTCGAGAACACTTTGGCACCCTTGAGTTGATCAAATAAGTCATCGATCCGGGTAATGGGTACTTGTTCTTGATGGTCACTTTGTTCAATGACCGATAATCCACGCACATCCTCATACTGCCATCCTTCTTCTTGACAAACAATACCGGGGCTCCCCAAGGAGAAGAACTAGGGCGTACGAATCCCTTCTCTTGTAATTCTCTGATCTGCTTCTTGAGTTCCTCTAGCTCGTTAGCCGGCATCCAGTAGGGCCTCTTGGATATGGGGCAGTACTAGACATTAGGTCAATAATGAATTCAATGTCATGGTCAGGGGACCTTCCGGGCAAATCCTCAGGAAATACGTCTGGGTATTCCTGTACTACTGGCATTCCACTCATGGGTAGCATGGTAAATACTCCCGTAGCTCGCTCACAGAACATCGGGTCTCGATCCATAGCTATGTTCATCAGTGATCCCCATGGGGTGGACACAGTGACCTCCCTTCGGCCACAGTCTATGACTCCCTTGTTCTCAGCCAACCAGTCCAATCCCAGTATCATATCAAGAATTTGTGGCAGTAGTACCATAAGGTTTGAGAGAAATACCACGTCTCTAATCCGGATGGGCACGTTAATGCAAGCATGGGGTATGGTTATATCTTCCCCGGGTGAGTGCACTAACATGTGTCTCTTAAGTTCCACCCGGTGTAGATTATGTTGTTTGCTTATGTTTTATGATATGAACAAATGCGATTCTCCGGAATCAAATAAGACTTTAACTAGGGCAGAGTTGATAGAAAACATACCATTAGTACGCCCTGATCTTCCTATGGCTCTTTGGCACGGACGTGGTTCACCTGTCCGCGACAAAACCCTGTAGCAGACTCGTTGGGTTGCGGCGTCCTGAATAGACGGCATCCAGCAGGAAGGGTAGCAGTACCACCCACAACTGTTGCATTGGCACCGGTATGAATAGGGGTGCTGCGTGGCTTTGGGCAGTTGTTGGCGTAGTTTCCAAATTCTCCACAGATGAATCAGTTCACATTCTTCTTTCCCGAAGCGGCTAGGGTTGGTGCCGGAGTACAGAACTTGGTCGCAGTCGGCCTGCTGACATTGCTAGGTGCAGTGGGACGGCTGGTTGTGTTGATCCCAAATCGTACCGGAATTGACTTGGAAAACCGCTCATTGGCAAAAGAGATTTGCTTTACTCTAGTGCTGGTCCAAAGTATTGCTTCTTAGGTTCTTAGGTGTGCCAGTTGATTTGATCCTGCAATCAACAAGAAACAAAGAAACAAGTATTAGTCTACAAACGATAGCCGATCGGCTGGTGGTCGATGACATATTGTCTGGTGTTAAGCCAATGCGGTATGCACTGAATCGGCTAGGATAATTAAACCTAATCAATCAGCTGAAGATATTCATAATACATAATCTAAACATCAAAATACGTTTAAACTAAACGATTGGGATAGATCGGCAGCGTACCAAGATAGTATAAACCACTTAAGTCTAAAAGTACTTTAATATACAAATTATATATATAGCATAGCCGATGTCATAGATCTAATGTGTATCGGCTAGTACACTGATACCACTCTATACTAAGATATCATTGTAGACTCAATATATTAAACAACAACCATTCAAGTGTTAGGAAAGTCCAACAGATCGATGACAAGCTTAATATATTTAATTATAGTGAGATCTTAATATAAAGGGCAACTTTGACATATCAAGTAAATATAAAACATACAAGACAGTTAAAACAGATAAGATCGACTAAAACTCTGATACTATCTCTAGTAATGATGATAAAACAAGATAGATCTTCTATGATTCTAAAACAACTTAATAGGTCGGACTTAACCGATGCAGTATTAAGTATAAAAAGAAGCAAAAGATCTGAACAAATCTATGAACACCTTTCAAGATGGTGGATATACCATATAATCCAAATCGACGAGGAGATCTAACCCTATCGGCTGTGATCTATTAACAGACTAGCCAATTATGGCTAGATCGCACTATCGATCTAGGTTATATGGTATATATGATAACTTGACGATTTACGTACCAGGATTAGAGTATCATAATGATGGAAGCACTAATCCCGAGAACACAAGCCGCCATGACAAGATTTACCTTTTCGTTGGAGATCAAACGATGCAGCCCAACTAGAAGTAAGAACTCGTCGAAACTATTAAAAGAAAAAGGTGGCGATGCGCCAAATGTTGTATTGAACTTGATTGTTAACTATTTACACGGTCCTGGGTCGTATTTATACCCAAATACAAGATAAGTCCGTGGCGGACACGATTCCTATCTCTATTACAATTTGAATCACAGAAATGCCTAAAACAAACTTTCACCGATATTATCTATAAGGAAACTATGTAAAATATCCTAATTAACAGATACAATTGCCTTTCCTAGAATCAATCCATGTATGGCAATCCTCATGAAGCACTTTAACCGAATCCAAAGATAACTCCAACGTCTTCTCCCCGGGATTGGTCATACCAGCTATCCTTATTGGAATCTGCTGCATCGGGTATCCTTGTCCAATTCGATATCTGCCGACAGTCACTTTAGATGATTCAATTACCAGCCAACGAACTCCTTATTGGGTTACGCGGAAGCTACTATAGCTAATAACAAAAATTCTACCACGCAAACCACGAACCTGGGTCGATAGATCGTTACCGATTGGAGTAGAGTGCAGCGGATATAGCCAATCATGAGCTATCCGATCTGGAACAGTACTAGCCAATCACAGCCGATTTTCTGACCACAGCCGTTTCCGGAATTTCCTGACCGCAGCCGATCCGACTATAGCCGATTCGCCGATACCACGGCCGATCTGACCACAACCGATTCGCCGATTCGCCGAGTCACCCGAACGCGCTCGCTCGCCTCGCCCCGATGCGCCCACCGCAGCCGATTCGTAGCCGTCGAATAGCATTGCAATGTAGCAATGCCTCTACCAGTATCCACACGTCCAGGGATAGAACGCCTAACACCTGTGTGCTAGCACAAGATGCAAGGCTAGGGTTTGGCTAGGAGGTGGGAAGGGTTTTTGTGGAGATATTGAACTTGCCGACTGTTGAAGCCGCGCGTGTTTTAATCTGTTGCGTGATTAGATTGATTCGGTTCAATGTAATGCCGTAGTTCTCCAACCCTCGCCACTTTTTATAGAGTTGCCAACTGGGCCTATAGGCCCATCGGGACTCTATCCGATCGGATTCCAATCCGATCGAGCCGTATCCGAGTCCAACTCGTATGCCTGATCTTATCCCCTTAAGCGTACGACCCTGTAGGTTCAGGTATACTCGGTTTCGACCCGAGTCCAACTCGGCCGACCGTCAATAGCGGCGCCTAGCAGCACATATTGACAACATTAGTATACAAGAATATAGTATCGGCTCTGAACCTGTAATGTGTACACAAATCCCTTTGCCTCACGATACCAATTAAGCTATAGGCAAGATGTGTGCCATCCTATCAATAGCTTAATCATTCACTCGAACCGTATTGGATTATCTGTCTGTTGATTGACTGCTCAATCAACTCGGCATGGCCATGCACTTCCATAATCAATTACCTCGAGAGGCCCAGAGATATCTCTCCAAAGGAGGAGCAAATTCCATCTTGATCACTGACATCGCACTCCATGTTTCATAGCAAACCCAAAGATATCTTTTATAACTACCTAGTTACGGAATAGCGTTTGGTAGTCCCAAAGTAGGCTACTACACATGTCATAATTCATTATGATCTCACGTCTAAGGACTTTGCACCAACACTACTTGAGACCAACTAATGTCACATTAATTTCGTAGTGTCTCATGGTGGGTCTAACCAACAATGTGTTCTCTAACACATGTCCACGTATATTGATTTGGTATCTCCATACCATGATCTATGAGACATGATCATCAATCAATAAACATGCTGATCTTAGAATCATATTTGTTCCAACAATATGACATGTGATCAGGGATCGTTTAGAAATAGTCTCATAAATAAGTCACATACTTATTGATCAATACAAGATGTCTATTTCATGGAATTGAATAACACTTTATTCCTTTATACATAAACATTGACCATGATATCCAACATCTCCATGTTGCCTCTAGGGCATATCACTAACAGTCTCTCACTTGCACTAGAGTCAATCATGTAGGTATCTAATACCCATTGCTCTTGTGTGCGCCTCATGTTTTGGTTGAGGGAGAGGTTTTGTCAACGGATCGGCTATGTTGAGATCCATGTGCACTTTGCATATCTTGACATCACCTCTGTCCACAATCTCGCGGATGAGATGATGTCGCCGAAGTATGTGTTTGGACTTTTGATGTGACCTCGGCTCCTTGACTTGCGCAATGGCTTCACTATTATCACAATAGAGAGACATTGGACCAGTTGCACTGGTCATCACACCCAGCTCAGAAACAAATTTCTTGATCCAAACAGCCTCCTTTGCAGCTTCTGAAGCAGCAATATAGTCGGCCTCCGTTGTAGAATCAGCAACGGTATCCCGCTTGGAATTCTTCCAGCCTAATCGCGCTCCGTTCAAGAACACGAACCCGCATTGCGATCTATAATCATCCTTGTCTGTTTGGAAGCTAGCATCGGTGTAACCACTTACAACAAGCTATTCTTCACCTCCATAGACTAGGAACATATCCTTAGTTCTTGTCAAGTACTTAAGGATACTCTTTACTGGCAGCCTAGTGACCTTCACTGGATCGACCGGTACGAGACATCCGGACGTGTACAAAACATGACATACATGATGGATCCAATTGCCGAAGCATATGGAACCATACCCATCTTATTTTGCTCATCATTTGTCCGAGGACACCGATTCTTGCTAAGATTAATGCCGTGTGACATGGGCAAGAAACCTTTCTTGGAATCGTGCATGTTGAACCTTTTCAACACCTTGTCAATATATGTACTTTGGCTTAATCCAACTAGCCTCTTGGATCTATCTCTATAGATCCGAATGCCCAATATGTATGTTGCCTCCCTAAGTCCTTCATGGAAAAACTATTTTTCAATGAAGACTTGACGGATTCTAGCATAGGGATATCATTTCCAATCGTAATATGTCATCCACATAAAAGATTACAAATACAATTGCGCTCCCACCGACCTTTTTGTAAACACAGGCCTCCTCTTCATTTTTGATGAAACCAAACCCTTTGATTACTTCATCAAAACGAATATTCCAACTCCGAGATGCTTGCTTTAACCCATAAATGGATTTCTGTAGCTTGCATATCTTTCTAGGCGATTGTGGATCGACAAAACCCTCAGGTTGTATCATGTATACATCCTCGCTTAGGTTTCCAATTAGGAAAACCGTTTTGACATCCATCGCCAATCTCATAATCGAAATATGCAGCAATCGCTAGAATAATCGAATAGACTTAAGCATTGTGACGGGCGAGAAGGTTTCATCATAATCAACACCTTGAATCTGTTTAAAACCTTCCGCCACCAATTGCGCCTTATAGATGTGAACATTTTCATCCATGTCGGCCTTTTTCTTAAAAACCCATTTGCGCTCAATGGTTTTGACACCATCAGTGGATCAACCAAGTTCCAAACTTGATTATCATACATGGATTCTATTTCGGATTTCATGGTTCCAAGCCACTTGTTGGAATCGGGTCCCACCATCGCTTCCTCATAGGTCTTAGGCTCATCGTTGTCCAACAACAATATATCACGTTGTTCCGCACCTGTGTACCTGTCAGGCGCACGACGTGATCTTTCAGACCTCCGTGGGGCTGGTGTATCTACAACTGGTGGCGCAACACTTTGCTCCTCCTGTTGTGGTTCCGTGGTAGTTGAAACATTTTCTTATGTTTCTTGAACTACTTCAAGATGCACCCTGTTCCCACTAACCCTTCTTTAAAGAAACTCTTTCCCCAAGAAGACACCGTGTGGGCGACAAACACTTTGCCTTGTTCTCGATTATAAAAGTAATATCCCTTAGTTTCCTTAGGATATCCCACAAAGAAGCACTTGTCGATTTGGGTGTGAGCTTGTCGGACCGTAAACATTCTACATAAGCCTCACATCCCCAAATTTTGAGAAAAGACAAACTAGGGGTTGCCCTGTCAATATCTCATATGATGTCTTTTCAACCGACTTAGATGGAACTCTATTTAGTGTGAGCGCAGCTGTTTCAAGAGCATATCCCCAGAAGGATAACGGAAGATCACTTTGGCTCATCATCGACCGCACCATGTCCAGCAAGGTGCGATTTCTCCGTTCGGACAACCCATTGTGGAGTTCTGGCGGAGTCAAGCGTGGAACAATTCCACAGTCTTTCGATGATTACCAAACTCTTGGCTCAAGTATTCCCCTCTACGATCCGATTGTAGAAACTTGATTGTTTTCCCTAAATGATTCTCGTACTTCATTCGAAATTCTTTGAACCTTTCAAAGGATTCGGACTTATGCCTCTTAAGTAGATATAACCATATCTACTAAAGTCATCGGTGAAGGTAATGAAGTATTGATAACCACCTCGCCGTTGAGCTCATTGGTTCACATACATAAGTATGTACGAGTACCAACAAGTCATTTGATCTCTAACTCGTGTCCCGTGAAAGATGTCTTTGTTATCTCACCAAGTAAACAAGACTCACATGTCTCAAATGATTCAAAATCAAAAGGGTGAAGCAATCCATCCTTATGAAGCTTCTCCATGCGTTTCGATTTATATGGCCTAAGCGACAATGCCAAATAAACATGGGGTTTGTATCATTTGGGAGTTGCCTCTCGTATTAATGTTATAGATGGGAGACGCTTCAAGATTCAAAACGTATAATCCATTCACCAATGGTGTATGAAAATAGAACATATCTCGGAGATAAAACTGAACAACCATTGTCCATTGATCTAAAATCATATCCTTCCGCTTGCAAACATGAAGCGGAAATAACGTTTTGACATAGAGTTGGAACACAAAAACAATTATTTAATTTCAAAACTAATTCTGAAGGTAGATGAAGTGATGTAGTGCCGACAGCAACTGTAGCAACGCTTGCTCCATTGTCGACGTGCAGGTTCACCTCGCCCCTTCTCAAGCTTCTACTTCTTCTCATTCCCTACAACGATTTGCAAATATGAGCTACTGATCTGGTATCAAATATCCAAGAGTCAGTAGGTGAAGTAGCAAGATTAATGTCTATAACATTAATACGTGAAGCAGAAGTCACACTTTGCTTCTTTTTGAGATCCTCCATGTAATTCTTACAGTTCCTTTTCCAGTGACCTGTCTCCTTGCAATAGAAGCAAACGACATCTGATGCAACCAAGCCCTTCTTGATCTTCTTTGCGTTCGAGACACTCGCGATCTCATCGGGAGTTAGTTTCCTCTTGGTGCAAAGTTTCTTGACAGGTGGTTTGAGCTTAGCTTTCTGCATCATCATCGCATGATGACCATTTTTCTGGATACTCTCCTCAACCATTTGGGAATCATTAGTGTGCTTCTCATAAGCCCTCCGTGCAGTAGCAGTAGCATTATTAGGCAAATCATCAGGATAGGGTACTTCAAGAACGTGCTTCTTGCGCTCTTGCTTGAGAACAATTCTCAAGTTGCGATACTAATCCATAAAGTTTGTTCCATTCAATTTTTCTTTCTCGAGAATAGATCGCAAATTAAAGGTACTGGGTGTAATATTAGCTGCCATAATTCTACAACAGAAAAAGCAAAGTTTAGCGCAATGTTTATGCTATGTCTATTGTTAAACAATTTAACATTAGACTCCCATTACGTATTTTACACCTTCCCTCTAGGTTATGTATTGGGTCAAGATCCACATGTAAATCAATTTCAAGTGAGCTTTGGCATCACTGCTAGAACATTAATAACATCGGTAAGCAACACCTTGCTAATCACATCTCTATGTGACTCTTGTTATTGGAGTGGCATCTCCATGCCCGGCGCCAACCTATGCCCCAAGGCCCAAAACTATTTTGATAGCCTTGTTAAGTAAACCAAAAGCTCCTGCATGTATATGTCTGACATATACCCCCTCGTGTTATGATAGAGAATGGCACTCTGCTTTGGCAAACCCACCATTGATGACCATAACGGTGACGGGTGCAACATTTGGAAGGCATCATTACCACTTAATTTTTGAGGGATACTATCCTATCAAACAAACATATCTATATATGAAAGGTAGAATAGTAATTAATGAAATAGTATGGCCCCCTCACATGGTGATGTACATCTCCATGCGCAGAGGATCTTCATCTCCGGCACCATCTTCCGTGTGCATGATGCTTGATTTCTTCAAACGAGCTACTACTATAGAAGCTATAATTGAAGATTACATCGACTCGTAGGTCATGAAAGAATATTACAAGCATTGCACGTAAGACAGAATATTACAGGGATTGCACATATGAAAGAATATTACACGCATCACATGCATCTCATACATACAATAGGGCGATACCATCTCAAAGCATTCTCTGCAAAAACAAGTTAGGCGTAGAACGTTTTCTACCTATCGCAGAGATATGGTATCGAGACGACATACAAGGGGGTACGCACATGGCAGTCCTACTACGAGATAGCTTCGGCATAATCAAATTATACCGTTTCGATACACTATCAAGGAAAGCTATCCCGAAACCGACTCAAACCGAGTTCTATCGATACTGCTTCGACGTAATCACATTACGCCGTTCCGATACACAATCAAGGAACACAATTACCATCTACTCTCCTCAACAGATCCCGTAAAACTGATTGATCTAATCAACCCGTGTGCAAAACTTGTTTCAAATCCAATCTAGAACCCAAACTATGCAATTTTAGCTCTGATACCACTATTGGGTTATGCAGAAACTACGATAGCAAATAACAAAAATTTCTGCCATGCAAACTAGGAACCTTGCAAGTAAGGGTCGATAGATCGTTACCGAGTGGAGTAGAGTGCAGCGGATATAGCCAATCAGGAGCTATCCGATCCGGAACATTACTAGCTGATCACAGCCGATTTGCTGACCACAGCCGATTACCTAATCGCCTGACCGCAGCCGATCCGACTATAGCCAATTCGCCGATACCACAGCCGATCCGACCACAGCCGATTCGCCGATTTGCCGAGTCGCCCGACCATGCTCACGCGCCTCGCCGCGATGCGCCCGACCGCAACCGATTCACAGCCGCCGAATAGCACAACAGTGTAGCAATGCCTCTATCGGTATCCACACGTCCAGGGATAGAACGCCTAACACCTGTGTTCTAGCACAATACGCAAGGCTAGGGTTTGGCTCGGAGGTGGGAAGGGTTTTATGGAGATCTTGAACTCGCCGACATTTGAAGCCACGTGTCTTTTAATCTGTTGCACGATTAGATTGATCCGATTCAATGTAATGTCGTAGTTCTCCACCCCTCGCCCCTTTATATAGAGTTGCCGACTGGGCCTATAGGCCCATCGGGACTCTATCCGATCGGATCGCTATCCGATCGAGTCGTATCCGAGTCCAACTCGAATGCCTGTTCTTATCCTCTTAAACGTGCGACCCTATAGGTTCAGGTATACTCGGTTTTGACAAGCGTCCAACTTGGCCGACCATCAATAGCGGCGCCTAGCAGCACATGTTGACACCATAGTATAGAAGAATATAATATCGGCTCTGAACCTGTAATGTGTACACAAATCCCTTTGCCTCATGATACCAATTAAGCTATAGGCAAGATGTGTGCCATCCTATCAATAGCTTAATCATTCACTCGAACCATATTGGATTATGTGTCTATTGATTGACTCATCAATCAACTCTAAGGAGGTGGCTGTTATTTAAAGAAACGTGGTGACGGCCGAAACGGAAAAGCCCAGAAATCTCTCCAAGATAAGATTCAGCAAATCCACAACATTAACAATATAGCGGACTTGGGGGGCATGTGTTAACGACCAAATTTGGTAAGCAAATTATCAGGTTTGGAGCTAAGGCCGAAGCCAATTTGGAGGGGATCAGTTAGTTTTGGAAACGGAGCGTGTGCCAAGGGCAGACCAAATCGGCCGAGGAGTGTTAGTGATATGCCCTAGAGGCAACATGAAGATGTTGGATATCATGGTCAATGTTTATGTATAAATGAATAAAGTTTTATTCAACTCCATGAAATAGACATCTTGTATTGATCAATAAGTACGTGACTTATTTATGAGACTCTTTATGTATGAATCTATTTCTAAACGATCCCTGATCACATGTCATATTGTTGGAACAAATATGATTCTAAGATCGGCATGTTTATTCATTGATGATCATGTCTCATAGATCATGGCATGGAGATACCAAATCAATATACGTGGACATGTGTTAGAGAACACATTGTTGGTTAGACCCACCATGAGACACTACAAAAATTAATGTGTCATTAGTTGGTCTCAAGTAGTGTTGGTGCAAAGTCCTTAGACCTGAGATCATCATGGATTCTGACATGTGTAGTAGCCTACTTTGGAACTACCAAACGTTATTCCATACAAAAATGCTTAGAGGTACCCTAGCATCTTCAACATCTGATAAAGGTACCCTAGCAGATATTTTCCTAAGGGAATCTGCCTCTTCTCTACTAGGGCCTCGGCTATGTGTTGCCAATTGGTTGTGGGGCCGCAGCTTGATCCACAGAACAGGAATTTTTCTAGCCACATGAGAAGAAAGGCTGCGTGTTCTCTAGAGTCCACTGGGCCAGTTGCCATATTCAGGCCTATGAATCCGTTCCAACCTCCAATAGCCCTGGGCTTAAAGGAGTACTGGCATTTGGTGTTCAGGCTGTCTGGATTAGCCGATGAAGTAATGTCAAGGCCTGTGATCATGATTATGTCCAAGAGTTAAAGCCGATAGGGCTTACCTCTGGAAATTCGGCCGATGGCGCCATGGACGGGGTGGTCGAGGTCGACATCGTGTGGAATGAGTTCGCCGCCACGCGGAGGATGCCTGCGGCCCCACAACTGACAATAGATGAAGACGGCGATGAAATCACAACACGTCGGCTATCTCGCCTTGCATCCTCTCAGTCGGCATCCATCAAGGCAGGAATGTACAAGTTACATATGAATTTTATCATCCTATGAGTGCCGCCAGACAACTGGGTATGGGACAACTCCCGATTGGTTAAGAAAATCCAAACCAGAGGGGAAATTAGTTCAGGCCTTATGATGGACCGGCTACTAAAAATCGAAGGCCCCCCGCTTGGCAGTATCAACAACATCGAGTTGGTAATAACGAGGACTACAATCATCAGTCGATGTTTGAACGAACGGAAGAAACACATGTTTCATCAATCGGCTTTCATGTACCTCACCACCATATATCCAGAGCTGATCCCATAAGTAAGTACTCCTTCTTTCTCCTGCTAATTGTTATCGGCTGTCTTTTTTTAATACTTGACTAACTCTTTTTGTTTGCAGACTATCGATTCATCTCCTCCACACATCAGTAATACCGGGGTGGCAATAAGCTATGCCATTGGCATCCGTCCTAACGGCTATGGGCTGGCCCCATCAAGAATCAGCTACAATGGCCCGAAGACATCAACGTTGCTCCATGGACAAACCCACGAGCCATTTCAGAGGAAGAAGAGAACCAAACCATTGGCTGTCGATCCATTGGTTGTGCAGAAGGAACCTTCCAAGAAACAAAACAAGACCATAGCTGATGACCTACCAGGCTTGGACCCAGACTTAGAGGCCTTCCTGAACCAAGAAGAAGTGCAAGAAGCCATTGATGAAGCCGCTGCTGAAGCAGATGAGCCAGGAGCAACTACACAGACACCACCAACCGACAACCATCCCCAAAGAAAGCCAAGTCATCCAAGACGTCAGCCTCAACCTCAACCTCAGCCCTCTCATTTCAAATTCATATGCAACCCCTTATTAAGATCTTCACCTTGCAGAAGAAGAAGTTAGCTTCCAGCAGGAAATCGGCTCCAGCTTCATCGGTAATCTTGACTTTGAACTCTTTTCAATTATTAAACTAACCGATGCTCAATCAAGCTTATCTTTCTTCGTATACAGCCTCCTCGCTCTCCAACACCTGCCCCCAAGCATCAAGTGAAAGAACTCCATCGGCTAGGGGCAGCCACAACGTTGAGGCAGAAACAACATCGGCTCCTGTCACCCCAGTAAATCCATTGACTTTATATCAGCTACTTTCAAAGCTTTCAATAACTAACGGTCTCAATACTTATTAATTCCAATACTCTCTTTGCATGCTCTAGCCGATATGTTTTCTTTTGACATAAAGGAATTCATGGATGACGACGAAGACACCACCGAAAAAACCCTAGCCTCTGTTGCCGATGATTTGAAAACAATACTACAAGATTTGGCTCGTTAGCTAGAAGGTTCTTTATACTTCCTAGTTACTGACAGTGGGTCAATCAGAGCCAGATTCGAAGACATTCAAGATCAGCTCCCAGACCATATAGTCGACGCCATTTCTCAAGCTGCATACCTCGAACAACATCAACACAAGTTTGAGAGAGCCAAGCAACGGATAGTCGATTAGCGAGAAAATACAGCCCTTGAAGCTACAATAGGAGCCAATCAGCGATCCATACTAGAAGACAAGGCCAAACTCAATGAGATGACAGCTGCGCCAACTTCTAATCTTGATCGGCTGTGCAAACGGAAAGAAGAGCTGCTAACCAAACTCGCCAAGTGCGATGCTGATATAGCCTCTGAAGAAAAAAGGCTTGCCGATCTCCTGAGAATCATATCAGAACAAAAATCCAGGCTATAGGCTTCAATGAAAAATTTATCAGAGCTTACTAAAGCCTTGAAGGTGATCCTCGGGAACGATGCAGCCGATCTCAAAGCTATTGAAGAGGTTGACCGAATTCGGCAAAGAGCAATATCGGCAACCAATAGCTTCATATATGGTTAAGCCGATTTATGTAATAGGTCTAGGACTTGATCGCTTGTGAACTTTAGCTTCTATAATATAACTTTTGTGCTGATCTTTGTGAACACCTGTAGTAGTACTTGTAAAATAATATGTGTCGATCCTCGTAATCTATTCTGTATTGAAAAAACTTTTTGAAGTCCACAAAAATTTTTAAGTCCACTTGATTTCACTTGTGTATGTATATATGCCCCCCTAATTTTACAATGTCAGACGATCATTGATAAAATTATAGCTCGAGGACAACACACGAAATCAGCCATCATGTATGAATAAAACCATAACCGATTATGATAGAAATAACATAACTAAGGGTGATATAACTGATATCGGCAATTACATATCGGTAGAACACAACCGATTATGATAAATTGGAAGAGACTAAGAGTGATATGAGCCATATCGGCCATCTAAAGGCGATGTGGCGATGTAAACACATCGGCTACCATGTATCAGCTTATCACAGTCGAATCATGAATTGATCCACACAGTTGGATAATATTTTTTCAAGTATTTCCCGTTGAGAGACCTTCCAAAAATTTCTCCATCAAGTCCTTGCAACATGTAAGCTGCTTTGGAAACACACTTGTAGATTTTAAAGGGTCCTTCCCAATTTGGTGACCACTTGCTGAATTTATTGTCACAAGTACCAATCGGCAAGCTCAACTTCCAAACCAACTCGCCTTCTGAAAAAGATTTTGGCATAACCTTCTTGTTGTAATGACGAGCGATTCTTTCCTTATCTCTAGTCACCTTTTCCAAAGCACGCAGCCTGGATTGAACCAAGTCTTCCGATTCATCGACCATAAGGTTGTGATAGTCATCGGCTGTCAGCTCATTTTATAAATCAATTCTTCTCAAGCCAATGCCACTTTCCCATGGCAAGACGGCTCATGGCCATAAACTAGCTTGTAGGGAGGAACTTGGATCGATCCATGACAAGCCATCCGATATGACCATAATGCTTCTGCCCATCGGCTGTGCCATTGCTTCAGGTAATCAGAGATCTTTCTCTTTATTAATTTGATTATACTATATATTGGATGCCTCTACATAATATGGTGAAGAATTAGCCTACGCATAATATGGTGAAGAATTCAACAATTTGATCTCCATGCTTTCTGCAAACTGAACAAATTCATCATATACAAATATAGATCCCTGATCGACTGTGACTGTCTAAGGAACACCAAATCGGTAGGTAATGTGCTCTTTAACAAACTGGATCGTGTCCCCGAAATCAACTTTCTTCAGAGGAATTTCTTCCACCAACTTTGTGAAGTAATCGGTTGCCACCAATATGAATTTATGTCCTTTGCTCGAGGGTGGATTGATCTGGCCGATCATGTCAATTCCCCAACCTCTGAATGGCCACAGCTTGATTATGGGATTCATAGCCGACGCTGGTGCTCGTTGAATTGCTCAAAATTTTTGATAGTCCTGACAACCCTTATAATACTTGAAACAATCCTCCAGCATCATTGGCCAAAAATACCCAGCTCGTCGGAGCAGCCATTTCATTTTATGAGCCAATTGATGAGTACCACATATGCCTTCATGCACTTCACCCATCACAACATTAGCTTGATCGATACTTAAACATCTTAGTAGCACTCCATCAATCGTCCGATAGTATATCGTCAAGTAGAACATATCTTAAGGCCTTGTAAAGCAACTTTCTCGAAGCCGATTGAGAAGGATTCTTCAGATAATTATAAACATCATACCTCCAATCATCGGCTGCAATCATGGCAATTTCAACCTTGATATCCTTGACAATCGGCTTGTATCCTGATGCCCCCTAAGCTAAATCATTAGCTTCAAAATTTTGCTCTCGAGGAATATGTGTCAAAGTTACCAGTCGAAAATTTTCCATCAACTCTCGGCATTATTCGTATTAGGTCATCAATGCATCATTTTTGCATTCATACTCTCCAGCTAGCTGATTGATGACCAACAAGGAATCATCCATTGTCGACGGGTGGGTCGGCAGTCCACAAGGGGGGTCACTGAAGAGGTAGAAGAGAGTTGGTAGAGAAGCTATCCTCCAATGGATCCGATGGTCGACTCGAATCCTAAGACGAGCAAGAAACAATACGCGACGGATTATACTGGTTTAGCCCTCATGAAGGATAATAGGCCTATGTCCAGTGTGTGGTGTTTTTCCTTAGGGGTGGATGAAGAACATGAGTTACAAGCGTGAGAGAGAATGGGGGAGTTCGATCTCTTTTTCGGCCCCCTTGCCCTCCCTTTTATACCTCAAGGGGGGCAGGAACAGATGAACTTGGGGGCCAAGAAAGCTAAGACTAAGAGAGACAAAACAGTGGGATACAAAGAATATCTGATAAAGTACATGTTGGTCTGCTAGGTCCTGTACACCATGGGTATCTTGTGCTGCTGCCAGCCTTGGGACCCTGCTCCTGTGCCGCCAGGTGGTGTCAGACTCCCTCTTCCCCTTGCCTGTCAAGTTTCCTCCTGAGGATGCTTGAGGTCGGGCGACAAGTTGGAGTCAAGAGAAGGGGCTGAGGTCGGACTCGGGGGAAGGCCGGCATGCCCGACCCCCGGGGGGGTGTCGGGCTCTCGATCACATCCCGACGACACTCAGTTTGACTTCTGTTTGGGTTCAATTCGGATTTTTAATGCACCTTGGGGTGACACCTCCCACAGCAGCCCTCGAGCCTAAGGAGGGATGAAACATCCATCCTTAGGGTCAGAGTTCCTTCGGAGTATTGTCTTCAAGTAATCCTCGGAGCTTCGAATCAAGATTTTGGTAGGTGCACCGCCTAGGTGCACCTGCCAGGTGTAGCCCCCGAGCCTAAGGGCGAATTGAACATTTGGCCTTAGGGTCAAGCTTTCTTGCAATGTGTCGATCCCTAGGAGTTCTTGTGAATATATATTCTGCAGGTGCACCTGGCAGGTGTAGCCCCCAAGCCTAGGGTCGGATGGTACATCAGAGCCTAGGGTCTAATCATCAAGAGCGTTTTGCAATTCTCCCGATGATCTAAGCGATGCTCGAGGTCCACCAAAAGGGGTTAGCTGAGACGAACTGGTCTACCGCCAGGAGGTGTTTGGCAGTCCCTGCTTCAACCGAGGGGGAGGTAACTTGGCCTTCAGCTGCCGAGTTGGAGAGTTCACTACCCAAAGGTAGTGAGGATGGGTGAGATGTTCGGGGCTACTGGCCCTGGGGCTCGAGGTAGCCTCGACCTCACTTTTGGACTAGCTCGGAAGCCCACACTCGAGTCGTCAAGGTCACCGCCCTTGGGGCGGCGAAGAACATGGTTATGGTCAAGACTACTGCCCGAGGGCACACGGTAGTCCCGACCTCAACCCAGGGCTAGCTCGAAAGCCTGCCCCGAGTTGAGAAGAACCCAACCCAAATGGGGTTTTGCTAGTATCAAAGCAATGTCTTCTGACGTTATCTGCTACTTCTTGAATATGGCGCGAGGATTGGGGGCGTCGCCGTATCACGTCGAATCTTTTGGCATCCCACCCTTTCCAAAGTGCCAGGAGGCACTAACAGTTGAGATGGGAAAGGTGGTGTGACCTTTCGACGAGCTCTTCAGAGTGGACGACGGAAGTTGTGAAGACGCCGCTCGCCCTTCCGAAGATCCAACGACCCAGATTTTACCCGAAGTCGACGTATCAAGCTAAGGAGTTGGATGGGCGAGAGGCGCTTCAGATGTTCCACGCTGGCCATAAATGACGCTGCACGTTTTCCAAAAACCATGCCAGTGAGCCCATCCCCATCTACCTATATAAACCCCATCGCAGCGGGCTCTTCTCCTTATGCCATCTTACTTTTCCACTTTGAGGAAGAGAAAATTTCTCAGTTCTCCCTCCTCCACTCTGCAACCTTCTTCTTCCTCTAAGTGGTCTAAGGCTCATGGCCTCATCGTCGAGTTCCAGTGAAGGTTGGAGTCTGATTGGGAGCCTTGAGAACCGGCAGCGGCAGGTAGGGTTAACCTAACTACCTTGCCTGAATATTTTCTCCATTCCTCTAGTAGAGCTTCACCTGCCAGGTGTTGATGCCGTGGCAGGAATTTGGAGTTACTTCAAAGCTGGAGATTGTGGATATACGCCTTCCCGTTACAATGATTGAGCCAAAAGGGAAGCGAAAGCTAACTACTTCCGCAGAGGCATGGCCGGCGTCCACGGGGAGGCAGGATGGCAAGTATCAGGACCTGCCCCCAAGATTGCACGTCGGGGTACTGTGAAGTACACAGCGTCCACTAGGTGAGCACCATGGTCGCGTTCTATTTGCACTACCGTCGCTTAACCGACATTGCTGACAGGAAGCCGTCGGGGGCCGACCCTCGCTGCAGAGCTGAAGTGCTCATGGCATCTGCACAGCAGACCCAAGCCCTTATTCGGGACTTGGCCGGGGCGCTTGATGACATGGAAGTGAGGGCATCGACGTTGGAGGCAGCAGCAGTGGAGCTAGAGAAGAAGCTGGCGGACACCGAGGCGGACAAGGACA
The DNA here is from genome assembly GCA_019925245.2 of Oryza australiensis. Lineage (NCBI taxonomy): Eukaryota > Viridiplantae > Streptophyta > Magnoliopsida > Poales > Poaceae > Oryza > Oryza australiensis. Next base: position 1,963,741 of record JAIFGZ020000239.1, read on the forward strand.
AAGCCTTGGCCAAGATGGCCGAGGACCAGGCCACGCAGGTAGAGGCTGTCCATAAGTATTGTCTTCTTTAATTCCTTTGTTGTCGAAGTAGGAGTGTGCTTCAGCTGGCCTGTTTTGTGACTAGGCCAACTGGCGGGAGCCGGTCGATGGCTTCATCGACTCGGGGACAGCCTAAAGACGATCGACCGATGATGGGAAATCTGTTCGGAGGCGGCCCGAACACTCCTCGCCGAGATCAATCCAGAAACATCGTCGCTCATCCCGAACGACACTGGGCTTCAGGCGCGTCTACTGAGTGGTCGGGAACTCCTTCGGTGCTATGAGGGGTAGCCAAGACGGCGGTGATGCACATCCTTGGTGTTGTACAGAAGCTGTAGCCCCGGGCGGACATCGACGCGATCACAGAGGGGTGGCCTGTCGGCATCGAGTCGGGCGACATCGACGATATCTACGCTTCCGTAGAGTCGGCGACAGATAAGATTGTGAGCAACATGATCCTATAGGTTAGGGAAACCTTTGGCCTTGTTGTTCCAATCATTCCAACATGTGCACACCTTCGGCCCGATCTGTGGAACCAACAGTAAAGGAGGCCATCGCGTCGATGTGGCAGTATGCTAGGGGGACCTCGGGCCCTATGTAGAAAACTTTCACCCCATGAGAAATGAAGAAAACTTTAATTAGTCTTCTTTGTACTCTATCTTCGACTCGCAATATGTCCAAAGTAGCTCTTCTCTTTTATATATATATATATATATATATATATATATATATATATATGGACATCCAACACACCACTATTTGACAGATCGTCCGAGCGACCTTGTCCTTCAATAGTCCGAGTTCGGAGGGCGAAATGGTCGAAACTCGAGAAGGGCTATCACCTTTGGATAGCTTGCATCGAGTGACCAAAGCCGTCTACGAACTAATGGCTAGAAGGCTTCTGGTAAAACTCTATGACATCTACAAGGGGGAGTAGATCCTGCCAAGCAATCTCGGCCATGAACGGACCAAGTCCGGAGGGCTACCGATCAAACTCCAGGCAGATCCTTCTCCTTGATAGCGGGTTGGAGCGCGAGGAGACAGCCTTCTATTCGTCTCCTGACTGACCTCCGATGTCGAGTGTTCTTCGGGCCTTAACAGACGGATCCGAAAGCTTCCTTAGTCTACACGGATTGACTCAGCCAAGTACAGGACGAATCGGAAGGCAGGGGAGGATCGGCGATCACTCAATACGCGTATAACTCTCATGACTAAGCGGCAGAAGCTGGCAGGATGGATCCCGACTATGCCCGATGGCCATTTCAAGGGCGCAGCATCCAGTCAAGCAAAGTCACTTAGTTGTGTACGCATTGGGTGAACGCAATGTCATCGACGTCTGTCCGATCTCTGTGTGTCTAACCCTCAAAGTAGAGCGAGTCGGGCCATCGACAGACATTGTCCGGGTCGCCCAAGTCGAGCTCCTAGCTTCTTAGTTGTATACACAGGATTCGGACGTTTTCGAGCCCCGAGCTCACTCACCGGCACTTGACCGAAACACAACCAGTCTGTCCCCAGCCAGCTCCGGATATGAATGAAGTCACTACCCGAGGGATTTGGGGCTGAGCTGACCACGTGCAGTCAAAGCGAGTAATGAATGAGCCCCCGAGCAGCTCAAGTACAACATGCAGCACAGCTTCTCTGAAACCCTTAATTAGGGGCCGCTCCGCTCAGGTTTTGCCATGAGGGTAACTGCGCGAGAAGGGGTCAACGCGGCTAGCGATATTGCTCGGGAGGGCTTCCGAGCCCCCGAGTCTTTTTGGGGGATCGGGTATACGATCTGCAGGTGGCTTTTACAGATAATCAAAATTTGCAGAATTGAGGGGATCGGGGCTAGGTACTTAGTTGTTCAAGCGTAGAATCGACACAGGTGCTCAATGTTGCAGGAATTCGGCACTTCCTGTCCATCTTCGTGAATTAGCATGTACGAGCTTGGGCGGGTGATGGAGGAGACGATGAAGGGGCCTTCCCATGGGAGTGAGAGCTTGTTCATGCCGGCGGTGGACTATACTCTTCAAAAAACCAGGTCGTCGACATTGAAGGATCTTCCCTGGACATTGCGGTCGTGGTATCGGCGAAGCGCCTGTTGGTACTTGTCCATCTGGATTGCGGCGGCCATACGCTCTTCTTCAATGCTTTCGATGTCCTCGGTCCGCATCTACTTGACCATCCCTTCATCGTACAACCGAACCCTTGGGGATTCATGAAGCATGTCGACTGGGAGAATTGCCTCCGAGCCATAGACCAGGAGAACGGGGACTGTCCTGTGCCTCAGCTCGGCTGAGTGTGAAGCCCCCAGAGCACAGCTGAGAGCTCACGCAACCAGCGGCCTTCATGCTTTTGAAGCGGGTCAAAGACCTGGGCCTTTAGGCCTTGCAGAACATGCCATTCGCACGCCCGCACTGCCCGTTTGCTTGGGGGTGCGCCACCGAGGCATACTTGACCTCGACGCATCTCTCTTCACAGAAGTCCCAAAAAACATTCCTGGTGAACTGTGTCCGGAGGTCGGTGATTATCTCCCTCGGGACGCCGAAGCGGAAGGTGATGCCTTCGATGAACTCGGCCGCCTTCTGGCGGTACAAGCTCTCAGCGGCTGCACTTTGACCCACTTCGCGGATTTGTCGATTGTGACAAAAATGTGAGTGTAGCCCCTGGTGCCTTAGGGAACGGGCCGACCATGTTGAGCCCCCAGCATGCAAAGGGCCATGATGATGGGATTGTTTGAAGGGCTTGTGCCGAGAGGTGGTACTGTTTGGTGAAAAACTGACTTCCCTGACAGCGCCAGACTAACTCCTTAGCGTCTTCATTGGCAGTTGGCCAATAGTATCCCACCCAAAAGGCTTTGCCGACTAGCGTCCTTGCGCCTGCGTGGTTACCGCAGATGCCTAAATGAATCTCATCGAGGATCTGGGCCCCGTGGTCCCGAGGGACGCACAACAAGAGTACTCGGGTGGATGCCGCACGTTTGAATAGCTCGCGGCCCACTACAACGTACTGCTTGCTGCATCGGGTGACACGCTTGGCTTTCGCCTTGTGAGGCGGGAGCGCCTTGGAGGTGATCTAGTCTATGAGTTCTTGACGCCGGTCATCAGGGGTGTCGGTGATGGAGAGTACCGACTCAGCTGGTTGCGCTGGGGCCGGTTCCGGGTGATCCGGGTCCTTGATCGATGGCTCGTGTAGCTCGTGGACGAAAATCCCCTGTGGCACCGTTGCTCGGGAAGATCCGAACTTGGCTAGCTGGTCTGTCGCCGACTTGGCGTCCCGGGGGACATGGTGGAACTTGAGGCTGGCGAATTTGCCTTCGAGCTTGTGGACCTCGACGCAACAGGTATCCATCTTCTCACTCGAACAGGACCAGTCCTTGTTGACCTGGCTAATGACTAGCTTCAAATCCCCATAAACCATAAGGCGCTCAACGCCGATGGATTTGGCGATCCGAAACCATGGAGGAGAGCCTTGTATTCGACAGCATTATTAAACGCCTTAAACAGTAACTAGAGGACGTACTTGATGTGCTCACCCTCCGGGGATACCAAAAGCACGCCAGCTCCAGCTCCATCAATTCTAAGGAAGCCGTCGAAATACATGGTCCAGGTCTGGCGCGACTCGGAAATCGGCGAGAGCTGGATCTCTGTCCATTCGGCCACGAAGTCGGCTAAAACCTTTGACTTGATGGCGTTGCGCAGCTTGTAATCGATGGAGAATTTGCTCATTTCTAAGGCCCACTAGACTATCCGTCCAGTAGCCTCGTGATTCCGAATGATGTCCCTGAGGGGAAACCAGGTCACCACCACCACTTTGTGGGCTTGAAAATAATGTCGCAGATTCCGGGTGGTGATGAGGACGGCATACAACAGCTTCTGTACTTGGGGATAGCACGTCTTTGACGGTCCAAGGACCTCGGATACAAAATAAACAGGCCTCTGGACCGGATAGGTGCGCCCTTCCTCCGTGTGCTCGACGACCAGCACCGTGCTAACAACAATGGTGGTTGTGGCGACGTACAGAAGTAGCTGTTCCTCGGGGTTTAGAGCTATGAGGATTGGTGGCATAGTCAAAAGGTGCTTGAAGTCGGCAAACTCCTTGTCGACATCTTCCGACCATAGGAAATCCTTGCCCTTCCCAACCAGCTTGCAGAATGGTGTTCCGCGCTCGCCAAGTTAGGAAATGAATCTCCCGAGAGATGTCATGCTACCCATGAGCTTCTGCATGTCCTTGACACAGGATGGCTTTCGCATGTTCAGGATGGCAGAGATCTTCTCGGGGTTGGGCTCGATTCCTCGCTCGGAGACGACGAAACTGAGAAAGCTTCCCAGAGAGCACGCCGAAGACGAACTTCTTGGGATTAAGCTTCCATCGGTACTTGCAAAAGTTCGTGAAGGTTTCTACTATGTCGAGCAAGAGATCATCGGGGATCCACGTTGATCGCTACGTCATCCACATAAGCTTCAACGTTACGACCAATCTGGCTGGCTAAACAACGCTGAACGACTCGCTGATAGGTCAAGTCGGTGTTCTTTAGACCAAAAGCCATTGTGGTGTAAAAGAAGGCCCCGAATGGCGTAATGAAAGATGTCTTCTCATGGTCGGATGCTTTAAGACCTATCTGGCGATAGCCTGAGTAGCAATCCAAGAAACACAGGAGGGAACAACCCACGGTAGAGTCAACGACTTGATCGATACGGGGAAGACTAAATGGGTCTTTAGGAAATGCCTGTTAAGATCAGTGTAGTCAACACACATTCTCCATTTCCCATTTTTCTTCCTTACAAGGACCGGATTGGCTACCCAATCCGGTTGATGCACTTCCCGAATGAAACCCGCACCTAGAAGCCAAGTCAACTCCTTCCGCATCTCGTCCTTGCGCTCCTGGGTGAACCGTCACAGTTGTTGCCTAACCGGCTTGGCGTCGGTGGGAACATAAAGCTCATGCTCGACCAACTCCATGGGTACTCCTGGCATGTCTGCCGGTTTCCAAGTGAACATATCAATGTTCGCACACAGGAAGTCGATGAGCACGCTTTCCTATTTCTCCCCGAGTGTGAGTTGATCAGCGCCATATTGGAGGGATCGGTGTCGGAGAGGGAGACGGCCTTGTACTCGGCGGAGCCAGCGGAAGGCCTCGACGCTGGCGGCGTCGGTCTTCGCTCATCCTGGACCATCGGTGCCTTCCCCTTTTGGTCGGCACCCGAGGGAGGAAATTCGTCTACCCAGGCACGCGAGGCTCTCCGATACACAGGCATGAGACGTGGCGACATCACCTTGCACAGAGAACTCCCCTGGGGACCTGGCACCTTGAGAACCAGGTACGTGTAGTGGGGGATCGCCATGAACTTGGCGAGGGCCGGACGGTCGAGTACCGCATGGTAGGCCGTCTCGAAGTCGGCCACGTAGAATCTGACAAACTTGGTGCGGAAGTTCTCCCATGTTCCGAGTGTCACGGGGAGGGGAATCATACCGAGGGGCAGGCTTCCTCGACCCGGGACGAGGCCGTAAAACGGTGAGTCCGTAGGCTCAAGGGTGGAGAGGGAGACTCCGAGCTCACGAAGGGTAGCTCTGAAGAGGACGTTGATGCCGCTCCCCCCGTTGACTAGAACACGCTTGAGACGCACCTGAGCACCACTTGGTCCACCACCAATGGGAACCGACCCAGCTTCGGGACGTCGGTCCATTGGTCTGCTCGAGAGAAAGAGATCGAAACCTCTGACCATCGAAGGCGCTCATGCGAGTCGATCGAGATGGTGCTCGCGCGACGAGAAAGGAGCTTTTGCTGGCGTTGACTCTTCGAGGTTGCCTCGCCACCAAGGATCATGCTGACAGTGTGGGTCGTCTCCTGGAAGCCATCCTCCCGTCGCTGGTCCCTGTTTCAGTGCTTCAGGTCTGCGCTCCTCCCCTTCTGTGGCCTTTGAGATCGAGGGTTTCGTGCCTCCCGGACCATTAGTCTTTGAGGGAGTAGCACTGCCGGATTGTGTGGTTTTCGTCAGGATGGAGGAAGCATGGCTTGTCGAGTGCTTCCCAGAGTGTTTCACCCGAGGGTGTTGACGAGAAAAATCAACATGCCGGCCTGGGAGATCTGCTTAGCTCCAGTGCAGGTCCTAGAATCGATGAAGCGCGGGCGTGCTAGTCAGTTTGATCCTGCCACTGACAAGATATGTAAAGCAACTGATTATAAAATGTATCAACAATCGGCTAATATCGAGAACAGTCGATTGATCGACAGCCGATGCTGATATCAACCAATGTAGTTGTCTTGATCCATCGGCTGTGTACTTAACAGACATCTATATAAAGGTCATCGGCTAACAATAACATGGTGATATATAACAATGTAATATGGCACAAAGCAATCACATGATATAATAAATACCGATTTAAAGGTTAAAACACACATCGGCTGAAAGTCCGATGTCATTAAATCCAAATGGTCAAATATTCAGTGAAGCCTCTGCTGCGATCGGCTATATCCATCTTGTGTATATTCCTTGCAAGCCGTTGTAATACCCAGATAACTCACCGGCTGAAACCCCGATGAAACCCTTAGTGGCAGTCAACAGGCAGGCTAGATATTACAGTTCTAATCACGACTTAGTAGATCAAACTGATGCAGCACTAAGTATGAAAAGAAAAGCAATATTTAGACAATCAAGCCCTTGGCTGATTTTCGAGGTGGTAGATGCCTAAGCTAATCTAATCTAATATAACGATTTAGCCGGTATCGACAGAAATCCTAAAACAAGAGACAGCCGAAAGAGCCAAATTGAGATACTAAAACTAGATTCAATAGAGACATATGATAAATAATCAGGCAAAGATATCAACCGAATCGAAGCAATCCAAGAGGTCGAATGTACGTATGCAGCCTTGGACGACGCCAACGTAGCCAATATGATTGCCTGAGCCGGCGGGACCCAGGAATTACCCTTTCATCGGAGCTCGAAACCGATGCAGCCCCGCATCAGGTGCCAAGTCTCGCCGGACGGGGAACAAAGTAGAAAAGTAAAAGGTGGCGATGCGCCGAGGTTGTATTGATCGAGAGATAGATATTACATGAACCTCGGGCTTACATATTTATACCCGTGGGATGACAAAGATCCTAACAGAGTACAAAACAAACTTTCCTAAAGATAAAATAGGAAACTAACAACCTCTTCCTAATTAATAGATAAAAGTCGTATCCTCCCTGGACTCGATTTCTTCTAGATAAGATCTTCTCAAGCCGAATCTAACAAGAACTCGACTGTTGGAAATATGGATCCTCCATCGGCTGTCGCAAACTCTCAGCCGATTCTGCTTCGAGCCGATACTAACCCTTAGCCGATAAGGACTTCGGGGCTTACCAAATTTTGGCGTTAACACATGCCCCCAGTTTTGGAGTATGAGAAATCATGCTTCAAAATTGTCCTTGTCTTGATCGCCCCAAAACTGATTCTTTTTTTCTTGTTGACACCGGCTTTCGTAAGCCGTACCTTCTACAATAGTTGAGCCAGGATGTCGAACTCATGGATGAAAAACCTGCTTCGGTTAGCTGTCGACAACCCTTGGAATGCAAGATCTGCTATCTGCTCATCACTTAGGCTCAAACTATAACATCGGCTGTGGATATTACGAAACCTTTGAATGTATCCCTTAGCCGATTCTCCTTCTTGCTGTTTAACTGATATCAAATCTGTAAGCCTCAACTCGCTAACCCCAGCAAAGAAGTATATGTGAAACTGCTTTTCAAGATCGGCCCAACTTCTGATGGAATTCGATGGCAATGATGAAAACAATGTAAAAGCCGATCTAGTCAAAGACAATGGAAAAAGTCTAGCTTTCAGAGCTTCTTCAGCCGATGCTTCCCCACATTGAGCTAAAAATCGGCTGATATGTTCCATTGTGGATATACCATCTTGCCCTGAAAACATGGAGAAATCGGGAACCTTGTATCGGCTTGGAAGTGGAACCTCATCAAACCACTTAGGATATGGCGGCCGATACACAAAAATTTGAGTTTTATGTTTAATTCCAAATTGCTCCTCCATTACCTTTGTAATTATATCGGCCCAATCCTCTTTGGACAGATATCTTTGGATTTCCGTTGGCCGATATTGCTGACGTGGCTCTACATACTGATGTCGATCAACTTGCCCCCCGAGCCAATTTTGTTGTTGCCGATAGTGTTGAAATTGCTCACCAATTTGCCCCCTATGCTGACCTCTTAAGGCAATTACCCTGGGAACTGTTTCCTCGATCAAACCATACAATGTATTCATCAAAACTCCAGATTGATCGAACACAGCACGATGAATGATGTTATCAACCATCTCTTGAAGCATCTCATCATCCATCGGCTCGATAAATTGCTCCTTCTCTTCATTAATCAGCTTGAGAGATTGTTCTTCCTCGGCCTTGACTTCTTTATCAGACATTGTGGCAATTATAGGTCCGCCGAGCCGTGTAAAAAGATATGCTTCCTAAAACACGGTCCCACCGGGCGTGCCAAAAATGTGTTGACGAGAAAAATCAACACGTCGGCCAGGGAGATCTGCTTAGCTCCAGTGCAGGTCCTAGAATCGATGAAGCGCGGGCATGCCAGTCAGTTTGATCCTGCCACTGACAAGATATGTAAAGCAACTGATTATAAAATGTATCAACCGATGGGCTAATATCCAGAACAGTCGATTGATCGATAGCCGATGCTGATATCAACCAATGTAGTTGTCTTGATCCATCGGCTGTGTACTTAATAGACATCTATATAAAGGTGATCGGCTGACAATAACATGGTGATATATAACAATGTAATATGACACAAAGCAATCACATGATATAAAAAATACCGATTTAAAGGTTAAAACACACATTGGCTGGAAGTCCGATGTCATTAAATCCAAATGGTCAAATATTCAGTGAGGCCTCTGCTCCGATCGGCTATATCCATCTTGTGTATATTCCTTGCGAGCCGATGTAATGCCCAGATAACTCACCGGCTGAAACCCCGATGAAACCCTAGTGGTAGTCAACAGACAGGCTAGATATTACGGTTCTAATCACGACTTAGTAGATCAAACTGATGCAGCACTAAGTATGAAAAGGAAAGAAACATTTAGACAATCAAGCCCTTGGCTGATTTTCGGGGTGGTAGATGCCAAAGCTAATCTAATCTAATATAACGATTTAGCCCGTATCGGTAGAAACCCTAAAACGAGAGACAGCCGATAGAGCCAAATCGAGATACTAAAATTAGATTCAACAGAGACATATGATAAATAATCAGGCAAAGATATCAACCAAATCGAAGCAATCCAAGAGGTTGAATGTACTGATGTAGCCTTGGACGACGCCAACGTAGCCAAAACGATTGCCTGAGCCGGCGGGACCCTGGACTTACCCCTTCGCTGGAGATCGAAGCCGATGCAGCCCCGTGTCAGGTGCCAAGTCTCGCCGGACGGGGAACAAAGTAGAAAAGTAAAAGGTGGCGATGCGCCGAGGTTGTATTGATCAAGAGATAGATATTACATGAACCCCGGGCTTACATATTTATACCCGTGGGATGACAAAGATCCTAACAGATTACAAAACAAACTTTCTTAAAGATAAAATAGGAAACTAACAACCTCTTCCTAACTAATAGATACAAGCCGTATCCTCCCTGGACTCGGTTTCTTCTGGATAAGATCTTCTCGAACCGAGTCTAACAAGAACCCGACTGTTGGAAATATGGATCCTCCATCGGCTGTCGCAAACTCTCAGCTGATTATGCTTCGAGCCGATACTAACCCTTAGCCGATAAGGACTTCGGGGCTTATCAAATTTTGGCGTTAACAGAGGGTCCCCACCTCGAGCTTGGTCCCTCGAGGGCTGCAACTTCTGTGGTCGGTTAGCGTTTCGCATCATCTCGCTGACCCTGCAGATGTGGGTGGCGATCCGACCCCCTCGTTGAGCGGCGCCCGGGGATGGCCCGCTCTTTTCCTTTCGACTCCCTCGGGAGGCGGGAACCGGCTAGCGCCATAAGCAGGTTCTCAGCATCCTCAACATCGGCGAAGCCCTCGCGATGGTAAACACCTGGGCCGGGGTGGTTGGCTTCGTCCGAGCGAGGAAGCAGAACAGCTCAGATGGTCTTCGAAGGCCCTCGAAGAAGATTCGCATGACATCACTGTCGGAAATGCTCGCAAGGGAGTTGCGATGCTCCGATAAACATCCGATGTGGTCTCGAAAGGACTCGGTGGGGCCTTGCTGGACTCGGCCGAGGTCATAGCAGGTGGCCAGGCATTGCCACGTGCCATGATAATTGGCGACGAAGGCATCACAAAGCTCATCCCATGAGTCAATGGAGTCCTTGGGTAGACCAGCAAGCCAGTTGTTGGCCGTTGGCACCAGCATGACCGGGAGATAGTTGGCCATGATGCGATCGTCACCATTTGCGGCTCGAATAGCCATGCAATACAGCTAGAGCCACAGGGTGAGATCGGTCTTGCCCTCGTATGGCTCTATCCCCGTCGGGTGAAAACCCTTGGGCCAAGTGACCTGCCGGGGCTTGGTGGTGAAGGCCACAAAGCCATCATGGTGGGGCGCGGGACCAGACACACCGTTAGGAGGTCCGTGCAACAGGTCGTACTCATCCCGTCACCGTATCTCCTGGCGCCTTCATCGGCGGCACGCCGCTCGATGGTGTTGCGGGCATCCATCCTCTGCGTGATCACCTCGCACAGATCTCCCGTGTGAGAGCTCCCTTGATGCTCAGTCATGCGAGCACTGTGGGAGTGTCGTGCCGTGCCCATGGGGGGAACCACGGTCCTCGTGGCTGCGCCCGCCGTAGGACTCGGGGAGATCGAATGACCGGCACTCCGCTGCCGTCACGACCTCGAGCGTCGAGCACTCCCAGGGGGTGCTCAGACAGGGCCAATACATTAAGCTTTTTGGCAGCGGCTTGGTCATGGCCATGGCCTTCCGGATCTCCCGGGAGTCGTGAAGACCGTTGAGGGCACGCTCGATGGCGACCAAGTTGGTCGCCGGTGTCCAGAAAACCTGGTGCCCCTCAAACTCCATTGTGAAGTCAGACTCCAAGCTCCGGGGCTGCACGTGAGGTCTACAGGCCTGCTCATGCCGTGCAACCCTCCCCGTGTTAAGGGAACGACGCACGTTGCGGTGAGCATCGGACTCCTGAGAGCCCGTGGCCTTGTCGTTGGACACCACCTCCGCCATCATGACGAAGTTGGTGGGCCAGCGGTTGCCAGGGATGAACACTGGTCCACAAAGCTGTCTACTCGACGCCATGCGTGAGCGACAGGCGTAGCGAATGGTCCTGCTGGGGTCCTCTGTGCCAAGAGGCACGGGAACTCCACCAACAACACACCAAGGCAAGGAAGACGACCCTCGGTATCGTGAAGCAGAACGCGCGGCGCGGAGTCGAGCGGGACGTTCGATCCGAGTCCAAGCACCATCTGCCCGCAGGACTGTCGAGTGAGCGGATGGGGGTTTGGGCTACCAAACCCTAACGGTCGCACGGAGCTTGGGGGCTGAGGCCTGAGGGCGCGAGATCACGCGCATTGGCCTCGCCTCCACACGCAGAGGCGCGACCACATGCTCCAGCTCGTTGGAGTCCGTCTGGGAGAGAGTGAGGCGACGGAGGTCGTGCCCGCGGAACACCAGGTTACCGAAGACGAAGGTCATCCTGGCAACAGCCACGAAGTCGGTGGCGAAGGAAACAGCCATCGGACCACCTCAGACGAAGAACAACGCCCTTACCTGGCATGCCAACTGTCGACGGGTGGGTCGGCAGTCCAGCAAGGGGGATCCATGAGTAGGTAGAAGAGAGTTGGTAGACAATCTGTCCTCCGATGGATCCGATGGTCGACTCGAATCCTAAGATGAGCCAAGAAACAAAACGCGAGGGATTATACTGGTTTAGCCCTCCCGAAGGATAATAGGCCTACGTCTAGTGTGTGGTGTTCTTCCTTAGGGGTCGATGGACAACAAGAATCATAAGGGTGAGAGAGAACGGGGAATTCGATCTCTTTTTCAGCCTCCCCTGCCCTCCCTTTTATACCTCAAGGGGGGTAGGAACAGATGAACTTGGGGGCCAAGAAAGATAAGACTAAGAAAGATAAAACAGTGGGATACAAAGAATATCTCATAAAGTACATGTTCGTCTGCTATGTCCTGTACACCATGGGTATCTTGTGCTCTGCGGCCACAGGACCCTGCTCTGTCTTTGCCAGGTGGTGTCGACTCCTCTTCCTCCTTGCCAAGTTTCCTCCCGAGGATGCTTGAGGTCGGGGGACAAGTCACAGTCAAGAGAAGGGGCCGAGGTCGGACTCGGGGGAAGGCCAGCATGCCCGACCCCCGGGGGGTCGGGCTCTCGGTCACATCCCGGGTGTTAGTGATATGCCCTAGAGGCAATATGGAGATGTTGGATATCATTGGCAATGTTTATGTATAAATGAATAAAGTGTTATTCAGTTCCATGAAAATAGACATCTTGTATTGATCAATAAGTACGTGACTTATTTATGAGACTCTTTATGCATGAATCTATTTTTAAATGATACCTGATCACATGTCATATTATTGGAACAAATATGACTCTAAGATCGGCATGTTTATTGATTGATGATCATGTCTCATAGATCATGGGTATGGAGATACCAAATGAATAAACATGGACACATGTGTTAGAGAACACATTGTTGGATAGACCCACCATGAGACACTACAGGAATTAATGTGCCATTAGTTGGTCTCAGGTAGTGTTGGTACAAAGTCCTTAGACCTGAGATCATCATGGATTCCAACATGTGTAGTAGCCTACTTTGGGACTACCAAACGCTATTCCGTAACTGGGTAGTTATAACATGGAGTGGGATGTGAGTGATCAAGATGGAATTTGCCCCTCCTTTGGAGAGATAACTCTGGGCCCCTCGAGGTAATGGATTATGGAAATGCATGGCCATGCTAAGTTGATTGAGGAGTCAATCAACAGACAGATAATCTAGTACGGTTCGAGTTAATGGTTAAGCTATTGAAGGGATGGCACACATCTTGCCTATAGCTTAATTGGTATCGTGAGGTAAAGGGATTTGTGTACACATTACAGGTTCAGAGCAAATATTACACGGTGTTTTTTTGGAGAAAGAGTTTCTTTCAAGAAGGGTTAGTGGGAGCAGGGTGCATCTTGAAGAAGTTCAAGAAACACCAGAAAATGTTTCAGCGACCACAGAACCCCAACAGAAGGAGCAAAGTCTTGCGCCACCAGTTGTAGATACACCAGTCCCACGGAGATCTGAAAGATCATGTCGTGTGCCTGACAGTTACACAAGTGCGAAACAATGTGATATATTGTTGTTGGACAATGATGAGCCTAAGACCTATGAGGAAGCAATGGTGGGACCCGATCCCAACAAGTGGCTTGGAGCCATGAAATCCGAAATAGAATCCATGTACGACAATCAAGTTTGGAACTTGGTTGATCCACCTGATGGTGTCAAAACCATTGAGTGCAAATGGGTTTTTAAGAAAAAGGCCGATATGGATGGAAATGTTCACATCTATATGGCGCGATTGGTGGCGAATGGTTTTAAACAGATTTCAAGGAGTTGATTATGATGAAACCTTCTCGCCCGTCGCAATGCTTAAGTCTATTCGGATTATCCTAGCGATTGCAGCATATTCGATTATGAGATATGGTAGATGGATGTCAAAACGACTTTCCTAAATGGAAACCTAAGCGAGGATGTATACATGATACAACCTGAGGGTTTTGTCGATCCACAATCGCCTGGAAAGATATGCAAGCTACAGAAATCCATTTATGGATTGAAGCAAGCATCTCGGAGTTGGAATATTCATTTTGATGAAGTAATCAAAGGGTTTGGTTTCATCAAAAATGAAGAGGAGGCCTGTGTTTACAAATAGGTCAGTGGGAGCGCAATTGTATTTCTAATCTTATATGTGGATGACATATTACTGATTGGAAATGATATCCCTATGCTTGAATCCATCAAGTCTTCATTGAAAATAGTTTTTCCATGATAGACTTAGGGGAGGAAGCATACATATTGGGCATTCGGATCTATAGAGATAGATCCAAGAGGCTAATTGGATTAAGCCAAAGTACATATATTGACAAGGTGTTGAAAAGGTTCAACATGCATGATTCCAAGAAAGGTTTCTTGTCCATGTCAAGTGGGATGTGAGTGATCAAGATGGAATTTGCCCCTCCTTTGGAGAGATATCTCTGGGCCCCTCGAGGTAATGGATTATGGAAATGCATGGCCATGCTAAGTTGATTGAGGAGTCAATCAACAGACAGATAATCCAGTACGGTTTGAGTGAATGGTTAAGCTATTGAAGGGATGACACACATCTTGCCTATAGCTTAATTGGTATCGTGAGGCAAAAGGATTTGTGTACACATTACAGGTTCAGAGCCGATATTACATTCTTGTATACTATGGTGCCAATATATGCTGCTAGGCGCCGCTGTTGACAGATCGGCTGAGTTGGACTCGAGCCGACGATCGGCTGAGTTGGACTATAGCCGAAACCGAGTATACCTAAACCTACAGGATCGCACGCTTAAGGGGATAAGAACAAGCATTCGAGTTGGACTCGAATACGGCTCGATCGGACAGGGATCTGATCGGATAGAGTCCTATCGGCTTATGAAGTCCGGCCAGCCAACTCTATGAGATTCGAATAGGATCTGATTCAAAATAGAGTCCCGATGGGCCTCTAGGCCCAACCGGCCAACTCTATATAAAGGGGCGAGGGGTGGAGAGTTGCGGTATCGAATTAAACCGAATCAATCTGATTTGGCGCAACAGAAGTCGATGAGATCAATCTCCACGGAAACCCTCCCCACTTTCGAGCCAAACCCTAGCCTTGCATCGCGTGATAGCACACGGGTGTTCGGCGTTCTGTCCCCGGACGTGTGGATACCGGTAAAGGCATTGCTACGTTGAGCACTGATGATCGGAGTGAGGTGATCGGCTGCAATCGGAGTGAGGCGACTACGGCAGATCGACGACGAGACCTCGGTCGGACGACTTGGATCGGCTGCAGCATCGGCGAATCGGCTGATTGGTGAATCGGCTGTCCCCGGGAATCGGCTGTCGGCAAATAGGCTGTCATCGGCCAGCACTGTTCCAGATCGGATAGCCCTGATTGGCTATTTCCGATGCATACTCCAATCGGTAACGATCTATCAACCCTTACTTGCAAGTGTTCCTGGTTTGCGCGGTAGAAAAGTTTTTGTTTTTCGGCTAGCGTAGCCTCCGCGTAACCCTTCATCGGGGTGACGCATCCCACACCCATGATCTCCACGGAATGGGCTTCAACTTCCTTCAAAAGTTGCAATCCTTTGAGAACTGCTTCATACTTGGCTTGGTTGTTGGTAGCATAGGGCTTGATAGTGTAAGCAAATTCAAAACTTGCCCCCCTAGGTGATATAATAACCAAGACGATACCGCAGCCGTGAGTGCAAACCGATCCATCAAAAAATAAAGTCCAAGGAACTATGTCAACCGAGCTGATTGAGTAATCATGATGTTCAACAATGAAATTGGCTATGGCCTGTCCCTTGATTGCCTTGGATGATTCATACTTGAGATCGAACTCCGTCAAGGCATAAATCCATTTACCAACTCTTCCATTTAGCACTGGAGCCGATAGCATATACTTGACCACATCGGCTTTGCAAACTAGTGTACATTCATTGGATAACAAATAATGCCTTAACTTCATGCATCAAAAATATAGGCATAGGCATAACTTCTCCACCGGGGAATATCTTGTCTCAGCATCCAGCAGCCTTATGTTCAAATAGAAAATTACTCTCTCTTTACCCTCGAACTCCTGGAGCAATACCGAGCCGATTGACTTCTCATCGACTGACAAGTATAACTTGAAGGCAACCCTCTCTGGGAGGAATTAATATTGGAGGGCAACTCAAATATTCCTTGATGTTGTCTAGGGCCTTCTGTTGCTCTGCCCCCCAAAAAAACTGTTGATCGGCTTTCAACCAAAGTAAAGGTGTAAATGGCTCCATCTTTGTAGATAGATTGGCAATAAATCTTCTAATGAAATTTACCTTGCCGACCAGACATTGTAATTGTTTCTTGTCCTCCGGAGGCTGAATATTTTTGATTGCATTAATGCTCCTTTGAGCTACTTCAATCCCCTTTCATGGACAAGAAAGCCCAAAAACTGTTCAGCAGATATGCCAAAGGCACACTTTTGTGGGATTCATCTTCAGGCCATATTTTTTTGTTCTCTCGAGAACTTTTCTCAAATTGGCTATATGGTCATCAACTTTTTTGGATTTCACAACCACATCATCAATGTAGATCTCAACCAATAAGCCGATTAAGTCATGAAAAATCTAATTTATGGCCCTATGATACGATGCTCCAGTGTTTTTCAGACCAAAGGTCATTACAACCCACTCATACAAGCCGATTGCACCAGGACATCTGAAAGCAGTCTTGTGGATGTCTTCCTCTACCATGAAAATTTGATTGTATCCAGCGTTGCCATCCATAAAACTTATGATCTTGTGCCCTGAAGCAGCATCAACTAGTAAATCGGCAATCGGCATTGGGTACTCATCCTTAGGGGTAGCTTTGTTTAGATCTCTAAAGTCGATGCACACCCTAAGTTTGCCGTTCTTCTTGATCACTGGAACTATGTTAGAAACCCATTCAGCGTATCAGCAAGGCCGAATGAAACTAGCGTCATACAAACGAGTGATTTCGGACTTGATAACATCATACATATCGGCCTTGAACCTCCTAGGTGCTTGATTAAACGTCCGATATGTTGGTTTGATAGGAAGCTAATGTTCATCAATCAATCGGCTAAGTCCCGGCATCTCAAAATACTCCCAAGCAAAACAATCTTCAAAAGTTCTATAAGCTTGGTTCTAAATGTTAGTGATATGCACTAGAGGCAACATGGAGATGTTGGATATCACGTCAATGTTTATGTATAAATGAATAAAGTGTTATTCAGTTCCATGAAATAGACATCTTGTATTGATCAATAAGTACGTGACTTATTTATGAGACTCGATATGTATGAATCTATTTCTAAACGATCCCTGATCATATGTCATATTGTTGGAACAAATATGATTCTAAGATCGGCATGTTTATTGATTGATGATCATGTCTCGTAGATCATGGGTATGGAGATACCAAATCAATAAACATGGACATATGTGTTAGAGAACACATTGTTGGATAGACCCACCATGAGACACTACGGGAATTAATGTGCCATTAGTTGGTCTCGGGTAGTGTTGGTACAAAGTCCTTAGACTCGAGATCACCATGGATTCCAACATGTGTAGTAGCCTACTTTGGGACTACCAAACGCTATTCCGTAATGCTGGATAGTTATAAAGGTAGTTTTCGGGTTTGCTATGAAACATGGAGTGGGATGTGAGTGATCAAGATGGAATTTGCCCCTCCTTTGGAGAGATATCTCGGGCCCCTCGAGGTAATGGATTATGGAAATGCATGGCCATGCTAAGTTGATTGAGGAGTCAATCAACGACGGATAATCCAATACGGTTCGAGTGAATGGTTAAGCTATTGAAGGGATGGCACACATCTTGCCTATAGCTTAAGCGGTATCGTGAGGCAAAGGGATTTGTGTACACATTACAGGTTCGAGCCGATATTATATTCTTGTATACTATGGTGTCAATATGTGCTGCTAGGCGCCGCTATTGACAGTGGCTGAGTTGGACTCGAGCCGACGATCGGCTAAGTTAGACTATAGCCGAAACCGAGTATACCTGAACCTACGGGTCGCACGCTTAAGGGGATAGAATAGATATTCGAGTTGGACTCGGATACGGCTCGATCGGATAGGGATCCGATCGGATAGAGTCCTATGGGCTTACGACGTGTGGGGCGGCCAACTCTATGAGATACGGATGAGATCCGATTCAAAATAGAGTCCTAATCGGCCACTAGTCCCGATCGGCCAACTCTATATAAAGGAGGGAGGGGTGGAGAGGCGTGAGACGTCAATTGCATCGCGTGCAACGAAGTCGCCGAGATCAATCTCCACGGAAACCCTCCCCACTTTCGAGCCAAACCCTAGCATTGCATCGCGTGCTAGCACACGGGTGTACGGCGTTCGTCCCCGGACGTGTGGATACCGGTAGAGGCGCCGCTACGTTGCGCGCTCTTGATCGGCCGCGGTCGGGCGCATCGGAGCGAGGCGTGAGAACGCGGCCGGACGACTCGAATCGGCGATTGGCGAATCGGCTGCCTCTCGGGAATAGGCTACACTGTTCGGATCGGATTGCACGATTGGCTATTCCGCTGCACTCTACTCTAATCGGTAACGATCTATCGGCCCTTACTTGCAAGTGTTCCTGGTTTGCGCGGTAGAAATTTTTGTTTTCGGCTAGCGTAGCTTCCGCGTGACCCTTCAGTGGTATCAGAGCTAATCTTGCTTAGTTCGGGTTTTAGATTGGATCTGGAACAAGTTTTGCGCACGGGTTGATTAGATCAATCGGTTTAACGGGATCTGTTGAGGAGATCGGTTTAGACCCCCCGCCCGCTAATCGGATTAGAGCTAATCGGTTTAGACCCCCCGCCCGCTAACCGGCTAGCGGGACCGCCGTGTGCGTACCCCCTTATAGGTCGTCTCGATGCCGTAGCTCTGCGATAGGTAGAAAACGTTTCTACGCCTAACTTGTTTTTGCAGAGAATGCTTTGAGATGGTATGGCCCTATTGTATGTATGAGATGTATGAGATGCATGTGATGCATGTAATATTCTTTCATATGTGCAATCCCTGTAATATTCTTTCATACGTGCAATGCTTGTAATATTCTTTCACGACCTGCGAGTCGATGTAATCTTCAATTAGAGCTTCTACGTAGTAGCTTAGTTTGAAGATATCAAGCATTCGACACTTGGAATATGGTGCCGAAGATGGAGATCCTCGGCGCCGACATGGAGATGGAGATCACCATGTGAAGGGGGCCACACTATTTCATTATATGCTATTCTTCTTGATTTCATATGTGATATGTTTGTTTGATAGGATAGCATCCCTCTCAAAATTAAGTAGTAATGATGCCCTTCCAAATGTTGCACCGTCACCGTTATGCTCGTCAATGGTGGGTCCGCCAAAGCGAGTGCCATTCTCTATCATAACACGAGGGGTATATGTCGGACATATACATGCGGGAGCATTTGGTTTACTTAACAAGGCTATCAAAACAGTTTTGGGCCTTGGGGCATAGGTTGGCGCCGGGGCATGGAGATGCCACACCAACAACAAGAGTCACATAGAGATGTGATTAGCAAGGTGTTGCTTACCGATGTTACTAATTTTCTAGCGTGATGCCAAAGCTCACTAGAAAATTAATTAACATGTGGATCTTGACCCAATACGTAACCTAGAGGGAAGGTGGAAAATACGTAATGGGAGTCTAATGTTAAATTGTTTAACAATAGACATAGCATAAACATTGTGCTAAACTTTGCTTTTTCTGTTGTAGAATAAATGGCGGCTAATACTACACCCGGTACCTTTAATTTGCGATCTATTCTCGAAAAGGAAAAATTAAATGGAACAAACTTTATGGATTGGTATCGCAACTTGAGAATTGTTCTCAAGCAAGAGCGTAAGGAGTACGTTCTTGAAGTACCCTATCCCGAGGATTTGCCAACTAATGCCACCGCAAGCGCACGGAGGGCTTATGAGAAGCACACTAATGATGCCCTAGATATAATGTCTCATGCTTGCTACAATGTCCCCCGAGCTTGAAGCAATATGAGAGCAGCGATGCTCACACTATTATTCGGGGGCTGCGTGGCATGTTTGAGAACCAAGCTCGGGCCGAGAGGTTCAACACCTCAAAGTCCTTGTTTGCGTGCGAGGCTTGTTGAGGGAATCCCGTCAGTCCACATGTGATAAAGATGATTGGCTACATTGAGAGTCCGGAAAAGCGGGTTTTCCCCTTAGCCAAGAGTTGGCTGCGATGTGATTCTCCGGTCGCTCCCTCCGAGCTTCGAGCCATTCATATTAAATTATCACATGAACAATATGGATAGGACCTTGGCTGAATTGCATGGGATGCTAAAGACAGTGAGGAGAGTATCCAGAAAAACGGTCATCATGTGATGATGATGCGAAGGCTAAGCGCAAACCACTGTCAAGAAACTTTGCACCAAGAGAAAGTTAACTCCCGATGAGATCGCGAGTGCCTCTAATGCAAAGAAGGGCAAGAAGGGTCGGCGGCATCGGATGCCGTTTGCTTCTCTGCAAGGAGAGAGCCACTGGAAAAGGCTGCAAGAAGTACATGGAGGATCTCAAGAAGAAGCAAAGTACGACTTACGCTTCGGGTATTAATGTTATCGACATTAATCTTGCTACTTCACCTACCGACTCTTGGGTATTTGATACCGGATCGGTAGCTCATATTTGCAAATCGTTGCGGGAATGAGAAGAAGTAGAGGATTGAGAAGGGCGAGGTGAACCTGCGCGTCGGCAATGGAGCAAGCGTTGCTACGGTTCTTTGTCGGCACAGTACCACTTCATCTACCTTCGGGATTAGTTTTGGAATTGAATAATTGTTATTGTGTTCCAACACTATGTCAAAACGTTATTTCCGCTTCATGTTTGCAAGCGGAAGGATATGATTTTAGATCAATGAACAATGGTTGTTCAATATATCTCGAGATATGTTCTATTTTCATGCTCCATTGGTGAATGGATTATACGTTTTGAATCTTGAAGCGTCTCCCATCTATAACATTAATACGAGAAAGACAACTCTCTAATGATATAAACCCCACGTTTATCGGCATTGTCGCTTAGGCCATATAAATAAGAAACGCATGGAGAAGCTCCATAAGGATGGATTGCTTCACTCTTTTGATTTTGAATCATTTGAGACATGTGAGTCTTGTTTACTTGGTAAGATGACAAAGGCACCTTTCACGGGACACGGTGAAAGAGCAAGTGACTTGTTGGCACTCGTACATCGATGTATGTGGACCAATGAGCTCGACGGCCGAGGTGGTTATCGTACTTCATTACCTTTACGATGACTTTAGTAGATATGGTTATATCTACTTGATGAGGCATAAGTCCGAATCCTTTGAAAAGTTCAAAGAATTCCGAATGAAGTACGAATCATTTAGGAAAAACAATCAAGTTTCTACGATCGGATCGTGGAGGGGAATACTTGAGCCAAGAGTTTGGTAATCATCCGAAAGATTGTGGAATTGTTCCACAGTTAACTCCGCCGGGAACTCCACAATGGAACGGAGTGTCCGAACGGAGAAATCGCACCTTGTTGGACATGGTGCGGTCGATGATGAGCCAAAGTGATCTTCCGTTATCTTTCGGGATATGCTCTTGAAACAGTTGCGCTCACACTAAATAGAGTTCCATCTAAGTCGGTTGAAAAGACACCATATGAGATATGGACAGGGCAACCCCTAGTTTGTCTTTTCTCAAAATATGGGGATGCGAAGCTTATGTAAAACGTTTGATCGACAAGCTCACACCCAAATCGACAAGTGCTTCTTTGTGGGATATCCTAAGGAAACTAAGGGATATTACTTTTATAATCGGGAACAAGGCAAAGTGTTTGTCGCCCGACACGGTGTCTTCTTAGAGAAAGAGTTTCTTTCAAGAAGGGTTAGTGGGAGCGAGGTGCATCTTGAAGAAGTTCAAGAAACACCGAGAAAATGTTTCGGCGACCACGGAACCACAACGAAGGTGCAAAGTGTTGCGCCACCGGTTGTAGATACACCACCCACGGAGCGAAAGATCACGTCGTGCACCGCAGTACACAGTGCGGAACAACGTGATATATTGTTGTTGGACAACAATGAACCTAAGACCTATGAGGAAGCGATGGTGGGACCCGATTCCAACAAGTGGCTTGGAGCCATGAAATCCGAAATAGAATCCATGTACGACAATCAAGTTTGGAACTTGGTTGATCCACTGATGGTGTCAAAACCATTGAGTGTAAATGGGTTTTTAAGAAAAAGGCCGATATGGATGGAAATGTTCACATCTATAAGGCGCGATTGGTGGCGAAAGGTTTTAAACAGATTCAAGGAGTTGATTATGATGAAACCTTCTCGCCCGTCGCAATGCTTAAATCTATTCGGATTATGCTAGCGATTGCTGCATATTTCGATTATGAGATATGGCGATGGATGTTAAAACGGCTTTCCTGAATGGAAACCTAAGCGAGGATGTATACATGATACAACCTCGGGGTTTTGTCGATCCAGAATCGCCGGAAAGATATGCAAGCTACGAAATCCATTTATGGATTGAAGCAAGCATCTCGGAGTTGGAATATTCGTTTTGATGAAGTAATCAAAGGGTTTGGTTTCATCAAAAATGAAGAAGAGGCTGTGTTTACAAAAGGTCGAGTGGGAGCGCAATTGTATTTCTAATCTTATATGTGGATGACATATTACGATTGGAAATGATATCCCTATGCTTGAATCCGTCAAGTCTTCATTGAAAAATAGTTTTTCCATGAAAGACTTAGGGGAGGCAGCATATATATTAGCATTCGGATCTATAGAGATAGATCCAAGAGGCTAATTGGATTAAGCCAAAGTACATACATTGACAAGGTGTTGAAAAGGTTCAACATGCATGATTCCAAGAAAGGTTTCTTGCCTATGTCACATGGCATCAATCTTAGCAAGAATCGGTGTCCTCGGACACATGATGAGCGGAATAAGATGGGTATGGTTCCATATGCTTCGGCAATTGGATCCATCATGTATGCCATGCTTTGTACACGCCCAGATGTCTCGTACGCTTTGAGTGCTACGGCGAGATAGTCGAGATCCAGGTGAAGGTCACTGGATGCTAGTAAAGAATATCCTTAAGTACTTGAGAAGAACTAAGGATATGTTCCTAGTCTATGGAGATGAAGAAGAGCTCGTTGTAAGTGGTTACACCGATGCTAGCTTCCAAACGGACAAGGATGATTATAGATCGCAATGGGTTCGTGTTCGCTCTGAACGGAGCGCGATCGGTGGAAGAGTTCCAAGCGGGATCGTTGCTGATTCTACAACGGAGGCCGAGTACATTGCCGGAAGCCGCAAAGGAGGCTGTTTGGATCAAGAAATTCGTTTCGAGCTTGGTGTGATGACTAGTACGACTGGTCCAATGTCTCTCTATTGTGACAATAGTGGAGCCATTGCGCAAGCCAAGGAGCCGAGGTCACATCGAAGTCCAAACACATACTTCGGCGATATCATCTCATCCGCGAGATTGTGGACAGAGGTGATGTCAAGATATGCAAAGTGCACACGGATCTCAACATAGCCGATCCCTGACAAAACCTCTCCCTCGCCGAGAAGCATGAGGCGCACACAAGAGCAATGGGTATTAGATACTTACATGATTGACTCTAGTGCAAGTGGGAGATTGTTAGTGATATGCACTAGAGGCAACATGGAGATGTTGGATATCACGTCAATGTTTATGTATAAATGAATAAAGTGTTATTCGGTTCCATGAAATAGACATCTTGTATTGATCAATAAGTACGTGACTTATTTATGAGACTCGATATGTATGAATCTATTTCTAAACGATCCACGATCATATGTCATATTGTTGGAACAAATATGATTCTAAGATCGGCATGTTTATTGATTGATGATCATGTCTCGTAGATCATGGGTATGGAGATACCAAATCAATAAACATGGACATATGTGTTAGAGAACACATTGTTGGATAGACCCACCATGAGACACTACAGGAATTAATGTGCCATTAGTTGGTCTCGGGTAGTGTTGGTACAAAGTCCTTAGACCTGAGATCACCATGGATTCCAACATGTGTAGTAGCCTACTTTGGGACTACCAAACGCTATTCGTAATGCTCGGATAGTTATAAAGGTAGTTTTCGGGTTTGCTATGAAACATGGAGTGGGATGTGAGTGATCAAGATGGAATTTGCCCCTCCTTTGGAGAGATATCTCTGGGCCCTCGAGGTAATGGATTATGGAAATGCATGGCCATGCTAAGTTGATTGAGGAGTCAATCAACGGACGGATAATCCAATACGGTTCGAGTGAATGGTTAAGCTATTGAAGGGATGGCACACATCTTGCCTATAGCTTAAGCGGTATCGTGAGGCAAAGGGATTTGTGTACACATTACAGGTTGAGCCGATATTATATTCTTGTATACTATGGTGTCAATATGTGCTGCTAGGCGCCGCTATTGACATGGTCGGCTGAGTTGGACTCGAGCCGACGATCGGCTAAGTTAGACTATAGCCGAAACCGAGTATACCTGAACCTACGGTCGCACGCTTAAGGGGATAGAATAGATATTCGAGTTGGACTCGGATACGGCTCGATCGGATAGGGATCCGATCGGATAGAGTCCTATGGGCTTACGACGTGTGGGCGGCCAACTCTATGAGATACGGATGAGATCCGATTCAAAATAGAGTCCTAATCGGCCACTAGTCCCGTCGGCCAACTCTATATAAAGGAGGGAGGGGTGGAGAGCGTGACACGTCAATTGCATCGCGTGCAACAGAAGTCGCCGAGATCAATCTCCACGGAAACCCTCCCCACTTTCGAGCCAAACCCTAGCATTGCATCGCGTGCTAGCACACGGGTGTACGGCGTTCTGTCCCCGGACGTGTGGATACCGGTAGAGGCGCTGCTACGTTGCGCGCTCTTGATCGGCTGCGGTCGGGCGCATCGGAGCGAGGCGTGAGAACGCGGCCGGACGACTCGAATCGGCTGATTGGCGAATCGGCTGTCTCCGGGAATAGGCTACACTGTTCCGGATCGGATTGCCCTGATTGGCTATTCCGCTGCACTCTACTCTAATCGGTAACGATCTATCGGCCCTTACTTGCAAGTGTTCCTGGTTTGCGCGGTAGAAATTTTTGTTTTCGGCTAGCGTAGCTTCGCGTGACCTTTCACTAAATTGAGAAGACATTTTTTTACTAATGAATGTCGGCTTAGGCCTATCTCCTGGACCTATATCGACTTCTTCTAAGTCGTCGGCCGACATGAAACCTTGTCCTAATTTGCCATCCAGATCATCTACGGTGTCCTTTGTGTAGACGCTTGACCCATCCATGACGCCCTCAAAGCAGCAGTTGAGGCTCTTCATCTCCAATTGGCTGTATTTCAGAATCAGACACTTTTAGAAAATTGGCTTCCCAAACTTTGCCGGACAAGCAATCAATGCCATCCATCTCCCAAAGGGTTAAATCGGCATTGGCAACGTTTACTGACCTGTTGGCTTGCACGATCTCAACTTTGTTGCCTTGCCATTGGATTAAGCTATGGTGCATGGTAGAAGGGATGCAGCAATTGGCATGGATCCAGTCCCTTCCTAGCAGCAGACTATACTATCCCTTCCAATCGATGACAAAGAAGGTGGTATGCACAGTTCTGCTGCCGATTGCCAACTCCACATTTAAGACTCCTTTGGTTTCCGATGGATTGCCTCCAAAGTCTTTCAAGATCATGTTGGTCTTGATGAGATCATCGGAACTTTTGCCCAATTTTTTGAATGAGGCATAGGACATCAAGTTCACCGCAGCTCCTCCATCGACCAACATCTTGGACATCGGCTTGCCATTGACATATCGTTTGACATAAAGTGGCTTAAGATGCTGATGTTCTTTCCCTCTGGTTTTTCGAAGATAGCTTTCTTTGGGGACAAAGTAAACTTGGCTAAGGATTCCTCAACCATACCTGCATCGGCCTGAGTTGCCTCATACTCGGCTGGCAACACGAAAACCATGTTGACCGATGCGGAGGCTCCAGCTTTTCCCTTGGCCAATCTTTTTGCCTTGTCGGCTTGAGCTTCATCGGCTGAAACAGTCTTGTTCTTCGCACACCACTCTTTCCTTGGGCATTGTTGCTTCTTTTTCTTCAGCCGATGATCGATTTTGGCTTGAACCTCCTGAAGCCGACCCCTGCTCTTCATCCGTTGCACCCTCCTTTTCTGAGTTTTAGTGAAAGTATCAGAAGGGCACCATTGCAGGTTCATGGCTTCATCTTCATCTTCATTATCATCATCTTGGAAAATATATTGATGAATCGGACCCACCCTTTGGTGAACAGGGAGTTTTTTCTATGGCAGCCGATTTCTCTCAGAACGAGATCAGCTAGACTCCTCAGCGTAATCAGCACCACGATCACCACATGCTGGACAATCTTCAATTGATGGCAGCCTCATCTCCTCATTCCAGCAAAATCGGAAAAATTCACAGCCCCAGTGAGGATCAAAGCTGTCGTCCTCTTCTTGCCTATCATGTGTTCTATGGTACTTGGGCTGCCGATATTTTTTGACGATCTTGGCATAAGATGGTGATTCCCCCTCTATGAAATTCTTCATGAATATGACCAAGCTATCCATCTCCGGGGGCTCACCACCGGCTGGCCTGCCGTTGGTGTGGACCATGATGACAGGGAAGAAGTTTCCATCAACCTTCATCGGCTTCTTTGGGTCTTCAAATTTAATTTCTCCCACCTTTATAGACGATTGAATCTGCTGTCGGAACACCTTGCAATCATTTGTTCTATGTGACCCGGTGTTGTGCCACTTGCAATATTTCCTCTTTATTAGTTCCTCAGCCGATGGAATCACATGACCGGCTGGCAGCTGAATTTGCTTCTCCCTAAGTAGAAGATCAAAAATCTTGTCGGCCTTGGTGATGTAAAAATCGTACTTTTATTGTTTGGCTGAATTCTTGACCTATTGGCAGGTGATAACTTTTTTGTTCCTAGCCCAATCTGCTGCTGCCACTTCGGAGTCCCTGTCTTCCTCCGATTCAGAAGAATATGCAACATGGTTAATCTTCTTGAAAGCTTTCTTGGCCTCATGGAATCTTTGTTCATGTGCCGATATTTTCTGGGCCAAGTGAGCTAAACTCTCAAAATCCTGAGCCGAAAAACTTTCCCTTATCAGCATCAATAGACCCTGGAAAGCGAGATTGGTTAACTGTGAATCTAACAAAACCAGGCTGTAACATCTGTTCCTCATGTCTCTGAATCGTTGAATGTAGTCCTAAACAGATTTGTCATGTTTCTGCCTGATAGCTACCAAATCGGACAGTTTCATTTCATGAACACCGTTGTAAACATATCTATGAAACTGTTTCTCCAGATCGGCCCAGCTTTGCACAGAGTTGTAGGGTAGAGAAGAGAACCATGTGAAAGCCAATCCAGAGAGAGGAAATAACCTAACTGTCGGGGCGTTAGTACCCGATGCCTCACCACATTGGGCCAAAAATCGGCTAACATGCTGATATGTAGAAACATTGTCCTGCCCTGAGAATTTGGAGAAGTCTGGCACCTTGTATCGGCTAGGTAGTGGAACCCTTTGAAAGTATTATGGGTAGGGGTACCGATACATGTTTCTTGTTTCCTTGGACTTTAGGCCAAACTGTTCCCTCATAACATTTGCGATCATATCCGCCCAAGGTCTCTGCTGCTGTGCTCCTTGCACCTGATGCTGTATTGGCTCGAATTGATCGAATTGAAGTGGTTCCTGCCGAAACTGCATCTGGGGGAATGAGGTTGATATTGTGAATGAAAATTGCCCCCATGTGATGTTGAGGAGGCTGTTGTGCCTCGTGAGCCGGCTGATCATGACCGAGCTAGGGACCGATAGGGTGGTGCTATAAGTTGGGCGTGTAAGACCCTATCGGCACTCGTGGAATCGGCTCGACCGGCATCCGATTCGCGTTGAACATGGCTGCAATCTGGTAGCGGCCAGAGGGATATCATGCCCACCGTGCTGAGGCTGCTGCCTGGATAAAAGTATAGGACTGAACTCCGGTGGCTTCTGTGCCGATGATGAAATAATCGGCTTTCTGGGTGCCAATGTTGATGTTGTCGGCTGACCTGGGGGTATGCCTGAGACAGCTTGCAATCCATCGGTGGCCAAAGTTCTGCACGGTGGGAATTTGCCTTCATGGAGGAAAATTGAGCCCTTAGCCTGGTATTCGGCAACCCTGGAATCGACCACATCCTTGATCATGTTGTTCAAGGTGTTGACAAGGATGCCCGATTTGTTAATCAGTGCCTGATGCACAACATAGTCAATATGGTCCTGTAGATTGTTGAGCTCTGGGCCCTCCTCCGGTTTGATGTCTTGAATCTCGACACCTTTACCAGAGCTTGATTCGGGTTCGTCATCGGCTGGCAGTTTTATCTTGTACCTCTGGACAACGGTGCCCGACCATGTTTGGGCAAACGAATGCAGATATTGGCTCTGCAACTTGTTCATCATATCTTCGATCTCAGCCTTTTGCTCTGGCATTAGCTGGTCCAATGTGACCGGAATGATGATTTCTTGGTCAATCTCCGGAAGTCTTGATGTCAACCATTGTGTCTGACGTGATCAGGTCCCACTGGGCATGCCGAAGAAGCGTGTTGATCCCAAATCATACCAGAATTGACTTGGAAAACTGCTCACTGGCCTGAGAGATTTGCTTTACTCTAGTGCAGGTCCAAAGTATTGCTTCTTAGGTTCTTAGGCATGCCAGTCGATTTGATCCTGCAATCAACAAGAAACAAAGAAACAAGTATTAGTCTACAAACGATAGCCGATCGGCTGGTGGCCGATGACATATCGTCTGGTGTTAAGCCGATGCGGTATGCACTGAACCTGCTAGGATAATTAAACCTAATCGATCGGCTGAAGATATTTATAATACATAATCTAAACATCAAAATACGTTTAAATTAAGCGATTGGGATAGATCGATAGCGTACCGAGATAGTATAAACCACTTAAGTCTAAAAGTACTTTAGTATACAGAGTATATATATATATATAGCATAGCCGATGTCATAGATCTAATGTGTATCGGCTAGTACTCCGATACCACTCTATACTAAGATATCATTGTAGACTAAATATATTAAACAACAACCTTTCAAGTGTTAGGAAAGTCTAACAGATCGATGGCAAGCTTAATATATTTAATTATAATGAGATCTTAATATAAAGAATAGCTTTAACATATCAAGTAAATATAAAACATACAAGAAAGATTGGCTGAAACCCCAATACTATCTCTAGTAATGATCTTAAAACAAGGTAGATCTTCTATGTTCTAAAAACGACTTAATAGGTCAAACTTAACCGATGCAGCATTAAGTATAAAAAGAAGCATAAGATCTGAACAAATCTATGATCACCTTTCGAGACGATGGATACACCATCTAATCCAAATCGACGATGAGATCTATCCTTATCGGCTGTTATCTATTAACAGACTAGCCGATTATGGTTAGATCGCACTATCGATCTAGGTTATATGGTATATATGATAACTCGATGATTTACGTAACCAGGATTAGAGTATCATAATGATGGAAGCACTTTCCCGAGAACACAAGCCGCCATGACAAGATTTACCTTTTCGCTGGAGATCGAACGATACAGCCCAACTAGAAGTAAGAACTCATCGAAACTATTAAAATAAAAAGGTGGCGATGTGCCAAATGTTGTATTGAACTTGATTGTTAATTATTTACACGATCCTGGGTCGTATTTATACCTAGATACAAGATAAGTGTGTGGTGGACATGAGTCCTATCTCTACTACAATTTGAATCACAGATATGCCTAAAGGAAACTTTCACCGACATTATCTATAAGGAAACTATTTAAAATATCCTAATTAAGAGATATAATTGTCTTTCCTGGACTCTATCCATGTATGGCAATCCTCATGAAGCACTTTAACCGAATCCGAAGATAACTCCAACGTCTTCTCCTAGGGATTGGTCATACCAGCTGCATCGACTATCCTTGTCCGATTCGATATCAGCCGACAGTCACTTTAGCCGATTCAATTACCAGCCGACGAACTCCTCAGCTGATTCGATCAGACCTTGGCGCACGCTCCATTTCTCAAACCAACTGATTCCCTCAAAATCGGCTTCGTCCTTAGCTCCAAACCTGATAATTTGCTTACCAAATTTGGTCGTTAATAGGTTGCCATGGCAGTTGGCTTCCATCCAATTGGAGTAGCTCCCTTGGGACGCTGAGGCGCTCCCTGAAGTGGGCGGGTCATAGCGAGTCTCCTCTTGCGGCTGTTCTCCACCGTCTTCTGGTCGTGTTCCAACCTCACAACCTTGTTGATTAAGCTCTAGAAGTTGGCATGATCTTGCCCAATCATAGGCCACCGCAATTCATCATTCAGTCCCTCGGTGAACTTGTCGATCTTCTCATCCTCATCTACTAGATCGCCAGTTGCATAGCGGGCAAGCTGGGTGAACTGGTTTAGGTATTCTTGCACAGTAGTGTTCCCTTGTCGCAGCCTCCTAAACTCATTCTTCTTCATATGCATCACTGCTGCAGGCACAAAGTTCTCGCGAAAGGCGGCGGTGAATTCCTCCCATGTGGGTTTCGCAGCATCCTCTGCTCGAGTTTCCTTATAAGTATCCCACCAGTCACAAGCAGGTCCTTCCAGTTGGTTCGCGGCAAAGATCACTTTTTCGGCCTCGCGCACATGTACAAGAGTCAGCTTTTTCTCTATGATGCGCAACCAATCCTCCGCATCTGTAGGTTCCTCTGCCGTAGCGAAGGTGGGTGGCCTGGCTCTCATAAACTCGCCAAGACTTGAGCCTCCACGACCTCCTTGGTTGTTGGCGATGGCCTACAACGGCTGGGTTTGTGCAGCCTTGACCTTAGCGAAAGTGGTTGGGTTGGGCTCTGGTGGGTTTTCATTGGCGGTCGTTGCTCGACATCGGTAAACCATCTGTAGAGCATAGATAAGTAAGCGACTTGACCTACTAAGGTCACAACCCTACTCTTTTTATTTTGAGTTGGTTAAGGTGATCTTTCATGGTGCAAGCATGGTGGAATAAACTCATTCATAACATAACCATAGATCATTACATAGGTCCTTAGTCAATACATCAACAGCTGATACAACAGACTACATTTACATAGTCAAACAAAATACAACACAAAGCTAATATTGAACTACTGCCATGCAAACATTAACTACTAAAAAGGGGGGTGTGGTTCTTGCTGTCCCAAAAGTCGTCCAAAGCAAGACCAAAGCCAGTGCAGACCTCTCATGTACTCGTCCAGCCAGCCACAGGAACCGGGTGCAGGTAGTGGGTGGTCCCTGGCGGATCCGAATCGGAGTCCCCATGACTCAGAAGTGGTCACCTCAGGGTCAGTCTTGGGCTTCTTGCCCCTGGGCCATGTGCTCTTGCGAGTAGTCCTGCGAGTGCTGGGTCCTCCCGCAAAGGTGATGCGGTAAGCAGGAGCCTCATCCTCTGACGCGTCTATGATGCTGGGCTCTCTCTCGACCTCCTCTAGCTCTGTCTCAGTCCCTGGGTTGGTGTCTATCTCGATCAGGATCTCCACTCCGGAACCGGGCTCGGATGAAGCAACTGTGGCTATCGGTGTGGGCTCCGTCTCTGCAGTAGCAGGCTGTGTCATAGCAGGATCCACCAGGTAAGGTCCGGACTCTGTGCTTAGCATGCCAACCTCCTCTAGTAAAGCATGGAAAGTTGCCAGGCATGGCAGAGTGAGGAAGTAGTAGTGGTCGCAAGCCGATGCAGGGGGTGGTGGAAGTGCGGTGGAAGTAGAGGTAGCCGCAGTGGTAATCGAGACTGTACGGAGCTGCTCCTCCGGCTGACTGACTTGTCTCTGGCTCTTCCTTAGCTGCTCTTCAAGAGTGGCCATGGCCTCGCCATGGGCGATGTACTGGTCTGAGAGCTGCTCGAACTACGTGTTGTTAAATAGGAGCTGGGCCTTCAGCGAGTCGACCTTGCTGCCACAGACGTGTGCTCCTCCTCGACCTCGCCCATCTGTCTCTGTTGCTCGTCGATCTCTAGTAGTGCCTCCCCATAGCCATCGTCTACGGCCTTAGCCCACTGGGACAAACGTGTCACCATGGGGTTGTAGCGGCACGGGGTAGCCTGCACGGTGCAGACGGAGTTGCCATCCTCCCGACACGGGTGATGTGCAAACTCAGTCCTCGTCAACTCGGCTTTGTGGACGGTGTTAAGACGGAGGAATGCCTCTCGGGCAGCGTCCTGAAGTGCATCCTCTGTCGAGTCACGTCCGTAGCGCGTCCTGAAGCGGAACTTTGGCTCGCTAGCAATACGTGACTCGGTTGTCACGGTAGCCTCCCACTCGGGATGGTCTCTAGTACCAGACCTCCTCCTCCTGAAGGTGGGTAACTCAGAGTATCTCAAGCACCACATTATTTGTCGTAGCTGCAAAACGTATCCATCCTCTCGTGGAACCTCAACCTCCCAGACTCCGTTCTGGCCTTGTCCTGCCATCTAAATCTAAGAAAACCAGAGTCAGGGGGAAGTGGAAGTAAAACAATTTTTATAAAGAGACAAAGAGACAAGAGTATAGTTGAAAACACATTTTGTTTTATAGACATAATGTTTTTATTTTGAAAATAATCCTAGATGGGGATTTCTCCCTTTAGCCAACTATAAAGGAGGGTGGGGCACCATTGGTCTTATCCTACAGTCGCAAGCTCTGATACCAGCTCTGTGGACCCCCGTTTTTGTAACAGGAACCATTCATGTTCATAGTACCATTTCCCTTGATCGAGTAGTGTCACAGACCCAAATCCTAGGATCATGTAAAATAATGTTAAGACAAAACTAGGAGTTGGGATCTCCAATTTCCTAATCCTAAAATTTCCATTCCTAACCAAGTGGAATATTTTAAACCTAAGGCATGATTAAAAACTTTGGAAATAAAATAAAACCTTTGTCGACTTAAACATCGATCCATTTATATCTGTGAGCATGCCTGCGCATAAAACCTCTTTTGCTAAAAGGGTCCTTTGTGCATTTAGCGTTTCTGAACCCTCATTTCAGTATAGGTGTATCTCCTCAGCCTAGGAGGATTTAATTGGGAATCCTATTACCAAAATTAGAACCATGAACATAGAAGGGACTCATAAACAAAGAAAGGCTCCTCGGATTTCTCTAGGTTTGTGCAAACAACATAAAATCAGGAGAAAATGTATGTAGGTTCTAACAGTTGTGTACAACCCAAATATAATTTTTTAGCAACTAAATGGTTAGGTTTGACGCCCAACAAAATAAACAAACAGCGCTATAATGGACAGATTAGTAAAACCTAATCTGCTAAAACCAAGTTCCACCCAAAAGAGAATTTAAATGCACATAAAGCAGTATAGTAAATAATTTATTCAAATACTAGGTGGGATGATAAAATTTTATATAATTTTTCTGGAATTTTTCTAGACTATTTGGACCCCCTAAAAATTCAAACAATGTCTAAAATACCTAAAATTTGTCAAATTTCTGTAAGCAACCCATGAGAGGTCTTTGAGTGAAACGAAAGAAAATGGATTCTTCGTCTACTCCTCTGTCTACAGAAAACTTTTCATAAATTTATCCAAGCCACACAATAAACTATAGAGCTGCAAAGTCAAGGGGGGAATAAATCGAAATTTTCTCCAAAATTCATGTGGACACAAGAATCTACCCATTCCTCCCTCTTTTGCCTTGAGTACCACGGACTAGGGCCCACTGTCAGCCCCAGCAGCTAGCTACCATGCAGTGAAATTCCTCTCCACCGTCGAAGACCGTGGGAGCCCGAGCCGACCGCGACACAACATCGACGCCGCGTGGGTCTGAGGTGTCGATGTCGCGCCGCTCCTCTCCGACACACAAAAACCATTCCGTCTCGGTCGCCTAACACCAGGATTCACCACGCAGCCGAGTAAACCCAAGGAGAAAGCCCCAGCCTCACCATTCTCCCCTCTTCTCCATCGTCGGTCGCAAAGAAGACGAAGGCCGCCATTGCCGAGGAATCGTGTTCCTTCTCTCCTTTTTCACATGCTGTAACCACCGCACAACGCCGAACATTTTATCTGTTGACCTCATCTATTGTAGTTGCGGGAATGCCAGCGCGCTCCATTTCTGAAATCAGAGCACGTACCAGGCATCGCCGCCGAGCTCTCGACGCTGTTCCGGCCAGCTCCGACCAAGGCCAGCCAAGCCATTGCGCCACTAGCATCTCCACACCATCACCCACAAAACCCCTCAACAATTCCAACCAGAGATGCAGTGAATACGGAGATCGTCGTCGTCTTCTCTAGCTCCGGCCGGAGTACCGCCGCAGGACTCCATCTCCAAATTCGTCCACTCCGGTGAGCCATTATCCAATTCCTTGCGTTTGAACCGTCCCTAGGATCTTCCTAACATGTGGAACCTACATCCATGGCAGATCGTTGGACGAATCGAGCCATCACCATGCAACCCGAAGATTTCCACCACCGCCGAGCTGTTCCTCACGTCGCCGGGATCACCTGAGCCTCGCCAAGCCATTCGTGCCATCGTGTAAGAACCAAGAACACTCATATATACTCGAGCATGCAGTGCCTTAGCATAAATCGAGCCGTAGATTCGGTTTGCACATCACCCGGACACGACCGCCGCCTACGCTCGCCGTCGGCGCGGCTCCGGCACTACCATACTTGAAACCACCACCGCTAGATTCACCATTCCACCCTACACCTTTTTGGTTTTGGTCACTTCCCCATTCGAGCCGCCTTTGGCCGCCGGCGAGGGCGGAGAGCACCTCTGGCCGACGAGCCCTGTTTTCTTCTCCACGTGTCGCTGACAATCGGGTCCCACCATTCAGGCGCCAAAACCAGACTCAACCACCTGAACCACTGACCCGTGGGCCCCACGCATCAGAGAGACAGGAAGCTGCAGTCTTTGCATTCTTTTTCAGTAAAACAGAACTCCCTTCAAAAATCCATATAAAATTTATTTGAGAATATTTTTTGATGGAACAAATTTCTGTGGACTCCTTGGATAATGAACCTTAATTTGGAACCATAAAACTTGCTACTCACTGCACTGGAAATATTCCAAGAATTTAAATAAGTCAGGACACACATATACCAACAGAAAATTTGTAAAACATCTAGAAAATTCAAATTAACTTAAATTTGGGAAAACCCAAATTCTATAGATCCCTCATCTTACGCTCTCTGGCATAGGTAAATAAAAATGTATACATTCTTCAGGTCAAGTGCTTGTAAAACTAATTTTAGTAAAAAAGGTACATTTTAGGACAGTCAGCCTTTAGGGATTTATTAAAAACTCATCTTACCATATTTTTGAGTAAATTTAGATTCTGTAGGTTCACTCAAACATGTACCATTAGAATATAAAATAAAACCATAGTCCTTCTGTGCAAAAAGAATTTCTAAAACAATTACATATCAGACTATTTAGTCACTGCATTCACCAGGGTGCAGAAATTGTAGAAAATTTAATCTTTAACCTTTTTAGTTGAAATAAGCCTCTATAGATCCAAGGATTTATTAACTCCCATTTAGTAAAATGAAACATAGCCACTCAATCCCTGGAATAGGAAGTGAAGACCCTAATTAGTAAAATTACACAATGAGCTAGTTAACAGTCATACGTATATCCATTAAAGTAAGTGTATGATATACATGTGTAGAAAGACCATATAAGTTTCAACAAAAATTGCACCTAGATTTATAATGCATTTGCTGGATAAACCACTTTATATCCCCACTTGGACTAGTTCTGGACCTAAAACCCTTTGACACCCCTTTAACATATCGTATGTCTAAAACACGTTATAGATTTGCAAGAATCCCTAGTAGACTTAGTTTAACTCTAAAAAAATGTGAAAATAAATTTTAAGAATCTTAGGAAATATTTCCCTTCACCGCTGGAAGGTCTAGGTAAATAAAAATCCATTGGTAAAGACATTTAGGACCAATGCCTATTTGAATCCTACGACATACCGAGCGAACTCTAAAAATTAATAACTCCTAAAATAAAAGAGATAAAATAAAAATTTCTCCACCATAAATCACATCCACACAGCACCTAGCCACACTATGGAATTCCTGCATTGTAGAGCATATTTAATTTTACATGTTTTTGGTATTTACCCGTTATTGGTATTTTTTCATTTTAGCAAGTAACGTCGCTACGGTGAGAAGACTTGCATACTAACTCATCCTAGAGAAGTTTACTGCAGCCAAGGCAAGTTTTCGCCTTTCCCCTTTGAACACATTGAACCCTAAGTTTTTGAGGGATGAAAATAGTTGTTTGCAAATTTGGATGTGAATATAGGTTGTATCGGTATTTTAAAACTTGGGTATGGTAGATATAAACTATTTGCTGCATTACCTCCTTTGATAATTTCATTCCTTGCTGTTTGTACCCCTAGGAATGGTTAGAGTACATCAATTGTGCTCCAACAGGCTTAAAACGCTTTGTACAACCAATTGCTTAGCCTCGCCTAGTATTTTGCAAATACCTTGTTCCATCTACTATTAAAGTGTGAATTTCACTAAAGTGCGCCCTTGCTGAAATAGGCCTAACGTGATGGGTGTTTGCAAAACAAAATGTGTAAAAGTATGATTTTGACTTGGGTGGCAATTGGCGTGCGATTGACGTAATTGCATTTGTCGATAGGGGGAGTGTTTGCCTGAGTCGATTAAGGACCAAACTTGTGATACCAACTCAAAGATACCGTACATCCACATGTGCTAGTATGGGATAGCCTTAGCCGAGTAATCTTCTTAACACCTAGCCATGCTTGAGAAGAAAATGTGAATCTAACACACTTCCTGGTAGTTAGATTCACATGAGTATGAGTTAGGAATATTTGAGACGTTGTAGATCTTAAGCTCTTTTGGTAAGCCTCCTGATTGTGTAACACATTCAGTCGCCACCTCAAGTGGTTTGACGGGCACAATTCAGGCTGAACTTGACTGGCAGGCTAAAGGCCCAGCAATGTCTCACTTATCCCTCGCTCAGGACTTCGGATGTCTCGTTATACTTGCCATATGGGCTAAACCACTTCAACCCATATTGCAAATAGAACGAGAGGTCCGGGCGTCTCCGACAAGGCATGGTATCAGAGCGAACACTAACTATAGGAGCCCCTTAAGTTGGTCGTTAGAATGAATTCTCAAAATTTATTTTGAGGGCTTGGTTCTCAGCTACAAATTATTTGTGAAAAACCCTATTCACTCTTATATCTCATCCCTCTCTATTATATCTTATCCCTCTCTCGAGATTATTCTTCTCTATGCCTCTTTTTTGATTTTTAACTCTTATCTTGCTCCATAGGACCGCAACCTTTTGAAAAGTGGTACTTCTAAGAAATGGAGTTTGAAAACACACAATTATCATAACTAATCAGTGCCAAAGGGATTTGAAAAGTTTTGAAACCCCATTTGCAAAATATTCCTATGTGCTAGTTCAGAATTGCAAATTATCGGGTTAGAAGTAGCCTCTAGTAAATGGGTTTTGAAAACGGGTTAATAAAATTTTAAACTTGATAGACACTGTAAGAATTCCACTTCCTCATGTTACTTCTGCACCCAAAATGATTTGGAGAGGTTTTGAGCTTCTCATTCTCACCTATTCAAAAATTTTGCCAAGTAAACCTAGAGTAAGTAGTTCAAATGTGGATTAGAATTTGTTGTGCTAAAACCTTAGTTTGTTTGCTTAGATGGACCACCCAAGATTCATATAGATCCTGGACCACTCTAACATAATATATTTAAAAGATGGTAAATTTAGCTAACCTAAAACTGAATAAAGATTTGAGTTGTGTCGGATGTTTGTATTTTGAGATTTGGAGTCGGTCTGTTTGGAAAATTTGTGTAGGCTAAACCGTAGATGGTAAAACTGAGAAATTTTGAAAACAACATGTAGACTAACTCAGTAGGCTCCATGAATTTTTTTCCAAATTTTTAGACCCCTGCATCATAATGAAATAGATCGATTAGTTACCCGACTGTGTTCTGAAAATTATAGGCAGCCACATTCATCTTTTTATACAGGTCAAACCCTAGGTTTGGAACTTGAGAAATTTTTCTGGGACCACATGGACTAACCAAGCAGTCCCCAGGAATTTTTGGCAAAATTTTTGAACCTTTTCAACATGGCAAAATACCTTTTCAACGGTAGACAGCAGCCTTCACCTTTTAGTGTAGACCAAACCATAGATGATAAAACCTCCAGCATTTTGCAGTAACTCCCACATGCCCTAGAATCCCCAAGAATTTTACTAGAATTTTTAAAGCTCCTGCACAGGGGGAAATCATCCACTTAGTTAGCATAAGCCTGTTCTGAAAAGTTATAACAGCTACCTTTAACTTTTCCTATAGCCCAAGCCATCCCTTCAAAAAATAAGCATCTCTTGCTAGTAGACTATAGACTTACCCAGTAAGCCCCACAAATTTTGGTAGAATTTTGATCCCCTGCAACATGCCCTAAAAATTCGTATAGTCCAGGAGAACAAAAATCTGACACCCCGTGTACCGTAGGTTGCCAAAATTATACAGACAAAACTATAGGTGGTAAAATCCTGATTTTGCTAGGACATATCCAAACTTATGTACCTATCACCTTGATTTTTGCCTGAATTTTGTACCTCTGGGGTATACCTTAAGGAGACCCATAGATTCAGTGAAAACCTGTTTTCCAGCACCTCAGCACCGTCCAAACCATTTCCTTAGCACCACAACCATTTATACCACTAACAATGACGGTAATCGTGCTTGGCCTTCATTTTTCACGTTCTTCCTAACCACAAATTTTAAATTTACCTAAGAGTATGCCCATATTCACCACATATGCCATACTAGAACCAAGAACTAGGATACCATTCTTAAATATTTGCTGAAAATAAGGAATAACTAGGGTTAAGTAGGTTCCCTAACAACCATATTTTGCTTGTTTCTTGTAGATGGCTACCATGTACACCCCATTGTACTACAGCCGCGGCTACACCAGGAACACGACTCAGCATATGTTGTGGGTCATGTTACACCAGGCCCGCTTCACTTACCCACCGGAGTATCATATCCTAAACAAAAGCTCTCAGACAGCTGTTATGGCCTGTGTAAGTATCAAGGGAAGGACCCCAAGTGAAAAGGACCGCCAATATGTTGGATATGGATGGGATAGTAGCTCCGCCATGCAAAACTGCGCCTACATTGCCCTCACCTGCCTACGCAATGAGTTGCCTGAGTGGGAGGAGTTTTACTATCATATTCCATCTCTAGCTGAGGGAGCCGCAAACACTACCTATGCTGACCTGCCTGATCCAGGTATAGGCCTGCACACCCCATATCTTCAGTTAGCAGGATTTGTCCGATCTCTCGACATGCTTTACCGTGCAACTTTCTCTGAGCTGCTGAGCGCCCGCACGCGTGTAGCCACCCTAGAGAGAAGCATTTTGCCTAGGTTCCGACAAGGACACTACACACCCGAGTTTATGTTTGGAGAATACGCCATGTACGCCCCTAGCGAAGACCTGCCGTCTCCGGCCGGAATCTACCTCGAGCATACACCGCCACCCCAGGCCAATGTCAGACATGCTATCCTTCCCTAGGACCACAGGGTTATACAAGCCACCAGAGTATGTCCACTGGTATGGACGCGCCTACCGGTTGAAGATGGATGCTTACGCAAGTAATCGTTGAGAAGACTAGTAGAGAAATCAAGTATGTGAAATTCATGATGTATCCGTAGCTCTACTTAGGGGTAGATCAAGTTAGGTACTTATGTAACATATGTATCCAGTAGTAGCTCGTGTAAAAGAACCATGGAAGGGTACGTAATATAAATCCTGCACTCTCATGCTTGTATATCTATTTGGCCGGTCGGCCTATGTAATAGTAAAACTATTGATTTAATATATAGCTTACTCTCATGCTAGTTGTATTTACTTTGTATACTCATGCTTGAGAAGAAAATGTGAATCTAACGCACTTCCTGGGAGTTAGATTCACATGAGTATGAGTTAGGAATATTTGAGACGTTGTAGATCTTTAGCAGTTTTGTCAAGTCTCCTGATTGTGTAACACATTTGGTCGCCACCTTCAAGTGGTTTGATGGGCATAATTCAGGCTGAAGTTGACTGACAGGCTAAAGGCCCAGCAATGTCTCACTTATCCCTCGCTCGGGACTTCGGATGTCTCGTTATACTTGCCATATGGGCTGAACCACTTCAACCCATATGCAAATAGAACGAGAGGTCAGGGCGTCTCCAACAAGTTGTCTGGTACCCACGATTACATTACTGAATCATCAAGCGTGCAAAATACACCAATCGTCTTACGTGAAATATTACAATATAGCGCCCGAGGGCATTGTCTAGAACATAGGACCAAACGGTCCAGAATACAAGCAAAAGCAGAATATAGATAAGGCAGCGAAGATAAGGCAGCGGCACGCCATCGCCACAGGCAATGACCGAGTCTAAGACCTACTAAGCGCCATCGTCTTCCATACCCTCCTGGTAGTACTCATACGGATCTTCAGGGTCTTCATCGCCCACCTCTGAATGTTTTGCGTAAAGCAAGGGTGAGTATCAGCCGTACTCAGCAAGCCACCACAACAACTATGCATATGATAAGGGATAATCAAGGAACAGCGGTGGTTCTTTTGCATAAAGCTAGTTTTGCAATTCTTTTCACAAGCCTAAGACCTAAGACTGGTCAAGTCTTATTTCCATAGTTTGTTTAATCAGCAACGGTTCTGTCCACCATCCATTGTGATCCCAAGGATTGCTTCCCACCACTGAATCGTCATCATTTTCTGGGGTCTACCCCTTCTCACTTCCCGAGAAGTTGAGCCACCAGCACATAAAATCATTATGCATGCCCATCCCATTATTTTAAAATTTAGAGTCTAGCCAAGCGAAAAATTTGTCCCGATGCTCCGTATCCGCGAGCATGGCTATTCGAATAAATTGTTTTACTCACATTACAGTGGATGTACACTTTACCCGTACTCCACGACTTGCCCAACACATGAGCCGTAGTCCCAACGAATGAGACACGTCACGGCAAAGCCTTTCAATAACCTCACTTTGGCAGTACCCGCTCCATGGACTTGAGCCCTCCTGCACTCTAGCCGTACTTGGTTTCTAGCAGTGGGAGTAGTTCTGGTGCACCCGAGAGGAAAAAACTCACTCATTCTTTAAGTTGTAATTAAGTCCAGTTGCAGTTTGGTTACCCATTGATGGTTACCCCACCTGTAGACTTCCCGCCTATTCACACACCTAAGTGAACCACTATGCAGGGGTACCATAAATCATTTCATCATTGTCATGGCAATGTGGCGCTCATGTCTCAGCATGCCGTATGTCAACCACCTTCCCCAAGGTAGTTTCCCAAGCATATAACATTTGATAAATACGAATGTGCATGAATCTAATTTAGCATGGATAAGCATTGTCAAAGACTGAGAACGGACGCACGATAATATAGGGTACAAGGAATATACAAGTATTCAATATCATGGCATGGCACATAACTAGTAGGGGAGTTTTCATTTATATAGCATGCATATTTGATTTGAAAACAACATAAGTTCGCAAAAGGGGTTCAACATGCTCAAAAGTAGTGATGACTTGCCTTCCTCGCAACCTTGCTGTCCTGGATCTTCGGCACACTCAACGGCTCCCTTGTACTCTATAAATACGTGCGAAAGATTCGATAGAATTCGATTAGAATTCAAATAAAATCACCAAAATGCCAAATAAATCACAAAAGTAGCTCCTAAAACTAGACTACGACTTTAGGTGAATTTAGGTTCAAGTTTCACTACAAACCGGGTTAAAATAAGCGAGTTACAATAATTTCAAGTTTTATGTTTAAACCGATTCAATTAATTATGAGGTGGCATTATTTCAAGTTAATTCACTTTAAAATTTTAAAAAATATATTGTGATCGACAATTCAAAAATATTACACCAGAAAAGAAATTGTAAATTCTAATTTTATTCCTAATTTTATCGGGCAGATAAGCCCTAGGGTTATAATCAATTCAATCCTAAACAATTTACTCTAAAGCTTAATACTATATTTAATAATTTAAAACTTAAATTCTAGTAAATCCATACGAT
Organism: Oryza australiensis; assembly: GCA_019925245.2. Taxonomy (NCBI): domain Eukaryota; kingdom Viridiplantae; phylum Streptophyta; class Magnoliopsida; order Poales; family Poaceae; genus Oryza; species Oryza australiensis. The sequence goes on from JAIFGZ020000239.1 coordinate 2,005,713, forward strand.
AAAATTAGTATTTACTAACAAATTAAATTATAATTAAATTCCTAATAACATACGATAATTAAATTCCTAATATTATAACTAATATCTATCTTATAATTGTTTCCTAACAAATTTTATTTTACAAAAAAATATTTTTATTCTAAATCTTTTGCCTCTTTTTCTTTTTTTCTTTTCTTTCTTTTCTTTTTCTTTCTTTTTCCTTTTCTTTTCTCTCTTCTTCCTTCTTCTCCCTCAGTTCTGCTTCTTCCCTTCTTCTTCCTTCTTTCCTCTCCTCCCTATCTCTTTCTTTCCTTCCCTCGGCTCTAGCCGACCAAGCCGAGGCCGGGAATGCGCGCGCGCGCGGCACGGCGGCATGCGCAAAAGGGAGGGGGAAAGAGCTCACCGGCGGAGGGGCGGTGATAGCGGCGGCTTGGCGCGGCGATGAGTCGGCGCGGGAAGACAGAAATGGGGGAATGGCATGGGGAGAGAGGAGGGGGAAGGCTTTATAGGCGCCGGGGGAGTGAGACGCAGCGATGGCGACGGCATGGGACGGCGATGGTGATGGCGCCATGGGATGGCGACGGCCGCATGGGGCATGTGGTGGCATGAACAGCAACAGCGCAGCGATGGGACGGCGCGCGGTGACGGGCGCGCGCACAGGGTGCGAGGGACGGGACGATGAGCGGCGATGGTGACGGCCGGCCCGTGGGGCGCGAGGGACGGGACGGTGCATCGCGATGGCGACGCCGGCGAGCAGGGCGTGGAACGGGACGGCGCGCGAGACGCGCTGGGGGCGCAGGGCTCGGGGCCGAACACCTTGGGGGAATGAATAGTGCACTATTTCATTTTTCCTCTTTATTTATTATTATTATTATTTATTTTTCTTGCATAACACATAGGTAATCAAATGAAATTTTATCAAGTGTAAATTTTATTAAATTTCAAATTTTGCCCAACTTTTATTTTTATAATTTCATTTTTGTTATATTTTTAGCAATTTTGCATTTCCCCTTTCTTTTAGGGTTTTTAACCCTTATCGATTTTCTTTCCCTTTTTAAATAAATATTTATTTTATTTATAACTCGACAACAAAGTACTCGCATATAAGAGAGGCAAATAAATACGACACGATGAAATAATTCAAAAATTTTTGTAAGCTCGGAATTTTAGATTTTGAATTTTAAGCCTTCGATTTTTAGGGTGTTACACTATGCTACTACTATAGAAGATATAAATTGAAGATTACATTGACATGCAAGTCGTAAAAGAATATTACAAGAATTTCATGTATGAAAGAATATTACACGCATCACATGCATCTCATACATTCAATAGGGTCATAACATCTCAAAACATTCTCTGCAAAAACAAGTTAGACGTAGAATGTTTTCTACCTATCACAGAGATACGATACCGAGACGACATAAAAGGGGGTATGCACACGGCGGTCCCGAAACACCACACGAAAATCATAGATCCAATCTATGAAGTCTCTTATGAAATCCACATCGGCATAATCACATTATGCCGACTCGATACACTCTCAAGGGACATGGTTTGCGTAGGCGCAAGGTGGCAGTCATAGTCGGACTACTAAATAACTTTGGCATAATCACATTATACCGTTATGAGACACTCTCAAGGAACGCAATCCCGAATCCAACTCTTACTGCTTGTTCCCATCCTCTACTGACCCCTTTAAACTGATTGATCTAATCAACCCATGTGCTAAAACTTGTTCCAGATCCAATCTAAAACCTAAACTACGCAAGTCTAGCTCTAATACCACTGTTCGAAAATGCGTAGGCTACGATAGCATAAAACAAAATTTTCTACCGTGCAATCCAGGAAAGCTTGCAAGTAAGGGTCTATTGGTCGTTGCCAATTGACGCGCAGTGCAGCAGAAATAACCAATCTATTGCTAGCCGACCTCGGACAAACCTAGCCGACCTCGACGATGTCAGATAGTGCCTTGCCGACCCCTAGTCCAAATCACCCGACCCACTGACCCTGGGTCCAAATCGCCTGACCCCGCTGACCTTGACACGCTCTGCCCGATCGCCCGATGCCGCTAGGATTCATCGATGCCGACGATGCCGTGCCGGTTCACCTGGCCCTTCAATCTCCCGACCGCCCAACCCAACCGTCGAATTAGATTCGCTGAGCTGGATCTCGAGGATATTCAATGCCACCGACTTACACCACAACGTAGCGATGTCTCTACTAGTATCCACACATCTAGGGAAAAAACTCCGAACACCCGTGTGCTAGCACGCGATGCACGGCTAGGGTTTTGTCTCGGATGTGGGGAGGGTTTCCGTGGAGAAGATTGATCCGGCTATAAAGTTGTGCATCGAACCCTCCACCCCTCGTGTCCTTTATATAGGGTTGCCGACTAGGCCTAAAGGCCCATTGGGACTCTATGTCCAGTCAGATCCCTATCGGATTGAGCCGTATCCGAGTTAAACTCGAATGCCTGTTCTATCCCCTTAAGTGTGTGACCCAATAGGTTCGTGTACAATTGGCCCCGGCCCGAAAACATCCTTTTCTGCCATCTTGTCAACAGCGGCCCCTAGCAGAACATATTGACACCAAAATAAACACAAAGATCATATCAGCTGAACCTGTAATGTGTGGACAAATCCCTTTGCCTCACGATATCAATTAAGCTATAGGCAAGACTCATGTCATCCTATAAATAGCTTAATCATTCACTCGATCTCGTATTGGATTATATATCTGTTGATTGACTCCTCAATTAACTCAGCATGGCCCTGCACTTCCATAATCCATTACATCAGAGGGCCCTGAGATATCTCTCCCATAGGAGGGGCAAATTTCATCTTGATCATTCACATCCCACTACATGTTTCGTAGCAAACTCGAAGACTAATTTTATGACTACCTAGTTACCGAATAGCATTTGGTAGTCCCTAAGTAAGCTACTACACATGTTGGAATTCATCATGATCTCAGTCTAAGGACTTTGCACCAACACTACTTGAGACCAACTAATGGCATATCAATTTCCTGTAGTGGATCTCAGTGTGGGTCTATCCAACAATGTGTTCTCTAACACATGTTCACGTTTATTGATTTAGTATCTCCATACATGATCTATGAGACATGATCATCAATCAATAAACATGTTGATCTTAGAATCATATTTGTTTCATAGACATGATATATGATCAGGTATCATTTAGAAATAGATTCATACATAAAGAGTCTCATATATAAGTCACGTACTTATTGATCAATACAATATTTCTATTTCATGGAACGGAATAACACTTTATTCATTGATACATAAACATTGACCATGATATCCAACATCTCCATGTTGCCTCTAGGGCATATCACTACCACAAGCTGCCCCAACTCTAGCGCAACATGGCCAAATCCACTCAAAAGGCACCCGTAAGGCAAGGGATACCAATCATCGCCCATAGCAGAAACCTCCACCGCATCAAATTGTCATTATGGGCAGTAGCAAAGGCTCTAATGATCTACCACCAACCGCTCCAAAGCTATAGAACCAGCACCAGCAGGGCAAGCAATGCTAGGGAAACGATGATCCACCTCAACTGCAGAGAAATGATACACTCCTTCAGTGGCACCTGCAGCATTTGTCGACAGCACTAGGTCATGATACTATCGTCAAAATCAGCAAGGCACCCCACTTTGCTCTAGCTCAGATGCCTAGTAGGCAATCACTTAAAATGAGCACCAACAACTAGAAGGTTTTGCCAGTTGCTTCAGCTATTAAGGACAATGACACATCTCCAAGAAGGGCCAATCGTCAAAGTACTATTCTTGTTGGAATTTCAGCCGATAAGAAATGGGAGAGCAAGTCAACCATATGAGAATTATGGGCATGAATGTCATATTGGTTGGTACTTCTGTTAATAAGGGTAAACAATAGTCCATAAGTCTGACTTTCAAGCACTTTTCACTGTATGGAAGTTTCATTCCAGCTATGTAATAAAAGGGGAATATTGAATAAAGTATGACTTTGATATTTTTCCTTTTTGAATGATTCATCTCGTTTATCCAAAAGGTGGATCGACTTGTGTACCTGCCAGTGTCATAAGAAACCTAGTGTTTCTTTTTCCTAACTCATTGTGGTTTTGTCGAGCTGGGAAAACATGAGTTTCGACATAGAAAGGAAATGGTTAACCAACAAATGAAGAAAGGCTATACTGCAATAACACTGAACGCGATAAGACCTCTCAGAAGAACGATATGAATGGTATTGCAAGGGAATGAAAAGGGGTGACAAAATAGTTGAAAGCAACATCATAGAAGTAGAATCAAAACTCTCTCACCTATTCTCTAGAGATTAATCAGTGGTAACAACACCCCAGTGGTGTGAACATGGATCATGAATGATTTTCCTTAGTTCAAGGCAACCATATCAATTCCCGAAACTCACCTCGGTGGTTCTTGGAGAACGACCCGGGGGTTTAAACCGTCGCCTCTGTATTAAGCAAATGGATGCAGATACTAGGCCAAAAATAGGCATAGCCAATAGAGTGTATGATAAAGGATCCTCAATGGTGAATCACCTCTACTTCAGGATGGAAAGTGAAGTTGTTATGATCAAGGAACAGAAGCCCATGGTAGCATCAAAGCAAGTTTCCAATATTGGAACATGTTTTGGCATTAGTGGGAAAGCAACATTGAAGTTTGTGCCCTGTCAACCCACAAGAGCCAGCAAACGATACGATAACCAACAAAATGAGAAGTTGTTAGAGCACCTCATTCCGGGCATGATCTGGTAAGTGGCCTATGCTTGTTCACAGGTCATCTGCTAAGCAACCCATCCAGAAGATTGGTCATCACAGTTAGACCAGAAGTAGAATAGTCATGCTAGCAGTTAGATCAGATGGGAAAGTCAGTAGAGAGCCAAAACGTCAAGTTAAACTAGAGTCACTTTTACGTGGAACTTCCCATTGTCAGCTAGACATTATATTCTAAGCTTTCCCGGAATGAAAGTGTATTAATGGTAGTTCATTTCGATTGACTGACAAGAAATCAAGTATACAGATGAAGGTTCCATGGAAATCGAAGAAGTTGGTCCTTCTCAAGGATAGTAGTTTCATCATCCATAGTCAGGCGAAAGCTCAACTACCTTGGGAAAATAAGCTTGAAGTTAAATTTGGTTTACCTCATAACCGTTTCGCTTGGAGGTTCAGCCAAGTAATGCGATTGGATACAACCCCGAGAAGACAATTGCCATGTATTAGGAGGGTCACACCAATCTCAAGCTAACAGGTTAAATCCTAAGGTACGCCTGAACTATTCGGTCTTATGCTTAGCCTAAATAAGCAACAACTAGGAACAGTCGCAGTCTAGATAAAAGGCAGATCGAGCAACTCCTTGAAATATTTGTCTTTCGGACCAATAGCGGTTCAGAGCAAACTCATTATCTATGGATTTACTAAAGTCGAGTTAAAAGGGTTCGAGAAAGCCCCATCAAATTTCTAGTCAACGGGCGAATTCTCGGTCACCAAAGGTGCCAATGTTAAGCGTGTAGTCTAAGGAAAGGAAAATCTTTGAACTCCTACAACCAGATTATGGTCAGAGCGAACAAAACCAGCCAATGCAGTTTTTGGGAAAGCAATAGAACACTAAGCTCGATGCCAGCAGATTCGACTATCCAAATTTTTTCAACCGATCAACCAAGTGTGAGTTAGAAAGAAGTCAGGAGAGTCGGAGACCAATCCAACACCACCCACATCCGGCTTTCTTTCTAGCCATCCCCGAATCTCGGACGAGATTCTTGTAAGGGTAGGTTTGTCATACCACGAATTTCGTTTGGGATTAAAAATAATTTAATAATACATTTATAGAAAATTATTTTAAAATTTAAAATAAATTATCAAGTGAAATTAATGAGAAAATTAAAATTTTCTTTAAAAATCATGGTGGAAATATTTTTGTAATATTCTCCATGCCCTAAAGTACTCTCTGAAATTTTCCATGAAATTTTGGAGCTCCAGAAGTAATTTTAATAATACAGAGTTTATGTATGCAATTAAATAAATTTTAAAAAATAAAAACCCCTTCCTGTTCCTGGGTCATTTTTGGCCCATGCCTCCAGCAATCTACTTTGCCTCCCTCCTCTCTCCTCTCTCCCCGGCCCAACTCACCGCTCGCCCGCTTGGCCCTCCATGCAAAGTTTGCTTCACCTCCCCTCCCGATCTCCTCTCTCCCTCTCTCTGACAGGTAGGACCAGCAACTCCACCTGTCATCCTCTTGCTTTGATCGAAGAAACCGATCACCGCCCGCGCCCATGCTGACTTTCCCCGCGTGCCACGCCGCTCATGTGCTCGCGCCTGACCATGAAGGCCGAGTCGTCGCCCACACCCATGCCCGTGCCTTCTCCCCCAGTTCCCCCACAGAAACCGGTGCCAAATCACCGCCTCCACCTATGTCAGCCACCCCACTCCGCCACCGCATTTCTCTTCGCCCGACCATGATCTCCCTTCCCCGAGCCGGTCGGCAGTCCTCAAAGGGGGTGCCCAAAGAGGTGAAAGAGAAATGGTAGAGAAGTTGTCCTCCGACGGATCCGATGGTCGACTCGAGTCCTGAGATGAGCCAAAGAGTAAAGACACAGAGGATTATACTGGTTCAGCCCTCCCAAAGGATAATAGGCCTACGTCCAGTGTTCTTTGTTGAGGTGTATGATGAACAAGAGTTACAAAGAAGAGTTCTTGGGGGCTATGAACAAGTGGAACTCAGAACGAGGATGCTAGAGTTTAGTTCCCAATCCAGATCTCTCTCCCCCCTCGGCCCCCTCGCCCTACCCTCCCTTTTATAGCTCAAGGGGGGCTGTTACAGGAGAACTTGGGGGCCAAGGAAGCATGTCTAACGTGCTAAAAGGTGAGTACAAACAATATCTAAAAAGGTACAAAATAGCCTACTATGTCCTAAACACCGTGGGCATCTTGTGCTCTCTCTCTTTCCTTGGGATCCCTCCTCCACCTGAGATACATGTATTGTGCTATCGGGTGACGTCAGTCTCTGCCGGGCTGTCCCCTCCCTCTTCCTTCTTGCGCACCAAGTCTTGTCCCGAGGATTGTCGAGGTCGGGATGTGGTTGTCAGTGTCGAGAGAGGAGAACCGAGGTCGGGCTCGGGGAAAGGTCGGGACGTCCGACCCCGCAGAAGGGGGTTGGGCCATCGACCACGTCCCCAGGACTCTCAGTTTTGACTTCAGTTGGACTTAGATTCCAGTCCATGGGTAACCCCGGGGTGACTCCCCCCACAGCGCCACTCCCTCTCCCTCTCTCCGCCGCTCGCCATCGTGCTCCAGTGGAACATTGCGGCCGTCCTAGACTCCACCACTTTGTGCCGCTTGTGTCATCGGCACTGTCGTGCTAAGAGCAACCTCAGCCATCCCTTCTTCCCCTCCCCAATCGCCACTAAAATGCTGCCACCTCTGTGAACCCGGGCTCCGCCGCCATTGTCGCCCCTGGCCTTCTCTTTGCTGCCTCGTGAGGACGCGTTGTGCCATGCCGCCACCACCGCCAACTTCCCCGTGCCCAGCCACACATCGGCCACGTTTTCCCCAGAGCTTCCCTGCCCCAAAAGCCCGACCTCGCACCCAACTCGAAGCCGCCACCTCTTTCGCCACCTTCAACCACTCCTCGTCAATGAAGGGGACCTCGCCCAACTGTGTCACCCCTGCCTTTGCCTTGACCGCGATGCGCCGCACCCCATCCGACCCTTCCCGAGCGCCGCCCGTCACCGGAGTCGGTCTGTTGCCATGCGCCCAAAGCCGTCGCCGCCTCCCACTCCTCCAACTGCCTATCACCGATGGTTGAACCATCGCCAGGCATCACAGCTCCTCCTCTGGCTTCGTAGAACCAAGCTAAACCTCGGCCACCCCTCCGTCATTGCCGGGAGTAGCCGGACCGCCATCCATTCCTCATCGTCGAGGTCTCGGGCCGCTGTCCCGTCGCCTCCTCATCACTGTGTGCCCTTCGAGAGTACTCCTCTCCCTCCCCGCCTTCCTCTACTGCTCTCCTGTGCATGCGGCCGCGTCAGTGGCTGCCATTGGTGACCATCGGGCCGCGTGCACCGTCACTGCACCATCCTCTGCTCGGCCAGCCGGCAAGCCGCCCCTGTCGTGTCCTCAGCCGTTGAATCAGTTTGGGGCTGATCCGGGCCATTGGTCTCACGTGGTCGCCCGATCCCCTCCTAGGTGATCCGGGCTGTCGACGTGGCATCCGTCGCGGCTGCTAGTGGCCTTGGCACGTCGGCATGCCCGTCCCCCCGTGGCAGCCATGTGTGTGCCACGTGGTGGACGTGTGGTTCAGCTGTGCGTGGAGTCGGTCCTCCATGGGCCCGCCTCATTGACTTGCTGACGTATGGGGCCTGCATGTCAGCGTCGCTCCCATCACTGATGCAATAAATCCCCTTTTCCTTTGAGAAAATAATTAATAGTTGCGCAATAAATCGGTTTAATTTCCACAAATTCGTAAGTGGCTCAAAGCTTTTAGAATTCATATCTAATTCATACGAACTCGAAATTGGTCCATTCAACTTGCAAAATGTATCTAAAATGGAGTTCTACATGCTGGGTTACTTTTTATGTATTGTTTATTTGGTTTTTATTAGGTTTTTCTCGTTTTGTGTGCCGCACGTAGATTCTGTCGTTTCTAAAGTCTGCGCTCGTGAGGAAAAGAGTTTGGAAAATTGTCTCAAGTAACAAGGCAAGTCACACATTCCTCATTGAAGCATATTGAGCCTTCTTTATAAAATATTTTACCATTTAAAAATAAATTGCATGTTTTGCCAATGACATAGGAATTGGACTACCTATCTGCTTGCTTGTGCTCTGTTTACTTGATATCCATTTGTTGTCAAACCTCGGTGATAAATTGACTGGCTTGCGTCACTTATGAGACCTTGCTAGAACTATATATGTTTAGCCATGCTTAATTGTCACTAGCTCACTTAATTGGATAATCACATTATTCACTTTAGTATCTGACAAGCTGCGAGCTCGAAACACTTGGTCATGTTTTATTGGTCGTAATTATCCAACAAAAATATGACTTAATAGTGAGCTATGTGTGCATGGTTTTACGTGTCGCACCCATGACAATTAAGGACAGGTTCACGGGAAACCCTGGGAGAATTACCGTTCATACCGCAAGAAAGAATGGGCAACTGTTGGACTTGTAGTGTAGCTTTTCCTTGTCTGACTTACTCAGGCAAGGGACTTGTAGTTTTGCCTATGGAGTGGAGCTGAAGTCCCGCTAGGATCGTCTTTTTTGTTGCTACTTTCTTTTCGGTGAGAGGACTAAGTGCCTCTTGTAAGTATCTATGCTTTATTTACGTTTGGATCTATATATTGATTTGTCATTTTGTGCACCTTGGCTAATTCCTGGACAACAATTATACACAAAATAGTCTGGAAATTTTGCTAAATTTCTGGGCGTGACACCACAGGTGGACCCAAAGTGGGCGAGGCTATGACAGAGCCAAAAGGCTACTGCGGTCATGCCGGGGAAGGGAAAGTAGGCCGCCGAGTTTGCAGGACTGGGTCCAAAAATGAAGGAGAAGGACGCAACCCACCCAGGCGACCAAGCTGCTTGGCAACTAAGAAAACGGGGACGACAACGAGGGCACCAGCACCAGTGCAAGTGATGGGGGCAGCAGGAGCGACAACGGGGATGGGAGTAGTGGCACTGGGTATGACTTCACCCAGAGCCAACAACCAGGATCAAGCCAGGCCACAGCCAACTTGTTTCCCCAAGATACATCGGTCCACCCGGTAGGTGATCAAGATACCCATGTTTTGTATGCAATCATTTGAATTCGTCCATGGCTGTTATTTTGCTAGTCATGGCTGACCTAGGTAAGGCGGTGACTACTAAAGAGGGAACCGACGCTTTCACCAAGGTCAAATCTGATCCAGACAAGCCGGCCATGCCCACAGCCGGCACCGCAAATAAGTCGACTACAACCTACGAGGACCAGTTGGGTGCCAGCGATGTGACCGTAGTGACGAGGAAAGATGAAGTCGGCTGCATTGCTAGTGATGCTTCGGGTCTCCTCCTCGAGTGCTTGCCGTGGAGTCGTCTTCTTCACTCAATGCCATGCCGAGGTCTTCTCCTCCTTCTAGCGCTGCGCCAAGGTCTTCTCTGCTGCCAAACATCACGAGTGCCCAGCTGAGGTTGAACATCGCGAGTACTTGTCACGCTCTAAAAATCGCTTAATGTTATAAATTGTTCTTCAATACATTTTTGAAAAACGAGTTAAAAATCTATAATAAAGTGATTAAAAATTCTCTAACAAATCTCAATATAAAAATATGCAAAATAAAATTTTGTTAAATATTTTACCTTTTAAATATTTTTTGGATTTTTCTAGGAATTATTTGAGCTAGGGAAGTATTTTTAAAATGAAATATCATTTCATTGCTTATTAAAAAGAAAAAGGTTTAAAAAGTCCATTTTAGCTCCTCGAGCCAAAACCCGGCCAAGCCAGCCCGTTCCTTTGCAGCATAGCTGAGCCACGTTGTTTCTCTCTCGTACGGTTGATGACAGGTGGGACCGGCTAGTCTACCTCCAGCCGGCCCTATTTCCTTCACCGGCGCCATCCCCTTTCCAATTCCGGTGATTCTTTCCTTCTCCGGCCGAATCAACAAAGGGAAATTGTTCCTTTGATCTCCCTCTGCATTTTCTCTTTTGGAAGTTCTTTGGATTTCATTTGGAAAGAGGAAGAACACGAGATCGATTAGGACCTCGAAACCCTAAAACTTTTCTTCATGTTTCCATTCGATTTGGGCTCGGTCTTGCCCAATCCGCCACTATAAATAGTGTTCCCAACTGTCCTCTTTCGATCCCAAACCAAGCCCTAGCTCATAGTGCCTTGTAGCATCACCGTAGCGCTTAGATTTGTGCTTCACCGCCAACGAGGTCTCCGATCACGTCTCCAGCCACCGTCGATCATTGCTGGAGGTCGCTGCTGCTCTCGTTGGGTTCACGTGAAGGAGTATCTCGTCCGCTGCTTGGTTGCCGTCGAATAGCATCGGAACATCGCCGTCATCGACAACCCGAGCGTGTCCGCTGCTTCAAGCTCATCGATGTCGTAGTTCATCGTTGCGAAGCCTCAGGTGAGATCCCCGCGCCGAGTTGAGTCTGTTTGTGCCCTTGCCCTTAGTTGCCGCTGCCGCACCCTAGAACGCTGGCGACCATAGGAACACGAGTCGCTTGCCATCGGCAAGACACCTCAGAGCCATGTCAGTGCCAAGTCAACAACCAGTCTTACGTGTCGTCCACGTGTTTGACACATGATCGATCCGATCAGATCTGATGTGATCTGATCTAAGCCGTTCATTTTAGATTAGATCGATCTTAGTCGTTTGTTACCCGTGGACCCGTGGACCATCTCAGTGAACTTGGTCTATCGTGGACCAGATCAGGACTAACGCAATAATCTTGAGTTTCCTTTTAAAAAATAATTCCTTATTGCATCATAAATCCTTAAATTCCAGAAAAATAATTAAAATGAGTTTAAACTTCTATAATTCATAACTAATTCAGCTTAGCTTTGTTTTAGGTGGTTCAAATTTCTAAATTTGTCTAAAATAAATATCCACACGTTAAAAATATCCACATGTACTGTTTATGTTTGTTTTTGTGTTGTTTGATTGATTGTAGCCTTTTTGCTTTAGTTTCTAAAATTTCCTGAGAGGCCGTCTTTTCTTGAAGAGTTCCTGAAGGTTTTGAAGAACAACAAGGCAAGTCACACAACTCCTAAACAATTCCTTTGAGCATGTTGATCCTAGTTTTAAATTCTCTATTTATTTCAAAAGTGTGTTTATTTTTGAATGTCATTGGGTGGTTTGAGCCTACTTTCCCATATTATGGCCACTATGACTTGATTATCGTATGGGTTATAATTTGACTAGTTAAACTTTATATAATGGTTTAACTAGATATTAGGAATAATTGCTTATCCATGCTTAGAAACATTAGTATCATTTCATGTGGGAAAGTTAATGATTCACTTATATCCCTTAATGGATAATTAATGGTTGCTCATGATGATGATCATGACTGATTAGTTATGAATTCAAGGTCAATAAAAATTTGATTAATGGTAGGTTGTGAGCACATGATTTGATGATTTTTATGGGACTACTCATGGGAATTAAGGACTAGTTCACGAGATATTGTTGTGAAGCATTAACCGTACTAAGCATAAGCCAAAATGGGCAACGACTAGATCTGTAGTGTAGCATATTCAGTAGGAGACATCATGGTGGTTTGTTTTTAATTTTAATCGTGGTAGACAATAAAGTCCCCAGGTGGCTGACAATTTAGTCCGCATATATGCTTAGTGGGTGTTATTCTATTGATGTGTTATACGAAGGGTCTTGTCACAATTTCTTTCCGAGGTACCATGGAGGTATTGACGTGCATGGCAACATGTTGTGAAATTGTGTCTTGTGGGTAAATTTGTACATCTCTGATCAGAGTTAAAACTATTCGAATAGTCGTACCCATGGTTATGGGTGAGCCTAACAATGTTTTTCATGACTAGTCTCCTGTTCAACTATAATTAAGATGATTTGATAATGACTATGGACTTAGAATGGTATAACCAGAGTAGGCTATTTTGGAAAGGATTTGGGCCTTATTAGCATAGGGTTGCTATTCAATGTTGTTTATTAATATTGATTAATTACTTTACAGTTTTATCAAGTTCTTAAATTTTGGTAAAATGTTTCTTTTTAAAATTCAACCCTATTATTGCCTATTATTTGTATTCCCAATGTCCTCCACAAGGTCACATGTCACTTTTGGCCCAAGGAAATAAAGAGAACTAATCCAACACGTTTTGGTGCTAGATTCGGACTACAGGCAGCGCCAACTTGTGAAGCTTATCATGGCTTCATACGAACTCCGATTTGGGTGTTTAAGTACGTCACAAAAATCTTATGAAGTCTACTTTCCAACGGATCTGGCCTCACTTCCATATCTATTACGAGCCGGCCGCAATCATCAATTTAGTACAGATACCTTGTTCTGCCCGAGGTGCAACGCCACCAAATTGGGTCGATGGGCCTTGTATCAACTTGAGTCCGTTACGGACGCATCCTAGGGTTGGAATACATCCCCAACTCGTCCTCCCACCTGTATAAATATCCCCATAGCCGCCTAGAATAATTTGGGTTTTGATTATGTACTTCCTGATGGACGCGTGTATTGGCTAGACCATCCGTTCTATTTGATTTGGAACCCCACCTTTTCATGACTATTCAGATCTGACATCAATATTTGCAATTTGAGTTGTTGTTCACCTTGTTCTTGTTAGTTCTTCGGTTGCTTGCAGGAATAACCCTAGTGGTTTGGTTGATCGTGCTCAGCAAGATTGTCACGCCCAGAAATTCAGACCCGAATTTCCAAGGCTATATGTGTATTAAAATCCCTGTCCAGGACCAGCCAGGGTACACATACGACAATTGTTGATATTACAGTTCCACGTCTTAGAAACAATACAAAAATATACAAAAGAGCAGCGGAAAAAGAAAAAGGGTCTAAGCTTAAGCTTGACGCTGGCCACGCGGCTTCGACCATTCCACAGGCAGCTTCCAGAGTGCAGGACAAAGCCTACTCCACTTCATCTTCGTCTTCAACCTCTGGCTCAGGTTCTGGTGAAGAAGCAAGGATGAGTACTTCCACGTACTCAACAAGTCACGCCGGAAGGGGAGAAGAATGAATGCAGGGGAGACAAAGGTCTGGCTAAGGTTTGCTTTTGCGCAAACGGCAGGAGTTTTTCCAAACAATACGAATTTGAACAAAGCCAAAACAACAGTAACTTTAGTAAGTAAAGCATTTTTACTCCAACACCGTCCAACGTTATCCCCACGTTTCGACGGGCCCAAACCATCCACCTATACTAGTCATGTTCCAAAACTTAGGGTGTAAAAGTGTGAGACTAATCACGGAGAGCTCGGTTGATCGCCCCATCACCGCGGGCACGGCTATTCGAATAGATTTACTCTGATCAGAGGTGTACAACTGTACCCACAAGACACAGCCCCACAACACGGTTTTCCATGCGCCGGAATACCAGCGCGGTACCCCAGAAAGAGAACTATGATAGGACCTTTCGTATAACCCCCCTCTAACCAAGCGAACCCCACCAAGGTTTCGCCCCCACTCCCGGACCCTGGGAGTGGGCAGCCCCCTCGAGTGCCTCGGTGAATCCGGCAGCCCAGCAACCCTTATACCGGGGTCGACTGAAACTCCATCCCGCTCACCCTTGCCGATGGGTTCGTCAGCTAGGAGAGGCTACACTATGGGACCTACCTTACCCATTTCGGCTTGTGGTTTGCACGGTCATTCTCCCGAGGGGTCCCGTGAACCAGTCCTTAATCGCTATGGGCGTCGCTAGCCAAAACCATAGCGCCCACAGCCCACCATTTGTCATATTTTAGTTATTAGTCCGGTTCACCTGAATCTTTAATCATTAATCCTCCGAACATAAGCCCGGGAGATATATATTAAGTGAGAAAATGACCCATTTAGTGAGCTAGTGAAACTAAGCCAGGCTAAGCATAACCTAGCCTGGCTTAGCAAAACGGTTATTTTCCCAAGTTTTGTCAAAGGGTTTGGGGTGTCAAACCTAAGGCATAAACTAAGCATAGGGTGTATTATTTCCCATGAAATGACAACATAAAATACATGCAATTTCATAGAGTAAAACAGTGTTTTAGCAAAACGGGAGCAATATGATCAATGATATAGCATGACTTGCCTTGCTCTTCGGTTTGGGGGACTTCGCGACGACTTGAAGTAAACCGGACGGAGGGACTACCGGGATCTACATGGCAAACAAGCACTTTAACAAAACAGGCTAAAAAGCAACTAAAACAGGAAACAAAACCATTTTTAATGGATTCTTGGCATTTTTATGAATTTAATGAAATTTGAATGGGCTAAAACGGAGGTCGGGTTGAAAAGATATGATTTTTAGAAGATTATCTGTGTTTTTACTAAAAAAATCCTTAATAATTTATTGTGCAATAAATCCGGAATTGCGTCAGCGCTAGGGCTGACGTCAGCGATGGCGTCATCGGCCGCGGGAGCACCGGTCCATGGTGGACCGAGTCCACGGGCCGAGAGGGAGAGCGGCGCACCACGTGGCGCACACGGGGCGCCGACTCGGCGGCCACGCGGTGGGCCACGCGGGCTGGGACGGACAGGCCTGGCCCGCCGAGGCGATCGGACGGCCGGAAGGGGTTCGGGTTGCGCGATCGGCCGGCAATGGTGCACGGCGGCCGGAGACCGACCGGGCGCCACTCGGGCGGCAGTGCGGCGGCGGAATACCGCGGCTCACGCGTGGGCGGGCCGTGCGCACTCGGGGACGGCGGCACGCACTCGGCCGAGAGGGGAAATAGAGATGAGTGCTCACCGCGGTGCGTCCGGAGTTGAAGGGGACGACGGCGCGGACAGTGAGGGAGGCGACGGAACCACTCGGGGAAGGGTGGCCGGAGCGGCGCTGGCACTGGTGACGAGGAGGGAGGAGTCGGCGGAGCTCGGAGCGTCTAGGAGCAGCGGGAACACACGGCCGAACCTCGGCGACGAAGTCCGAAGCAGGGGCGCACGGTGCGGGAACGACGGAGAGAGAGAGAGGCTTGAGTGGAGGTGTGGGGAGCTCGGGGAGGGCGAGGGGGTGCTTATATAGGGGATAGGAAGGTCGGTGGCGACCGGATAAGGGCGGAATTTCTCGCCGGCGCGGTTTGGGGGAAGTAATGGCCGGTGATTAAATCCGGCCATTAAGGGGTGCGGGAGCGGCGGCCGGGGCGATTGAAGGCGGCGGGAGAGACGGGAAGTTAAGGCGATGCCTTTAGGGTGAAGGGTTACGCGGAGGCTACACTAGCCGAAAATAAAAACTTTTGCCGCGCAAACCAGGAACACTTGCAAGTAAGGGCCGATAGATCGTTACCGATTGGAGTAGAGTGCAGCGGAATAGCCAATCAGGGCAATCCGATCCGGAACAGTGTAGCCGATTCACGGAGAGGATTCGCCAATCAGCCGATTCGAGTCGTCCGGCCGCGTTCTCACGCCTCGCTCCGATGCGCCCGACCTCAGCCGATTCCACCACAACCGATCGCTCCGATTGCAGCCGATCCGAAGCCGATCAATAGCGCGCAACGTAGCAGCGCCTCTACCGGTATCCACACGTCCGGGGATAGAACGCCGAACACCCGTGTGCTAGCACGCGATGCAAGGCTAGGGTTTGGCTCGAAAGTGGGGAGGGTTTCCGTGGAGATTGATCTCGACGACTTCTGTTGCACGCGATGCAATTGACATGTCGCATCTCTCCACCCCTCCCTATAGTGGCCGATTAGGACTCTATTTTGAATCGGATCTCATCCGTATCTCATAGATTTGGCCGCCCACACGTCGTAAGCCCATAGGACTCTATCCGATCGAGCCGTATCTGAGTCCAACTCGAATGCCTGTTCTTATCCCCTTAAGCGTGCAACCCTGTAGGTTCAGGTATACTCGGTTTCGGCTATAGTCTAACTTAGCCGACCGTCGGGTCGAGTCCAACTCAGCCGACTGTCAACTGACGGCGCCTAGTAGCATATATTGACACCATAGTATACAAGAATATAATATCGGCTCGAACCTGTAATGTGTACACAAATCCCTTTGCCTCACGATACCGGTTAAGCTATAGGCAAGATGTGTGCCATCCCTTCAATAGCTTAACCATTCACTCTAACCGTATTGGATTATCGTCCGTTGATTGACTCCTCAATCAACTTAGCATGGCCATGCATTTCCATAATCCATTACCTCGAGGGCCCAGAGATATCTCTCCAAAGGAGGGGCAAATTCCATCTTGATCACTCACATCCCACTCCATGTTTCATAGCAAACCCGAAAACTACCTTTATAACTACCCGATTCACGGAATAGCGTTTGGTAGTCCCAAAGTAGGCTACTACACATGTTGGAATCCATGGTGATCTCGGGTTTAAGGACTTTGTACCAACACTACCGAGACCAACTAATGACACATTGATTCTGTAGTGTCTCATGGTGGGTCTATCCAACAATGTGTTCTCCAACACATGTGTCCATGTTTATTGATTTGGTATCTCCATACCCATGATCTATGAGACATGATCATCAATCAACAAACATGCCGATCTTAGAATCATATTTGTTCCAACAATATGACATATGATCGAGGATCGTTTAGAAATAGATTCATACATAAAGAGTCTCATAAATAAGTCACGTACTTATTGATCAATACAAGATGTCTATTTCATGAAACCGAATAACACTTTATTCATAAATACATAAACATTGACGTGATATCCAACATCTCCATGTTGCCTCTAGGGCATATCACTAACAATCTCCCACTTGCACTAGAGTCAATCATGTAAGTATCTAATACCCATTGCTCTTGTGTGCGCCTCATGCTTGGCGAGGGAGAGGTTTTGTCGGCGGATCGGCTATGTTGAGATCCGTGTGCACTTTGCATATCTTGACATCACCTCTGTCCACAATCTCGCGGATGAGATGATATCGCCGAAGTATGTGTTTGGACTTCGATGTGACCTCGGCTCCTTGGCTTGCGCAATGGCTCCACTATTGTCACAATAGAGAGACATTGGACCAGTCGTACTAGTCATCACACCAAGCTCGAAACGAATTTCTTGATCCAAACGCCTCCTTTGCGGCTTCGAAGCGGCAATGTACTCGGCCTCCGTTGTAGAATCGCAACGTATCCCGCTTGGAACTCTTCCAGTGGCGCGCCTCCGTTCGGGCGAACTCGAACCAAAATTGCGATCTATAATCATCCTTGTCCGTTTGGAAGCTAGCATCGGTGTAACCACTTACAACGAGCTCTTCTTCACCTCCATAGACTAGGAACATATCCTTAGTTCTTCTCAAGTACTTAAGGATATTCTTTACGGCGATCCAGTGACCTTCACTTGGATCGATGCAGTATCTGCTCGTAGCACTCAAAGCGTACGAGACATCAGGAGTGTACAAAGCATGGCATACATGATGGATCCAATTGTCGAAGCATATGGAACCATACCCATCTTATTCCGCTCATCATGTGTCCGAGGACACCGATTCTTGCTAAGATTAATGCCATGTGACATGGGCAAGAAACCTTTCTTGGAATCATGCATGTTGGATCTTTCTTGGAACCTTTTCAACACCTTGTCAATGTATGTACTTTGGCTTAATCCAATTAGCCTCTTGGATCTATCTCTATAGATCCGAATGCCAATATGTATCTTGCCTCCCATAAGTCTTTCATGGAAAAACTATTTTTCAATTAAGACTTGACGGATTCTAGCATAGGGATATCATTTCCAATCAGTAATATGTCATCCACATATAAGATTAGAAATACAATTGCGCTCCCACTGACCTTTTTGTAAACACAGGCCTCTTCTTCATTTTTTATGAAACCAAACCCTTTAATTACTTCATCAAAACGAATATTCCAACTCCGAGATGCTTGCTTCAATCCATAAATGGATTTACGTAGCTTGCATATCTTTCCAGCGATTCTGGATCGACAAAACCCTGAGGTTGTATCATGTATACATCCTCGCTTAGGTTTCCATTTAGGAAAGCCGTTTTGACATCCATCGCCATATCTCATAATCGAAATATGCATCAATCGCTAGGATAATCCGAATAGATTTAAGCATTGCGACGGGCGAGAAGGTTTCATCATAATCAACTCCTTGAATCTGTTTAAAACCTTTCGCCACCAATCGCGCCTTATAGATGTGAACATTTTCATCCATATCGGCCTTTTTCTTAAAAACCCATTTACACTCAATGGTTTTGACACCATCAGTGGATCAACCAAGTTCCAAACTTGATTGTCGTACATGGATTCTATTTCGGATTTCATGGCTCCAAGCCACTTGTTGGAATCGGGTCCCACCATCGCTTCCTCATAGGTCTTAGGTTCATCGTTGTCCAACAACAATATATCACGTTGTTCCGCACTTTGTGTACATCGGCGCACGACGTGATCTTCGACCTCCGTTGGGGCTGGTGTATCTACAAGCTGGTGGCGCAACAGGTTTGTTCCTCTGTTGTGGTTCGTGTCGCGAAACGTTTTCGGTGTTTCTTGAACTTCTTCAAGATGCACCCTGCTCCCACTAACCCTTCTTGAAAGAAACTCTTTCTCCAAGAAGACACCATGTCGGGCGACAAACACTTTGCCTTGTTCCCGATTATAAAAGTAATATCCCTTAGTTTCCTTAGGATATCCCACAAAGAAGCACTTGTCGATTTGGGTGTGAGCTTGTCGGATTGTAAACGTTTTACATAAGCCTCACATCCCCAAATTTTGAGAAAAGACAAACTAGGGGTTGCCCTGTCCATATCTCATATGGTGTCTTTTCAACCGACTTAGATGGAACTCTATTTAGTGTGAGCGCATGTTTCAAGAGCATATCCCCGAAGGATAATGGAAGATCACTTTGGCTCACATCGACCGCACCATGTCCAACAAGGTGCGATTTCTCCGTTCGGACACTCCGTTCCATTGTGGAGTTCTTGGCGGAGTCAAGCTGCGGAACAATTCCACAATCTTTCGAGATGATTACCAAACTCTTGGCTCAAGTATTCCCCTCCACGATCGATCGTAGAAACTTGATTGTTTTTCCTAAATGATTCGTACTTCATTCTTGAATTCTTTGAACTTTTCAAAGGATTCGGACTTATACCTCATTAAGTAGATATAACCATATCTACTAAAGTCATCGGTGAAGGTAATGAAGTCGATAACCACCTCGGCCATTGAGCTCATTGGTCCACATACATCGGTATGTATGAGTGCCAACAAGTCACTTGCTCTTTCCGTATCCCGTGAAAGGTGCCTTTGTCATCTTACCAAGTAAACAAGACTCACATGTCTCAAATGATTCAAAATCAAAAGAGTGAAGCAATCCATCCTTATGAAGCTTCTCCATGCGTTTCTTATTTATATGGCCTAAGCGACAATGCCGATAAACGTGGGGTTTATATCATTAGAGAGTTGTCTTTCGTATTAATGTTATAGATGAGAGACGCTTCAAGATTCAAAACGTATAATCCATTCATCAATGGAGCATGAAAATAGAACATATCTCGAGATATATTGAACAACCATTGTTCATTGATCTAAAATCATATCCTTCCGCTTGCAAACATGAAGCGGAAATAACGTTTTGACATAGTGTTGGAACACAATAACAATTATTTAATTCCAAAACTAATCCCGAAGGTAGATGAAGTGATGCGTGTCCGAAGCAAGCGTAGCAACGCTTGCTCCATTGCCGACGCGCGGTTCACCTCGCCCCTTCTCAATCCTCTACTTCTTCTCATTCCCGCAACGATTTGCAAATATGAGCTACGATCCGGTATCAAATACCCAAGAGTCGAGTAGGTGAAGTAGCAAGATTAATGTCTATAACATTAATACCGGCGAAGTCGTACTTTGCTTCTTTTTGAGATCCTCCATGTACTTCTTGCAGTTCCTCTTCCAATGGCTTGTCTCCTTGCAATAGAAGCAAATGGCATCGATGCCGCCGAACCCTTCTTGCCCTTCTTTGCATTGGAGGCACTCGCGATCTCATCGGGAGTTAACTTCCTCTTGGTGCAAAGCTTCTTGACAGTGGTTTGTGCTTAGCCTTTGCATCATCATCACATGATGACCATTTTTCGGATACTCTCCTCATTGTCTTTAGCATCCCATGCAATTCAGCCAAGGTCCTATCCATATTGTTCATGTGATAATTCAATATGAATGGCTCGAAGCTCGGAGGGAGCGACCGGAGAATCACATCGTAGCCAACTCTTGGCTAAGGGGAAAACCTAGTTTTTCCGGACTCTCGATATAGCCAATCATCTTTATCACATGCGGATCGACGGGATTCCCCTCAACAAGCTGCACGCAAACAAGGACTTTGAGGTGTTGAACCTCTCGGCCCGAGCTTGGTTCTCAAACATGCCACGCAGTCCCCGAATAATAGTGTGAGCATCGCTGCTCTCATATTGCTTCAAGCTCGGGGACATTGTAGCAAGCATGAGACAGCTTATATCTAGGGCATCATTAGTGTGCTTCTCGTAAGCTCTCCGTGCGTTGCGGTGGCATTATTTGGCAAATCCTCGGGATAGGGTACTTCAAGAACGTACTCCATACGCTCTTGCTTGAGAACAATTCTCAAGTTGCGATACCAATCCATAAAGTTTGTTCCATTTAATTTTTCCTTTTTGAGAATAGATTGCAAATTAAAGGTCTTGGGTGTAGTATTAGCCGCCATTTATTCTACAACGAAGAAGCAAAGTTTAGCACAATGTTTATGCTATGTCCATTGTTAAACAATTTAACATTAGACTCCCATTACGTATTTTCCACCTTCCCTCTAGGTTACGTATTGGGTCAAGATCCACATGTTAATTAATTTTCTAGTGAGCTTTGGCATCACCGCTAGAAAATTAGTAACATCGGTAAGCAACATCTTGCTAATCACATCTCTATGTGACTCTTGTTGTTGGTGTGGCATCTCCATGCTCCGGCGCCAACCTATGCCCCAAGGCCTTGTTAAGTAAACCAAATGCTCCTGCATGTATATGTCCGACATATACCCCTCGTGTTATGATAGAGAATGGCACTCTGCTTTGCGGACCCACCATTGACGAGCATAACGGTGACGGGTGCAACATTTGGAAGGGCATCACTACTACTTAATTTTGTGAGGGATGCTATCCTATCAAACAAACATATCACATATGAAAGCAAGAAGAATAGTATATAGTCAAATAGTATGGCCCCCTTCACATGGTGATCTCCATCTCCATGCCTGTACAGGATCTCCATCTTCATCACCGTTCTTTCGAGTGCTGAATGCTTGATTTCTTCAAACTAAGCTACTACTATAGAAGCTCTAATTGAAGATTACATCGACTCGCAGTCGTGAAAGAATATTACAAGCATTGCACGTATGAAAGAATATTACAGGATTGCACATATGAAAGAATATTACATGCATCACATGCATCTCATACATCTCATACATACAATAGGGCCATACCATCTCAAAGCATTCTCTGCAAAAACAAGTTAGGCGTAGAAACGTTTCTACTTATCGCGAGCTACGGCACCGAGACGACCTATAAGGGGGTAGGCACACGGCAGCGCCGAACACCACACGAAATTCATAGATCCAATATATGAATTCGCTTACGAAACAATGTCGGCATAATCATATTATGCCGTCCCGATACACTATCAAGGGAGATGGTTTGCGTAGGCGCGAGGCAGCTAACAAGATCGGACTACGAGATAGCTTCGGCATAATCACATTATACCATTCCGATACACTATCAAGGAACGCTATCTCGAACCCAACTCAAACCGAGTTATATGGAAATTGCTTCGACGTAATCACATTACGCCGTTCCGATACACTATCAAGGAACGCAATTACCATTAACTCTCCTCAACGAATCACGTAAAACCGATTGATCTAATCAACCCGTGCACAAAACTTGTTCCAGATCCAATCTAAAACCCGAACTAAGCAAGATTAGCTCGATACCACCGAAGGGTTACGCGTAGGCTACACTAGCCGAAAACAAAAACTTTTGCTGCGCAAACCAGAACACTTGCAAGTAAGGGCCGATAGATCGTTACCGATTGGAGTAGAGTGCAGCGGAATAGCCAATCAGGGCAATCCGATCTGGAACAGTGTAGCCGATTCCCGGAGACAGCCGATTGGCCAATCAGCCGATTCGAGTCGTCCGGCCGCGTTCTCACGCCTCGCTCCCATGCGCCCGACCGCAGCCGATTCCACCACAGCCGATCGCTCCGATTGCAGCCGATCCGAAGCCGATCAACAGCGCGCAACGTAGCAGCGCCTCTACCGGTATCCACACATAAGCCCGGGAGATATATATTAAGTGAGAAAATGACCCATTTAGTGAGCTAGTGAAACTAAGCCAGGCTAAGCATAACCTAGTCCTGAAATCTAGTCACATTATTTTCCCAAGTTTTGTCAAAGGGTTTGGGGTGTCAAACCTAAGGCATAAACTAAGCATAGGGTGTATTATTTCCCATGAAATGACAACATAAAATACATGCAATTTCATAGAGTAAAACAGGTGTTTTAGCAAAACGGGAGCAATATGATCAATGATATAGCATGACTTGCCTTGCTCTTCGGTTTGGGGGACTTCTGCGACGACTTCTAAGAAAACCGGGACGGAGGGACTACCGGGATCTACACGGCAAACAAGCACTTTAACAAAACAGGCTAAAAACCTACTAAAACAGGAAACAAAACCATTTTTAATGGATTCTTGGCATTTTTATGAATTTAATGAAATTTGAATGGGCTAAAACGGAGGTTGGGTTGAAAACATATGATTTTTAGAAGATTATCTCGTGTTTTTACTAAAAAAATCCTTAATAATTTATTGTGCAATAAATCCCGGAATTGCTTCGCGCTAGGGCGACGTCGGCGATGGCGTCATCGGCCGCGGGAGCACCGGTCCATGGTGGACCGAGTCCACGGGCCGAGAGGGAGAGCGGCGCACCACGTGGCGCACACGGGGCGCCGACTCGGCGGCCACGCGGTGTGCCACGCGGGCCAGCGGGGATGGACCGCCCCGATCTGCCGAGGCAGATCGGACGGCCGGGAAGGGGTTCGGGTGGCGCGATCGGCCGGCAATGGTGCACGGCTGCCGGAGACCGACGGCGCCACTCGGGCGGCGGTGCGGGCGGCGGAATACCGCGGCTCATGCGTGGGCGGAGCCGTGCGCACTCGGGGCGGCGCGCACTCGGGCGAGAGGGGAAATAGAGATGAGTGCTCACCGCGGTGCGTCCGGAGTCTAAGGGGACGACGGCGCGGACAGTGAGGGAGGCGACGGAACCACTCGGGGAAGGGTGGCCAGAGCGGCGCTGGCACTGGTGACGAGGAGGGAGGAGTCGGCGGAGCTCGGAGCGTCTAGGAGCAGCGAGAACACACGACCGAACCTCGGCGACGAAGTCTGAAGCAGGGGCGCACGGTGCGGGAACGACGGAGAGAGAGAGAGGCTTGAGTGGAGGTGTGGGGAGCTCGGGGAGGGCGAGGGGGTGCTTATATAGGGGATAGGAAGTTCGGTGGCGACCGGATAAGGGCGGAATTTCTCGCCGGCGCGGTTTGGGGGAAGTAATGGCCGGTGATTAAATCCGGCCATTAAGGGGTGCGGGAGCGGCGGCCGGGGCGATTGAAGGCGGCGGGAGAGACGGGAAGTTAAGGCGGTGCCTTTAGGGTGAAGGGTTACGCGGAGGCTACACTAGCCGAAAACAAAAACTTTTGCCGCGCAAACCAGGAACACTTGCAAGTAAGGGCTGATAGATCGTTACCGATTGGAGTAGAGTGCAGCGGAATAGCCAATCGGGGCAATCCGATCCGACACAGTGTAGCCGATTCCCGGAGACGGCCGATTCGCCAATCGCCCGATTCGAGTCATCCGGCCGCGTTCTCACGCCTCGCTCCGATGCGCCCGACCGCGGCCGATTCCACCACAAGCCGATCGCTCCGATTGCAGCCGATCCGAAGCCGATCAACGGCGCGCAACGTAGCAGCGCCTCTACCGGTATCCACACGTCCGGGGGACGTAACGCCGAACACCCGTGTGCTAGCACGCGATGCAAGGATAGGGTTTTGCTCGAAAGTGGGGAGGGTTTCCGTGGAGATTGATCTCGACGAACGTTGCACGCGATGCAATTGACATGCCGCAGCTCTCCACCCTTCCCTCCTTTATATAGAGTTGGCCGACTGGGACTAGTGGCCGATTAGGACTCTATTTTGAATCGGATCTCATCCGTATCTCATAGAGTTGGCCGCCCACACGTCGTAAGCCCATAGGACTCTATCCGATCGGATCCCTATCCGATCGAGCCATATCCGAGTCCAACTCGAATGCCTGTTCTTATCCCCTTAAGTGTGCGACCCGTAGGTTCGGGTATACTCGGTTTCGGCTATAGTCTAACTTAGCCGACCAGTCGGCTCGAGTCCAACTCAGCCGACACATCCGACGGCGCCTTGCGGCACATATTGACACCATAGTATACAAGAATATAATATCGGCTCTGAACCTGTAATGTGTACACAAATCCCTTTGCCTCACGATACCAGTTAAGCTATAGGCAAGATGTGTGTCATCCCTTCAATAGCTTAACCATTCACTCGAACCGTATTGGATTATCTGTCTGTTGATTGACTCCTCAATCAACTTAGCATGGCCATGCATTTCCATAATCCGTTACCTCGAGGGCCCCGAGATATCTCTCCAAAGGAGGGGCAAATTCCATCTTGATCACTCACATCCCACTCCATGTTTCATAGCAAACCCGAAAACTACCTTTATAACTACCCGATTACGGAATAGCGTTTGGTAGTCCCAAAGTAGGCTACTACACATGTTGGAATCCATGGTTATCTCGGGTTTAAGGACTTTGTACCAACACTACCGAGACCAACTAATGGCACATTGATTTCTGTAGTGTCTCATGGTGGGTCTATCCAACAATGTGTTCTCCAACACATGTGTCCATGTTTATTGATTTGGTATCTCCATACCCATGATCTATGAGACATGATCATCAATCAATAAACATGCCGATCTTAGAATCATATTTGTTCCAACAATATGACATATGATCGAGGATCGTTTAGAAATAGATTCATACATAAAGAGTCTCATAAATAAGTCACGTACTTATTGATCAATACAAGATGTCTATTTCATGGAACTGAATAACACTTTATTCATAAATACATAAACATTGACGTGATATCCAACATCTCCATGTTGCCTCTAGGGCATATCACTAACATAGGGTACGCGGGAGAGGACGGGCGGCGAGATCCGCGGGGCGAGGCGGCGTCAATGGCGGCGGGCGGCGGAGGTAGGGGACGGGGCGACAGGTGGACCCCACCTGCCGGTGTCCCGGCAAGAAGGGGATCTGAACTGGACTTAGCTGCGGGCGCGAGGGTTTTGGCGGGCCGTAGCCTTGATCGGCCGCAGAGAGAGGAGGACGCGCGTCGGTGGGGAAACGGCCGGTCGGGTGGGCCGGTGGCTGGCTAAGCGCGGGAGAGGATGGGCCGTCGACTCGGGCCGGCGGCCCCGGAAAAAAGAGCGGGAAAGGACGGAGGAGAGAGAAATTGATTTTCCCGGGATTTATTAATTCCAAAATTGATTTTAATTGGTTAAAAATTATTTCGGTGCTATGAAAATTCCACTAAAAATCGTGTTAGCGTATTTTGACATGTAGAATTTAGGGAAAAATCCTACCATGCCATTTCCATTTATCGTTTGGATTTTAAAATTATTAATTCCCTCCATTAATTCCAACGATTTTCTTTTACGATTTTCTTTTGGATTTTTAAAAGGGAAAACACCTCGGGTGTTACAAACCTACCCCCTTAATCGGAATCTCGACCCCGAGATTCGGAGATGTATGGCAAAGATCGGGATGAGCGGCCTTTAGCTCATCTTCCCTTTCCCAGTTGCTTCTTCTTCGGAGTGATGAGTCCATTGCACTCGGCGAGAACCGTTAACCTTGTTCGGGTCCTTCGTTCTTGGTTTCGAGTCTCCGTCTTGGTTTCTCCACATAGGTCGATCTTCTGCGTTTCAATCGTCCGGACTAGCTTGTTCTTTAGGAACTCTCGGACACTTCTTGAGTTGGGAGACGTGGAAAACGTCGTGGATTCCTGCCATGGTGGGTGGCAGTTCGAGTTGGTATGCCACTTCACCTCGTCGCTCTTGAATCCGATATGGTCCCACATAGCGTGGTGCCAACTTGCCTTTTGTTTGGAATCGGTGCACTCCCCGAAGTGGGGTGACACGAAGATATACATAGTCCCCAACTTTAAAAACTAGCTCTCTGCGGCGGTTGTCTGCATAACTCTTCTGACGTGACTGTGCGACTTTCAGCCTTTCTCTTATGATTCTGACTTTCTCTTCGGCATCACTTAACACTTCGGTCCCGAACAACTGACGTTCGCCGGTCTGATCCCAGAAAAGCGGGGTTCGACACTTTCGTCCATAAAGTGCTTCGAAAGGTGCCATTTGTAAACTAGCCTGATAACTGTTGTTCCAAGCTCCTCCGAAATCCAGAGCACAAGCTCTCAGCATATCTTCCAAAATCTGGTTCACACGTTCTGTCTGATCATCGGTTTGCGGGTGATAAGCCGTGCTAAAATTCAACCGGGTGCCGAGTTCGTCTTGTACTTTTTGCCAAAACTTGGAGGTGAACTGGCTACCACGATCAGATACTATCTTCTTTGGTACACCATGAAGACACACAATCCTTGCAAGGTATAACTCTCCTAACCTTCTACCTGTATAGGTGGTAAGCACGGGATGAAATGAGCCACTTTAGTGAGGCGGTCGATTATGACCCGATGGAATCGTGTCCCGATGATGTCCGGGTAAACCGGTGATGAAATCCATCCCGATTTCCTCCCACTTCCATTCTAGAATTTGGAGTGGTGTAATAATCCAAGAGGCCTCCGGTGTTCCGCCTTTACTCGCTGACATACGTCGCATAGTGCCACGAACTCTGCTATTTCTCTTCTCATGCTAACCCACCAGAACTTCTTCTTAAGATCCTGGTACATTTTGGTACTTCCCGGATGGATAGAGTACTGACTCTGGTGTGCTTCAGTAAGGATTAACTTTTTCAATTCCTTATCTTCTGGCACACATATCCTGTTTCCCATCCATATGGTTCCATGCTCGTCTTCCATGAAGTCACGAGCTTTTCCCACTCTCATATTCTTCTTAAGCTCAACTATGTCCGGACCTGAGGCTTGAGCTATGCGAATTTGATCTAAGAGTGTGGGTTGGGCCTCAAGAGTGGCCACAAATCCAAGTTCAACAATTTCTAGGTTGAGGTGCTCTAAATCTTGTAGTAGCTGTTCACATCTTCCTTCTATGTGAATAGAGTTGCAATAACTCTTTCGGCTCAGAGCATCAGCTACTACGTTAGCTTTGCCGGGATGGTAGTGTATACTGAGATCATAGTCCTTGATCAACTCCAACCATCGTCGCTGACGGAGGTTCAAATCCGGTTGGGTGAAGATGTATTTCAGGCTCTTATGATCCGTATATATTTCACAGCGATTACCGATGAGGTAATGTCGCCATATTTTCAGAGCATGGACGACTGCTGCTAGCTCCAAGTCATGTGTTGGGTAATTAGACTCATGAGGTCTCAACTGGCGGGAAGCATACGCGACCACCTTTCCATCTTGCATCAACACACAGCCTAACCCCTGATGAGATGCATCGCAATAGACTTGGAAATCCTTTGCTTGATCTGGTAAGATCAACACGGGTGCTGACACCAGTTTTCTCTTGAGTGTTTCAAAACTCTGGTTGCGCTCGGCAGTCCATATAAACTTTTCGTCCTTCTTTAACAACTGTGTCAAAGGCTTGGCAATTCTGGAGAAGTTTTCGATGAACCGACAATAATAACCCGTGAGTCCTAGAAAACTTCTGACCTGGGTGACGGTTTTAGGTGGAGTCCAATTGGTCATAGCTTCTACATTGGAAGGGTCCACTGCGACGCCTTGGGCATTCACGATATGGCCGAGGAATTGCACTTCCTTCAACCAGAAAGCACATTTGCTAAACTTAGCATAGAGTTGGTGGTCTCTTAACTTTTCAAGTACCAACCGAAGATGGTGCTCATGTTCCTCTTCCGACTGCGAATAGATCAAGATGTCGTCGATGAACACCACGACAAACTTGTCTAGGAATTCCATGAACACTTTGTTCATCAAATTCATGAAAAAGGCTGGGGCATTTGTAAGTCCGAAGGACATGACGTGCACTCATACGGCACCGTACCGAGTGACGAAGGCGTCTTCGGAATATCTTCTTCTCGGATTCTTAGTGATGATAGCTCGACCGCAGTCTATCTTGGAGAACACCTTTGCTCCCTTTAATTGATCGAACAGTCATCAATCCTAGGGAGAGGGTATTTATTCTTAATAGTGACCTCGTTGAGTGCGCGATAGTCGACGCACATCCTTTTGGTCTTATCCTTTTTCTCCACAAAATGATGGCGCACCCTGGGCGATGTGCTCGGGCAGATATAACCTTAATGCTGTTCATCTACTTGCTTCTTGACCTCTGCCAACTCATTGGCTCCACTTCTATAGGGTCTCTTATGGATCGGAGCAGTGCCAGGGACTAGGACAATCCGAAACTCTCTCTCTTTCAGGTGGCATTGTGGTTAGGTCTTCCGGGAAGACTTCCGGGTACTCACAGACCACAGGAATATCTTCTAACTTCGCCTGATCCTTTCCTTTCTCTTCGGGCTTCTCCTTAGTCGAGATCCGATTCAGACTTGCTACTTCCCTCAGTGGTTTAGGGGAGCAGTAAATTACTTTCTTCCCCTCGTCATTGGTTAAAGAGATCGTGCGGCTTGCGCAATCGATCAGACCTTTATGACGGGTTAACCAGTCCATCCCAAGGATGACATCCAGGCCTTTTGATTCTAGAAGGATAAGATTGGCTAGAGAGGGGAATCCCTGGATTTTTATTGCCACTGAAGGGCAAAAGTGGGCGGTGTTCAAACGGTTCCCGGGTGTTTGGACCCGCATGGGTATCTTAAGTTTTAACACCGACAACCCATGTTTCCCCACGAATGCTTTTGATATGAAAGAATGGGTTGCACCCGAATCAAACAGGACTGATGCATTAAAGGAATTCACCGGGAACATACCTAGTATGACATCCGGTGCGTCCCGTGCCTCCTCTGCTGAAGCATGATTCACTCTTGCTTGGATGAACCTGGGTGCGCGTTTTGGTCTTGGACATTTGTCTGCGAAATGTCTAGGTTCTCCACAGTTGAAACAGTTACCCGGTTTGAATCCCGAGTCCTTCTTTGGTGGCATTGGCTTGGACTGCGGTGGCGGCTGCGCTGTTGGCGGACGTGGGGCCGGATTCCGCTACGGCTGTATGGGACGGCTTCCGCTGGGTTGGAAATTCCCGGGATGGTACGGGCGATGCTGACGAACGATCATAGTGGTAGGCCCCTTCTGACCACCCGGAGTGAAGCGCGGCCGCTGGGAATTCCCTTGCTGGGGATGTGGCCTAAACTAGGTAGCTTTCCATTTTCTGAGCATTTTATTACGTTGGTCTTCTTGACGGATGGCTTTGTCGACCAACTTTTCGAAGTCGGCATACTCACCGGAGATGAGTTTGTCCGTCAACTCATCGTCCAGCCCGGCCAAGAACTTCTCTTGACGCTCGGAGTCTGTATGTACGTCCTCTGGAGCATATCGTGCTAAGCGATTAAATTCATGCAGATATTCGGTGACGGTTCGAGTGCCTTGCTCCAAGGATCTGAACTCCCTCTTTTTCTAGGCTACTACCCCTTCGGGGTTGTGAGTCTTCCAGACTTGGTGGCAAAACTCTGCCCAAGTAACTACGGGTGCGTCCGCCCGACGGGTGACCAAGAAATTGTCCCACCAGGCTGAGGCGGGACCTTGGAGTTGGTGAGCGGCAACAGACACCCTTTCTTGGTCTGTGCACTGGAGAAGGTCCAACTTCTTTTCTATGGCAATGATCCAGTCATTAGCCTCCATAGGGTTGGTGGTGCTGGAGAAAGTTGGGGGTCGGACTCGAAGAAATTCTGATAGTGTGTTTTGTGGGGGAGGGGGTGGTGCGAAATGGTCGTGGCGATGCTTGGTTCTCGCTTGTTGAAACCTGCTGCATCATTTGCAACCGCATCCGCGATCTGTTGTTGCATTTGCTGCATCATTGCAGCCATCATCTGGGTCTGGTTGGCCAGAACTTGTGCCAAAGTGATGTTTTCAGGGGGAGGAGGTGGGTTTGTTGGTATTAGCACGGGTGTTGTTCTCAGCTGACTCATTGCTGTTGCTACCATTCCTGGTGTTCACCATCTGAAGGAGCGGAACAAACAAGGCCGGGAGAAGCTGTAAAATAGATTGAACAGATAAGTTGGGCTTTATTACTTGTTTTGATCTGTTCTTGACTTAAAACACTTAAAACACACCCAACATCCTTAATTGGGCAACCCATATCCACACTTGATATAGGTTGACCACTACCCACGCAGAGCACACCTAACACACAGCAACTAGGCAAACAGAAAAACTAGAAAAAGGTAAACTAAGGGTGGCGACGTTCTAAGGGTCGGAACGGCTTCCACGGTCGGAGGAGTCGAAACCACTTCCAAGGGAGTTCCCGTCTTCCTTTTCCTTTGAGCGGCTTCAAGAGCTGGCTAACTCGCCTTTCCGTCTGGGACTCTTGGAGTTGCCGCTGCTAATGCCCTGGATGCTACTGGACACCGAGATCCATCCTCCTCCTCCGCTTGGGGCAGGCACCAGAGC
This sequence comes from Oryza australiensis, assembly GCA_019925245.2. Classification (NCBI taxonomy): domain Eukaryota; kingdom Viridiplantae; phylum Streptophyta; class Magnoliopsida; order Poales; family Poaceae; genus Oryza; species Oryza australiensis. The sequence continues at coordinate 2,037,125 of JAIFGZ020000239.1, forward strand.
AAGAGCAGGATCTGGTACTGGGACTGGGGAAGGCGGTGGTGCAGGAGGTGGAACCCTGGGCGCCAGTTGCATCCGTACCGGAGCCTTGGTGTTCTTCCGTGGCGTGATCCTTATCCGAAGGATGTTGGGAGGTGGAGGCCCCTTCAGACTGGCGATCTCTCTCTTGAGTCGATCCACCTCATCCTTCAAACTCTTGATCTTTAAGATCTTCTGGTCATTCAGGGCCTTTGCCGCCATGTGAAGCTCTGCATGCATCTTATCCAGCCCTTCAATCACCGTCCTCAGGTGGGAGAAGGTGGTGTCGTTCTCCCCTTCAGCAGACTGGAAGGTGTTGGTTGCTGATGAAGTTCCCCGCCGAGGATGGTACCGGTAGGCAGAGTGGCGGAGATGGTAATCATGCATCTCCCTCATCCGAGCTAGCATTAGATAAGCCGCCTCTTGGCAGGCATGCTCATCTGTTCCTCCTGACGCCGTGACCACCATGTTCGGGATATTGGTGCCTATGAACCCGTGCACCTCCAGGCGGACTTGGTGAGGCAACTCATAGCCAAACGGTGAGACGACCGTGTACTCAGGTGCATCCAAATAGCCCACTGCCAAGGCCATTCTTGCCAGCTCCACGACGAACCCTTTTAGACCCTGACCGTTGTGGGTGACTGGACGGCCTGCCATCTAGAGAAGACAAGGCAGGGGATCAATGCAAGCTCAAACCCAAGTTAGACAAACGATAAAGGACTCAAGTAAAGTGAACGAGAAAAAGAGGGTTTTTGAGAAACATTTTTATGAGGCTAAGTAAAACTTCTAAGGACATCCCCTAAATGATGCTGAAAAATAGATGTTTAGTTATAAAAATTGGCGACCATTCCCTCCTATCTCGACTTAGGACATTGACCCCTTAGAAAATCCCAACTTGGCGGCTGAACAAGAGATCAAATGATTTTTCCAAATTTTAACTCTAGAATCCTGTCACTTAGAGTTGACCGGGTTTTCAAAATGCTTTGAGAGAAACTTAAAATTTTTCCCAAATCCCGAGGAAACAAGTCCCATTTTCCCGAAACCGTTTTCAAAAGACGGGGCTTATGCATATGAAAAGATTCGAGAGGGCTCCTAGGGTTTTTCCGTTTGGCTTTTCCTACATGCGGGAATTGGCTCGATACCAACTTGTCACGCCCAGAAATCCAGACCCGAATTTTCAAGGCTATATGTGTATTAAAATCCTTGTCCAGGACCAGCCAGGGTACACATACGACAATTGTTGATATTACGGTTCCACGTCTTAGAAACAATACAAAAAGATTACAAAAGAGCAAAAAAAAAAAGGGTCTAAGCTTAAGCTTGACGCGGCCACACGGCTTCGACCATTCCACGGCGGCTTCCGAGTGCGGGACAAAGCCTACTCTACTTCATCTTCGTCTTCAACCTCGGCTCGAGTTCGGTGAAGAAGCAAGGATGAGTACTTCCACGTACTCAACAAGTCACGCCGGAAGGGGAGAAGAATGAATGCAGGGGAGACAAAGGTCTGGCTAAGGTTTGCTTTTGAGCAAACGGCAGGAGTTTTTCCAAACAATACGAATTTGAACAAAGCCAAAACAACAGTAAATTTAGTAAGTAAAGCATTTTTACTCCAACACCGTCCAACGTTATCCCCACGTTGCGACGGGCCCAAACCATCCACCTATACTAGTCATGTTCCAAAACTTAGGGTGTAAAAGTGTGAGACTAATCACGGAGAGCTCGGTTGATCGCCCCATCACCGCGGGCATGGCTATTCGAATATATTTACTCTGATCAGAGGTGTACAACTGTACCCACAAGACACAGCCCCACAACATGGTTTTCCGTGCGCCGGAATACCACCGCGGTACCCCGGAAAGAGAACTGTGATAGGACCTTTCGTATAACCCCCCTCTAACCAAGCGAACCCCACCAAGGTTTTGCCCCCACTCCCGGACCCTGGGAGTGGGCAGCCCCCCCGAGTGCCTCGGTGAATCCGGCAGCCCAGCAACCCTTATACCGGGGTCGACTGAAACTCCATCCCGCTCACCCTTGCCGATGGGTTCGTCAGCTAGGAGAGGCTACACTACGGGACCTACCTTACCCATTTCGGCTTGTGGTTTGCACGGTCATTCTCCCGAGGGGTCCCGTGAACCGGTCCTTAATCGCTATGGGCGCCGCTAGCCAAAACCATAGCGCCCACAGCCCACCATTTGTCATATTTTAGTTATTAGTCCGGTTCACCTGAATCTTTAATCATTAATCCTCCGAACATAAGCCCGGGAGATATATATTAAGTGAGAAAATGACCCATTTAGTGAGCTAGTGAAACTAAGCCAGGCTAAGCATAACCTAGTCCTGAAATCTAGTCACATTATTTTCCCAAGTTTTGTCAAAGGGTTTGGGGTGTCAAACCTAAGGCATAAACTAAGCATAGGGTGTATTATTTCCCATGAAATGACAACATAAAATACATGCAATTTCATTGAGTAAAATAGGTGTTTTAGCAAAACGGGAGCAATATGATCAATGATATAGCATGACTTGCCTTGCTCTTCGGTTTGGGGGACTTCTGCGACGACTTCGAAGTAAACCGGGACGGAGGGACTACCGGGATCTACACGGCAAACAAGCACTTCAACAAAACAGGCTAAAAAGCTACTAAAACAGGAAACAAAATCATTTTTAATGGATTCTTGGCATTTTTATGAATTTAATGAAATTTGAATGGGCTAAAACGGAGGTCGGGTTGAAAAGATATGATTTTTAGAAGATTATCTGTGTTTTTACTAAAACAGAAAAAAAATCCTTAATAATTTATTGTGCAATAAATCCCGGAATTGCGTCAGCGCTAGGGCTAACGTCAGCGATGGCGTCATCGGCCGCGGGAGCACCGATCCATGGTGGACCGAGTCCACGGGCCGAGAGGGAGAGCAGCGCACCACGTGGCGCACACGGGGCGCCGACTCGGCGGCCACGCGGTGCGCCACGTGGGCAGCGGGGACGGACAGCCCCGATCGCCGAGGCGAGATCGGACGGCCGGGAAAGGGTTCGGGTGGCGCGATCGGCCGGCAATGGTGCACGGTGGCGGAGACCGACCGGCGCCACTCGGGCGGCGGTGCGGGCGGCAGATACCGCGGCTCACGCGTGGCGGAGCCGTGCGCACTCGGGACGGTGGCGCGCACTCGGCGAGAGGGAAATAGAGACGAGTGCTCACCGCGGTGCGTCCGGAGTCGAAGGGACGACGGCGCGGACGGTGAGGGAGGCGACGGAACCACTCGGGGAAGGGTGGCCGGAGCGGCGGCGCGGTGACGAGGAGGGAGGAGTCGGCGGAGCTCGGAGCGTCTAGGAGCGGTGGGAACACACGGCCGAACCTCGGCGACGAAGTCCGGCGGGGGCACACGGTGCGGGAACGACGGAGAGAGAGAGAGGCTTGAGTTGAGGTGTGGGGAGCTCGGGGAGGGCGAGGGGGTGCTTATATAGGGGATGGGAAGGTCGGTGGCGACCGGATAAGGGCGGAATTTCTTGCCGGCGCGGTTTGGGGGAAGTAATGGCCGGTGATTAAATCCGGCCATTAAGGGGTGCGGGAGCGGCGGCCGGGGCGATTGAAGGCGGCGAGAGAGACGGGAAGTTAAGGCGGTGCCTTTAGGATACGCGGGAGGGACGGGCAGCCGAGATCCGCGCGCGGCAGAGGCGGCGTCAATGGCGGCGGGGCAGCAGGAGGTAGGGGACGGGCTGACAGGTGGACCCCACTGCCCGGTGTCCGGAAAGAAGGGATACGAACTGGACTTAAGCTGCGGGCGAGGGTTTTGGCGGGCCGTAGCCTTCATCGGCCCGCGAGAGAGAGGAGGGCGCGCGTCGGCTGGGGAAAGCGGCCGTCGGGTGGGCCGATCGGTGGCGCCGCGGGAGAGGATGGGCCGTCGACTCGGGCCGGCGGCCCACAGTCGGAAAAAGAGCGGGAAAGGACGGAGGAGAGAGAAATTGATTTTCCCGGGATTTATTAATTCCAAAATTGATTTTAATTGGTTAGAAATTATTTCGGTGCTCTTAAAATTCCACTAAAAATCCTGTTAGCGTATTTTGACATGTAGAATTTAGGGAAAAATCCTACCATGCCATTTCCATTTCTCGTTTGGATTTTAAAATTATTAATTCCCTCCAGTTAATTCCAACAGTTTTCTTTTACGATTTTCTTTTGGATTTTTAAAAGGGGAAAACACCTCAGGGTGTTACAAAGATCGCGTCAACCGGTGGAGATGGTATAACGGTCGCTAAGGCGCAATTACTCCGTGGAGTATCGTAGTCGTGCCGTGAACGTCACTCCATTAAATCAAAGTTATCATCTCCACCGAAAGATCAGGACACCCTAGTGCATATCAATTAGGCACCCAAAATGCTTTTGTGCTAGAATGTGGTGAACTAATCACCACGATAGAAGAAATGCCCTTTTTGGCCTTACTAAGCAAATCATGATCAAATGAGGAGTTTGTCTTAGGAATGTTACCCATGGGACAATATTTACCAATATGTCCCTTTGCATGGCAATTGTAGCAAAATCAAGTTTTGCTTTTATCTCATCTCTTGCATTGCTTGTTGCCGGTTTCCTCTCATTTGATGGTTTGCATTGTTCATCCAACGTGCACGGACAACTTGAGGAAAAGTGTCCCGCTTCGGTGCACATGAGGCATTTGATGTGTCCAATGCATTTCTTCTTGCTCAACACATTTTCTTTCTTCCAAGGGCAATCTCTAACATGATGTCCCTCTTTCTTGCACTTGAAGCAAGTAATGGAACTCTTGATCATCTTTTGATTCCGTCCCTTGGTATGAACATTGATGGACTTTGTACGAGCATTGATTTCGTTCCTTTTATGGGGCTTCGTGCAAGCTACGGTTGATCCCTTCTCAAGTTTCTTAATCAGGCCCTCACAGTTATCTTGAGAAAGTTGAGCAATGCCCACAGTCCATGATCCATGTGCTTCTCCCTTTTGTCTAACAATCCAAGTCACATGTAGTGCTCGGGGAAATGTTTGATTTGGAGTAACAAGTGTAAGCACAAGTAAAGTCAACTTGAACATGAGGCTCATAGGATTTTACCATTACAATTATCACCTCATGAGCTACCTCTAGCAATGGCATTAGAATCTACAAGATTTTCATAAGAACACAAAAGTTCATCATGTCTTTCTTGTAAATCCACATATTTGCTAGTGATCTCCTCAAGTTGAGATTTAAGCTCTTACTCATTTTCCAATTGTTTATACCTTATAATTAATGAAGAATGATAGCCCTTGAGTTTCTTGTGTTCATCGTCTAGACCCTTGGATTCTTCATTCTTCTTAATGAGGCATGCTTGTTGTTTCTCAATTACTTCCATGAGCTTGATCGCAATTGTTATGACCTTATTGTTCAAGTGATCAAACTCTGAGTCATCATCACCCATAAAGCAAGCATGATCTTCGGCAATGGAAGATGAACAAGTTGATGATGTGGATTCTTCACTTAGCTATTGATGCTCATATACTTCTTCTTCTTCCTTATAAAGATTAGTACCACAAATATTATAGGAAGAAGAAACATCCAAATTGACCCTACTCACCATTTCCTTACATTGAATGGAGTCATGTGTTGGTGAGGAGGTGGACGTGGCAAAATCATCGAAGATAGTCACTTGAGTTTCATCGCAATTTGATGACAAAGTCGAGCACTCCTCAACTGATTCTTCATCAAAGAGTAAGTCAGCACATTTGGACTTGTCATATCTCTCCTTGAGCACGGTCCAAATGAGATGAGCATCTTCAAGAAGCATGATGGTTTTAAATACATCTTCAATCAAAGCACTAAACAAAACATTAGTAGCTTGAGCATTGAGATGTATGTATTTCTCTTCCTTTTCAGATGATAGCATTTGATTACTGGGAGGAAAAATACTCACATCTATAACTCACTCTATTTGAGGACCCATGGTCCTAAACACATCAAGCATGGTAGTACTCCAAGATAAATAATTCAAACCATCTAAAAGAACAAAAGGGACTATATCCACCAAACCACTAGTCGACATCTTTACTCTATAGGTGGTAAAGCCCTTAAAAAACAGACTTGGCTCTGATACCAATTCAAAGGACCTTGATGTAGCCTAGAGGGGGTGAATAGACATATAAATCTTTTAATTAAATACAGAAGCTAAAATTTTTGGATATTCCATAATATTTTTGGATATTCCAAAAATCTCAGGTTTACAAGCAAGCTAGGAAGGCAAACAAAAAGGGAAAGTGGCACACTGTTAACGACCAAATTTGGTAACCAAATCCCTAGGTTTGAAGCAGAGATTGAAGCGGAATCGGAGGAGATGCGCGATCTGCGGAGAAACAAAGGCCGTGTCGGCTAAGTCCGAATCGGCTGCGGAGCTCGTCGGCTATGTCCGAATCGGGCCAAGATAGCCAATAGCCGATTCCGAGTTGAGATAGAAGTGGAGCCAGTCCCGAAAGGAGAACATGAAGATAAGGTGTTGGATTCGGTCTCCAAATTGTGCATTAAAGATATTGACATCTATGGATAAGATCCTGTAACGGCAATTGTATTTGTAAATTAGGAAGTTGTATAAATATTCCTTTTGCAACGCAGCATGGGACTGTGTCCCAAGATATTGTCGTACTATGAATAGTAGATAAGGTAGAAATCGTGTCCTACACGGATATCGTTGTACCTGGGTATAAATAAGACCCGAGGGCTTTTTGTAAATATATCAACAACACACAATCAATCAACTTCAGCGCATCACCACCCTTTTCTTTTCTTTTTGATAGGTTCTTGCTTTCGCTCGGGCTGCATCGGTTTTGATCTCCGAACAAGGTAATTCCTTGTTACAAGTTGTTTGTATCGTCGGGGTTAGTGCTTCCATCACCATGATACTCTAGTTTCAATGTTATAAACTGCTTAATCTATCATATGCGGCATATAATCTAGAGCAATGTCTAGATCTATCTCGCAATTGGCTGATTTCTCTCTGAATACAGCAGCCGATAGAGCTAGATCTAGAGGTTGAATTAGATTATATGTCGTATCTACCGTCTCGAGGGATTTTTATTAGCTTATACAGATCTAATATTTCTTTTTTACTTAATGCTACATCTAATTAAACTGTTAAGTCGCTCTTAGAACTATCAAGATCTGTTCGGTTTAATGTTTATCATTAGAGACAGTGTCGGGGTTCTAGCCGACCTTACCTCTTTCAGTTATCTTATAGTATTAACTGATATTAGATATATTAAAGCCACCTTTTATATTAAGATCTCAATCTGTTTAAATGCCCTAAGCTAGTATCAATATGTTATGTTACGTTAACAGCCGATTGATCTAGGTTTAGTGCATTTAGGTTAGATTAATATTTTTTATAAAATGTATCGGAGTATTAATCGATTCACATTAGATCTGCAGCATCGGCTAGGTTATCAATGCAGATAATTATTATCCTAATGTGCCTTTAGCCCAAGTGATTTATACTGTCTCGGTATACTACCGATCTATCCCAATCACTTAGTATAAATGTACTTTGGGATAACAATTATATGTTTATTGATGTCTTCAGTCGATCCGATAGGATCTAATTTTAACTTAATGTCTATTTCTTATTTTCACTACGTCGGCACCGGCTATCTCTAACGCGCATTAACCCTCATCTCTATCGGGTTGGCCCCCCGTCACTGCGAAAAGGTCACTGATGTGAGAAAATATCTCTAACGGGCACAAGATCATCACGGATGCACATTATCTCAGTCAGGCCACAAAAAATGCCTGTCACAAATGAGTTTGAAAGTCAAACCAGTGGGGTTGAATGCCCGTCATGGATGACACAACTCAATCGGGCCTAGTTCTAAGCCCGTCACAGATGACGACTCATCTCTAATGGGCCGTAGTTACCGGGCCATCACCGATAGGGTTGACCAAACACGGAGTCAAATAATGTCCCGGTTTTTTGCCCGTCACGGATGACATATCTCTAACGGGCTTAAGTAGCCCATCACGGATGTCCTATCTATCTCTATCGGGCTTTTAGGTTGAGACCGTTACGGATGTCCTATCTCTATCGGGCTTTTCCACTATGCCCGTCAGGGATGAGTTTATTATCCAACAAAATAAAATTTGTTTTTTGGCTAGCCTCAGGCCTTTGCTAGCCATGCCCGCTGCAAAAAATGGACAAATATCATCACAACCCAGCCCCAGCCATTCATCACAGCCACAGCAGCAAGTTGATCCATTCACATATATATTCATCACAGTCACAGCAGCAAGTTGATCCATTCACATGTATATTCATCACAGCCACAGCCATATCCATTCACATATATATTCATCACATATATATTCCACAGCCACAGCCATAGCAAAATAACAAGTGTACTAACCCCAAAAACAGAAAAAAAGACAAGTATAGAAGGCTATTTTTTTTGCAAAAAAGAACATGTGTAAGAACCAAAAAAAGGAACAAGTGTACTACTCCAAAAAAGACAATTGTAGATGGTTGTTTTGTTCCAAAAAGGAACAATTGTAGTTCCAAAAAAAATAAAAGTATAGTTCCAAAATGGTCTTTACTTTTTGCTCTTAGAACAACTAGACTATATATGTAATAGTATGAGGTGTTGTGGTAGGTCGGGTGGCTTTCAAAAGATGTCCGCCGTGCCTTGTGACACAAGGTTTGATGCGGACATCTTCGGAAACCACCCAGCCTACAACACACCTAAATAATTTGAACCGTGTTTTGGATGTTGCAATTTGCAACATGTCTGAACGGCTCCAGTTCATCATCGAGCAAAATAATTTAGTTACAGATGCATCAAAACCTGCAAAAATGTATTGTAAAGAAAAGCAAGTATATACAGAAACAACGTGCAGAATTGTATTACATAGAATATTTACAAAAATCAAATGTTTGTCACACTGTCATTGCAAATGTTCTACCATTCAGAGTCGATCGAGCTACCTAGGACCTTAATCTAAACATTCCTTTCGGAGACAATATATCATCTAGTATGAATTGTGCTATCTCCTCTCTAATGATATCAAAGTTGTTATCCGGAACGTTTGATAGTTTAACCTGCATGTGAGGCGCCAAGTTAGTCCACATACTTGGAAAGTTGTCGTCCTATGTATATAAACAATTGTAAACACACCTCAAGGTCGGGAAATGTCACCTTGTCTGCTAAGATTCGCATGTTATGGCAGACGTGGAACCCACACTGGTCACCCACTTGTTGTTTAATTGGGAAGTCTTTTTTGTGACCGAGTTTGGGATGCCCATCCTTATGCCTCCCTCCTTTTGCCATGTACAGGTCCCATGCCTCATTCAAGACAGCTTCGATGCCGGGCTAGTTGTATATTTTTGGCTTGATATTGGAGTTAAGGTAGTGTACCAAACTCCACTTCGGCGCTATTACCAGAAGAATCCAATGACCCCTGCGACATTATTAAATTGCAAGGTAAATACTAGAGCTATACGAGTCGCGCATTTGATTCTAAGTAGGGTACACGCTTACTGTTGATTGCTGGCACACATAAGGAAGTCCTTGTCTTGACGGGCATACAAGCAGTCCTTGATATATTCCACCATGCCAACTCGATCGTTTTGCATATTTGTCTCGTTGACGATAGATGGATCGAGAAAGGCAACAAGGGTGATTTTTTTGGACCTGCTTCCAGGTAAACCTACAAGCAAGACCAGAGTCTGGGTTAGCGTTAGATATGGACAGTTATTATGATATCTCGTACCCCCAAATACTTACAAAGAGTAGCACTTAAGGAGGTTGGTGTCTACCGCTCGCACCCTGTAGAGGTCCCATAGATCTTGGAAGTCTACGGCGATGAAGCTAGCAGGGCCGAGGAACGGCTGACTATCGTGGTACCCCAACATGGAGGTCTCTCTATGCTTCCTCTTTGTGTTGGTCCTCTCCATGTAGTACCCGTGCAACTCCTTGCATGCAGGCCCCATCCTTGATAAGGTGTCGTCTCCGACCAATGGCATGCCTAATGTGAAAGTATTCGGAGCTGATGACGCCTTGCCAAGATCAAGCTTTTTCTTGGCCCCTTGCACCGTGCCTACTCCTCTCCCCTTTCTGCCGATGTCGGGTGGAGAAGATCTCGCCTTCTTCAACTTTTTGGCAGGAGGGCGTTGGTGCGGCCTGCGTCCACCTTCATACTGTCGTCCCCAAAATATGTATCAGATTGTAATTGGAGATCTTCTTCAACGGCAGGAGGGGCAACTACAAGTTCTCTGGCTTGAGAGGAAACTACAAGTTTAAGTTCTCTGGCTCGAGGGTCAACTACAATATCAGTATGTGCACGCGACGGTACCGGACGAGAACTTGGTGCTGGCCTAGGAGTTACATTGATCTGAATGTTCTGCTTGGGCCATCGGATAAAGGTCCCATGTGCAGCTCCTAGGGTCAGAACCTCATCGTTCGGTGGGTGCTGGAGAGTGAAGCCCACCCAATCGGGCTTCATTAAGTCCACTTGGACTTTTGCATGTCCGGCTAGCAGCTGCGCCCCATGAACCCGGGTTTCGGGGGTAGGCTTGAATGCAAGACCCTCTGTAGCCGGAATTGCAAATGATTGGGTCACCCTAATGACTAGGGTGCACGATGTGGGTTCCTGCAATAGAATCATACGTGTCATTACTACTAGGGTGTACTTTGGTGCTAATACAAAATATACATTTGTTGAATTTTGTTACCGTTATGTGGTCCACCGTGGCGAGGATTGGTGCTTGTTCTGCTCCTGCCTCAGTTGATGCGCAGCTGCTACGTCTTTGCGTGGGGCTCACTTCTACTCTAGGAGCTGCAGCGGCCGGAGCTTCGGTGATCAACTTCTCATATGTCTCCACCCGAGCCTCTACTCATGCCAGTTTCTCATTGAATTCTTCGGCGAGCTCGACTCTAAGCTCCTCCTGAAGTTGCTCCTTAAGGCGTGCTTGTTTCTCCATTTTTGATAGCTTGTGCTTCCTGTACTGCCAAGCAAATTGGGGAAACCCATACTTCCATGGGACAGCAGAGCCAATGCCCCTTGTCCGTCCACGGTGTTCTTCATTTCCTAAGGCTTTTGTGAGGATGTCATCCTCGCGCCTTTGTGAGCAGACCTCGGAGGAGGAATGTCTCTCAACAGTCAGCTGGACCTGTCGTACAATTAGGATTAATTAAATGTACAGGACGATACAACCTATTGAAAGATGTTTTATGTGTTAAACTTACAAGTTTATTGTACACCGCTTGTTCTTCGGGGTTTGGGAACGTTAGTGTTGCATCACTATTCTTCTTCGCCCTTGCCCTTGCCCAGTTCCTTGCTTGGGTAGTTGGGATATCACCAAGAATTGGCAGGGTGTTAGATTCCGCAGCAACTTGATCCTCCCTCTGCCATTCCCGCTGCTTCCGACGTATCCTCCCGTGCCAAGCCGGTGCGGGTGAAGGTTTTTGCCGCAACGCCCTATAGGCCTCGCTTTTTGCCAGAGACTCAGGGGTTGATTTGGCGGCATGGAACTCGTCCCACACGGTCTGGGTGATGGATGGGTACTTCTTAAATGGCTCTGGCTAGGATGGATTGAGGACGTAGTCGGTGACGAGCGTGGTCTTGAAATTTTTCCACAAGTTGCCCATCTTGCACATAGCCCGCCGCTTCAGTCTTTCCTCAACCTCTTCTGGGTACTCAAAGCTCTCCTTGAACTCTCTCCAGGCCTCATCTTTTTCTTCCTGTCAGACCCGATTGATGTGGTCCGCCAGAATTGTGAAGTTTCGCCTCCTTAGGATTCCGCAGATTGTTGCGAATTTTTTGACGGCTTTCTCTGGGGCCGTAGGAAATCCCTGTTTGTCCACCTACGTTATTCTATACACCTTCTTAGGGATCTTATTCTGGGAACTTGGAGCCCGGCTCGTTGTGGCCCCACTTGTAGTCGCCGGCATTTTCTATCGAAGAAAAATAACATTACTAAACTTTTACATATTACTAAATTATTGGAAGGTGAAAGTATTAGATGTGGCCTCAGTTTTGCTTAGAAATTGTGCATCAATTACAATCATTTGCAAGTGTAGATCCAAAAAAAGAACAAGTGTAGATCCAAAAAAAAAGAACAAGTGTAGATCAAAAAAAGAACAAGTGTAGATAGTTTGTTCTTATCAAAAAAAAAGAACAAGTGTAGTGCCCCCCAAAAAAGAACAAGTGTAGATGATCTGTTCTTATAAAAAAACAAGTGTAGTTCCCAAAAACAAAATAACAAAGTGTAGAATATATATGTGAATGGATCAATTTGGTTGTGGCTGCGATGAATATATATGTGAATGGATCAACTTGGCTGTTTTTTTGCAAAAAAAGAGGAAGTGTAGTGCCCCAAAAAAAAGAACAAGTGTCCATGGCTGGTTTTTTTAAAAAAAAACAAGTGTAGTTCCCAAAAATAAAATAACAAGTGTAGCTGGTCTGTTCTTATCATTAATGTTGAGGACTCATCACTGGCCAGAAAGAGGAGTGGAGAGAAGAAAGGTGAGGAAAGAATGTTGAGCATTCATCACTAGGCAGAAATTATAGTGCCCAAAAAAAAGAACAAGTGTCGATGGTCCGTTCTTATGGTCTGTTCTTGAGCATTCATCATTGGCCAGGAAGAGGAGAGAAGAAATCCAGGGGAGTAGAGAGAAGAAAGGTGAGGGAAGGAACAGCAAGTTAGCAGCATCAGCATCAAAAAATTGTGCATATCATTGTCATATCAGCACCAAAAAATTATGCATCATAGCAGCATAGCAAGATAGCTATAGTTAGAGTTTCAATCAACAAAGTTGACTATTTCAATAAAAAAGAAAACAATTTAAAGTTGATTGTGCCAAGCAGTAGAGTAGTAGTAGTAGTAGCCGTAGGATATTATGGATCAACTGTCATAAAACCACACAAATGAAGAGGTGCATACATTGACCGACCCATAGAGATGAGGTGATACATTGGCCGTAGTTACAACGGGTTGAGGTGAGGTAGTAGTATAAATAGACAGGTTCATTAGGCTAGAAATATAAATGGGCTAGATTGTTTCTACTAGAAACCATACTGAAATTAACCTCATCTTCCAAACATCGGGTAGTATATGGACTAGCGACCATCAGGAAATTAAAGGTTTATACGGTTACAAAAGGGATTTAACCTAGCTATCATCAGCTAAATAACACCTAAATAAAGCTTTACATCAGTAGCGCTACCCTAAATAAAGCTTCAAAGATGACAAAAAGATTGAACGCTAAATATAACCCTAAAGATCTCATCTAATCATAATATTAGCCACAGAATGACAACCAAACAGGGAAACCCTAGCGACGGATAGCATCAAGAAATTAACAATAGATGAACATAGAATCAAGAAATTAACAATAGATGAACCCTAGCGGCGGATAGCATCAAGAAATTACAAGATACTAGCAGCGGATGAGCATCACAAAGTATCACATAGCATCACATAGCATCAAGAATCCGCCGCCGGTGATGAGAGGAGAGAAGAGGGGTACTAACCGGTGAGGACGGGCTCGGGGTCGAGGCGGCGGAGGTGCGGCCGGGCTCGGGGTTGACGTGGCCGGCGTGGAGGGAGGCGGCGGCGGGCTCATGGTCGACGCGGCCGGCGTGGAGAGTGCTTGGCGTCGATTTTGGTGGCAACGGGTGGCCGGGCTCTGGGTGGACGCGGCCGTTATCGAGGGAGGCGGCGACGCGCTCATGGTCCACGCGGTCGGCATGGAGGGAGGGCTCGGGGTCGAGGACGGCAACGAGCAGCCGGGCTCGGAGAGGAGGCGGTCGGCGTGGAGGAGAGGATGAGAGGAGGCGGAGGCGTGGAGGAGAGGATGAGAGGAGGGCGGAGGCACGGAGGAGAGGAGGAGGAGAGGAGGCGGCGGCGTGGAGGAGAGGAGGAGAGGAGACGGCGGCGATGGCGCGCGTGGATCCGAGAGACGGCGGCGTGGAGGCAAGGAGACGGCCGGGCTCAGGGTCGACGTGGAGGAGAGCACTAGCAGGCGGCGGCGTGGAGGAGAGGAGGCATGAATGGATCTGGATCTGAGAGAGGCATTGACTAAGTAACCCTAGTCAACTACATCTCTGACGGGCGTACTACTAATGCCCGATACGGATGAGTCATCTCTGACGGGCCCTTGTTGAAAGCCCGATACAGATGAGTGTCATTCGCATCGGGCAATAACACAAGGCCCGATACGGATGACTATCTTCTGCATCGGGCAATGACACTAGGCCCGATACGGATAAGTGTCATCCGCATCCAATACCTTATTAAATTAGTTTACGGTTGGGATTGTATTTTTAAAAAATATTATAATTAACGAGATGAAGTAGAGCTTGTTCAACATTTTATTCATACCACATCATAGAGCTTGTTCAAAATTTTATTCAATAGCAAAAAGTGCTTAAACTTGGCAAAGTTAATTATATCCTGTTTAAGGAACCAAGAGAAGTGAATAATCGGAAAACAAGAAAACATCACACTTAAGAGAGAGGACCAGTGCATAACAAAATAACAAGTGTAGCTAATGCAACCCATACGAATACTTGTATTTATAGTGCAGGGTAGAGAGACTACTCATTGTATGTTCTGCAACCATTAAGGCACCAGTACAAAATACTTCGTCACATTCATCAATTTACAAATTATATTGCTACAAAGACTCTATTTACAAGGATATGCCTTCCGAATGGTCTGAGCGAGCGTATGCCACTTCATCTTCGGGATCATCGTCAAGTTCGATCTGAGGTCTCAGATGAAGATTCTGGTTGTATTCTTCTTCATCGACGACGTTGTCAACCCCAACAATTCTTTGTTTACCATCCCTAACAATGTGCAGCTTCTTGTTTACGGGGTCTTTTATATAGAAAATCTGCTCGACCTGCTTGGCTAGGACGAATGGTTCGTCCGTGTATCCAACCTTGGCCAGATCCACTAAAGTGAATCCTTCCTTGTCGACTTTAACTCCGGTTCGAATATTCACCCAGCTGCAACGAAACAAAGGGACTTTGAAGCTCTTGTAGCTCATCTCCCAAATCTGCTCTATGCGGCTATAATATGTGTTCGATCCAGCTTTATCCTGATATGCATCTATACGGACTCCACTATTCTGCACTGTGCTTTTGTTATCTTGTGTGACAGTGTAGAATGTGGATCCATTGATATCATACCCTTGCCATGTGTCAACATCCCAGCTTGGGCCCCTTGCCAACCTTCGTATTATCTCAGTTGGGTCATCGGTGGATCGTGCGATACGATTCTTGAACCATTCATTGAAGCGAGTAGTATGTTCTCTGTTGATCCACATGTCTGATCGACCCATGTTGTCCTGTCGGACTTTCGCTAGATGCTCCTCAAAATATGGAGTTACTTCAGCCATATGTTGTAGCACAGCGAAATGAGCCTTCGCATAGGTAGCTTGATCGGGAACAATTTTTTTTCTGCCTATTGTGTCAAGGCCTGCTAACCTTCCTTCGTGGCGAGACGCAGGAACTCGATAGGATCAGTCTCGGCCATAAAGTTGATGCAGAACTCAAGAACCTCCTCCGTCGTGTACCCTTCAATGATGCTCCCCTTTGGTTTTGCTCTATTTGGAACATATGACTTAAGAACTCTCATATACCTCTCGAACGGGTACATCTCCCTTAGAAAAGCTGGGCCACATATTTTTGTTTGCTTCACTAGATGAACAGGGAGATGAACCATGATATCGAAGAAAGATAGTGGAAAATACATCTCTAAGTGTACAGGGTATTGACAATATCAGCCTGCATCTCATCTAGATCTTCGGGGTCTATAATCTTCTGGCCGATTGCATTGAAGAAGGCACAAAGACGTTGGATTGTGTGATGCACTTTGGGTGGTAGAATACATCTGATAGCAACTGGTAAGATCTGTGTGATCAGCACGTGACAATCGTGAGACTTCATTCCAACCACTTTTAGATCCTCCAATTTAACGTATTTACTTATCCTTGCTGAATAGCCCGAAGGAACCTTAATATCAGACAAGCATGACAACATTGCGATCTTTTCATTCTTCGACAATGTGTGGCATGCTGGTGGGAGGTACACTCTTCCTGTCTTTTCATCCGTAACAGGCTGAAGCTCACTGCGAATGTTCAATTCCTGCAGATCTAGGCGAGCATTCAAGCCGTCATTTGTCTTTCCAGGCATATTAAGCAGCAGCCCGAGCAAACTGTCACAAACGTTCTTCTCTACGTGCATTAGATCAATGCAATGCCGGACCTCAAGGTCTTTCCAATATGGTAGCCGCCAAAATATAGATTTCTTCTTCCACATAGCTTTATCATTTTCCTTGCCACGTTTTCTTTTCTTCCCAAACTCATTAGTTATGTCTTTGACCATGTCATGGACCTCTTCTCCAGACAGATCCTTGGGAGCAGTTCCAAGTTCTCTCCTACCGTTGAAATATTTCTTCTTTCTTCTAAAAGCGTGGCGTAGCGGGAGCCATCTCCTATGACGCATGTAAACCATCTTTCCGGATTTCTTCAGCCACCTGCTGCGTGTATGTTCCATACAGTCGGAGCAGGCCTTCTTTCCTTTCACGGTTTGTCCAGAAAGATTGCCCAGTGCGGGATAGTCATTAATGGTGCAGAATAGTAGAACTCGTAGCTTGAAGTTCTCCTGACCATATGCATCCCAAGTGTTCACGCCTTCTTTCCAAAGAATATCAAGATCATCGATAACAGGCTCTAGGAATACATCGATATCATTGCCCGGTTGTTTTGGACCTTGGATTAACAAGCACAACATAATATATATTATTTTGAAGCACAACCATGGCGGGATGTTATAGTTCGCAATAAGGATGGGCCAAGTGCTATGAGAACTGCTCATATCTCCAAAAGGATTCATGCCATCCGTACACAAACATATCCTCATGTTTCTGGGGTCGGCAGCAAAGTCTTTGTACATTCGATCAATATTCCTCCATTGAATCGAATCCGCTGGATGCCTTAGCAAACAGTCGTTTGTTCTCTCTTCGGCATGCCACCGCACTAATTTTGCTTTGTTCGGGTTGGCAAATATTCTCTTGAAGCGATCAATGATGGGTAAATACCATACAACCTTCGCCAGACCACCCCGCTTTGACTTCTTTCCCTCCCCCGCACTTTTCTTTCACTTGTATTGAGAAGCCTTACACAGGACAAGCTTCTAGGTCCGCATATTGCTTGTGGTACAATATGCAATCGTTTGGACAAGAGTGAATTCTACGAACCTCTAACTCTAGGGGACACAGAACCTGCTTTGCTTCATATGTCGTTTCAGGCAATGTGTTCTCTTCAGGAAGCATGACCTTCAATATTCTCAAAAGTTCTGTAAAACTTTTGTCTGTCCATCCACTACTTGCCTTCAGCTTCATTAGGTCCAAGGTAGCTGATAATTTGGTGTGCTTTGCCTTGCATCCGGCGTATAGAGGTGTCTCGGAGTCACTGACCAAACGGCTGAAATTCATCGAATCTCTCTCGTTGTGAGCTTGCTCCTCAACATCACGTAACATCTCTTGCAACAAATCAGGATCCACATCAACCATTTCACCGCCCAATGGAGATGGAATAAACATGTCACGCTCATCTTCATCTTCATGATTGTCGGCACCGATGTTGTCTGCAGCTGCACCATTATCCGATTCTGTCTCTCCATGCTTCACCCAACATGTGTAGTCCTTCATGAATCCCCATTGTATCAAGTGAGAGTGTACCTCCTCTCCGCTAAACAAAATCTCATTCTTGCAATCTCTACATGGACAACACATGTATTTGCTATTTCTTCTTCTCCTATCCTCGTCCACGACGTTCGTAAAACTTAAAACGCCATCTCTATACTCCTTGCAATGACGCTTTAAAGTTATCGCATTCATCCAACTTCGATCCATCGCTACAAAATTTAACAAAACATTAGTTATCATACTACTAAATTGTAAAAAAATAAACCTTTATACTTACTTATAATATATTCCTGTTTTTTTAAATAACAAAAATTCGCCCCCTTCAACGTCCCACCAAAAAAGTGAACAGTGGGATGAATTCAGACAGCGGTTGCTGGTGCATTTATAGTGTGTCCAAACTATATCTCAATCAGGCCAGTTAAACGATATCTGTAACGGGGCACAGACATCTCTAATGGGCTTAAATGAAAGCCTGACACCGATGTGAGTCATCGGTGACGGGCTATAAAGTCATCTCAATTGAGCCTTATTTTTGAGCCCATCACCGATGGCCCTTATCTCTGACGGGCTTGGTATTATGGCCCGATTGAGATATCCTAGGTTATCTCAATCGGGCTTACATTTGAGCCCATCACAGATGTGTTTCATCGCTGACGGGCTATTTGCAATTGGGGTTTTACGAGTACATCTACAACGATGCAAATGATGGCCTGATTGAGATGACTTCGTTCTGACGGCCCAACTGCACGAGGCATATTTGGGCCCGTTACAGATGGAAGGTTCTGTACTAGTGTTTCCTGTTGGTTACAGGATCAAACCAACTGGCACGCCCTTGACGACACCAGAGGCGACCAATTTGGACCTGCACTAGAGTAAAGCAAACCTCTCAGGCCAGTGCGTGGGAATCGAATTTCTCATCAACACGCTTTTGGCACGCCCAGTGGAACCAATAAAGACTTCCAAGTTTGACGCCATGTCTGACACCAAGACTCCAGAAATCGACTAGGAAAACGTCATCCTAGTGACGATAGAGCAATTGTCGTCTGAACAATTAGCTGACTACAAGTAGATGGTTGAACGGCTGTAGGCGCATTACCTGCAATCGTTCACCCATACTAGATCTGGAGCAGTCCTCCAAAATTTCAACTTCTCCATTGAAGATTTTGATATGTCTAATGAAGATAAGAAAGGAAAAAAAGAAGATGGAGGACATCAAACAGGAACAAGACGGTTCGGGCTCTTACACTCTACAGGACCGAATCGACTCGGCTATTCATCATGCGCTCGTCAACCAAAGTGGCATATTGGTTAACACCCTCAACAACATGATAAGCACTGTGGTCGACTCGAAGATTGCCGAGAAGCTACTGAGAGGGCCGATGTACGTCACTGATGGCCAGTTCCCGAGCTATAGGACACTGTCAACCTAGGGTTTACCGATCCCGCCACTAGGACAGCCGAACCTTCAAGGAGGGGCTTCGGTCCAACCAAATGCACAGGCATCAACTTCAGAGCCGCGCCCTAGGATCCTGGTCCGGCAACAGCCTCAACATTAGGGCCGCAGTGTCCCGATAGTGACACAGGAACAGGTGGATAACTGTAGACCCCCAGGACGGGAATCATTCGTGTTCATAGTACCTTATCCCTGGATCGAGTAGTTTGGTACCCACGAATACAGTTCTGAATTACCAGGTGCAGAGTGCACGAATAGTCTTACAACGAAATTATTACAATAATAGGCCCGAAGGCAATATCCAATACATATAGGACCTACCGGTCCGGATACAACCGAAAACAGAAATTTGATAAGATAGCAGACAGAAGGCAGCAGCATGTCGATTGCCACAGGCAACGACTGGGGACTAAGACCTGTTGCGCTCCATTGCCTTCATTCCTCCTAGTAGTATGTGTACGGGTCTTCCTCATTTCCTTCATCTGGAGGTTTGTGCGTATAGCAAGGGTGAGTACCCAACGTACTCAGCAAGCCAACACGGAATGATGCACATGATAGGGTCATTCAAAGGATGGCTATGGTTTATTTGCGCAAAGCCAATTTTCACAAATCATTTCACAAACCTAACATCTAGCCAGGTCAAGTTTTAGGTCCATAGTATATTAACTCGGCGACGGTTCTGTCCACCATCCATTGTGATCCCAAGGATAGCTTCCCGCCTTCGATCCGTCATGGTTTTCTGGGGGTGTCTTTCTCCTTTCTCTCAGATAGAGAAGTTGGTTTCCCCAGCACATAAAGTCATTATGCAATCCCACCCATCATTTTAAAATTTATGAGTCTAGCCACGGGAAACACTTGTCACGTTGCTCATTAACCGCGAGCACGGCTATTCGAATAGATTGATTAACTCACACTGCAGTGGATGTACACTTTACCCGTACTCCGCGACAGCCCAACAAATGAGCCTACGCCTCAACACATGAGACGGTCACGGCAAAGCCTTTCGATAACCTCGCTTTGGCAGTACCCGCTCCATGAACTTAAGCCCTCATACACTCTAGCCCTCATTTCCTAGCAGTGAGAGGAGTTCTGGCGTTCCCGGGGTAAGAGAAAGAATTGCTCTATCTTGAACTTTCCATCTTGATGTCCTTTTCTTCATGCCTTCATTTCTTCTTGTTGATCGCATGCCCGATCTCTGCCCAGGTACCAACCAGCGGTACACCCCCTGCCGGAAGGCCCATAACTATCGTCCAGGCACCCACCAGTGGTGCACCCCCACCGGCAAGCCCTTACCTCAACGCCAACACCTGAACCTACTATGCAAGGATACTGCCTCCGCTCGGATATTTAATCAGCTAGGTCTATACCCATTCGAGAAGTACGGGTGTACTGGCTCGTTCTAAGTTGTAGTCTCATGGCTCGGTCCTTAACTGACCAGGGACGGTACTAGCCTTTTCCGGAATCCACCCAAATCCATCCATCCGCCCCAGTCAAAAAAAACATTGGTTTGTATTTTCATTTTTCATCAAAGCCATTTCCAACATGATCAAGGCAACGTGTAGCTCATGTCTCCACTTGCCGTGTCTCAACCATCTTCCCAAGATAGTTGCCCAAGCACAAGGCTTATTTGTAAAATCATGAGTATGCAAGAATCTAGTATAAGCGTGGCTAAGCATTTTACCGAAGATAACCTCCGGTTGTATCACATCGAAGGTTACAAAGAATATTTCTAAGGGTATTCAATATCAAGGCAGGATATTTCAAGAATAGGTACTCATTTGTTTATAGCATGCAATTTGTAGTTGAAAACAACATCATTTCACAAAGTAGGATCAATATGTCCAAAGGGATGTGTTGACTTGCCTTGCTCGCACACTTGTTGAACGGGGTCTTCCGCGTAGTCGGCGCTTGCTTCTTCGGATGCTAACCATACGTGCGAAAGGAAGGATTGAATTCGTTTAGAATTCAATGAAATCAATTAAAAGCCAAGAAATTGCAAAAGCGGCTCCTAAGACGAATCTATGATGTTAAACGAGTTTTACGTTTGAGTTTGGCTAGAATCCGAGTTGAGACGGGCGAGTTAGAATAGTTTGAAGTTTTGCGATCCATCGATTTGGTTAAGTGTGATGCGATATTTATTTTAGGTTAACATGCTTAAAGCTTAAGAAATATTAGAGTTGATGATTCAATTAATAAAAAGAAAGTGTTTATCCTTCAATTTCATCGAATTATTTCTCGGGTCGAGAAGTCCTAGGGTTTACGATAATCAATCCCAAAATAATCTCGAGGCTAAGTATTATACTAAATAATCTTTGCATCAAGAATAGTGTTTTTGGCGACAACTAAGTTAGATGGGTTCCAAAATAAATGAATAATGCGATGGCTTATATATATATATATATATTTAAATTAAACCTCGTTTAATAATCGATTCTGAATTATTTTTGAAGTCCTAATTTGTTTTGATGGAATTATGTAACTTTGCCCAGAGATTTTCCTGAAATATCTTCAAAAAAAATTTTCCTAATTTTTTTTTCCAAAAATTTTCCCACAATTTTTCCCAAATTTTCCCCCTTTTCTTTTCTTTCTCTTTTTCCCTACTTTCCTTTCCTCTTTTTTTTCCTTCCCCTGCTCTGTTCTTCTTCTTTCCCTAAGTGAGCCGACGCGGGGCAAGGCATGGGCGGCCGGGCGTCGAGGCGGGGGAGAAGAGGAGAGGAGGGGGCTCACGGTGGCGAGGTCGGCGCAATGCGGTGACACGGGAGCAGCGACGACGAGTGAACGGCGGCGCGCTTTGGTTGGCACCGCGTCAACGGCGCGGCGGGCGGCT
Organism: Oryza australiensis; assembly: GCA_019925245.2. Lineage (NCBI taxonomy): Eukaryota > Viridiplantae > Streptophyta > Magnoliopsida > Poales > Poaceae > Oryza > Oryza australiensis. The sequence goes on from JAIFGZ020000239.1 coordinate 2,059,111, forward strand.
GCGCGTCAAGGGCGCGACGGAAGCGAAGAGGAGGAGCGGGGAAGGGATGTGGTGGGGAAAAGAAGGAGCTCGGGCCCTCATTTTATAGCGCACGGCGCGGCGAGAGCAAACGGGGTCCCGGGCGGCGCGTGCGGCGCGTGGCGTGGCGCGCGCAAGCTCGGGGCCGGGCGCGCACGGCGGGCGTGGGCGCGCGGGCAGCGCGGCATGCGGTCGGGGCGCGGGGCACGAGGCACGGTTGCGAGCGCGAGGGCGGCGCGCGGCGCGCGCAGCGGGAGGGCCGGGCGGCGCACGGTGCGAGCACGCGCGAGAGGGCATGGGCGCGGGCGCGAGGCGGAGGTGGCCGGCGCGTGGCACGGCGGCTGCGGGCGGCGCGGTGCGTGGCGACATGCGCGCGCGGGCGGTCGGGTCGGCGCGGCGTGCGTGCGGGCAGGGTCGGGCGTGGTGCGGCGTGCGGATGCGACGCGCGGGTGGGGACGGCGTGGTGTGACCGGGCGCGCAACGCGCGCGCGGTGGCAAGGGGGACCGGGTCGAACACGTGGCCGACAATGAACGAGTGCTATTTTTTATTTTCCCGAATTACTTTCCTATTTTCCCAATTGTTTTTCCTTTCCTTCTAAAAATTCAAAACAAGTTCTAATATTCCCAAGATTAATTTAAAAATACATTTTCAAATTTTTCTCCCACTTTTCAATGTTCAAAATATACTTTCATCCCTAATTTATTCATTCCTTTCTTTTAAATTTAAAAGTTAGGATTTTTGATTAACATTACTTTCTCAACTTCATATTTTCTTTCCTAAATTTTTTTATTCATATTTGGATATTAATTATCTTTTCAATCACTATTTTATTGTCTACACCAAAGTCATATACTTTTCGAGATAATTTTTATAGATTCCCAGGTCTTACATATTATTCCCTCAATTCTATATTTTAACTTTTCCAAAATATGATTTTTGATTCAAAATCAACCCTAGACTTTCCTATATATCTTTTTATAATTAATAAATTTTTGTTTTGTTTATTTTGGATCTTTATTTTTTAAAAAAAAATTTCCTTTCTTTTTGGATTTCGAAACTCCCTCGGCTTTTCATTCTTTAAATAAATTTTTGTTTTATCTATATCACGCGACAAAACTTATAGACAAGAGGCGATAAACATGACAAGATGCAATAATACCAAAAGTTTTTTGTAAGTCCCAAATTTTAGTTTTCGATTTTTAAATCCCCGATTTTTAGGGTGTTACAAACCTACCCCCCTTAAAATAAATCTCGTCCCCGAGATTTGGGTTGGGTTGTGGTTGTAAGTCTGTTCGTTCATATAAGACTGATCTATTTAGGACTTCATCCCAACAAACGATGGATAGGATGATTATTTATAATAAGGCGGGAATCTATCACGGAGTTCTTAAGGTGATCCCTACGGTGTCTTTGCGATTCTTTGTTTCGGATAACTATATTATCTTTTTTTAAACCTTTACGGGTACTCTAGGCTTAGTGGTTATATTAATCTAATATTTTCATAAGGAATCTCTTGATGTATGCCCTTGCTTCATTTATAAGGAAAGGGGAGAGAGAGGTGGCTTGTCTCTCACACTTGTCCCGGCCGAGATCGGAGAGTGAGTGGAGGCGAAGTAGTTCGAGTGAAGGAGGGATGGAGCGAGGGCTCCATGACGAAGCGAAGTAGAGCGACGGGTTCTTGGCGAGCGGACTTCGTCGGCGGTTAGGACTTGCGGTCGCAGGCTCTAGGGTGGAAGGAGATGTTTCCTCATCGGTTCGGGCGATGGGTGGATTCGTCGCCGGAGATGATGCTCGGAGGATAGTGGTGTCGAGGTTCTTCGGCCATGGAAGCTGCATTCTAGCGAAAGGGGTTCTTTGCTGGCGATGGGTGTGGGCACAAGTGTGGTATGTCGGAGCGGCTATTAGTACTTTGCTGGCTTGGGTGCTATACCCACTGGTTTTTGTTTGGAGGCTGTGGCGGGATGCGACAGAGGATGGTTACCAGGATTTCCTTTGTGAGGCGGTTTGTCTTCTCGTCGTGTTGGCACCCATTGTTTTTCTCTCTTTTCTGGGGTTACTAATAGATTAGGTAGTCAATGGATGGTCCCTGTAATTTGTCCCCTTATGTATGGATCTGGCGACCACAGCCTGAATCTCCCTTTTGTCTTTATATCAGGAGCACATTGGATGTTTTGTCTAAACTGGTGCTCGGGTGGTTTATGTTGTTGTTGGGTTTTGCTTGTCAAAAGAGTGGTTGGATGACATTGATTGCTAGGATTGCTACTAGCGTTCCAACTAGTTTCCTATGTAAAGTATACGAAACTGATTATGTTTTGAGGGGACTTAGATCCATCTATAACTTGTTCTGCTGAGGATAGGTGTAATGTCCAATTGACTAACAGGTGGTGGCGGTGTCTGTCTAAAGAACGATCTTTCAAACATACAATATTTAGTATGTTTATCGCTAAGCTTTTCTTAAGTTGTATAATAGACTTGCTACTCCAAAGTTTTACAGACCTTTATTGCATAGATGGGTAGTGACCTTATATGGTACGATTGTGATCGCAGGTATGGTTGATGGAAGACTATCCGAAGAAGGTTTGGTTTCATCTAGCTACAACATGGGCACAATTTAAAGATCCATGGTCATGTCACTCTACGCCCCTTAAAATAAAATTTTTTTTTAGCTTTGCCTTAGGCATAATCAACAAATCCTTAGGAAATATGTTCGGGTAATCCTGATCTTACCGGCCTATCGGTGGTGGTAGTAGGGTAGATAATCCCGTGGCGTGCTCACGCGACATCGAGTTTCGGTCCATGGTTATACTTGTTGGCGAAGTCCATGGGGTGGACATGGTGACTATCTCTTGGTCACAGTTTATAACTATCTTGTTCTCAGTCAACTGGTCCATGTTAGAATGATACTGAGGATTTGGGGTGGTATCATGATATTTGAAGAAAACACCATGCCTCTACTTCCAATGGGCATATTAATGCGGCACGGGGTATGGCTATGTCTCTCCTTAGTGAAGGTATCATTATGGGTCTTTTATGGTCTATCGACATAGGTTACGTTACGTGCTTGATCTCGAGGTTAAGAAAGAATGCGAAGTTTGAAACCAACAAAACTTTAACTTAGTGCGAGAATGGATGGAGAACGTACCCATTAGCACGATCTGGTCCTCTGGGCCTCTTCGGCATGCACATGGTTCACTTGGCCATGGCGGATTCTGTGGTGGCCTCCTTCGGTGGGGTGTCCCGAGCGATCTGCGTCCAGTACCGGGGTAGGGGTTCCTCGCACGGCAATGGCGTTGGCTCCGGTACGGATGGGGGTGTTACGTGGCTTAGGGCGTGATTGGCGAAATGTCCATATTCCCCTGATTGAAGCGTTCACGTTCTTAAGTCTTGGGGTCGCCAAGGTAGGTGCGGGAGCGAAAAGGGGTGGCAGGTGGCTGCTGGCGTTGCGGGTGCGGCGGGCGATTGGTCATTGTGACGTGGCTTCCAACTGTTGGTGTTGCTCCTTTGGGTCGCTAGGGCGTTCCTTGAATCGGGCGGGCTAGAGCAAGTCTTCTCTTTCGGTTGTTTTCAACCGTCTTTTGATCATGCTCGAGCCTTACGACCTTGTTGATGAGGCTCTGAAAGCTAGCGTGGTCCTGACCGATCATCGGTCCTCTTAATTCATCATTCAGTCCTTCAATAAACTTGTCCATCTTTTCCTCCTCGTCTGCCAGATCGCTTGTGGCGTAACGGGCAAGCTGCGTGAACTTGTTAAGATACTCTTGTACCGTGGTGTTTCCTTGGCGCAGCCTACGAAACTCATTTTCTTCATCCTCATAACCGCGGTGAGTACGAAATTTTCACGGAAAACAGCCGTGAATTCTTCCCATGTCGGTTCTCCGGCATCTTCTGCCCGTGTCTCTTTGTAAGTGTCCCACCAGTCACTTGCGGGACCTTCCAGCTGATTAGTGGCGAAGATGACTCTATCAGCTTCCCGTACTCGGACGAGAGTCAACTTCTTCTCTATTACCCTCAACCAATCTTCGCATCCATTGGTTCTCTGCCATGGAGAACGTTGGCGGTTTGGCTCGCATAAACTCGCCTAGGCTTGATCCTCCGTGGTGTCCTTGGTTGTTGGCAATGGCTTGAAGCAATTGGGTTTGTGAAGCCATGACTTCCGCTAGGGTGGTAGGGTTAGGCTCGGCGGGTTCTGCGTAGGCTTGAGGCTCTGCGACGGTGCACCATCTGAGGAATATAGATGAGGTAAATGATTGGATCGACTAATGTCATGGTTCTAATCGATTTTTTTTTCAGTGATCTTCAAGTTGTTCTTAAGTGATCTTTTGCACACAACAAGCATGGTGATATAAACTCATTTAAGATATAACATAGAACTTTATATTAGTTCATAAACGTTACATCATAGGAGGGTACATCGGTTGCCATGCACGAGTCCCACACAACATGACAACAACATCGGTCTAGGGTCTTCATATATAAAGGGGAAAGAGTACGGTCATTGCTGTCTTGACTCCATCCAAAGCAAGACCGAGTTGATGCGAGACTCCTTGTCTAGTTGTTTGGGCCGCCCGATCTGGGTTGCCTCCTATGGCTGTTGTATTGGCACCGGTAAGAGGAGGGATCTTTGTGTGACTTGGGGCATTGGTTGGCATAGTGTCCAAATTCCTCACAGTTGAAGCAAGTCACATTCCTTTTCCTTGGGGCAGCCGGGATAGGTGTTGGAGTGCGAAACGGTGCGGTAGTTGTTCTAGGGCAGCCATTGGCATAGTGTCCTAACTCTCCACGGTTGAAGCGGTGCACATTCCTCTTTAGGCGTCGGGAATCTCCTCGGCATCTTCGGGGTACACACGTGCTCGTGATGATCATCCTGCCGTACCACCTGTGGTCCATTTTGGTGACTTCCTCTTCCGGAGTTGGATGGTGGCCGAGCCCTTGGCCGGTCGTTGGATTGAATTCCTTGTCCTTCCTTCCGCATCTTGTATCTCCCCTCGATCGGGTTCCGGTGTGTTTTCCCTGCCTTGTTCCTTATTCCATATCCTTGTTCCATGAAGCCGTAACGGGGCCAAGTGTTTCCTTCCCTCCTAATGGTGGGTTTGGCGTTCTTGCTCTCGTGGGCTTGGCGTATATTCGCGGGAGTCATCGGGGCTTGAGTCGGAGCGTGCAGACGTTGCTCTAGACACGAACCCAAAACTTGAAGGTGTCGTTGCATTTGCTACACCAGCATGATCATCAATTGTGTCGGCTAGCCATTATCAGGCTAAGGTCGGATTCATAGGGAAAGAAGGTGGAATGCCCATAGGGTCGCTCTGTGTTGATCCATGAGATTGCTTGAGATCTTGATTTCTGCGCTTGTTCTTTCCCATCTATTGTCGAGAGAGAGAAAGAAATCGGAAGAACAGTTAAGCTCGGTTGGGACCTTGTTCTGTGCACTCTTATTGCGTTAGCGGGTGGAATAAACAATCTCTCAAGCTTTAACGGGGTCACCGCCCTATATCTATTTTTGAAGATAGTTTAGGGTTTAGAGGAAGGTAAAATCAAATGTTTGTAGAGAAATTGGGGTGAGAGAGAAAATATGTTTGCCTTGTGAAAGTAGTTTGTATTTCCAAAATAATCCTATGTAGGGATATTTCCCTTTGACCAGCTATAAAGGGGTGGGGCGCCGGTTGGTCTTATCCTACGTCGCCTTGCTCGATACCGGCTCTGTAGACCCCCGGGACGGGAATCATTCGTGTTCATAGTATCTTATCCCTGGATCGAGTAGTTTGGTACCCACGAATACGGTTCTGAATTACCGTGCGAGTGCACGAATAGTCTTACAACGAAATTATTACAATAATAGGCCCGAAGGCAATATCCAATACATATAGGACCTACCGGTCCGGATACAACAAAAGAAATTTGATAAGATAGCGGAGAGAAGCGCGGCATGTCGATTGCCACGGGCAACGGCGGGGACTAAGACCTGTTGCGCTCCATTGCCTTCATTCCTCCTAGTAGTATGTGTACGGGTCTTCCTCATTTCCTTCATCGGAGGTTTGTGCGTATAGCAAGGGTGAGTACCCAACGTACTCGGCAAGCCAACACGGAATGATGCACATGATAGGGTCATTCAAAGGATGGCTATGGTTTATTTGCGCAAAGCCAATTTTCACAAATCATTTCACAAACCTAACATCTAGCCAGGTCAAGTTTTAGGTCCATAGTATATTAACTCGGCGACGGTTCGTCCACCATCCATTGTGATCCCAAGGATAGCTTCCCGCCTCCGATCCGTCATGGTTTTAGGGGTGTCTTTCTCCTTTCTCTCGATAGAGAAGTTGGTTTCCCAGCACATAAAGTCATTATGCAATCCCACCCATCATTTTAAAATTTATGAGTCTAGCCACGGGAAACACTTGTCACGTTGCTCATTAACATGAGCACGGCTATTCGAATAGATTGATTAACTCACCTGCGGTGGATGTACACTTTACCGTACTCCGCGACAGCCCAACAAATGAGCCTACGCCTCAACACATGAGACGGTCACGGCAAAGCCTTTCGATAACCTCGCTTTGGCAGTACCCGCTCCATGAACTTAAGCCCTCATACACTCTAGCCGTCATTTCCTAGCAGTGAGAGGAGTTCTGGCGTTCCCGGGGTAAGAGAAAGAATTGCTCTATCTTGAACTTTCCATCTTGATGTCCTTTTCTTCATGTCTTCATTTCTTCTTGTTGATCGCATGCCCGATCTACGCCGAGTACCAACCAGCGGTACACCCCCTTGGAAGGCCATAACTATCGTCCAGGCACCCACCGGTGGTGCACCCCCACCGGCAAGCCCTTACCTCAACGCCAACACACGAACCTACTATGCAAGGATACGCCTCCGCTCGGATATTTAATCGCTAGGTCTATACCCATTCGAGAAGTACGGTTGTGGCTCGTTCTAAGTTGTAGTCTCATGGCTCGGTCCTTAGCCGACCGGGGACGGTACTAGCCTTTTCGGAATCCACCCAAATCCATCCATCCGCCCGAGTCAAAAAAAACATTGGTTTGTATTTTCATTTTCATCAAAGCCATTTCCAACATGATCAAGGCAACGTGGCGCTCATGTCTCCACTTGCCGTGTCTCAACCATCTTCCCAAGATAGTTGCCCAAGCACAAGGCTTATTTGTAAAATCATGAGTATGCAAGAATCTAGTATAAGCGTGGCTAAGCATTTTACGAAGATAACCTCCGGTTGTATCACATCGAAGGTTACAAAGAATATTTCTAAGGGTATTCAATATCAAGGCAGGATATGTCAAGAATAGGTACTCATTTGTGTATAGCATGCAATTTGTAGTTGAAAACAACATCATTTCACAAAGTAGGATCAATATGTCCAAAGGGATGTGTTGACTTGCCTTGCTCGCACACTTGTTGAACGGGGTCTTCCGCGTAGTCAGCGCTTGCTTCTTCGGATGCTAACCATACGTGCGAAAAGGAAGGATTGAATTCGTTTAGAATTCAATGAAATCCAATTAAAAGCCAAGAAATTGCAAAAGCGGCTCCTAAGACGAATCTATGATGTTAAACGAGTTTTACGTTTGAGTTTGGCTAGAATCCGAGTTGAGACGGGCGAGTTAGAATAGTTTGAAGTTTTGCGATCCATCGATTTGGTTAAGTGTGATGCGATATTTATTTTAGGTTAACATGCTTAAAGCTTAAGAAATATTAGAGTTGATGATTCAATTAATAAAAAGAAAGTGTTTATCCTTTAATTTCATTGAATTATTTCTCGGGTCGAGAAGTCCTAGGGTTTACGATAATCAATCCCAAAATAATCTCGAGGCTAAGTATTATACTAAATAATCTTTGCATCAAGAATAGCGTTTTTGGCGACAACTAAGTTAGATGGGTTCCAAAATAAATGAATAATGCGATGGCTTATATATATATATTTAAATTAAACCTCGTTTAATAATCGATTCAATTATTTTGAAGTCCTAATTTGTTTTGATGGAATTATGTAACTTTGCCCAGAGATTTTCCTGAAATATCTTCAAAAAAAAATTTTCCAATTTTTTTCCAAAAATTTTCCCACAATTTTTCCCAAATTTTCCCCCTTTTCTTTTCTTTCTCTTTTTTCCCTACTTTCCTTTCCTCTTTTTTTCCTTCCCCCTCTCTGTTCTTCTTCTTTCCCTAAGTGAGCCGACGCGGGAGGCAGGGCATGGGGGCGGGCGGTGTCCGGGCGGGGAGAAGAGGAGAGGAGGGGGGCTCACCGTGGCGAGGTCGGCGCAATGCGGTGACACGGGAGCAGCGGCAGACGAGTGAACGGTGGCGCGCTTTGGTTGGCACCGCGTCAACGGCGCGGCGGGCGGCTGCGCGTCAAGGGGCGCGACGGGAAGCGAAGAGGAGGAGCGGGAATGGATGTGGTGGGGAAAAGAAGGAGCTCGGGCCCTCATTTTATAGCGCACGGCGCGGCGGCGGCAAACGGGGTCCGGGCGGCGCGTGCGGCGCGTGGCGTGGCGCGGCGCAAGCTCGGGGCCGGGCGCGGCACGGCGGGGCATGGGCGGCGCGGGCGGCGCGGCATGCGGTCGGGCGCGGGGCACGAGCGCGGTTGCGCGCGAGGGCGCGCGGCGCGCGGCGCAAGCGAGGAGGGCCGGCGGCGCACGGTGCGAGCACGCGCGAGAGGGCATGGGCGCGGGGCGCGGGGCGGAGGTGGCGGCGCGCGGCACGGCGGGCGGCTGCGGCGGCGCGGTGCGTGAGCGACATGCGCGCGGGGCGGTCGGGTCGGCGCGGCGTGCGTGCGGGGCGGGCCGGGCGTGGTGCGGCGTGCGGATGCGGCGTGCGGGTGGGGGCGGCGTGGTGTGACCGGGCGCGCGCGCGCGCGCGCGTGGCAGGGGGACCGGGTCGAACACGTGGCCGACAATGAACAGTGCTATTTTTAATTTTCCCGAATTACTTTCCTATTTTCCCAATTGTTTTTCCTTTCCTTCTAAATATTCAAAACAAGTTCTAATATTCCCAAGATTAATTTAAAAATACATTTTCAAATTTTTCTCCCACTTTTCAATGTTCAAAATATACTTTCATCCCTAATTTATTCATTCCTTTCTTTTAAATTTAAAAGTTAGTATTTTTGATTAACATTACTTTCTCAACTTCATATTTTCTTTCCTAAATTTTTTTTATTCATATTTGGATATTAATTATCTTTTCAATCACTATTTTATTGTCTACACCAAAGTCATATACTTTTGATTATTTTTATAGATTCCCAAGTCTTACATATTATTCCCTCAATTCTATATTTTAACTTTTCCAAAATATGATTTTTGATTCAAAATCAACCCTAGACTTTCCTATATATCTTTTTATAATTAATAAATTTTTGTTTTGTTTATTTTGGATCTTTATTTTTTTAAAAAAAAATTTCCTTTCTTTTTGGATTTCGAAACTCCCTCGGCTTTTCATTCTTTAAATAAATTTTTGTTTTATCTATATCACGCGACAAAACTTATAGACAAGAGGCGATAAACATGACAAGATGCAATAATACCAAAAGTTTTTTGTAAGTCCCAAATTTTAGTTTTCGATTTTTAAATCCCCGATTTTTAGGGTGTTACAATAACATATTCAACACCAATCGGGGGCCAATCACGTCCAATGAGCTGATTGGCAACATCGCCCCAGCGCCACATCATAGTCCCGTTAGCAATCGGCTACTTCCTGAACAATCACCGCCGATCATGTTTCGGCCACCTCCAGCCGCGAATCAGTTCCAGTACCAATATCCGCGAGGCCACCTTGAGCAGCAGCATCGGCCGCAGACACCACCACTCCAATATCGGCAAGGACTCGTCCACCACGAGCACTACGAGCCGATGCTACAAGTTCAGGCTCAGAACAATGGACCTTGGGCCGATCTGATTGCCGATGTCATGCGCGATCAGTTCGGCCTCAAACCCAAGGATTTTGGCAACATGTACCGGTACCCATATCCAAAGTACTTCGAGAGGGTGCCACTGCCAAACCGGTATAAGGTGCCGGATTTCTCAAAATTCTTCGGGAAGGACAATGTGTCCACTTACGAGCACGCCAGCCGATTCTTGGCTCAATGCGGAGAGGCATCACCTACAGACGCGCTCAGGGTTCGCCTATTCCCGCTCTCTCTCTCTCTTCTCTCTCTCTCTCTCTCTCGGGATCGGCTTCACCTGGTTCTCATCATTGCCATACAACTCAGTTCAAAGCTGGGCTGATCTTGAGAAACAATTTCACAGCTACTTCTATTCCGGCACCCATGACATGAAGTTGTCGGACCTCACCGGCATCAGGCAGAAGCATGAGGAATCAGTCCAAGATTACATCCAACGCTTCAGGGACATGAGGAACCGATGCTACAGCCTAGTGTTATCGGACTCTTAGCTAGCCGATTTGGCTTTTCACGGCCTCTTACCGCCAATCCGTGAAAGGTTTTCGGCCCAAGACTTCAACAGCCTGGCCCACTTGGCCCAAAAAGTGACGGCTCATGAACAAAGATTTCAAGATCCCAGGAGGGCCTTCAAGAAAGTCGCCAACATTGCCTACGCAATAGACACAAATTCAAGCGATAGCAACGCGGAGGTGGCAGCAGTCGAGTGGACTAGAAACAAGAAGGCGATAACCTGCCAATGGTTGAAAATGTTGGATAGGGAGGAGAAATATGACTTCGATATCACTAAAGCCGACAGGATTTTCAATCTGCTGCTAAAGGAGAAGCAAATTTGGCTACCGGACAACCACGTTATCCCATCAGCCGATGAGCTCAAAAAGAAAAAGTACTGCAAGTGGCACAACACCACCTCGCACAGCACAAACGATTGCAAAGTATTCAGGCAGCAAATCCAGTCGGCCATTGTCGAAACTTGGTTTCGGCAATAGAAATTTGGGGGTACAGTCAAGATCACCAAGCTCGATGGGTTAAGTAAAAAACAAAGTTTAGACAGGTTCAGGCCCTATCTTGAGGTAATACCCTACTCCTGTTTCGGGGATTCGATACGCCGAGTGTTTATTGATCTCAAGATCTCGTGTATCTAACAGCTCGTATGTGCTTTGCCTTAATCTGATCTCCCTCAAGGGTCGCCCCTTACCCCCCTTATATAGTATTGAGGGGCGGGCTTACAAGTCGAAAACCCTATCTTACTCTAAGTCGGTTACCTCAATCTTACCAAATTATGACTATGAGCCGTTGCCTTATCTAATCGGCAACATAACACCCATGCTTTACTGACACATGTATAGCCCCCGACTGTCAACTCAAGAAGTCATCTTGCTTGAGGTTGGCAGTCAAGAATAACATGAAACTTGAGGCAATTTAAGCGTAGTATCGTCGAAGATGTTCGATGTTCCAAGAGTTCTCCACCATGGATCCATCTTCACGGTTTAGTCGATATACTCCTAGCCGAGTCACCTTAGCGATTATATATGGCCCTTCCCATAATGGAGATAATTTGTGACAGTCCTTGGTGGTTTGAATCTTGCGTAGAACTAGGTCACCGACAATAAAAGCTCGTGCTCGGACATTGCGGCTGTGGTATTGTCTGAGACCTTGAAGATATCTTGTCGACTGGATCAGAGCTGCCTCTCGGGCTTCTTCCAGTCGGGTTAGATCGTCCACTCGGTCTTGATCGTAGCGCTCGTCGTTGAAGCTGTCGACTCATAGGGATTCATACTCCATTTCGTTCGGCAGCATGGCTTCTGCCCCTTAAACCAGGAAGAAAGGAGTTTGGCCGGTATCCCGACTGGGCGTAGTCCGTAGAGACCACAGAACCGAGGGGAGCTCTTGAACCCATTTGTTGGCATAAGGATTTAGCCGGTCAAACACTTGGGCCTTGATGCCTTGAAGGGCCATGCGGTTGGCACGCTCAACTTGTCCATTGCTTTTGGGATGTGCGACCGATGCATAGCACATTTTGATGCCTAAGTCTTCACAGAATTCCTTAAAGATGCCTCCAGTGAATTGAGTCCCATTGTCGGAGAGATCAGCACGACTCCTGCTCCCAAGTCAGTGATCCTCTTGGATCCGTTAAAATGCATGGTCCAGTATTGTAGGTCTTCTCGAGGTACATCTTCTTGTTGTTTGGTCCACTTGGCCAGGAAATCTGCCAGGGCTTGTGACTTTACAGACGTCCTCGCCTTGAAAGTTAAGTCCAGCGGCATCAGTTCCAGGGCCCACTTCGTGATGCGCCCGGTCGCCTCCTGGGGGTAGCGAATTTTGGCTCCTGCCAGCACTTCGCTAGCAGTCGGCTTCGTCAGTCGGCTTCTTGCTTAAGCTACGCCGCATATTGTTCAGTGAATTGCTTGTAGATGAAGCAATCTTTGGCTGCATGCTTGTGGTTTGGATGATGCGTGCACTGAGCGTTCATGATTGCGTCATAGGTCGCGACTCGGGGACGGCGCTGGGAGTTGGACGTCATGGCAACCAGGTCCTCAGGTCGGCGCTTGCGATCCTTCTGGCCCTGGTTGTTGTTGTCATTATCCTTCTTAAGATGTCGGCTTCCTCCCGACTGCTTGTCGTCCCTTCGGTCAGGCCGGCTTGCCGCGTCGCCTTGATCGCGTCGCTGGATTTGGCATAGGAGTTCGCTGTCTTGAACATTTGCTTCACAGTCTTCGGTGGCTTACGCCCAAACTTCCCGATCAATAGTTCATCACAGATTCCCTTCTGGAAGGCGTCGATGATGATGTCGGTGATGTTGGGGATCTTGTTGCACTTTTTCGAGAAGCGCCGGATGTAGTCCTTCAGCGGCTCATCTGGCTTCTGGATGACATTGTAGAGGTCAAAGTAGGTCCCAGGCCTTTCAAAAGTGCCCTGGAAGTTGGCGATGAAGTGATCCCTGAGTTCGCTCCACGAGTCGATGGAGCCTCTTGGCAAGCTGGTGAGCCAGTTCCTGGCTGAGTTGGCGAGTGCAACAGGTAAGTAATTGGCCATGGCCTTATTATCTCCTCTTGCTGCATGGATGGCAAGGGTCTACACGGTTAGCCATGACTCAGGGTCAGTCTTTCCGTCGTACTTCTCGATTCCTATCGGCTTAAATCCATTCGGCCAATGCACTCGGCGCAGGTCCCGAGTGAATGCAGGTACTCCTTCGTCGTTGCTGTCGGGCGATCCCCTTCGATCTTCGCGGGAGCGCTGATCTCGTTCTTGATAGCGTCGGTCGAGGACTTCCCACAGATCACTTGGCGGGGTCCTTGGCAGGATGCTTCGGTAGTCAGAGTTGTTGCTGCGGCGGACCCAGTGGTGGACGGGTGGTCGTCCATGCTGCTTCTCGCGGGAGTCGGCCGATTGCTCTTGCTGCTTCTGCGGGGCCTCATGGTGGGGGTTTCTCGACCTAGTGGCCATCCAATCTTGTTCGGGCCTCCTGTAATCCTTCGACCGCAGTCGCGGAAGTTGGCTTCTGTCGGGCGTTTCTGCCACAAACTCAGTCGGCCTTCGTGTTGAGGTGGAGGGAGAACAGTTGGTTGCAGCCGCGACGATGGTCTTGATCTTGTCCAGGATTGGCGTCACGTCCAGGGGCACCGTCTCGATCACAGTGTCGAGGAGAGCGAGGGCGGCAACGGCATTTTGCTAGGGTGTCTGAAAGATATTGGTGTTGTCGACTCGCGTCTGAAGTATGGCCTCCCGAGCGGATCGCCCGGTCGCCCTCAGGTTTCGCTTTCTCCTGTCGGCCTCCTCCTTGCGCCTCCTCTCATCTTCTGCCAGCTTGCGCTCCTGCTCAAGTCTTGCTTGTTCTTCTTCTGCGACCCTACGGGCCATGGCTGAGTCGGTCTCGGCCACCTCAACCATGAGGACGTCGAAGCACTTCAGCTCGTAGTCCTTGTCGCAGTCCGAGTCGTTGGCCTCGTCCGAGGGGATGCCGTAGAGATCGTCGAAGCCTGAAGAGGTGAGGTATTCATCGAGCTCCGAGGATGAGCATGACCCGAATGGTTGGAGGATGACTGCGACTTCCCTTGAGCCTGGGTTGCTCGAATCTGGATCGTTCCAATCCGAGTCGTAGCTTGATGACGTGGGTCCCTCCGAGTGGGTTGATCTCGACTCGGGGGAGAAGAGTTTGCAGTAGATCTCAGCGGCGTTTGGTAATCCAAACGATGCCGAGAGGGTTTCTCCCTCCGAGTAGATTGATTCCGATGGGGAGGTGAGAAGACAGTTGTAGATCTCGGCTGCGTTCGGTAGTCCAAACGGCGCTGAGTGGATTCCTCCTTCTGAGTGGATGGACTGCATCTTGGAAGTCAGAACTGTGTCATAGATCTCGGCGTTGTTCGGTAACCCGAACAGCACCGAGCGAATTCCCCCTCTCGACTGGTCCGAATCCGAGTCGGGAAGGAGAGCTTGTTGAAGCCGTTGGCGGTGAAGTCGTCGATGTCTGAAGAAGATCCCATCGCGCTTGCCGGCGAGATTGTCGAAGAAGTCTTGACGCGCGGGACCCTACCTGGCGCGCCAACTGTCGAAACTTGGTTTCGGCAATAGAAATTTGGGGGTGCAGTCAAGATCGCATGGCTCGATGGGTTAAGTGAAAAACAAGGTTTAGACAGGTTCAGGCCCTCTCTTGAGGTAATACCCTACTCCTGTTTCGGGGATTCGATCTGCCGAGTGTTTATTGATCTCAAGATCTCGTGTGTCTAACAGCTCGTATGTGTTTCGCCTTAATCTGATCTCCCTCAAGGGACGCCCCTTACCCTCCTTATATAGTCTTGAGGGGCGGGCTTACAAGTTGGAAACCCTATCTTACTCTAAGTCAGTTTCCTCAATCTTACCAAGTTATGACTATGAGTCCTTGCCTTATCTAATCGGCAACGTAACACCCAAGTCGTAGCCGGTTTACATAATTAGCAGGTGTAACCTATCCCTATTACCAGTCGGATAAGCTTTCCATGTGGGTATCCGATTGCCATAATTTCCACAGCCATTGAAGCCGGGAAGATAAAGTTCGAAGAATCGGCTAAGCCGATGAAGGTCGATGGCAACCCCTTCCCGGTCAACAAGGTCCAAGCCAACCACAGGCGAGCTGATCGGCAACACCGAATGACGTACAGCTTAGCCGAAACACTAAGATCAATTAATGCCGACTCAGGAGCATCCTGCAAAGAACCGACTGGAGAGGCAGCTGCATCAATCAACATGGTTCACACCAACGGATGATCGGTCGATCGTCGGCCCACGCAGGACAGCCGACTGCGATTCCAACGCAGGGTGCAGGAGGAAGAAGAAACCCGGCATGGCAAGCCATACCAAAGGGCACCCGATCGAATGAGCGTGGCATATTACCGCCGCCATGACGGCTGTGACCCGCATTGGCACTATGAGTTTTTCAGGTTCTGCTAGGAGCAAAGAATGAGGTTACCAACCCTTGAAAATTCCTAGCGTGAAGTGACTACAGGGAGTACGAATACAGGGGACCACCACTGGAAAGTTCTAGCCGATTCGCCCCCAAGCCATTCAACTTAACGAACAGAAATTTTCCGTCCATGATCGGCTCGGCCCAATCCACCAGAAATTCTTCCAAGAAGAAGATGAAGAAGAGGCTGATGAAGAGCAATCGTCCAACCCCCAATGGTGCCCTTCGGACCTCTTTACTAAAACACAGAAGAGAAAAATTCAGAGGCTTAAGAGTGAGGGGTAGGAAGATGAAGTCCGACAGATGATCCAACAGCAACAATGTCGGCAGGGCACAAAACAATGGTGCGCCAAGAAACAAGCGGCCCCAGCAGATGACAGTCCAGCCGACAAAACCAAAAGGGTGGCAAAAGGCAGAGGAGTGGTCTCTGCATTCGTCAACATGGTTTTCATTTTGCCAGCCGAGTTTGGGACTGTCGAGGCTGATGCAGACACAGTGGAGGAGACCTTGGCTAGAATGGTTCTGTCCCCGGAACAAGCTATTTTTGAAAAACCTAAGGGGACCTAAAATCAGCACTTGAAGCCACTATACGTCAAAGGATTCATCGATGGCAAGCCGATGTCCAAAATGCTAGTCGATGGAGGGGTTGCTGTCAACCTAATGCCCTATGCGACTTTTAGGAAACTGGGAAAAGGAGCCGAGGATCTGATCAAGATGAACATGGTGCTCAAAGACTTCGGCGGCAACCCTTCAGAAGCCAAGGGTGTTTTAAACATCGAGCTGACCGTCGGCAGCAAGACTATGCCCACAACGTTTTTCGTCATCGACAGGAAGGGGTCGTATAGCCTGCTGCTTGGAAGGGACTGGATCCATGCCAATTGTTGCATCCCTTCCACAATGCACCAAAGTTTAGTCCAGTGGCAAGGCAACAAGATAAAAATCGTGCCAGCTGACAGGTCAGTCAACGTCGCTAACACCGATTTGTCTTTGTGGGAAATCGATGGTATTGATTGCCTGTCCAGCAAAGTTTGGCAAGCCGATTTCTTAATGGTGTTTGATTCTGATATACAACCCATTGGAGACGAAGAGCCTCAATTACTACTTTGAAGGCGTCGTGGAGGACTCGAGCGTCTACAACAAGGACACTGTGAACGACAACGACGGAAAGCTCGGGCAAGGTTTTATGTCGGCCGACGAGTTAGAAGAGGTTGATATAGGCCCAGGAGATAGGCCTAGGCCGACATATATTAGTAAAAATTTGTCTTCTCATTTTAGAACAAAGCTTATTGATTTTTTAAAGGAGTATAAAGACTACTTTGCTTGGGAATACTTTGAGATGCCTGGTCTTAGCCGATCCATTGTCGAACATCGGCTCCCTATCAAGCCCGGATATCGGCAAAACAAAGAGCCTCCCAGTAGGTTTAGAGTTGATATGTATGAAGCAATAAAGCCGAAATCACTCGGCTATATGACGCTGGATTTATTTGACCCTGCCGATATGCAGAATGAGTTTCAAATATAGTTCCAGTAATGAAGAAAAACGGCAAACTTAGGGTGTGTATCGACTTCAGAGATTTATACAAGGCCACCCGTAAGGATGAATACCCAATGCCCATAGCCGATTTGCTAGTAGACACCGCCTCTGGCCACAAAATTATATGTTTCATGGATGGCAATGCAGGTTACAATCAAATCTTTATGGCCAAGGAGGACATCCACAAGACGGCTTTTAGGTGCCCGGGAGCAATCGGCTTATATGAATGGGTCGTCATTACGTTCGGCTTGAAGAATTCTAGGGCTACGTATCAGAGGACCATGAATTACATCTTTCATGATTTGATCAGCTTTTTAGTGGAGATCTACATCAATGACATCGTCATCAAATCTAGGGAGGTGGAAGACCACATAGCCAATCTGAGTAAGGTTTTGGAGCGGACAAGAAAATATGGCCTAAAAGTGAACCCTACAAAATGTGTGTTTGGCGTATCGGCTAGGCAATTTTTGGGATTCCTTGTTCATGAAAGGGGGATCGAGGTTACGTAGAGGACCATCAATGCAATCAAGACGATTCAGCCTCCAAAGGACAAGAAGGAATTGCAATCTTTGATCGGAAAAATCAACTTCATTAGACGGTTCATTGCAAATCTGTCGAAAAAGATGGAGCCGTTCACACCATTGCTTCAGCTGAAGGCCGATCAGACATTCACTTGGGGGGCAGAGCAACAGAAAGCTTTGGACAGCATCAAGAGTTATCTAAGTTCCCCTCCAGTCCTAATTTCTCCACAGAAAGGGGTGTCATTCAAGTTATATCTGTCAGTCGACGAGAAATCAATCGGCTCAGTTTTGATTCAGGAGGTCGAAGGAAAGGAGAAGGCAACCTTTTATCTCAGCCGACGGCTTCTGGATGCAGAAACAAGATATTCACCAGTGAAGAAGTTATGTTTATGCCTGTATTTTTCATGCACGAAGTTAAGGCATTATTTATTATCCAACGAGTGTGCTGTGGTATGCAAAGCCGACGTAGTCAAATACATGCTATCGGCTCTAGTTCTAAAAGGACGAGTTGGGAAGTGGATTTTTGCCTTAACAGAGTTTGGTCTGCGATACCAGGCACCCAAGGCAGTAAAGGGACAAGCTATAGCCGATTTTATAGTAGAACATAGAGATGATTCAATCGACTCAGTGGATATCATGCCTTGGACTCTAACTTTTGATGGCTTGGTCTGTGCAAATGGATGCGGCATCGGCTTGGTAATAATTTCCCCAAGGGGGCAAGCTTTGAGTTCGTTTTTCCAATCACGCCCCATGCAACAATCAATCAAGCCGAATATGAAACCATGCTAAAGGGACTGCAATTGCTCAAGGAGGTCGAAGCCGACACCATCGAGATAATGAGAGACTCACTGTTGGTCATCAGCCAATTGTCAGGAGAATATAAGTACAAGAACGAAATGCTGATGGTATACTATCAAAAGTGCCAAGAATTGATGGACAGCTTTTGGCTAGTAACCCTAAAACATATCCCCTGGGAGAAAAATGCAGAAACCAATGATTTGGCTCAGGGGGCATCATGGTACAGGCCGATGACAAAGGATATTGAAGTGGAAATCGTGACATTGTCAGCCGACGACTGGAGATTTGACGTCTACAACTACCTACAAAATCCCTCCCAGTTGGCTTCAAGAAAATTGCACTACAGGACTTTGAGATATGTTTTGCTGGACGATCGATGGTGTGCTACTTAAATGTCTCAGTGCCGATCAAGCCAAGGTTGCTATCGGGGAAGTGCATGAAGGGATTTGTGGCACACATCAATCGGCTCACAAGGTGAAGTGGCTATTTCGGAGAGCAGGGTACTTTTGGCCGACTATGCTGGAAGATTGTTTCAAGTATTACAAGGGATGCCAAGACTGTCAAAAGTTTGGAGCTATCCAAAGGGCGCCAGCATCGGCTATGAACCCAATTATCAATCCCTAGCCATTCAGAGGTTGGGGAATCGACATGATCGGCCAGATCCATCCACCCTCAAGCAAAGGACATAAGTTTATATTGGTGGCAACCGATTATTTTACCAAGTGAATGGAAGCAGTTCCCTTGAAGAAGGTTGACGCTGGGGATGCAATCGAGTTTGTTAAGGAACACATCATATACAGATTTGGTGTCCCTCAAATTGTAACTACGGATCAGGGATCTGTCTTTGTCTCCGACGAGTTTGTTCAGTTTGCCGACAGCATGGCGATCAAGTTGTTAAATTCTTCACCATACTATGCTCATGCCAACGGACAAGCAGGAGCTTCTAATAAAAGCTTGGTCAAGCTGATAAAGAGAAAGATCGTTGAGTACCCGAAGCAATGGCACAGCCAATTAGCCGAATCACTTTGGGCTTATCGGATGGCTTGCCACGGATCAATCCAGGTGCCTCCATATAAATTGGTCTACGGACATGAAGCAGTCTTGCCATGGGAAAATATCGTCGGCTCAAGACGAATCCAACTACAAGACCAGCTAACAGCCGATTATTATTATAATATGATGGTAGATGAATCAGAAGACCTAGTCCTGTCAAGGATGCGTGCCTTGGAAAAAGTGACCAGAGACAAGGAGCGAGTAGCCCGTCATTATAACAAGAAAGTTGTGCCTAAGTCTTTTGAAGTGGGCGAGCTCGTTTGGAAATTAATATTGCCGATTGGATCAAGGGATAACAAGTTCGAAAAGTGATCACCTAATTGGGAAGGGTCTTTCAAGATCCACAAATGTGTCTCCAAAGGGGCCTATATGCTAGAAGGTTTGGACGGAGAAGTGTTTGGACGGGCCCTAAATGGCAAATATTTTAAAAAATATTATCCCAGCGTTTGGATCAACTCTTGAATCGGCTAAGGTTGTCGACTCATGATAGCCGATG